>CM062813.1:660387929-661587929 GCA_031772625.1 Pinus tabuliformis | reverse complement strand
TAGGACACTTAAACCTAGACCAATGCCCAACTTTGACCGCAACTTTGACTGGCTCTATCTCCTCCATACGAGCTCGGATTAGAGTTTCGTTCACTCCGTTGGAATCAAGACGACAAGCACTTCGATATGGTGTTGGTTTTGGGAACAATCTGACCACTTTGAATTTTGACCCTTTTTGAGTCCTTTGGGACTTCTGCATGTGTCTGGAGCCACCTGGATCAATAGCATTGCATGTGGTGTGACTCTTCGTAGAGTATATCACATTGATATATTCCATGTACCTCTATATATATGTAATTATGAATAACTCCCTAGTTAAGAGGGAGTGTTGAAGAACGTAACTAGTGTTGGTCTTTATAATTATATTTGAGTCATGATGTAATGTATTTATTAAAAGAAAGGAAACGAAATTTTATTATCAAATAAAATGACTTATTAAAGCATGGGTTTCATGCTTGGGTCATAATGTAATAACCATTCTCAGGCATTTTCAATCAAGAAAAAAAATTATTTTGATGTAAATTAGGCCTTCTAGGCCTCCTCCACCAAGTTGGCCTCAAACTAGAAAAGTCAACCTAGTTGAGGGGCAGAATCTCCTATATAAAGGTATAAACTTGACCTTATTTGGAGCATTCACTAATTAAGTTTGATCTGCAATATATGGGACAAGAAAAAGGTGTGGAATTCAAGGAACAAGGAGGAAAGGGCTAGTGAAAAAAGAGGACTTTGTCAAGCACTAGAAGTCGAAATTTATCTCTCCCTATCTCACATGTGTGAAGTTGTTGGATTGTTGTTGGGCTGAAATTCTAAAGTTGTTGGAGATCGAAGTTCTGGATTGTTATTGAGCTATAGTTGTTGAACAAGAAGAGACTACTGAAGTTATTTGAATCGTCTTAAAAGGATGACTTGGTGGAGGAGGAAGTACTTTTGGGTCTAAGGTCTTGGTCTATCTAAATTTGATTTACTAGTGGAAGAGTTTAACTGGGTTTTACCCTATAGAGGGGTTTTAGCCCTGGCTGAATGCCTATATTTGATGTCCCTGATATTAATTTTTGGATTTAATGATTTCTTGATGAATAAAAGATAAAATAACATAAGAAAGTTAATAAGAACACAAAGATATCACTATTAATTATCAACATAAGAAAATATTTCTGCCTTTATGATTTTCTAATAGTTGAGACTATTCATATTAATGTCACAAAGTAAGATATCCCATTTAGAGCAAAACCTTAAGTATTAACAATTCATATTTTCTAATAATATGCAATTTTGAAGTGATCTAAGCATTTGAAGATTATATGGATTCTCCACCTTTGGAAACAAGCACATTCTTGATGAGATCATAACAAAGGAATCACAATTATGGGGGGGGGTTTCATAGATGCGATGTGTGCCCCTACATTGTTCCTTAAAGATAGAAATAGGGCTATGTAGATTAGGGCTTGTTGGAGAAAGTGTAACTAGGTTTGTTTTCATAAATGTAATTGTGATCTTTGTACTTGTAAAAGAAAAGAAATATTATTTTTGTAAATTGTAAAAACCAGTTTCTTGCTCATTTGATAGGTCAAGCACATGTTTGAGTAATTCTAGGCAAGCCAAAGAGTCAATGTAATTGTTGAAGACCCATGTGGGCATGTTACACTATGTAGCCTATGTAATTATGTCAAAGATATATGTCAAAATTGATCCTCCAAAGCATAAGGACAAGTCTCCACTTCAAGTCGGCTCAAAGAATGAATTTTGGTGCACTCGAAGTCAAGTCGGCCTCACTAGCTCAAGTCATCCCAATAGGAGGGACAAACTCCTATATATAGGGCCATTCAACCTCATCAAAGAAGCAATCAAGTGATCTCTGAAATCAGAGAAAAAGAGAGTAAATAAAAAGGTACGACAAAGGGTAAAAAGGTGTTTATAGGCCAACAAAGAAGGAGAGAAAGGAATATGAGTTTAGGAGGACCGTTTCGGTCCAAATTATGTCACACGTGCGAAGGAAGAAGGGAATATATGTGGTCACATCAGATTCATAAGTGTAGCAACATAATAGAGTTTGATCGAGCTAAGAAAAGGATCCTAGTAAGCCTCCATCTCAAGCGAAGGAGGTCCCACCTAGAGCAAATGAAAGGAGCAAGAAAAAGGGTTTATTCCAAGCCCTAGATCAGCCATAAGTGTGAAGAAATCAAAGAAACATTAATGGTTAAGAAGATCAGCCTCTAACCTCAAGGACATGCCTCAAGAAAGGCCTCATTCTCTAGCCTAGGCATCAAGGAGAAGGAATATTTCCAAGCAAGGTAGAGAAGGAAAGGAGGACACCGAAGAAGAGGTCTCATGGGAGACCTAGGGTCTTTGCAGTTTCCGGAAAAAGAGCCATCAGTTACCGGAAGAAGTGGCAAGGAAGAGATCAAGGTGCAGTGCATAAGAAGGATTTGATTGAAGAACATAAGGGAAGGTACAAAAGAGAGACTATGTCTTGTGCTTGGAGGATCGACTAGTTAAGGGTCTAGGGTTTGGCATTTGTCAACTGAAGCTTCAATGAGAGAAATTTGCAGAAGGGTTTTCCTCTCTAGGAGAGAGAGGTTTTTTCCCTAGATGAGAGCCAATATCTTGTGTTCTTGTCTCTTTTGTTTTGATAATTGTTTGATGAAGTAATAGAACACACTCTAATAATAATAAGAGAAGATCGTGCTAATAAGAAAAAGTAAAAAGTACATCACAAATAGTTTTTGTCGGCAGAAGAATCTCATTATAACCTAGATGCCCTAGATTCTTCAACATGGTTTCAGAGCTAAGGTGACACATCAAGGAAGGGCATCTCAAGAACACATAGAAGATTGAAGCCTTAATATCAAGAATCAAGGGCACTCAAAGGTTGAAGCATCAGATCTACAAGCAAGGGTTTCAAATCCATCAAAGACAAGGAATATTACCATCTCCTCTCCTAAATCCATCAAGAAGAACTACCAGCATGGGAACAAAGAAAGAATAAAGCCTTCAATATAAATTATTCTATAAGAAGGTTCATCCAAGAATGGTTTGCATCAAATACTCATCATATTCAAAGGAAGGTACTCAGATCCAGGCCCATCATCAAAAGATCTCCAAATATACACAATGATAAGTTATCATCACCAAGCGAGTCTCTCATAAGGCACCTTGAAGGAAGCATATTGAAGAACTCCAAGATCTAAGAATTCAAGTCATGAAATATTCAAGGAAGCAGATAGATCTCTTCATCACCAACACTCTCAAGTAAGTATTTTTATGTCCCCTTCTAAAAATATCAAAATGTCTTTCTATAAGGAAAGCAACAAATTGGTTGGGACTGCTAATTTCTTTGCATGGAAAAAGAGGACTGATCTACTTCCCAAAGAAAATGAACTTCTGGACTGCATCAAAGACAGTTTCATTGTTCCTACCAAGGAATAAACTCAAGCCCTAGACAAGTTTAATAAGGATGAAACAAGGGCTCAAATGATTTTGATAGAATCCATCAAGGACCCTCTCATTCCTTATGTTTCCAAACTTGAAACATATAAATAAATCTATGATAAGTTGGTGGAGCTATTCTCAGTTAGTACAAATGGAGAACTGATATCATTTTGTAATGAACTATACAAAATGAATATATCCAAGGAATAAGGAATAACTCCCTACTTCGTGAAGGTCTCTAAGATGAGAGACTAGCTGCAAAAACTAGGAGAAGTTATTTCAGACAGAGAGATGACAATTGTGGTGCTCAATGCATTACCTGAGGAATGGGGAAACTTCACATCAAGTATATATGCCAAAAAGGAAGCTACCCCATTGAATGAACTTTGGTCTCTATGCAAAATTTAGGAGACCAAACTCAAAGCCAAAGATGATGTGGGATCAAAGAAGTAGGCATTTTCTGTTATGGCCAAGAGGAAAGGAAAATTTGGCAAGTTTGGTCCACAGAGAAAGGGTAAAAGAGATTATGTCCAAATTCCAATGCTTTGGCTACCAAGAGTATGGACACTATAAGAGGGATTTTCCTAAGTTCAAGAAGGACAACAATAAGAGGAAACGAGAAGAAGTCCACATTACCCAAGAAGTGAAAGAAGAATATAAAAATCAGAAGAAGGAAGATCCTTCAGATCTCTACTATGACTTAGAACAACTTCTTCACATAAGTCTTCTTTAAAGTTTTGGGTATCATAGGAACATGTACCAATAGGATAGAATGCATAGTTTATGGGAATGGCATCTTCTGGAATATAGGAGAATTATATAGAAATATCTTAGATAAATATATTAATGTAGGAAGGATGAATCCATTAGATAACCTCACTGATGCATAAAGGAATGATCATGATCAAGAAGAATCATCTTAGGAGTCCACTATCATCAGCATAAAGGAGCATTTGTAGGATGAGGACTACAAGGATCGTCCGGTGAAATATTCAATAGAGGTTTCATGACTTTAAGGAAAAGCAAATGTCTCGATAATATTTCCACTTATGGGGATTCAATAAAGGATGATATGTAGGCAAGGAAAGATGTAGCAAAGCAAAGGAGATTGAGGTAATCTCGATCTAGGAAACTATCAAAGGAACTTGAGATGATCAAGGAAAGAACTAAGATGAGGTATGTATGCATATATGTTCTCAGTTAAATTCATGTCATCATTTGTATCAATAAGCATGGGAAATTTCTCTAGAATCATGGTCTAGAATAAGGTAGATATCTTTTCATTGATAATATGCACGAAGGCATGGCTCACACACTGATGAAAGTCAACATGAGAAATGTCCTCATATGGAGTATGAGGTGGTTGACAAAGAAAATTTATAAAGAAGAATATGAGATAAAGAGATCAGGGATAAAAGGACACCATGGACACTATGAATAAACATACGACAGATTTGTTGAAGGCATCTCCCAGAAGAAGGCATGAGAATTCTGACAAAGGAAGAAAAATATCAAAAGACCCTTGACACCTAGAAAGGCCTTGGAGATGTGAAAATCTAGAATGTTGATGATTCAATCCAACAATATGTCATGATGGAAAGCCATCTCGTAAGGTACTATTTGATTTAATGTTATGCTTTGATTTCTTGAACAATATCTGGATAGGTTCATGCCAGGCTATTGGAACAAGGGTTGTAAGTGCAAGTAAAACCAACATTTATGTGGTGGATGGAAATTCATGAAATAAACATGATGAGAAGTAGCCATATGATGGAGGTTCCATATAAGTATCAAGAAGGCTGCTTTCCATGGAGAAAGGAATGACATGATAGACTAAGAAGGAAAGTAATCAATGGTTGATGCCCTACAAAGAAGAAGCTCGGCTGAATTTCATGACATCAAGGAAATAAATTGATCAAGCAGTTGAAGGACCCACAAGAATAATTTGTTGATGGAAAAGGAGAGTCCCTAGTTGAGAGGGATCTCTGAAAAGTTCCTGATTAAGAGGCATCTTGGGCAATTCCCTGGTTAGAGGGAGATTGGGTACATTCCTTTATAGGAATGGGAATATATTCCCTAGTTGAGCGGGAGAGATAGACACAACATTCTTGTCTTCACTTGGGAAGAAATAATGGAGGATTAGGTAATCATCTGGCATCTAAAACTCTTTGAGGATGTGTAGGGCATCCAAGACAAGAGTAGGCAAGAGGAAGAATAGTCCTAGAAGGTCATACTCAGTGAACACCTGGGTGGGTATGCACCTTGAGAGACAATGACGAAGGTGTCTATAATCATTGGTCTCTCCAACATTGTGCTCTGATCTATTGAGAGATACAGTTGTTAGTCATGGCCTTGCTGTGGAAACAATGTTCGTTACTATGATGCTATAATAGATGGATTGCCAATCTTATTTCTCTTATGTGAATTCTTCAAATTGAAAATGTCCAAACACCTTGTAAGTGATTTATGAATACCTCCCTAGTTAAGAGGGAGCGTTGAAGAAATTGTAACTAGATTCGGTCTTCATAAATGTAATTTTGATCTTTGTACTTGTAAAATAAAAGAAATATTATTTTTGTAAATTGTAAAAATGAGTTTCTTGCTCATTTAATAGGTCAAGCACATGTTTGAGTGCTTCTAGGAAAGTCAAAGAGTCAATGTAATTGTTGAAGACCCATGTGGGCATGTTACACTATGTAACCTATGTAATTATGCCAAAGATATGTATCAAAAGTGATCCTCCAAAGCATAAGGACAAGTGTCCTCTTCAAGTCGGCTCAAAGAATGAATTTTTGTGCACTTGAAGTCATGTCGGCCCAATAGGAGGGACATACTCTTATATATAGGGTCATTCGACCTCATCAAAGAAGAAATCAAGTGATCTTTGAAATCAACGAAAAAAAGAGTTGATAAAAAGGTACAGTGAAGGATAAAAAGGTGCTTCTAGGCCAGCAAAGAAGGAGAGAAGGGAATCTGAGTTTAGGAGGATTGTTTTGGGTCCAAATTTTGTCACACGTTCGAAGGAAGAAGGGAATATTTGTGGTCACATCAGATTCATAAGTTCAGCAACATAATAGAGTTCGATTGGGCTAAGAAAAGGCTCCTAGTAAGCCTCCATCTCAAATGAAGGAGGTCCCACCTAGAGCAAAGAAAAGGAGCAAGAAAAAGGGTCTCATTAGGGGAGTTTTGAGGTCTAAAATGGGCCTCCTAAAAAAAATGTAAAACCAAAATAAAATTTATAAGAACCAATAGGATCCAAGATGATGATGTCAACCATGGGGGATGATTCACCATTTTTGGAGTAAAAAGGTAAAAAGATTAGAAAATAATAAAAATAAAAATATTTTTTCAACTTGTATTTTCAACTTATCTCCCTAATGTTTTCCTCAAATTTTGAGCTGGAGTACTTGTTGGATGCAAATTTTATTTCCTCATCCAAGGATTGCCCATGTTGCATACTTTCGAAGGACTATGTTACATGAAAAATGAGAAATACATGAAAAAGTGTGATTACAATTACGTTTTTTTATGTATTTCTCATTTTTCATATATCAACGTCCATAAAAAGTATGAAACATGGGTACTCCTTAGATGAGGAATCAAAATTTTCATCCAACAAGTGTTTTCGCTCGAAATTTGAGTAAAGCCATAGGGAGATAATTTGAAAATATGAGTTGAAAAAATAGTTTTTTTCTTTTTTCCCTCTAAAATTTGATGATGTAATATAATCTTATTTTATTATTTCCACTATTATTTTATAACTTCCTTAGGAGGCCCATTTTAGACCTCAAAATTCCCTTAATGATTCCAATCCCTAGATTAGCCACACGTACGAAGAAATCAAAGCAACCGTAAGGGTTAAGAGGATCAACCTCTAATCTCAAGGACATACCTCAAGAAAGGCCTCATTCTCTAGCTTAAGCATCAAGGAGAAGGAAGATTACCAAGCAAGGTAGAGAAGGAAAGGAGCACACCAAAGAAGAGGTCTCTAAGGAGACCTAGGGTCTCTGCAGTTGCCGGAAAAAGAGCCATCAGTTGCTGGAAGAAGTGCAAAGGAAGAGATCAAGGTGTAGTGTAGAAGAAGGCTTTGATTGAAGAACATAAGGGAAGGTACAAAAGAGAGACTGTGTCGTGTGCTTAGAGGATATACTAGTCATGGATCTAGGGTGTGGTATTTTCCAATTGAAGCTTCAATAAGAGAAAATTTGCAGAAGTGTTTTCCTCTCTAGGAGAGAGAGGTCATTGCCCTGGCTAAGAGCCAACATCTTGTGTTCTTGTCTTTTTTGTTTTGATAATTGTTTTATGAAGTAAGAGAACACACTATAATAATAATAAGAGAAGATTGTGCTAATAAGAAAAAGTAAAAAGTACATCACAAATAGTTATCATCGTCAGAAGAATCTCACTATAACCTAGATGTCCTAGATTCTTCAACGGGGCTAACCCTATCTTCATTAAGATTTGGCTTGTCCCACCATGCAAAAAGAATCTACCAATATTATGTGAAGAAAGACAACCCACCAATTTATTGAAGGGAGGCCTATGTTGGGAAACATCTTCAAGATTATTTGGAATGATGAGGAGCCTATTGGATATGACAATCTTCTTTTGTTGTTCTATATCCATTCCCACATACAAAGCGAGTATAATGATAGTTGTGATGCATTTTTTGATTGAAAGAATATGTGTTTGTGTTACCATTGTTTAACCTCATAAAGTATGTGGTTCCACCTTTTGATTTTCATCATGTTGATGGAGATTGGTTTCTTATTACTTGGAGTTGTTGAATTGACCTAGGAGGATTCATCTTTATGGATCGCCCTCTCTTCATGGTATTATATCATTTGATCAAGAGCATTGGTTGGGGGAGTCTCACTTCTCCTTGGTTAGGTGGTGATTATGCTTGCTGCATGGTGGTCTTCTCACATGTGTGTGCCTTGTTAATCACCCCTTAGTTTCACTTTTGATGGATGTGTGTTATACTTATATTTTCCACCATTATCCAAGTTGTTATGAGATGTAATTAACCTAAATTACGCTTCAGCCAAGGAAAATTCTCATAAAAAGCTATAAAAATTCTTAGATGTGTTTTCTCCTAGTAGAAGAGTGTCAACAATGTCTTCCTCATACATCAGACACAGTTGGTTGTGGGTTTCCTATCCAAAATCCATGCCACTCCTTAGACCTTTGAGAATGAGAAAGCTATGATGAGATCAATAAGCGATGAGTTGGCATAAATGCATATTGTTCATGGAACTTGAGCATGACTTTTATCCACCTAACTTACATGCCATGAAGTTTATTCTTAGTTCCTTAAGAATCTATAAGAAAGGGCCAAAGCAATGGGAATAGGTTGATTTAGAAATTTGGAGAGTTTGCATTGAAGCATCCTTGTGCTAGTGGAGTGAGAGAATATGATTTATCAGTGTGTGTTGAAATGAGGAGGGCTAATGCCCTTTTATAGTGAATTAGGGTGCCCTAAGAGACAAGTTCTCTAGTTGGGTTGACCTAAACTTGAGGCTCCAACTTGAATAATTTAATTCAAATTCAAATTTTTAATTTCCCTCCTTTTATCTCTTTCATGGGCCAACTTGAATACCGACTGCAACTATCAAAATTCAACACTAATGCCCTCTCTTATAGCACTAGAAACAAAAATTGCTCAAAGAAAACACATTCATTGAGAAATAAAACAACATAATCAAACACTCTTCATATGTTTCTTTGAAAACAATAGTTGAACCAATAAGGCCCCTTCAAGTTGCTTCCTTTTCCTCTAAAATGTATAGTCTCCCAGGTATAATCCAAGTTCTCAATGCCATTACACATCATTTTCACATAAAATGCCTCCTAACCCTCGTAAAGGTATGGTATCAAACTTCCAAATCCCAAATCTCCCCTAAACTATTGAACAAAAATCCCCTAATGCACGTCCCATAACCCTAATGAAATATAGTTTCTTTTATCAACAAGCATCCCAAACTATTCAGCAATGATCCTCCCATGCATCATCCTGTGATACCACCACCTATTTTGACGATGTAAATACATGTACCTTTTATATTCGGTCAGTGAGCCAAAAGTACTTTATTGGCTTGCGTGCCCATGTAGTTGCAAAGATATTGATATGTCATTTTTTGGCTAAGTGGCTAGAGGAGCCATGATGTGAATATTGTAAACCTTGAAAATGTGCATATCCTTAAATATTAATAAAATAAGGCTAGTTGTTGTTTCCCACTCCATGGAAAGAGTATGGGGGACACAATTCCAAGGAAAAAGCCAACCAATGGATATTTTGGTGAACATTAGAGGAAATTTTAGCCTAAAAGTGCCCATGAAATTTTCAAATACATAATATGTAAACCAATCAAAATCCTTTAAATTTGAAAAAAGGTATATGTAAATATTTTGGAGGGAAAATTAAAATAACCACTTTTTTAATTATATTTTTGGCTTATCTCCTTATAGATTTACTCAAATTTCAAGTGTAGACACTCGTTCAATGCAGAATTAAATTCCAAATCCAACGAGTACCCATTATGCATACTTCTGAGAAGACCCACATAGATAAAAATTGGAGATACATTAGAAACGCATGTTGAAAATTGTTTTTTAATGTACCTTACATTTTTATCAATGTGGGTCTTCTGAGAAGTATGCATAATGGGTACTCGTTGGATGTGGAATTTAATTCCGCATCCAACAAGTGTCTACACTTGAAATTTGAGTAAACCTATAAGGATATAAGCCAAAAATACAATTAAAAAGGGAGTTTTCTTCTTTTCCCTCCAAAATTTATAATTTTTATTATTATTTTCCTATTATTTTATTATTTTTCCTTAGGAGGTCACTTTTAGGCTGAAATTTCATCTAATGAAGTTCACCTAGAGCCCATGAGGGTTCTAGAGGGTGCCACATGGCAAGTTAGGGCCATGCATATATATATATATATATATATATGGATTATGGGCAGTCAATCCTGTAGGAGGTGAGGGGTGTCAGTGAGTCTGTGGAAGGACTCTCAGACTGATTGATGGACAGTGAGTCCTAGGGTTGGACTTTGGACTTGTTGAGGTATGGTTATTAAGTTAATTGTTTCATATGGATGCATCATGTTTATGATGTGAACCCATTATTGGCTCTGAGAGCTTGGTGCTCCAAGGGTTCGTTGACCTTGTTTATTACTTAGTGTCCAGGGCGTTTTGGTGTATGTCAGTTTATGGCCTTAAGGGTGTCTAGAGGGTGTCTGGATCCCTGGAGAAGCATGATTGTTAGGTTGACACCCTGGCAATTGGCCTGGACGTTTCTTGGAGCCCTAGAGTAGTGTGACTGTTGAGTTGGCTCCTTTTGTCATGGAGGTACAAATATTTTTCAGTTACCGTTGCCTTTGGAGTTGTTGTCCCATCTCAAGGGTGACCCGATGGTTGATTTTATGAACCACCAAGTCTATGGTTGGGTGGAACGTGGAGAGCTCGTAGCTAGTTCACTTGTTAATACAAATAAGTACCATGTTCTACGATATATGGTCTATGTATTATTATGTAAATTTATGGGTTTCGGTTATAAACCTTAATTTGGGTATTTGTTGTGGCTGTTAAGTATCATGTGTTGAATTTACTTGTATGATGTGTATACAAACTCTAGCCAAGATTCAATATTTTTTAGTTTAAATTTCTATTGTGCGTTAATGTGAAACTGATATGTTAATGTTGTTGAAGAGAATGACTTAAATATATGCTTGATGTGATTTGTTTAATCCGTTGTGAATATTTATTTGCAATTAACTATATGTTAAATGTCTGCATATGGCATATTGTGTTGCATTTAAAATAAATATAATTTCCAGGTAGTATAAGAATTATGAAAAAATACAATGCACTTCCATAGTATATTTAATGATATTTATGTAGTATTGTAGAGTGGTATTGCTTGACTAGCGGCCATGAACATTACAATTTGTATCAGAGCAGGTTTTCAACGTTGGACTTAATCAGGCTAGATTCAGGTTAAATTGAGAAGTTTATAGGTTACCCACCAACTATTCGATGAAAGTCACAGTGGTGGAAATGGCAAGATTTCTCTTAAAATTTGGGACATGTACCACAAAAGGGAACTTAGTGGAATGTGGGGGTTGTTATAGACCATAAACTGAAGGTTTCTGGGCAAAATCTTACCACAAAGGGCTAAATTCGTGTAAATACAAGCTAAGGGGGTTACAAAGAAATTCCCCATTAATATAGTTATGGGAAAATTTCCATCATATCAAGGCTAATTCACCCTTAGAGGTGGGGTCCCAAGTGGTGGAACCCTTGGTGAAGTACCCACCAGTGACAAAATATTGTCAAGGCTGACTATGGTTGCAAAGTGTTTTCTAAAATACATGAGCGAAATTTCTTCTTATAGAATAAAATGATAAGAGAGTATGTCAAAAATATATATGTATTTATATATAATAAAAATGTTGAGTGTAAAGATTACTACAAAAGGGGCACTATATATATATATATATATATATATATATATATATATATATATATACACACACACACACACACACACACACACACACACACACAATGATGTAAGGTTATGATTTGTATAGAGGGCATATTACATTGGAATGAATTAATTTCCAGAGGGTTTGACGAGAGCTCGTCATGGAGGCCACAAATTCTATGTTAGGATTTCGTCGTGTCATTGTTGGGCGAATGGAGGGGTGACGTGGCTTGGAGGATACATCCTGGAAGTTTGTAATTAGCAACACAATGGAGTGGTCAGGTTGACAAGGCACCATGCCAATTAGGCCTATAGTGTGGAGGTGAAGAGTGTTTCCATTGGCCAAAAGTGGATCCCTCACGACAGCTCATACCGAGGGTGCAAGAGAAGCAAGTAAGGAGAATCACCAAGACGATGGGACCAAGATGATGTGTCCCGTAGTTTCCATTCCGAAGGAGTAAGGAGGTGTAATCAAGGAGAGCGTCGGGGTGGTAAGATTAGGATGACATGTCCCAGAGTTCCCATATCGGAGGTGCAAAGGGAAAAACAAAAGTGTGGGAAGAGCCTAGATGAAGTGCAATGGGATGAGGTAGTGAGACGGTGCCGAGGAGAAGGTCGGAGGAATGGGCCCAACTTGTTGTCCCACATGTGTGCCAATAGAACCCGTAAGTGGTTTTGGAGGACTGAAACTACCTTCTCCTACAACCCCTTGTAGTCGGTTCGAAAAAGGTGAGGGAGGGTGTCAAAATCAATCCCAACTGTAGATCTAGAGATGGGCAGGTTTGATAAACTACCTTTTTTGACACCCCTGCCCTTGTTAACGCTTGTGCATGTTTACTCGTTAGAATTCACTTAATCTGGAGCGCAGAGCATTGTGGTCGTTGATTGTCACAAGTTTTGCACAAGGTGTAACTGTCGCAATGCCTAGGCGACGATGGGGACTACCAGGTTGCAGTGGGACGTCATGGATTTTTTGGAGTACGAGAAACTCGTGGAGGGGACCACAAGGAGACCCTCATAATTTCTTTTGAAAATATATATTTTCATGTTATATAATATCGTGGGGTGGGTCTGATAGTTTAATCGGTTTTAATTATAATTTATATGATTGTAAAAGGGGAAAACGGTTAGGAATACAATTTAATTATTTTTGGTTGTTTTAAAATATATGGTTTTATTATTATTATTATATTGTGTTATATTGTTAATTTTGTAATGTATTGTTTTATAATTTTAATTATATTGTTTTATTTTTATTTAAATAGTAATATTGCATTATAGATCATTAACTATATATTAAATTTGTATTAGATTTAATTACTAATAAAATAATAATAATATAACTTTAAATTATATAAATTTTTATATAGTTTTAAAAAAATAGTATATGAAAATGGACACTTGGGAGTTGTTGGGCAATAGTGGATAACATGTGGGACACATGTAAGAATGAGTTAGAAAAGTCAGTTTTCTTCCAATGAGATGTTAGAGGAAGTCTAAGGAGAGAAATTAATGATAGAGAATCACGGGAAGGAGGAAAAATGGTTCTTATGTTGCAAATTGCAGTTAGTTACCAAGTAGTACAGGATTGTTGAGTGCAAGCAGAATTTAAATTTCCAGGCATGAAAGAATTGGGAAAAATCAGTTAATATTCCAAAGGCCATAGATTACAGCTCATAAATTGGATTTGGGCATATGAAAATTCATTGGAGAGCTAATCCCGAGCATAAGATAACCATGCACTTAGAAATTTGGTCTGACGCCAAAAATTCTGGAAAAAAATTAAAGGAAATCTACAAGAAATTTTCAAGGGACACAACAGTTAAAAAAGCTGCAAACTTTCTAAAGGTATAATTTCCAGCTTGGGTACCATAATATCACAAGTAGATAGTCAATAGAAAATATTGACAAGGAAAACAACCCAGTAAACCCAAACTTTTTAATTCAGTAAGAATTTAGGGTGAAAATTGCATGGAAAGTTACAAGGGGGCTTTCAAGAAAAATTTCCTAATGGCAGACGGGAGTCCAGAAGATTCCCAAGGACCTTACAGTGATGAGGAATAATTTTGGGTTGTAAATATAAGCTTTAGTAACAATGAAACTGAATCTAATGTTCATCGAATAGACCAACCGAAGGATGAAGGTTTGGAATAAATCGTCAAGAGTCTCAAACTAGAAGTGCTCAGCTACAAGGATGACAATGAAAAGTTGATGAAAGAATAACAACATATTAATAACCAAATTCTGCAAAGTCTAATCAAAATTCAGAAAGAATTGGGCCAATCGACCTAGTTGAGGTTAGAAAATGTGCACAGTGGTAAAACTAGAGAAAGGGGCACTAGGAGTTCAAGACATTCCAAAAGTGATGCCCATAGCACTATCACACAATAAGAAGGACTGGTAAAAGGGCTTATTCCACATCAGGATCCAACAAAAACCTTAGTATGTCACTAGTAAGGAAGTCGAGCAGAAAACTAGACAGAGAAAATTTGCAAGGGGAGCTTTGAAAAATTAAGCCACCTACTTTAGTGGGTAAAACAAGAAAGGAGAAAAAGAAAAAACTTGGTTGCTGAAGATGAGAAAATATCTTCAACTCTTCAATTAGCCCTTGAATTTAGAGGCTAGAGTGGACATATATCATCTGAATGGTAAGGCTAACATTTGGTGGGAGAACCTCAAGGCAGTCAAACACTAGGATTGTTGAAATGTGGCAACAAGAATATTCCAATTTTAATTTGTGCTGGAATTAAAATTCGAATTTAGTCTCACCAGTTGCTTGAAAAATAATTAATTAATTGATATTGAGTTAATTAGTTGGAGAAATTCAAGTTAGAAGTCTTTCTGAAGTCATGCAACAGTTATCCCTTAAATTAAGGAGATTATCCCTTAACTAAGGAGAGAAGGTTGAGCTATATTTGAGTTGTAATTAGTTAGCTCAGTTTACTGAGTTAAGTCCAGTTAGATTAGTTCCAAACTGTTTGAGGAACTAATTGTGAGTGCCATTAGTTAATGCATGCATGCATCCAACTAGTGTACTCCAGATAACTGAAGATTCTCTCATCATTAACTCAAGCATGTCTATTCTAAGAAAGACCCAGTTGAGATTAAAGACAGGTTCATTGTACTATCAATTGCATAAATTTTCCTATAAGGAAAACCCATGCATGCAGAAGGAATTCATACCTTGAGAATAGTGTAGTTTTACAAGGTGTGAGATCAGTGTGAGTGATCAGTGTTACACTTGGTAATAGTAAGATCACCCGGGAAAACTTGCACTAGGAAATAGGAGCTTGGAGGGCAGTGTGGAGGACTTATGAGAAGTCTATTTTTCCTGTGAGCATCTATGAGGATTGTACTGAGAGCTGGCTAGCTGAGAGCTAAAGCTTTGTGTAATTCTGAGATATTTCCAACTTGTATGATAAAACAAATAGTGGGGTTTTTAGCTAAGGCTTTCCCCTGAGTATTCTTATGTGTTTCATGTGCATTGATTCTTCTTTTGGTTATATGTGTATCGCTTGATCTTGCTCAAATATATGAAGATTCCACAAGTTTGATTGTAGAAGTAGATTAAAGTATTTTTCTTTAGTTATATTGCATTATCAGGTTAATCTACAATCAGAATTTCTACATGGTATCAGAGTAAAGGTTATCAGAGCTGTGAACAGTATACTGAGAAGAGAATTCGAAGTTTGAAGTTCGGGGTTGCAGGTACAACTCGAATTCATCTCATACTTCAGGTTGGTCAATGGCGTTCTATGGCTTGAGACTCTAGTATGCCTTGGAAGGCAACTTGAATTACATAGCATGGAAAGATAGAATGGAAGCTGTATTAGAAGACAATGGCTTGAAGGATTTCATTTATCAAGAAATCCCAAAGCCAGCTGCAGCTAATTCACAGGAGTTGGTTGAGTGGAAGAAGTGTGTAGCAAAGGCGAGACATATCATCCTAGAGGGAGTTCGAGACCATATTGTCTCGAGTCTCCATGGAAAGAATACTCTATTTTCAATGTAGAATACATTGAAGGACCTCTATCATAATAGTAGCGACTAGAGGAAATTGGCGCTCAAGGATAAGCTTCAGAAAACCAAGATGGAGAAGGGCGATATTATTTCCACATATCTGAACAAGCTCACCACCTGTAGAGATGAGCTTGGTAGGGTGGGAATAACTACTGCCGATGATGATATGGTGAGCCTCGCTCTCCTCAACCTTCCAAAGAGCTGGAACAGCTACCAGGACTCTGTGAATGGAAGATAGAAACCGCCAAACTGGGAACGATTGTGGTCGGATCTAATGTAGGAGGAGATCAAGAGGATAACACGAGATGGTTCTTCATCAAAGAATGATGATGAAAAAAATATGGCCTTAGCAATTAAGGCAAGGAAATGGAAGGGGAAGGCTTCCCATTCCAAATCGAATTCTTCTCATGGAGGGAAGAAGGTTAACAAGTCTAAAGTGAGATTCTTTAATTGTCATGAGATGGGAAATAGTGAAACTAATTTCCCATCGAAGAAGTCCAAGAAGGTATCCTTGAAAGGATCGAAAAGTGAGGCATTAGCCTCTCAATTCGAAATGGAATTTACCCTCATCTCATGCATGGTGTCATTGATGGTGGGTTGTGTTTGGTATCTTGACAGTGGAGCCTCATTCCACGTGGCCGGCAATAAAATTTTATTCAGTACCTTGGAGGAGAAAGACCTCAAGATGCGCATAGAGATGGGCAACAACGGAAAGTATTGTGTTTCAAGAGAAGGCATGGTTGCTTTTCAGAGGGATCATGGAGCTCCTCTCACCTTGATAGATGTGAAGTATGTGAATGGATTGAAGAAGAACTTGGTATCGGTCACGATGTTGGAGGACAAAGGCTATGATGTTGTCTTCAGTAAAGGAAAGGTGTTCTTAAGACACATAGCCACGGGTCAGACCAAGAGGATTGGGATTCGGGTGAAGAATCTCCATAAACTAGAGGTAGATGATTATGCAGCATTGAGTTCGAAAGCAGAATTGGTGCAAAGCCAAGACATTGGCGAGTTGTAGCACAGGCGGTTGGGCCATTTGCATCATGGGGCCTTAAAAATAATGCAGAAAATCTCTACAGGACTTCCCAAAGGTAAACTTGAGCAAAGGTTGTACCTTGGGAAAGTACGCCAAGTCTTCCTTTCATGATCGAGACAGTCAAGCAGAAGCGATCTTAGAGCGAGTTCATACTGATTTGTGTGGACCATTCTCGACGGCATCCACAATAAAGCAAAGGTATTATGTGATTTTCATTGATGATTATTCTTGTAAATGCTGGATTTATTTCATGCAAAAGAAGGACCAAACCTTCTCAAATTTTTGTGAATTCAAAGCTTTGGTCGGGAAAGAGTCAAGGAAGAATATCAAGGCCTTGAGAAGCGACAATGGTGGAGAATATGTCTCTCAAGAGTTTAAGGACTTCTGTGCAGTGGAAGGAATTAAACGAGAGTTGACAGCACCTCATAACCCACCACAGAATGGGGTGGCCAAGAGGAAGAACAGAACGATTGTAGGGGCAGCACGGGCAATGTTGCATGACCAAGGCCTACCACTTCATTTGTGGACTGAGGCATGCAACACAATGGTCTATTTGCAGAATAGAAGCCCGCATCATATACTTGGGATGAAGACACCAGAGGAATTTTTCTCCAATAAGAGATCAAAAGTGGTTCACTTCAGGATCTTTGGCTCATCGGTATATTTCCATGTGACAAAGGATGCATGGAATAAGCTTGAGCTGACAACAGAGTTGGGGATACTTGTGGGGTATAATGGTACACCCCACAACTATCAGGTGTACTTGCCTACCAGTCGAAGGATAGTGGTTCGCAGAGATCTCAAGTTTGATGAGCAGAAGGCCATGCAAGTTTCCCTTGAGAGGGAGGTCCAACTACAGGATGTGGAAGAACTATTGGTTCCTAAGGAGGAGGAGCCTCAGACTGATGCGAAGCAGCCACATGCAGAGGATCCAAGAGTGGAGACATCCACTCAAGCAGATTCTTCCAGAGATGGACGGAAGCGCACAAGAGAAGCTGGCAGATTGTTGATAGATGCGAGAGAGAATGTGGGAGAACAATCTTCTCAGCGCAGACAAAGGAAGTCACCTGAGAGGTACACTGGATACATGGCCCTTGTTAGGGAATGTGTTGAGACCGAGCCATCTTCCTTTGAGGAAGAAGTGCAGCAGTCGATTTGGGTTGATTTTATGGTGGATTATGACTCCATAGTTTGTAACAGTGTTTGGGACGTGGTTCCGAGACCGGAGGACAAGTAAATTGTGAGTTCCCGTTGGCTTTACAAGGTAAATCAAGTTGTTGATGGTAGTGTGGAGAAGCATAAGGCAATATTTGTTGCTCGTGGTTTTTCACAGGTTGAGGGGATTGATTATGATGACACTTTTTCTCCTGTCGCAAGGTACTCATCTATCAGATCGATGTTGGCACTATCAGCATAGATGGGTTGGAAGATCCATCAAATGGATGTGAAGACTGCATTCCTCAATGGCGAGATTGAGGAAGAGGTGTACATAGAGTAGCCAGAAGGTTTTGAGACCTTTGATCATGAGTCGCGTGTGTGCCGACTCAAGAGAGCTTTGTATGGGCTGAAGCAAGCACCTCGTGCTTGGTACACCAAGATAGACAACTACTTCACTGGGTTAGGCTTCACAAAGAGTGAAGCGGATGCAAACCTGTACCACATCATGGTGAAAGGTAAGCAATTAATCATTGTAATTTATGTTAATGATCTCATATTGACAGGTGATGGTCAGTTGATCATGTCTTGCAAGGAGGACCTTGCAAGAGAATTCGAGATGAAAGACATGGGTCTTATGCATTACTTCCTTGGCATGGAAGTGTGGCAGAAGGATGGGGAGTTGTTTGTGTCTCAGGGAAATTATGCCAATGAGATACTCAGGAGATTCCACATGGAGAAGTGCAAGCCCATGCAGACTCCTCTTGCAGGTAACTGGAGGAAGGAGGATGCTACTTCAAGAGAAGTAATAGAGGCTACTATGTACAGGCAACTTGTGGGTTCACTGATGTACTTAGTGAACACACGACCAGATTTGTGCTATGCGGTGAACCAGCTGAGTCAAGCAATGGTTCATCCTAGCAAGATGTTTTGGAAGTCAACAAAGCATGTATTGAGATACCTCAGAGGCACATCTCAGTATGGATTATGGTACAAACGGATGGAGGGAGTGAAGCTACAGGGCTTCACAGATGCAGATTGGGTAGGGAGTCCATTAGATTGGAAGAGCACATCAAGAGGGATTTTCAACCTTGGGTCAGCTACAGTTTCTTGGTACAGCAAGAAACAGAGGTTGGTTGCACTTAGCTCAGCAGAGGCTGAATACATGGCTGCAAGTCAGGGAGCATGTGAGGCCATCTGGATGCGGAAAATTCTAGTTGGTTTGTTTGATCAAAATATGGATCCAGCTGTGATCTATTGTGATAATCAGAGTTGTATCAAACTCTCTGAGAATCCAGTATTTTATGATCGTTCCAAGCACATCGATATCTGGTATCATCATCTAGAGACTTTGTAGCGAGGAGGATCATGTTGCTGCAGTGTATTTCGACAGAGGATCAAGATGCTGACATTTTGATGAAGGCATTGTCAAAGTGTAAATTCGAGTTCCATAGAGACGGGATCGGGGTGGAAGATAATCCATTTCTTGTTGAGAGGGAGTGTTGAAATGTGGCAACAAGAATATTCCAATTTTAATTTGTCCTTGAATTAAAATTGAGAATTAAAATTCGAATTTAGTCTCACCAGTGTTGGGTTGTGTTATATTCTTTCCACGACTAACCGATTGCGCAGCGGGGGGGTCACAGGGGGGGCGGGTAGCCCCCTCTACGGGGTCCGGGGTAGTGCCCCGGGAAATTTTTTTTTGGACCCTATATTAGGTTGGGCGAACCTACCTATGGTTTTGTGCATGATTTTCGCACATGGTATTGGACGCGATGGTTTTTCGGTCCATGGTATTGGATGCTTCGGCATGTATAAATATGTATTGTAACATTGAAAGGAACATAATGAAAAATCAAGCTGGTAGTCTCGGTTTTGGGATCCAGGGAAAAATTTCTGTGCATATGTGTTTTATGGGTTATGCTCTCGCATTGTTTATTTTCTTTGTTTAAGAATTTGTATGCAGGTAATTTCTGTACAGGGTTAAAACCTACATTTGGTATCAGAGCTGTTTTGGCTTCAAGGGGACGCCTTTGTTGCTGAGGGGTTTCGCTCGGGCCTGTGGTAGACCCTGTTCAGTGGGAGATCTGCGAGATCGATTCTGGTGGTGAAAGAAGATGGCGAGCAGTGGAAAGATCGAGATTGAGAAGTTCAATGGTCAGAGTTTTGAGTTGTGGAAACTCAAGATGGAGGATCTGTTGGTCGATAAAGATCAGTGGATCGCGGTAGATCCGGGTACTAAACCATCAGGAGTGACCGATGAAGAATGGAAGAAATTGGATCGGAAGGCAAAGAGCACAATACGATTGTGTGTCTCAGATTCAGTATTGCTGAATGTATCAGGGGAAGCTATGGCAAAGGCTTTGTGGGTCAAGTTAGGGACTTTGTACCAATCTAAGTCTCTGGTGAATAAACTGTTCCTGCGGAAAAAGCTGTATAACCTGAGGATGAAAGATGGAGACTCGGTGACAGAGCATCTGAATGCGTTTAATACTGTGGTAAGTCAATTATTATCTGTTGATATTAAAATTTCAGATGAAGATAAGTGCATCAGTCTATTGTGTTCTCTACCAGATTCGTGGGATAGTCTGGTTATTGCAATAGGTAGCAATGCAACTGCTTTGCAGTTTGATGAAATAGTCTCAGCCTTGCTGATGGAGGAGATGAGACGGAATAATATGGACAACCAGAATGGTGATGCCTTGTCTGTACGAGGACGGTCCCAGAACAGAAACAAAAATAAGTCATCAAGTGGGAGATCTAAATCTAGAGGGAGATCTAAATCTCCAGGAAAACCTACAAAGTTGGTGTGCTGGAAATGCGAAAAGGAAGGGCACTTCAGAAGGGATTGTAAATCTAAAGCTCCTGATAAAGGAAAGGGATCTGATGATGCTCCTTCTACAGAGGCGAAAACCACCTCAGATGAAGGTGGGGATGTGTACTTGGCTTCTTCAAGTACACATGTAGATCATGAGGCATGGTTGATTGACTCAGGTGCATCCTTTCACTTCACTCCCCATAGAGAGTGGTTCTGCGAGTATGAGAAATATGATGGTGGTGATGTCTTCTTAGGAGATGATAGGAAGGCTAGAATCATTGGTCGGGGAAAAGTAAAGTTGAAGTTTCAAGGTGGAAGGGTTAGAACACTTCCGGGTGTTCTACATATTCCTGCATTGGCCAGAAATCTGATTTCTGTAAGCAAGTTGGATGATGCAAGTGTAAAGACGGTGTTCGAGAAAGATACCTGCAAGATGGTTCGAGGAGCACTAATATTGATGTGGGGAGTTCGGATTGGAACTCTGTACAAGCTGCAAGGTAGCACTGTTGTTGATGGGTGCAATAGTTCTATGGTTCCTGAAAATGGAGTAGAAAATCTAGTGGTCTCTGGAGAGAAGACCATGTTGTGGCATCAAAGGCTTGGACATATTGGAGAGAAGGGCCTTCGAATACTTCATGGTAAAGGTATGGTAGAAGGTATGAATGATAGCTCTCTGGATTTTGATTTCTGTGAAAATTGTGTGTATGGGAAGCAGAATCGAGTGAGTTTCCCCTCTGGTGGTAAGAGGACAAAACAGATATTAGAGCTTGTGCACAGTGATGTGTTTGGACCTGTGAAGGCTCCATCACTGGGTAAGTCTGTGTATTATATATCATTCATAGATGACTTCTCAAGGAATACATGGATATATTTCCTTAAGAAGAAATATGAAGTCTTTGACAGGTTTAAAGAATTTAAGGCTCTGGTGGAAAATCAGACAGAGAAGAAGATAAAGGTGCTGAGGACAGATAATGGTGGAGAATTTTGCAGCAAGGAATTTGAAGAATTTTGTAAGAAGTGTGGTATAGCACGGAAGAAGACTACTCCATATACACCTCAGCAAAATGTCGCAGAAAGAATGAACAAGACGTTGATGGAAAGGGCAAGAAGCATGCTCAGTGGTGCCGGGTTAGGACAGGAATTCTGGGTAGAGGCGGTGGATACTGCACGTTACCTGATCAACAGATCACCCTCATCAGCGTTGGAGGATAAGACTCCACAAGAAGTATGGACTGGTAAGAAACCCTCTCTTTCACATCTGAGGGTATTTGGATGTGATGCATATGTACATGTTCCAAAGGAGAAACGAACCAAGTTGGATAGTAAATCTGAAAAGTGCATCTTTATTGGGTATAAGGATGGTTTAAAGGGTTATAAGCTTTGGAACCCAGTCACACGGAAGGTTGTGTACAGCCGAGATGTGGTGTTCAGAGAGGTAAAAGATGTTATTCAATCTGAAGTCCAACCAAAGGAACCTGAGAAGATAGAGTTTGAGCCAAAGGAGGAAGAATCAGACTCTGCAGCAGAGGAGGAATCAGAAGATGAAGAGCCACAAACTCCGGCTGTGAGAAGATCAGGTCGAGAAAGAAGGCAGCCAGAAAGGTATAGTCCATCTGCTTTCAGTACAAATTTTGCTTTGTCTGTTACTGATGATGATCCCAGAACTGTGAAGGAAGCAGTGGATTCAGAGGATGGAAAACTCTGGAAAGAGGCCATGGTTGATGAAATGGCATCTTTGCACAAAAATGAGGCTTGGGATCTGGTAGAGTTGACGGCTGGAAGGAAACCCATTGGCAGCAAATGGGTGTTCAAGAAGAAGACTAATGCAGAAGGAAAGGTGGAGAAATACAAAGCTCGGTTGGTAGCAAAAGGTTATTCCCAGGTGCCGGGAATTGATTTTGGTGATATTTTTTCTCCTGTTGCCAAGGTAGCTTCTATTAGATTACTTTTATATGTTGTTGTTGCTTTTGATTTTGAGGTAGAACAGATGGATGTGAAGACAACATTTCTTCACGGGGATTTGGAAGAGGAAATCTACATGAGGCAACCTGAAGGCTTTGCGGTGAAGGGTAAGAAATAACGGGTATGCAAGTTAAAGAAGTCTATGTATGGGTTAAAACAGTCACCAAGGATGTGGTATCAGAAATTTGATACATTTATACGGGGACTTGGCTTCACCAGAAGCAAAGCAGATCATTGTGTGTATTTTAAATTAATTGGTGACCGTGTTATTTATCTGGTCTTGTATGTGGATGATATGTTGCTGGTTGGAAATGACAAAGAAATTATCCAGGATTTGAAGACCCAATTGTCCTCCAAATTTGACATGAAAGATCTTGGTGCTGCAAACTATATTTTGGGCATGTAAATTAAAAGAGATCGGGCAAAGAGGAAGCTCTGGTTAAACCAGAGGAAGTATGTCGAGACAATACTGCAGAGGTTTAATATGCAGGATAGTAAACCGGTGAAGGTTCCTATTCCTGTAGGTGTGAGGTTATCTGCTGAACAGTGTCCCAAGACACAAGAAGAGGAAGAGGACATGTCCCGTGTTCCATATGCAAGTGCAGTCGGTAGCCTGATGTATGCAATGGTCTGTACTAGACCAGACATTGCACATGCAGTGGGAGTATTGAGCAGGTTTATGTCAAAACCTGGGAAGGAGCACTGGACAGCAGTGAAGCGGGTTTTCAGGTATTTGCGTGGCACTAGTGATTATGGTTTGTGCTACCAAGGAAGACCAGGATTGGACAGAGTGTTGGATATTCATGGTTTTGTTGATGTAGACTGGGCTGGAGATCTGGATCAGAGAAGATCTACAAGTGGGTATGTGTTTAACCTATTTGGAGGTGCAGTCAGTTGGATGAGTAAGAAACAATCTGTAGTGGCACTATCAACTACAGAGGCAGAATACATGGCAGCCACTCATGCAAGCAAGGAAGCAGTTTGGTTGCAGAGATTGTGTTCAAGTATGGGGTTAGTACAGGGAGCTATAAGAATAGACTATGACAGCCAAAGTGCAATTTTCTTGGCAAAGAACCCTGCTTATCATTCAAAGACAAAGCACATTGATGTTCAGTATCACTTTGTGAGGGATATGATAGAAGACAAAAAGGTGTTGCTGGTAAAGGTGGACACTTTGAAGAATACTGCAAATGCATTGACAAAATCTGTGAGCTCTGAGAAGTTCTCTTGGTGTAGAGAAACAATGGATGTTTCAGGGCTGGAAAAATGACTAAGCTCTCATGTGGCCCCCTGTGGAAAGAAAACAACAAGTGGGAGATTGTTGGGTTGTGTTATATTCTTTCCACGACTAACCTACCTATGGTTTTGTGCATGATTTTTGCACATGGTATTGGACGCGATGGTTTTTCGGTCCATGGTATTGGATGCTTCGGCATGTATAAATATGTATTGTAACATTGAAAGGAACATAATGAAAAAACAAGCTGGTAGTCCCGGTTTTGGGATCCAGGGAAAAATCTCTGTGCATATGTGTTTTATGGGTTATGCTCTCGCATTGTTTATTTTCTTTGTTTAAGACTTCTTATGCAGGTAATTTATGTACAGGGTTAAAACCTACAACCAGTTGCTTGAAAAATAATTAATTAATTCATCTTGAGTTAATTAGTTGGATAAGTTCACGTTAGAAGTCTTTCTGAAGTCATGCAACACTTATCCCTTAAATTAAGGATACTATCCCTTAATTAAGGAGATAGGGTTGAGTTTTATTTGAGTTGTAATTAGTTAGCTCAATTCACTGAGTTAAGTCTAGTTAGATTAGTTCCAAACTGTTTGAGGAACTAATTGTGAGTTTAGTCAGTTAATGCATGCATGCATCCAACTAGTGTACTCCAGATAACTGAAGATTCTCTCATAATTAACTCATGCATGTCTATTCTGAGAAAGACCCAGTTGAGATTAAAGACAGGGACATTGTACTATCAGTTGCATAAATTTTCCTATAAGGAAAACTCATGCATGCAGAAGGAATTCATTCCTTGAGAATTGCGTAGTTTTACAGGGTGTAAGATCAGTGTGAGTGATCAGTGTTACACTTGGTAACAGTAGGATCACCAAGGAAAAACGGCTAGGAAATAGGAGCTTGGAGGGCAGTCTGGAAGACTTATGAATAGTATATTTTTCCTGTGAGCATATGTGAGGATTGTACTGAGAGCTGGCTAGCTGTGAGAGCTAAAGCTTTGTGTAATTCTGAGATATTTCCAAATTGTATGATAATACAGATAGTGGGGTTTTTAGTTGAGGCTTTCCCCCGAGTATTCTTCTGTGTTTCATGTGCATTGATTATTCTTCTGGTTATATGTGTGCCACTTGATCTTGCTCAAATCTATTAATCTTACGCAAGTTTGATTGTAGAAGTAGATTAAAGTATTTTGATTTAGTTATATTGCATTATCAGGTTAATCTACAATCAGAATTTATACATGGATGAAGGATCACTTGGAGGAATTTAAGGAGTATTTTTCAAGGAAATATTTATCAGAATGATACTATGAGCGAAAAATGTAGGAGTTTTTTGAGCTACAACTAGGACACATGACAATGGAAGAGTATGGCCAGAGATTTGTTGAATTATTGAGGTACATCCATTTTATTTAAGATGAAAGGGTTGAAACACAAAGGTACATTAGTGGACTACCATACTTTTTTGCTAACATGCATAAATACGACGAACCCAAAACCTTAGAGGCAACCATGAGGAAAGCAGAACAACTATATGAATAGAACAAAAAAAAATCAATTTTCCTAAAGAGCTATATGAATAGAGCACAAATAAATCAGTTTTACACAAGGCTTTGGAAAATAAAAAGAGGACTTTCATGGAGAAAAGAAAGAAGGGTTACAAACCCTTGCCATTTAGGAATAAATTTAAAATAAACCAGTACACAACCCAAGTTTCTAACCATCCAAAAGGGGTAAATTATTCAATCAAAAGGATCCAATATCCACCTACTAAATGTTGGGCTTGTAAAGAAGATCATTGGCTCAAAGGTTGTCCTCATAAGGTAGAGAAGGTGACGACTATGCACTACATGCAAGCGACAACTACTATGGATGAGGTGGGAAAAATCATCCCCAGAATTTATGTAGCCTTGGATAATCGACAAGTGGAGCATCAAGATCACATGATAGAGGTTGAAGGTAAGATAAACTATCAATCATCTCTATTTTAATTAATTCTGGAGTCGGCCATAGTTACATTAATATGAATATGGTTGAAAAAATTAGTTTGAAGGGAGTTAAATATTTCAAACCTTGGTTAGTACAACTAGATATAGGTATGAAGAGAAAGGTTACATAGTTAATTAGAGATTTCCTAATTAAAATGAATGAGATGAAAACGACTGTTGACTTGAATGTAATTCCACTAGGTACCTATGATTGCTTGATTTCCATGGATTGGTTGGAAAAGCACCATGCAATACTTGATTGCTACAGTGAGTCTTTTAATTGTATTGATGATAAGGGACAACAAAAACAACTCCAAGGAATTCCTAGTCAGGTATCCATTAGAGAGATATCAGTCATGCAATTGAAAAGGAATTTTAAAAAAGGATGCCATATCCTTGCAGCTCATTTGGAGGAGACAAATATGGACCAAAAAATTAATATAGAAAATTACCCAATGCTTCAGGAATTTGTTGATGTATTTGCAAAAATATTTGGATTACCTTAAAGGAGGGAAATAGATTTTTTTATCGACCTACTGCCAGGAGCAGTCCTGATATATAAAGCACCATACAAGATGAGTACTTTGTGTTGAAATGTGTAACTAGGTTCGGTATTCATAATGTCTAATGTAATCATGATTTTATTTTATGTAGAGAAAATAATTATTTTATTATTATTATTATTATTGTAGCATGGGTTTCATGTTCAAGGTCATTATATTTGTAGATCAAGCACCCATTTAGTGCTTCTAGGTTTTGTCCTTAATTCCATAAGTCAATTGAGTCATTGTCATATATGCAAGACCCCATTGGGCATATTGTCTCATGTCAAGAATTTTTGTGAGTCAAAAACCCCCTCCAAGACAAGTTGGCCTACATTAAGAGAATTCAGCCTACAAGCAAGACAACTCAGCCTCATGGACAACTACTTGACCTCCAAGGAATACTATATATAAGGATACATCGACCTCATTTGGAAGGCATCTAAGAAGTTAATAAAAAAATCACAAGAAAGATCAGTGAATGGGAGGAATAATAAAGGAAGAAAGAGAGAGATTTTAAGGATTGTTTTAGGTTCGATTCTCCCACACATGCGAAGAAGGATTAAGGCATCATTAATTTGCATTAAGACATAATTACAGTCACACGAAGGGGATGAGGTTAGAAGCAAGAGAAATCAAGGAAGGAAATCGAATTAATAAGGAAGAAGGATCAGCTTTAGAGAAGGATAAAATACCTATAAATCTTCCCTAAATTCTCACACATGTGAAATTATAGAAGGAACAGACAGGCTGAAAATTGCAGGACTGAAGCAGTGACTGAAGCTTGAAGTAAAGGTCGAAAACTAGAGTTGAAAGTAAGTCTGACTGGCATTAACTTTGTGAATAAAAATGAGGCTTGACTTGGTCATGGAGGGGTCTTGGTTTTTGGTCTTAGGTCTTGGAATTCGTTAGCCGATCATTTTATAAGAAGAGAATAATTCTTGTGGGTTTTCCTCTCAAGTGGAGAGGTTTTGGCCCTGACTAGTAGCCTACATTTTGTGTCATATTGTCTCTTAGATCTTCATAGTTTGGTAGTCGTTTGATGATAAGAACATAATAATAATCAAGTGAAAAAAGAAGTTAACCAAGTCAAGTAAAAGAACATCACAAGCAGTTATCAAAGTAAGAGAAATCACCTAATCTAGTTACCCCTAGATTTCTCAATACTCCGGAACTTAAAGAATTATAGATGCAACTGGAGGAATTACTAAAGAAGGGATATGTACGTCCCAGTGTATCACCGTGGGGTGCTCTGGTTCTCTTTGTTACAAAGAAATATGACACATTGCGGTTGTGTATTGACTTTCGTAAATTAAATAAAGTTACTTTTAAAAATAAATACCCACTGCTGAGGATTGATGATCTCTTTGATCAGCTGCACGGAGCAAAAGTATTTTCCAAAATTGATTTAAGATCTGGGTAACACCAACTTTGGACTTGTTATGGGCATTATGAATTTTTTGTAGTACCTTTTGGTGTATCTAATGCATTGGGAGTGATAAATTTGCCATGTATTATTGGATGACATTCTAATATATTCAAAAACTCAAGATGAACACAACAGCATTTGAGATTGGTTCTATAGGTACTCAAAGCACCAACTTTATGCTAAGGTGAGAAAATGTTCATTTTGATTAGGGATAGATCCACTATTCGAGTCACATTATTTTAGAAGACAGGTAATTGTGGACCTAGAGAAAATTGAGGCTATTAGAGGATGGACAGCTCCAAAAAATGTTACTGAAGTTAGTTATTTTATGGATCTATTTGGGTAGTATAGGAGGTTTATTGAAGGGTTTTCCATAGTTGCATACCCAATTACTTCTTTGCAGGAAAAGGGTAAAAAGTTTGATTGGACACCTGAATGTGAAGCAACCCTTCAACATTTGAAAGTTTTATTAACCAGGGATCCGGTATTAAAAATTGTCGATCCAAATGAGAATTTTTTGGTGTGCATAGATGCATGGAAAGAAGGATTGGATGGTGTGCTCATGGAAAATGGGAAGGTAATTTGCTATGAGTTCATAAATTTAAAATATCACGAGAAGAAGTGTTGTCCATGACCTAGAGATTTTAGTTATCATTCATGCACTGAAAATGTGGAGGTGTTACCTCATAGGAAGAATATTTGAATTTTAGATTGATCATTATGCATTGCGACATTTATTTGAAAAACCAAATTTAAATGTGTGATAAATCTGATGGCTAGAATTGTTAGCAGAATATGATTTTGAAATTAAATATATCAAGGGAAACAAATTCAGGTGGTTGATGAACTCAACCGAAGAGTGCATTTTACGCATGCCACAACATTTAGTAGTTATGAAACTGATTTGAGGGAAAGAATTCTACAGGCTAGTAATTTAGACCAACAATATTTGAAGATTACAAATAGTTTATAGAAATGCGTAGCACATCAAAACTTCCTGGATTACGAATTAGATCTAGAGAATAGTCTCTTATATAAAAGAAGAATTTGTGTGTCGGATGTATCGGCAGTTAAAGAAATAATTCTACAGGAAATGCACAAGGCACTGGATGCTGGTCACCTAGGGTACTAGAAAACAATAACCGCAACTAAGAAACTATTTTATTAGCTAGGTTTAAAGAAGGAAGTGGTGAATTATATAGTCAAGTGTATGGAATGCTAGTGGGTGAAAACTGAGCATAAACACTCATATGGTTTTCTACAGCCAATTCCCATTCCGGAGTGGAAATGGGAGATGGTATGAGTTGATTTTATTACTAGTTTCCCTAGAACAGCAAGGGGACATAACTCCATAATGGTTGTAGTGGATAAGCTTATGAAGTCTACCCATTTCATTCCAATAAAGTCAATGCATAAGGCAGCAAATATTGTAGACATTTATATGCGAGAAATTGCTAGGCTTCACAGGTTACATAAAGCAATAATTTCTGATAGAGATCCAAAATTCACATCTAATTTATGGATCGATTATTTAAAGGATTGGGTACCAATTTGAACGTTAGTACAACATAACATCCCAAGTCTGATGGACAGACTGAGTGGGTAAATCAAATAACTGAAGACATGTTGCATATGTAAGTGATGGATAAACCATCAAAGTGGGAGGACTACCTCCATCTAGTGGAATTTTCGTATAATAACGGGTATCAAACATCAATAAAAATGAGCTCGTTTGAGGCTTTATATGGCAGGAAATGTAATACTCTGAAGATTTGGGGTAACCTAGTGGATAGAATTATGGTGGTCCCTGAATTTCTCAAATACATGGAAGAGAAAATGGTTAAAATCAAACAAAATTTAAAATCTACCCAGTATAGGCAGAAAATTTATGCTGACACAAACATGAAAAGTGGGAATTTAAAGTTGGGGATCATATGTTTTTGAAAGTAAAAGCGAAAAATGGCTCATTAAAATTAGGAAAGTGTGCCAAGTTAGAAGCTAGATATTGCGATCCATTTGAGATCCTAGAGAGGATTGGCCCCGTTGCATATAGGCTTGCATTTCCTGCATCTTTGCGTATTCATGATGTATTTCATGTTTCATTTCTTAAGAAATATGTATTGGGCATTAATCATGTTGTTGATTGGAAAATGATTCAGGTGGAACCCAAGGGAGATTTCCAAGTTCAACTGGTGTTGATTTTAGACACCAAGGTCGAGGTGCTTTGGAATCAAGCCATAGGCATGGTAAAGGTACAATGGACCGTGTTCAGTCCTAAGGATGAGACTTAGTAGCAACAAGAGGTCATGAGGGTAGAATACCCTCACCTTTTTTATTGATACATCGTATATATTATATATTTGTATATATGATGCATTGAGGACATTGCATATAATAAGGGGGGAGGAATGTAATACCCCACTTCTTTTCACGATGTAAATACATGTACCGTTTATATTAGGTTGGTGAGCCAGAAGTAATTTTTTGGCTTGCATGCCCATGTAGTTGCAAAGATACTAATATGCCAATTTTTGGCTAAGTGGCTAGAGGAGCCACGATGTGAATATTGTAAATATTGTAAATGTACATATCCTTAAATATTAATAAAATAAGGCTAGTTGTAGAGCCCACTCCACAGAAAGAGTATGGGGGACGCAACTCCAAGGAAAAAGGAAACGATTGGATATTTTGGTGAAAAGTGCACCTAGGGCCCATGAGGGTTCTAAAGGGTGCCACATGGCAAGTTAGGGCCATGCATATATAAAAAGAAGTGTAGTTTGAGATTATGGGTAGTTAATCCTGTAGGAGGTAAGGGGGATTAATCAGTGAGTCCAGAGAAGGACTCTAAGACTTACGGATGGGCAGTGGATCCTGGGGTTGGACTTTGGACTGGCCAGGGTATGATTATTAAGTTAATTGTGTCATATGGGTGCATCATGTTGATGATGTGAGCCCCAATGTTGGCTCTGGGAGCTTGGTGGTATGAGGGTTTGTTGACCCTATTTATGGATTGGTGCATGGAGCCCTGGAGTGGCACAACTATTGGCTTAGCACCTTGGAAATTAGCGTAGAGGGTGCTTGGAGCCCCGGAGCAGCGTGATTGTTGAGTTGGCCCCTTTGGTCATGGAGGTACAGATATTTTTCAGTTATTGTTGCCTTTGGAGTTGTCGTATTAGCTCAAGGGTGACCCAGTGGTTGAGTTTATGAACCCCCATGTTTATGGTTGGGTGGATCATGGAGAGCTCACAATTAGTCGACTCGTTAATACAGATAAGTACAATGTTCTATGATATCTGGTCTATGTATTATATTTATGGGTTTTGGTTATAAACCCAGTTCAAGTATTTGTCGTGGTTTCTAAGTATCGTGTGTTGCATTTACTTGTATGATGTGTATACAAACCTTAGCCAAGGTTCGGTATTTTTGAGTTTAAATTTTTGTTGTGCATCAATGTGAACATGTTATGTTAATGGCGTTGAAGATAATGACTTATATATATGCTTGATGTGACTTATTTATCCCGTTGTAAATATTTATTTGCAATTAATTATATGTTAAATGTCTACATATGGCATAGTGTTGCATTTTAAAATAAATATAATTGCCAGGTAGTATAAGAATTATGACAAAACACAATGCACTTCCATAGTATATTTAATGATATTTATGTAGTACTGTAGAGTGGTGTTGTCGGCTGGTGGTCAAGGACATTAAAATATGCAGTACTGTAGAGTGGTGTTGTTCTGCTGGTGGTTGAGGACATTACAATATGCAGTACTGTAGAGTGGTATTTCCCAGCTATTGGTTGGGGACATTACAACTCCTGGCCTTCAAAGTTTTAACCTCTTAAAATGCAAATAACAATTATCTAGTGAAATCATCATCGTTATCATATCCATCAAATCTCCAAAATGGCTACATCTCCTTTGATAAAGACAAGGGAATGAACTATGTTACTCATGCTACCCATCATTGTATCTCTTTAAATAAAACCTCTTCAAAATTAGAACATGCATCAATAAATCGTGTGACAAATATGAAAACATAAAGTTCATATCTTAAGCAAGATCCTAACACATTATTTCACAAAATGCCTCTTGAGGAGTATGATAATGCTAGGAAAATCAGTGATGTCCCCTACTGACTTTGAACACATTCCAAAATCATTACATGTATCTCTTTATGTGATGTGACTAGATAGAGTGACATCTGAAACCCCAATTGAAAATTAAGTATGATCTTCATTTGGTGTCTCCTTTGTAGACAAGCCCTAAATCAACAATAGGCATGCCCTCTACTAGTTCTTTCTTGCGGATTGTAGCAAACTGGCACCCTATATCTCATAAATGGCCACTCAAATAGGAGGGTGAACTTTTTACAATGGAAGGAAATCGGCGATGCAATGGACGATGACTAGCCATCTACATAATTTTACAAAATAAAATTAATTTGCCTGCTAACTTCCAATGGCAGCTACTTTCTTAACAACGTTGGAAACTCCTTTCTCTATAGAGCTCCTTGGTAAACCCACTTCTGTATACGGCTTCTTGTATTTACATGATGTGGCAACTATCATGATGGCAACATTTTTTTTCACAACATTTCTCTCACCTTTTATTCATGTGGCTTCCTTACACCTTTTACATTCCCCTTGATGGCAAGAAAATGGAAAATGACAAGAACCCGGTTATTTTTTCTCAAAAAAATATAACATGAGTGTTTGAATCATGTTTTTGATGGTGGAAATGGATTCAGCAACATCAAAAATAGGGAGGTGCCCAAAATCTTGAAACTTAACAACTGTAACTTAGATTTCCAAAACCATTTGTCGTGTTTTATCAAAATCACGTTGGAATTTCCATTGTTTGAAGTCTCCTTAAACTATGTGTTTAACTACCTTTAACGTGTATCTTAATCCAAGGATGAATTAAAACCCAACCTAATTTATGAGGTGCGTTATGTTCCAGATATCTCTAAGGAAACCCAAGTCGCTTGAGCCACATTTCTCTGTCGTAGTCTAACCAGCCTTCAAATTTGCCTAAAAATCACAGAAATTCCAGCAAGATTTTGATAAAATCCGGCATGAATTTTTGTAAATTTGGGTTACAACGGTCAAACTTCAAGATTTTGGGTGCCCCCAGGGATTTTGATGGTGTTGAATCCATTTCCACCATAAAAAAACATGATTCAAACACTCCTACGAGATTTTTTTTTGAATTTCCGGATTCCAACCATTTTTTATCGTCTCGGCAAATTGTATGCCTCAGTAGACAACGACCATTTCTCTCGATGGTCAAGGATACCTCTAGGGTAGGCCTCCCCTTAGGATCGTGATACTGATCTACAGGGCTTCAAGGTTCTAATCAGCCTAGATCCATCTAACTCTGGATCTATCATGCATTGAGAGGGATCAAATCCCTCTTGGCGCAAACCTTCTTATTGGAGTGTAGAATTTGAGGAAAACTAAGGTGAGCAAATGTTCATTTTGATTAGGGATAGATCCACTATTCGAGTCACATTATTTTAGAAGACAGGTAATTGTGGACCTAGAGAAAATTGAGGCTATTAGAGGATGGACAGCTCCAAAAAATGTTACTGAAGTTAGTTATTTTATGGATCTATTTGGGTAGTATAGGAGGTTTATTGAAGGGTTTTCCATAGTTGCATACCCAATTACTTCTTTGCAGGAAAAGGGTAAAAAGTTTGATTGGACACCTGAATGTGAAGCAACCCTTCAACATTTGAAAGTTTTATTAACCAGGGATCCGGTATTAAAAATTGTCGATCCAAATGAGAATTTTTTGGTGTGCATAGATGCATGGAAAGAAGGATTGGATGGTGTGCTCATGGAAAATGGGAAGGTAATTTGCTATGAGTTCATAAATTTAAAATATCACGAGAACAATTGTTGTCCATGACCTAGAGATTTTAGTTATCATTCATGCACTGAAAATGTGGAGGTGTTACCTCATAGGAAGAATATTTGAATTTTAGACTGATCATTATGCATTGCGACATTTATTTGAAAAACCAAATTTAAATGTGTGATAAATCTGATGGCTAGAATTGTTAGCAGAATATGATTTTGAAATTAAATATATCAAGGGAAACAAATTCGGGTGGTTGATGAACTCAACCGAAGAGTGCATTTTACGCATGCCACAACATTTAGTAGTTATGAAACTGATTTGAGGGAAAGAATTCTACAGGCTAGTAATTTAGACCAACAATATTTGAAGATTACAAATAATTTATAGAAATGCGTAGCACATCAAAACTTCCTGGATTACGAATTAGATCTAGAGAATATTCTCTTATATAAAAGAAGAATTTGTGTGTCGGATGTATCGGCAGTTAAAGAAATAATTCTACAGGAAATGCACAAGGCACTGGATGCTGGTCACCTCGGGTACTAGAAAACAATAACCGCAACTAAGAAACTATTTTATTAGCTAGGTTTAAAGAAGGAAGTGGTGAATTATATAGTCAAGTGTATGGAATGCTAGTGGGTGAAAACTGAGCATAAACACTCATATGGTTTTCTACAGCCAATTCCCATTCCGGAGTGGAAATGGGAGATGGTATGAGTTAATTTTATTACTAGTTTCCCTAGAACAGCAAGGGGACATAACTCCATAATGGTTGTAGTGGATAAGCTTATGAAGTCTACCCATTTCATTCCAATAAAGTCAATGCATAAGGCAGCAAATATTGTAGACATTTATATGCGAGAAATTGCTAGGCTTCACAGGTTACATAAAGCAATAATTTCTGATAGAGATCCAAAATTCACATCTAATTTATGGATCGATTATTTAAAGGATTGGGTACCAATTTGAACGTTAGTACAACATATCATCCCAAGTCTGATGGACAGACTGAGTGGGTAAATCAAATAACTGAAGACATGTTGCATATGTAAGTGATGGATAAACCATCAAAGTGGGAGGACTACCTCCATCTGGTGGAATTTTCGTATAATAACGGGTATCAAACATCATTAAAAATGAGCTCGTTTGAGGCTTTATATGGCAGGAAATGTAATACTCTGAAGATTTGGGGTAACCTAGTGGATAGAATTATGGTGGTCCCTGAATTTCTCAAATACATGGAAGAGAAAATGGTTAAAATCAAACAAAATTTAAAATCTACCCAGTATAGGCAGAAAATTTATGCTGACACAAACATGAAAAGCGGGAATTTAAAGTTGGGGATCATATGTTTTTGAAAGTAAAAGCGAAAAATGGCTCATTAAAATTAGGAAAGTGTGCCAAGTTAGAAGCTAGATATTGCGATCCATTTGAGATCCTAGAGAGGATTGGCCCCGTTGCATATAGGCTTGCATTTCCTGCATCTTTGCGTATTCATGATGTATTTCATGTTTCATTTCTTAAGAAATATGTATTGGGCATTAATCATGTTGTTGATTGGAAAATGATTCAGGTGGAACCCAAGGGAGATTTCCAAGTTCAACTGGTGTTGATTTTAGACACCAAGGTCGAGGTGCTTCGGAATCAAGCCATAGGCATGGTAAAGGTACAATGGACCGTGTTTAGTCCTAAGGATGAGACTTAGTAGCAACAAGAGGTCATGAGGGTAGAATACCCTCACCTTTTTTATTGATACATCATATATATTATATATTTGTATATACAATGCATTGAGGACACTGCATATAATAAGGGGGGAGGAATGTAATACCCCACTTCTTTTCACGATGTAAATACATGTACCGTTTATATTAGGTTGGTGAGCCAGAAGTAATTTTTGGCTTGCATGCCCATGTAGTTGCAAAGATACTAAGATGCCAATTTTTGGCTAAGTGGCTAGAGGAGCCACGATGTGAATATTGTAAATATTGTAAATGTACATATCCTTAAATATTAATAAAATCAGGCTAGTTGTAGAGCCCAGTCCACAGAAAGAGTATGGGGTACGCAACTCCAAGGAAAAAGGAAACGACTGGATATTTTGGTGAAAAGTGTACCTAGGGCCCATGTGGGTTCTAAAGGATGCCACATGGCAAGTTAGGGCCATGCATATATAAAAAGAAGTGTAGTTTGAGATTATGGGTAGTTAATCGTGTAGGAGGTAAGGGGGATTAATCAGTGAGTCCAGAGAAGGACTCTAAGACTTACGGATGGGCAGTGGGTCCTGGGGTTGGACTTTGGACTGGCCAGGGTATGATTATTAAGTTAATTGTGTCATATGGGTGCATCATGTTGATGATGTGAGCCCCAATGTTGGCTCTGGGAGCTTGGTGCTATGAGGGTTTGTTGACCCTATTTATGGCTTGGTGCATGGAGCCCTGGAGTGGCACAACTGTTGGCTTAGCACCTTGGAAATTAGCGTAGAGGGTGCTTGGAGCCCCGGAGCAGCGTGACTGTTGAGTTGGCCCCTTTGGTCATGGAGGTACAGATATTTTTCAGTTATTGTTGCCTTTGGAGTTGTCGTATTAGCTCAAGGGTGACCCAGTGGTTGAGTTTATGAACCCCCATGTTTATGGTTGGGTGGATCATGGAGAGCTCACAATTAGTCGACTCGTTAATACAGATAAGTACAATGTTCTATGATATATGGTCTATGTATTATATTTATGGGTTTTGGTTATAAACCCAGTTCAAGTATTTGTCGTGGTTTCTAAGTATCGTGTGTTGCATTTACTTGTATGATGTGTATACAAACCTTGGCCAAGGTTCGGTATTTTTGAGTTTAAATTTTTGTTGTGCATCAATGTGAACATGTTATGTTAATGGCGTTGAAGATAATGACTTATATATATGCTTGATGTGACTTATTTATCCCGTTGTAAATATTTATTTGCAGTTAATTATATGTTAAATGTCTACATATGGCATAGTGTTGCATTTTAAAATAAATATAATTGCCAGGTAGTATAAGAATTATGACAAAACACAATGCACTTCCATAGTATATTTAATGATATTTATGTAGTACTGTAGAGTGGTGTTGTTGGCTGGTGGTCAAGGACATTAAAATATGCAGTACTGTAGAGTGGTGTTGTTCTGCTGGTGGTTGAGGACATTACAATATGCAGTACTGTAGAGTGGTATTTCCCAGCTATTGGTTGGGGACATTACAACTCCTGGCCTTCAAAGTTTTAACCTCTTAAAATGCAAATAACAATTATCTAGTGAAATCATCATCGTTATCATATCCATCAAATCTCCAAAATGGCTACATCTCCTTTGATAAAGACAAGGGAATGAACTATGTTACTCATGCTACCCATCATTGTATCTCTTTAAATAAAACCTCTTCAAAATTAGAACATGCATCAATAAATCGTGTGACAAAGATGAAAACATAAAGTTCATATCTTAAGCAAGATCCTAACACATTATTTCACAAAATGCCTCTTGAGGAGTATGATAATGCTAGGAAAATCAGTGATGTCCCCTACTGACTTTGAACACATTCCAAAATCATTACATGTATCTCTTTATGTGATGTGACTAGATAGAGTGACATCTGAAACCCCAATTGAAAATTAAGTATGATCTTCATTTGGTGTCTCCTTTGTAGACAAGCCCTAAATCAACAATAGGCATGCCCTCTACTAGTTCTTTCTTGCGGATTGTAGCAAACTGGCACCCTATATCTCATAAATGGCCACTCAAATAGGAGGGTGAACTTTGTACAATGGAAGGCAATCGGCGATGCAATGGACGATGACTAGCCATCTACATAATTTGACAAAATAAAATTAATTTCCCTGCTAACTTCCAATGGCAGCTACTTTCTTAACAACGTTGGAAACTCCTTTCTCTATAGAGCTCCTTGGTAAACCCACTTCTGTATACGACTTCTTTTATTTACATGATGTGGCAACTATCATGATGGCAACGTTTTTTTTCACAACATTTCTCTCACCTTTTATTCATGTGGCTCCCTTACACCTTTTACATTCCCCTTGATGGCAAGAAAATGGAAAATGACGAGAACCCGGTTATTTTTTCTCAAAAAAATATAACATGAGTGCTTGAATCATGTTTTTGATGGTGGAAATGGATTCAGCAACATCAAAAATAGGGAGGTGCCCAAAATCTTGAAACTTAACAACTGTAACTTAGATTTCCAAAACAATTTGTCATGTTTTATCAAAATCACGTTGGAATTTCCATTGTTTGAAGTCTCCTTAAACTATGTGTTTAACTACCTTTAACGTGTATCTTAATCCAAGGATGAATTAAAACCCAACCTAATTTATGAGGTGCGTTATGTTCCAGATATCTCTAAGGAAACCCAAGCCGCTTGAGCCACATTTCTCTGTCGTAGTCTAACCAGCCTTCAAATTTGCCTAAAAATCACAGAAATTCCAGCAAGATTTTGATAAAATCCGGCATGAATTTTTGTAAATTTGGGTTACAACGGTCAAACTTCAAGATTTTGGGTGCCCCCAGGGATTTTGATGGTGTTGAATCCATTTCCACCATAAAAAAACATGATTCAAACACTCCTACGAGATTTTTTTTTGAATTTCCGGATTCCAACCATTTTTTATCGTCTCGGCAAATTGTATGCCTCAGTAGACAACGACCATTTCTCTCGATGGTCAAGGCTACCTCTAGGGTAGGCCTCCCCTTAGGATCGTGATACTGATCTACAGGGCTTCAAGGTTCTAATCAGCCTAGATCCATCTAACTCTGGATCTATCATGCACTGAGAGGGATCAAATCCCTCTTGGCGCAAACCTTCTTATTGGAGTGTAGAATTTGAGGAAAGGCTTGCACCTTGAGGGATTCGATCCCTCTCGACGCATGATAGATCTGGAGTTATATGGATATAGGCTAGTTCTAGTTGAGAGAAATAATGTCATATTTTTAGATGATCATTATTATGTATATCTTTGAGATAAACTTCATACTTTGAAATTTACATTATGTTTTCTTTCCCTCGCATGACCATACAATTTTGTTCTTTAATTTAGTCTATGTTGCTTGACTTGAATGGTCTATATGTATGTGTTTGGGTGTTTTGAGTGGTTTGTGTGTGTCTGTGTTTGGATGTTTTGAGTGGTCTGTGTGTTGATGTGTTTGTATTTGGACGGTAATGTTTGTGAATGTTACAGTTTTTGTGTTATATTTCTATGTGTATGTAATTGTCTATTAGTAATTAGTTAGTGATGAAGAATGAAGACAATCTTGTCAGTAGCTTGCAGGAGGATTGATATTGCACATCTATTTCATTTAATTTTAGTTATCACAAATTTTGACAACTAATTAATACTTAATAGTGTCCCTTCAGGTATTACTAAATAAATCTTGAAGAGTAGTTTTAATTTTAAATTTGCTCAGTTATCTCAATCTCTTGAGATGATAGATATTGTTAATAACTTAATTATGAAAAATGATGAAATAAAAATTGTGAATGCAAAGTGACAATGTAATACTGTTGAATGACAAAAAGTGTGAATAATAAGAATGTAGTCAATTAACAATAGTCTTAATTTTGACCAATCTCAACCTATTTTCTTCTACTATTCTTATTGTCACATGTGTTAATTTTACCATATTTTCATATTGATTATATGAAAAGTGTAGTTGAAATCGTAAACCATTCAAATCTTTAAGTCAATATATTGTAGTAAACATCTTACCTTTTCTCTCTTTCTCTTCAATATTAATAGGTTGAATTACTATCACACAAAAATCAATGCACATTGTCAATATTTTTTTTCTGCTTACACTAAAATCAATCACGTTATTAATCTCATCACTTTAAAATTAACGTAGCATCATACATCCAGTTACACCAAATCAAAAATCAACATCTACACTGAAATCAATGCATCTAATGCAAGAAATCAAATATGATTAGTGTTAGCACTCCAGGAAGCTCTCCTAGGTTGTAGCTCAGAGATGCCTGGAAACATATAAATCTTCAATATTGTTCTCTGAACTATTGGAATGGATTGGGGTTTGGATCAAGTCAAATGATTGTTTCAACTCTATTTTCACTCAAAACATGCATGAACACCCTTAGCTTAACAAGGCTTTCAACCACTAATGCTCAATAGTTTATAGATTCAATGAATAGATGGAGAATCCTGACTATACCAGCAGATACATACATAAACACATATGAATGGCTAGCTACAGAAAGTAAATGAAGCTTACAAATCTAATTTATCAAAGCAGAGATAAGATGACAGTTATCTGGCATTAGACAAAGAAGAAAAAATGAATAACCCATTCAAGTGCAAGCTTAGAACAGAGAGAAAGATGGCAATTGAACATATAGAAGCAAAAGAAGCTTGTATTATTGGAATGAAGATGAGACGTTGAGAGGAGCAGCACAGTCTCCAAAAGTTGAACCCTTGATACTTCTAACTTTCAGCCATTTATAGGCTTTTTACAATGCTCTCGGGCTCTCTGAGGCTCGAGGTGTCTTAATCTATCCCCTCTAGCTTCTAACTACTTGATGCCATTATTCAACAGACATGAGCCAGAGGTCTCATTTTCTAACAACACGGTAACCAAATTCTGGTAATTTTTCCGTGCTGTCAGGTAGCTCGCTCGTGCCAGCGATGCTCCATGATCACTTCTGTTGGTTCGGCTACATCATGCTGTGGCTTTTTCCCGTTCCGGTTTTTCTGTCTCCAGGCCTCTGTCCGCCTGAATCCCTCTTCTAGCGTTAAATAATCATTGCATAACACCTTAAGGGGAGGTGGCCACCTATTCTACCACGGTTGAGTGCATCGAACCTTTGAAATCGCTGAAACAGTTGCTTTTTGTTAACACAGAGAAATGCATTCAAACTGTGAAAATCTGCCACAAACATTGTTCATATGGGCTTCAAAAGTCCTTAAATCTAGTCTATTCTCTTATCAAGGTTGTCCTCAATTGTTGTCACAAGTCGCTTCGGCCTTGTTCCAAGGCTTCCTTTTGCATTTTGGAAATATGTTTAAAACATTGAAAATAACGTAAAAATGGCTTCATCCGGACTTGAAACAATATACATTTTCATTCCCAAGCCTCTTTGGGTCCAGGTTTTATCGCATTAGCGTTTTCCATTTGTATTTCGTTAAATAATGAAATATATGAAAAAGTATTAAAAATGCTATTTGGCGGATCTCAAATCCTTTACAATAGTGTTTATATTCCCATCAGGTCTGGTTAATCGCATCGCATATATATATATATATAGATAGATAGATAGATAGATAGATATAGATATATGTATATATGTATCTATGTATATATAGATAGATAGATACATATATATATATATATATATATATATATATATATATATATATATATATATATATATATATATATATATATATATATATATATCCCGCTCCTCTGTGAAGCTCCGATGCGATTAATCGCAATCGCATATCGCGATAACCCCGGGCCGTTTGGTGAGCGCTCTGTTGTGTTGGCCGATTGCGATTTTGCCGATCAGATCTAGACCATTGATCGGCCAGATCTGATGGCTGCTGTGCATTCATTGTTCAAGCCTCCGCTGCTCTGTTTTTCACTGTTTTCTCTATGTTTTCGTTTCCCGATAGTGTTTTTCCGCCTTTTGGAGGGTTTTTCTTAGGCGACAGTTTTGAATGTTTAGAAGATTTTGAAGACTTAGAGGGTTTTCTAGGATCCATTTGGATCAGCACCTCAGGGCTAACAGGACCATCGGAGCTAAAATAGGGGACATTTCCATTAAAATAGCAGCACTACACCTCAGGGCTCCTTCTGGGGATGAAAGCCTCCCTGTGAGGTTTCAAGAACTGCAAACTACTACCTTTCTAGTAACAACCAAAACAAACTTATCTCCTAGTGTTCCATTGGGCATGGAGTTTATTTGCATAGAAAACAAAAACTGAAAAAACCTATTACAATATTAAGGCCTTAAAGCCTCATATGAAGTAAAGTTTCAAAAACCGCCCATTGACTGGGCCATCAAAAACACCTTCCCCCTCCAAATTGTGCAGAATGAAAGTATTGTTCATCTGAACTTGAGCAATGACAAACGGTCTCGTCCATAAGGCATCAAATTTACCATGGTTTCCCTTCTTTTCCTTCAATGCATCCCATTTGAGAACCCAGTCACCAACCTGAAAACTGTCCATTTTTGCCTTTTTATCAAAGGTTTCTTTGATCTTCTTCTGATGAATTCTTGACTTCTCAACCAGTTGTTCTCTGATCTGCTGTAATTCAACCAAGTTACTCATTCTCCTCGCTATGTCATTCTCTTCATCCTGTTCTTCTTGCAAGAATTTGGCCACAGGGAGAATCAGCTAGATAGGAAAAACAACATCAGCACCATAAACCAACTTAAATGGAGAATTTCCTATGGACTTCTTGTTGGTAACTCTGTCAGCCCATAGTGCAAACTTCAACTTGGAATCCCAGTTCCTTTTGTTGTCCTCCAGCAGTTTTTTTATTATCCTTACTAGACTCTTGTTAGATGATTCTTCCAGGCCATTGCCTTGAGGATAATATGAGGTAGAATGCACCAATTGAATGCCCATGGATTCACACATGTCGACCAATTCTTCTGCCCTGAAAGCTATTGCATTATCAGTTACTAGTTTTGTTGGGAAACCAAATCTAGTGAAAATATTCTCATTCAAGAACTTTATGATAACCTGATGATTAGCATTTTTAGTGGGTATGGCCTCAATCCATTTGGTGAAATAATCAGTGGCTACCAAGATCCATTTGTGATGGCCATTGGAATGTGGATTGATCTCACCTATGAAGTCCAAACCCCACTGCTGGAAGGGACCATTGACATATACTGGCTTCAAGGGCAAAGATTTTAGTTGTTGTCTTCCTGCAAACCTCTGACATTTGTCACAAGACTTCACAAAAGAAAACACATCAGAGAACAGAGTAGGCTAATAATACCCAGGTCTCAGGATCTTGTGGGCCGTGGTTTTCCAATAATGATGCCCTCCACAGATGCTAGAATGGAACTGGTGCGTGACTTCCACAGATTGTCCTTTGTCTAGGCATCTCAAGAGGATCCCTGATGGGTCTTTCCAATAGAGCAGGTTTTCATTAATGCAGAATTTGGCTGATCTGAGCTTAATGGCCCGGGCTTGACTTGAGCTATGCCTTGGAGGGACTTCTAGCTTCTGCAAAAAATGAACTATACTAGAATACCATTCACAGGTGGTTAGATTTTCAGCCAAATATTGATTCTGCTCTTGCTCTTCTGCTGCTTCGTTTGTCCCCTCACCACCTGAATTTGAACCCACGCAATTGATGTCTAACAAACTGCAATTTTCCTCATCCATAAGCTTAGCCAAGCCCTGGCCTTTGACAATCTTGGTGGGCTTCACCTCTATGTTGAACTCTATGAATTTTGCAATCCATTTAGCTCTCTTTCCATCAATATATAGCTGAGTTAGGACATATTTTACTGAGGTTGAAGGTACATGTTAGCGCTTGAGATTTCACCCTAGGCTGAGGAAGGTAAACCTTCAAGGCAACATCAAACCATTTCACCTCGTAGCTAGCCCTACGGGGTATGAGAAGGCTCTCTCCGGTCTATCTCGGCAAATTTCAATGGGGTGAGATGACCAACAAGTTAACACTGATATTAGGCTAGTAAACTGATTAGGAAGGTTGATTTAAAGTTTTTTGGGTTTTTGGTGGCAATTGGAGGGAGTGCAATTCAGGGTGCGGGGATTGAGCTCAGTTTTTGCAGGTGGGTCTTTGGGGCAAGGTAGGAGTTTGTGCTGATGCCTTTAGCTGAGATGGATGATCAAGGAAGAAAAATGAGAAGCTAAAGAGGGCAAACAATGACTTTGAATCCTCTCTAGACAGTGGAAAACATAAACATTAAACAAATTTGAAAGCTGAGCATGGCAAGCATGAATTCAAACTTTATCACTTCATTTGTTTAATAAGTTGCAGTAAAGAAAGAGATGGAACACATAAACACACTTACAATTACAATAAGAGAACACACCATCAACACAAGAGTCCACAAGAATCCCAATGATGTCTGCAAAACCCTGGTCTTCCTTTTCCTCAAATTGTAGAGATACAAGTAAAATATACAATAGGAGCTTCTCCCTCAAGAGTCCAACCATGAAAATGAGCAAGAGAAGGCATAATATAGATGATCTAACTCCTTTCCCCACCTCTAGGGGTCGAGCTCAGCTTCCTAGGAGCTGTTTCAACTAATTCTAAACTGAGCACTAGATAATAGGCAGTCAAAACAACTTGCCTCTAAAACTTAGGTAACCCATCCATGCATTTAATATTCACTATTTACATCAAGGAAACTTCTAGAAGTGTTAAAGGAGAGTAAATGTATCCATGTGCCATGAAAATTATCCAAAAATCCATCATTTACAAGCATTAAGAGTCAACCATAGTAAAAACTGAGTTTTGCAGGCCGAAATGGTCAAAATGGTGAAATTTCCCTGAGTGGTCGCGCCCCTCCCTTGGAGTGGTCGCGCACATTGGAAGCTGTGTTTGAGGGCCTTCCTGGTGTCCAAATCAGGTTCAAGATAGCTTGTTGGAAAGGTCTATGAGTCTACTTTCCAACCCCACCTGAATTTCTGAATTTGGAGTTGATTTGACCCCTCAAAAATCATTTCTCCCAAGGCAGCTTTCTGCAACTCAAAATAGGGGCAGAAAGTCAAAAATTGCATGTATTTTGAGCTTTTGGAAGTCCAAATCTCCATAAAATTTGAAGTCCATCCATAGGCAAGTGTATTTTTGCATGAAAATTCCAAAAATGTATAGTTTTCCCCGTTCTGAGTTGTCCCCACGAGTGGTCGCGCGCGGGGTGAGACCACTCCAACGGCCAAAACCTGTAAATTGCACAAAAAATTCACAAATGACAAAATTTTCTCCAAATTTCTTGAAATTTGGGCTGGGAGTCCCCAATCAAGTACCATGCTCATTCAAAGAGGCTTTGGCCAAAATTTGGAGTGGATCGGGCGTTTTCCTTCGTTTTTGTGCTTTGGCCAACTGTCCTTGGAGCACCTTCGTTCTCGCCGGTATTTTTGACATTTCTCTCAAACCATGACACCTGTGCAAAAAGTGAAGGAGGTTTCTCTTCCTTGGCATGTTTTGGACAAAAACCTCTCTCAGTTTTGCAAAATTCATCTTTGATTGCTCAGAACCATCATTTTAGTGAAACTTGTCCCGATGTGTGAAACAAGGAATTTTGTCGAAATGGAGCGAAATGAAGGGGATAAGGGGCTTCTAAATTCTTGAGGAAATTTTTGGGAGTAGGGAGGGATGTTAGGAAGCAGGGGAAAGTGGAATCTCAGAGATTGAGTGAGAGGAAGGGGTTCAAAAGAGTGAAACACAGGCCCAACCTAGAAAATTGCCAGGTTGTAGCTAGAAACTAGGGTTTGTGAAAAAATGAGGAATTTGGGGGATCTGAGTGTTGGGAAGTGTTTGATAAGGTATTTTAAGGATAGGGGAGGGTGTATGAACATCAGGAAACAAGTTTTGCCGGTGACTTGACCATCCAAGAGAAATTGGCTTCAAAACCCTAGGAGAGGGAAATGACCTTGCCTGGGCGCAACTGAAGCATGAACAAGGTGTAAAATGACTCATTAGACACTGACATGATAATGAAAACCCTATGAATGATGATAGGCTCAGCTGAATGATGACATGGACTGACATTTGGGCAAACCCTAGACCTAATGCCTAGTGACCAAATTTTGCTTGAAGACTCACTGAAATGACAAAATTTGACCTTGACACTCTGAGATCACTTTGTAAGAGCATATTTGATCACTGGAGGAAGGCTGGAAAGACTGACACTAACATTGGCTCCAATGGGGATGGTAGCTCCTTGGAGGTGCCAAGAACCTTAGACATCTGGGAGAGCAGACCAGTGCTTGCAACCATTGGGCGATGGAGTTATTATTTACACCTTTGACACAAAAATTTGACACATTTATTGAATGAAAACTTGACTGAAAACTGACTGAAACTTAACTGGAACTTGACTCAAACTGACTCAATGGCAAACTGAAATAACTTGAAAAAACTCACTCAACAGGCCAAACACAAATGACTCATGACCGACTTAAAACAAAACTTTACAAAGCTTACTGAAGGGCAGCAGTCTATCAAGATTTGGAATCATGACGACAACCACCTGCATACTAATGAAATATGTACAATCATGTATAATGAGCTTTCCAATGTAACCAATCCAGCAGATGGCTACATACCAAATTTCTGCTCTCGCTTATCTCGAGCAGGCGGAACAATGAACCTGTAGGCAACTCAAAATAACCACTGAAACCAAAGCTTATGATAATGAACCAGGCAACATTTATCTTTTCTAATGCTTGCAGAAGAATGTCAAAGGGATCTTGATAATCCTGAAGCACTACCTTGTTTGGAGATCCAGCTGCAAAAATATAAGTACTCGCTTCATTCTGATCTGAAAGAACAGTAGGTTGCTGATTGATAGGAAGGCACAGAGAAGTATAAGCTTCTGCCATATAAGTGTTGGCTGTAAATTCCTTGACCGTGCAAAATTTTGACATATTGTCTCTCTCAAGCTTATATTCCTCAATTTCATGGTCTAAGTCATTCTTAAACAGAAAACAATCCTCAAGATCATCAAACATGACAGCCTCATCATCTTCGTGAAAGAAAATATTATCTGTTTGCTGATCTATAAAACTAATTACAACACTGTCATCATTTTCAAAAGAGGAAGAAGTTTCACCAACACTTTCGTGACCATGTGCACACTGCCGATTTGCTTTAGCTTGGGTTGTAGCATGACCTTTCAAAAGCTGATCTATCTCCTCTTCAGACAAAGGAGATAAGACTTTCTGTTTCCCTTTGCTCAAACAAGTCTTGTCTTCTTGAAATGACATTTCAAAACATGAAAAATCTGAATGACAATCCTGATCTTCTGAAACTTGGAAGCATTGTTGATCATCTTCATATGACATGGCAATCAAACTATCCAAATTATGATTGAAAGAAGAGTTTTCACTTACTTGAACAAAGATCTCATCTTGATGTTCATGAGCCGGCTGAATTACCTCCTCATGAAGATCTAGTTCCGGTGAAGTGGGAGCACTTAGATTTGTAACTTCGTTTTCTTCATGCCAGCTAATCTCAACAGTCGAGTTCTTCTTTGTAGGATTCAACACAAGGTATTCTTGGTCACCATGATCTGAATTTTGATCTGAAATGGCTGACTTGACTGCATCACATTCTGAAATTGAATCTTGACTATTTTGCACGCTGTCTTCTTCTGTGGGCAGATCTGAAACTAGCTTTTCTCTTTCATCAATTACAGCCATATGGCCATCTTCAACCTGCTGATCTTGACAAGTATCCTCTAAGATTTCTATGTACTGCTGAAATGGCTTTTCATACAGGGCTTCCATGATCTCTTCATCCATGAAATTATCATCTTCATAAAACTTCTCAAGGCTTTCAATAAAATTATGAGCATGCTTGCAACAGTCTTGAACTAAATTCAATGATGGATAAGAGTCCTTATATCTTTCCATGAACATAGCATGAAAATCCTTTAAACAATAAATACAAGCAGGCGGAAAACTTTCATACCATGATTGGGCTTCACCTTCCAGAGTGGCCAAGAATATCTTCATCAAGCAATCTTCAGGAAAATCCACTTTCAACTTACGAATATGCATATGAAATCTAACTAGATGAAGAGCAGCATCCTTCTTACCATCATCATTAAATGTAGGCAGATTCCTTGACCAATCTACCTTGGGAATCTTATTCGGAAAACCTGGAATGTGATCTCGGCTCAAGGGAGCGTATCTTCTTGCAATTAGGTCCATCATGAAAATCTCACAGCTACTGATCTTCCTGCAGTGAAGTCACCATGAAGCATAGGTTGCTGGATTCTTCAGTGAAAGGAGTCGCCAAGTGAATGATTTCAGCCTGTCAAGTGTCTGATCGTTGTCCACTATCAACAATCAGATCTGAACTTGATACATGTACTGGGGTGAAGTGTCAATGAAGCGCTACGTTCACAAGCTCACGAAGATTGACTGAAGCAGCGTTTATCTACTAACGCTGATGTAAAACAAGAGCGTTTTCGAAGGCTACCTGGCGTAACTCCAGGCTCCGTCTAAGACTTATGAAATAACACGTCAATGAGAAAATGATCAGTTGTTCTCCCCAGTATGGTCGCCACTATGTTAGCGCTTGAGATTTCACCCTAGGCTGAGGAAGGTAAACCTTCAAGGCAACATCAAACCATTTCACCTCGTAGCTAGCCCTACGGGGTATGAGAAGGCTCTCTCCGGTCTATCTCGGCAAATTTTCAATGGGGTGAGATGACCAACAAGTTAACACTGATATTAGGCTAGTAAACTGATTAGGAAGGTTGATTTAAAGTTTTTTGGGTTTTTGGTGGCAATTGGAGGGAGTGCAATTCAGGGTGCGGGGATTGAGCTCAGTTTTTGCAGGTGGGTCTTTGGGGCAAGGTAGGAGTTTGTGCTGATGCCTTTAGCTGAGATGGATGATCAAGGAAGAAAAATGAGAAGCTAAAGAGGGCAAACAATGACTTTGAATCCTCTCTAGACAGTGGAAAACATAAACATTAAACAAATTTGAAAGCTGAGCATGGCAAGCATGAATTTAAACTTTATCACTTCATTTGTTTAATAAGCTGCAGTAAAGAAAGAGATGGAACACATAAACACACTTACAATTACAATAAGAGAACACCATCAACACAAGAGTCCACAAGAATCCCAATGATGTCTGCAAAACCCTGGTCTTCCTTTTCCTCAAATTGCAGAGATACAAGTAAAATATACAATAGGAGCTTCTCCCTCAAGAGTCCAACCATGAAAATGAGCAAGAGAAGGCATAATATAGATGATCTAACTCCTTTCCCCACCTCTAGGGGTCGAACTCAGCTTCCTAGGAGCTGTTTCAACTAATTCTAAACTGAGCACTAGATAATAGGCAGTCAAAACAACTTGCCTCTAAAACTTAGGTAACCCATCCATGCATTTAATATTCACTATTTACATCAAGGAAACTTCTAGAAGTGTTAAAGGAGAGAAAATGTATCCATGTGCCATGAAAATTATCCAAAAATCCATCATTTACAAGCATTAAGATTCAACCATAGTAAAAACTGAGTTTTGCAGGCCGAAATGGTCAAAATGGTGAAATTTCCCTGAGTGGTCGCGCCCTTCCCTTGGAGTGGTCGCGCACCTTGGCAGCTGTGTTTGAGGGCCTTCCTGGTGTCCAAATCAGGTGCAAGATAGCTTGTTGGAAAGGTATATGAGTCTACTTTCCAACCCCATAGGAATTTCTAAATTTGGAGTTGATTTGACCCCTCAAAAATCATTTCTCCCAAGGCAGCTTTCTGCAACTCAAAATAGGGGCAGAAAGTCAAAAATTGCATGTATTTTGAGCTTTTGGAAGTCCAAATCTCCATAAAATTTGAAGTCCATCCATAGGCAAGTGTATTTTTGCATGAAAATTCCAAAAATGTAGAGTTTTCCCCGTTCTGAGTTGTCCCCACGAGTGGTCGCGCGCGGGGTGAGACCACTCCAACGGCCAAAACCTGTAAATTGCACAAAAAATTCACAAATGACAAAATTTTCTCCAAATTTCTTGAAATTTGGGCTGGGAGTCCCCAATCAAGTACCATGCTCAGTCAAAGAGGCTTTGGCCAAAATTTGGAGTGGATCGGGCGTTTTCCTTCGTTTTTGTGCTTTGGCCAACCGTCCTTGGAGCACCTTCGTTCTCGTCGGTATTTTTGACATTTCTCTCAAACCATGACACCTGTGAAAAAAGTGAAGGAGGTTTCTCTTCCTTGGCATGTTTTGGACAAAAACCTCTTTCAGTTTTGCAAACTTCATCTTTGATTGCTCAGAACCATCATTTTAGTGAAACTTGTCCCGATGTGTGAAACAAGGAATTTTGTTGAAATGGAGCGAAATGAAGGGGATAAGGGGCTTCTAAATTCTTGAGGAAATTTTTGGGAGTAGGGAGGGATGTTAGGAAGCAGGGGAAGTGGAATCTCAGAGATTGAGTGAGAGGAAGGGGTTCAAAAGAGTGAAACACAGGCCCAACCTAGAAAATTGCCAGGTTGTAGCTAGAAACTAGGGTTTGTGAAAAAATGAGGAATTTGGGGGATCTGAGTGTTGGGAAGTGTTTGATAAGGTATTTTAAGGATAGGGGAGGGTGTATGAACATCAGGAAACAAGTTTTGTCGGTGACTTGACCATCCAAGAGAAATTGGCTTCAAAACCCTAGGAGAGGGAAATGACCTTGCCTGGGCGCAACTGAAGCATGAACAAGGTGTAAAATGACTCATTAGACACTGACATGATAATGACAACCCTATGAATGATGATAGGCTCAGCTGAATGATTACATGGACTGACATTTGGGCAAACCCTAGACCTAATGCCTAGTGACCAAATTTTGCTTGAAGACTCACTGAAATGACAAAATTTGATCTTGACACTCTGAGATCACTTTGTAAGAGCATATTTGATCACTGGAGGAAGGCTGGAAAGACTGACACTAACAGTACATACGCCGCCACTTTGGAATGAAGAATATAAATTCTGAATACCTTTAAATATTTTATGAGAGTGTAAGCCTGTTTTTCAATAAGGTCATACCATAGTTTAGCGTCCCTCACAGTTTTGCTGAAAAAGGCCACAGGGTGCTCTACACCTTCATCATTTTTCTGCAATAGAACTATTGCAAGTGTATCATAAGAGGCAAAAGAGAAGATATAAAACTCCCTGGTATAATCTGGGCTGATTAGAGTGGGAGCTTCCATGATAGCTTGTTTGACGGCTTCAAAAGAGCTTCTTGCGCCATCTGTCCATTTTATTTTTGATCCTTTCTTCCGCATGGAAGTGATGTGCTTCACTAGCTCTGCGAAGTTTTGAATAAACCTCCTGAAAAAATTAATCTTACCCAGAAAAGATTGAATGTCCCTTTTTGACCTTGGGATGGACAATGTTTGAATTGCTTGAACTCTTACTGGATCGATCTTCACACCTTCAGCAGAAACAATATGTCCTAGCAGTTTGCCTTCTTCTAGAGAAAATTGTGACTTCTTTGGGTTCACAAAAATTCCAAAACGTATGCACTTTAGAAACACCTTCTTCAAATGCTACAAATGGTCCTTGTGACTACTAGAAAACATTGTTATGTCATCAAGGTAAATAAGGACAAACTTGTCCTTCTCTCCCACAAAGGCTATGTCCATGGCCCTCTGAAAAGTAGCCCCAACATTCATCAGTCCAAAAGGCATCTTGGAGTACATGAAAGTGCCCCAAGGAGTAGTGAAGGCGGTCTTTTCCTGATCTTCTGGATGTACAACAATTTGATTGTAACCTGAAAACCCATCTAAGAAAGACATGACTCTAGCCCCTGAAACTTTTTGCAGCAAGTGTTCCATCTTAGGCAGGGGGTAGTTGTCTTTTTTAGAGCATTTGTTCAAATTCCTGAAGTCAACACAAAGCCTGACTTCTCCATTCTTATTTATTACTAACACAAGGTTAGATATCCACTTTGAATACCTTAGGGGAACTATGATCTTGGCCTCCAATAGCTTCTTGATTTCCTTTTCAATCAAAGGCAATAAGAGAGGGCTGATAGGTCTTAATTTCTGCTTAAAAGGGATAGTGTTCTTCTCCAGTGGAATTTTATGCTGAATGATATTGGTGTCATAGGTCTTAAGCTCATTGTACTCCCAAGAAAAAATATCAGCAAATTGTTTCATCAGGGTGCAATACTCGGAACTTTGGGCAGAAGACAAGTGAGTGGACAGATTTATGTACTTTGGATGGGCTGGACTCCCTACATTATGTTTATGCACAACAGACTCATTTTCTTTTTTGGCAAGCTTATAAGGTACATCATTATGGTCAAACAGCTTCTTTAGAGGCACCAATCATTTGGGTATATGGTTACTAGGTAGCTGAACAATGTTGTCCTAACCAATCTCGTCCTTTAGTTTGGACTGGTTGCATTCTTCAATAGTTTCGTTTTCTTGGTTGATGTGCATTTAAGAAAATTCATCAACGACTTGTAAAAACCTATTAATTTCATCATCATCTTCAAAAACTTTCCAGTATTTGACATTGTCATGCAAAGATGGTCTATATTTCACCTGAACTTCATAAGTCAATTTAGGAGGCAAAGGAGGAATAAATGTGCTATCAGACACAGCAAGGGAATCAGCAAGCTGGATCTTCATTCTCGAGATGTAAGAAATGTTGAAAATATTAAAAGAGTCCTTGAGCTTCCATACCTCATCTATGTATGCTTTCAGCCTTGGATGCATTGCTTGGAAAGTTTTGTTGACCTGCTGAATGATAAGGTCTACATCTCCAAACACCTTTAGACCTTTGATGCCCATCTCTTTAGCAGCGTTTAAGCCCAATATCAAGGCTTCATACTCTGCTATGTTATTTGTGACCTGAAAAGTTAACTTGAAAGATAAATGAATGCATTCTTGTGTGGGGGACACAAGGACTACCCCTACCCCTATAGCTTCCTTAGAGCAATCTCCATCAAAGAACATGTCCCAAATTTGTGGGCCTTCTTCCTCTGTGATCTGGAAAACCAGTTTCTTAAGTTGCATGGAGGCCAATTGGGATTCTTCAATCTGAAGAATACATGCTCTAAAATCAGTGTTGACAGCATAGATGGGATGATTAGTGGGATTCCTTTCATCACTGATGATATAAGCCAATTGAGCTTCTCTGTATAATCTCCTACTCTCACCTCCAAAAAACTGGGACAGTAGCATAGGACAAATCATTTTGCAACGTTCCACCTAATCTCTTGATCCAACCTCTGGAGAGCAACATGCCAAACTTGGGGGGTACATCTGCTACCACAATATCCATCATCATGCTCTTCATGGGCAGCTAAGACAAGGTGATGGCTAGGTCTTTGATTAATCCCAAACATTTCACTTTTCTAGAGTCAAAAGAAAACATGTCATGATAAGACTTGGTAATGTCAAGACCCAACTCAACCATGACAGCCTTGGGCATTAGATTATGGCTAGCTCCTGTGTCCAGAAGGCATTTGTGAAGGATTTGTCATGAATAGTTAAAGATACATAGAATGATGGGGAGTTGTCATCACAATTTTCAATCATTGGGATGAGAACAACAGCTGGTTTGTCATCTTGCAGATTTACATAGTCAGTGGAGGCTTGGATGGCTTTAGGCTCAAGGTCCTCGAGGATAGATCTCTTGAAGGACTCATTCTTCACTAGTTCAATCAGAGGTATAGGTATGCTTAGCTTCTAAATTTTTTATTCAAAACTGAAAGGAGAAGGATACTTGTCAAGGCCTCTTACCTCGTGAGCTGGAGCTTTAAGGATGATGGGATCAACTGCCAGTCATTTCTACTTTTTAGCTTGTTGTATTGCAGGGATAGCAGCTCTCTGAATAGGAGTTTCCTTGGAATTATTTATCTTCGACCTCAGATTATATCTGTGTTTATCAACAGTTTGCAGAACAGCTCCTCCATCCCACTCTTGGATGATCTGGTCATTGAATAATGCTTTTTCATAGGAAATTGAGGTCAAAAAGGAGGCACTGCCTTTGTCTTCCAGAAAATGGATCTCATCATCTTCTTCACACTGCTCTTCTTCCATGACTACGTTCTGGAAAGGGGTCTTTACCCTTTGGTATTTATTGGCATCTTTGCTTCTTTGCAGAATCTACAACTGCGCATTAGCTCTTCTATATGGATTTGGATTTCTAGGAGCAAAGGTATTAGGAACTCTTCCTTTCCCAGGGTGCTGCTCAACCTTAAATTTGGAGATTTCAAAGGCTAATGACTCTATCATCTTGGTCATTTTATCTATCTTGGGACCTGAAGATGATGAAGATTCACCCCTCTGTCTCTTTCTATTAGCATTCCCCTTGAGCTTCTCTCAGCCATGATGTTTGATTCTACTTCCAAGGTTGCGTCTTGCATATCAGCCAAGGTAGCACATCGTCTCTCCCTCAAAGTAAACAGAATTCAGAATCAAAGGCACTGGCATAGGTGAGTTTAGCAGAGGTAGTGGTGGGTTTTACTTCAGCTGGTATCTTGTTGTACATACGGTTAAACCTCTTACTAAAATCACACAACAACTCACCATTTTCCCTCTTTAAGTTCCCAAACTCGGCGTGGTAGTAGAGTAGATCCTTCTTATCCCCCCAATGCTTTAGGAATGCATCATATAAAGCCCAATATCTACGATAGAACTTGGGTCAGTTCTCTGAACCATTTTCTAGCCTCTCCATCTAGACTTTGGACAAAGACTCTCATCCATACATCATCTTCACTAATGTCCAGGTTATCAGCATAGCTATAGAATGATTCAAGATGTTCCTCAGCTGAAACACCTTCAGTCCTAGTGAACTTAGGCCTATACTTCTGATATTCTCCAGTAGGCATGGCATTCAAAGGAGTGGGCAGTACTAGAGGTCCATACCTAGCAGCTATGATTCTTTCCATTTTGGTAGGTGCTTGTGGACCTGCCATAGTTGTGGTGGCTATAAGGGTATTGGAAGTCTGAATGACAGAGGGTTGAGGAGTGACTGATAGGACTAAAGGAGTATGATGGATAGGAGGAGAGGCTTCCTTCGGGCTTAGAACGGAAGGAGAACCTAAAGAATAAGGAGCTCTATGAATCTCGAAGATTTTTTCTTCATTGCTAGTATTAGATGCTATACTCTCAACATGTCTTTGTTCTATTATAGGATTTTCTTGAAGAGATATAGAATATTGTTTAGAGCTACCTGAACCTGATGCTCCTTTCTGCAATGCCTTTCCTTTTTTGATGAATTTTTCAGGGTCAAGTACTGGGTCAGCTTGTGGCTTCTGAGGATTTCTCTGAGTATGCCTCACAAACTAAGCCAGAACTATGAAGTGCAGTCGCCAAGAGGTTCATCCTCCAGTAGAGTCACCAAATAGATGATTACAACTGAAAAAGTGTCCAGACTTTGTCTATCATCAAAGTTGGATCTGTGTCGTCTCCCAGGGAAGTTGAGCTTCAGTCTCGTCTCCCCAAAAATGGCGCCAATTATGTTAGCACTCCAGGAAGCTCTCCTAAGTTATAGCTCGAAGATGCCTGGAAACATATAAATCTTCAATATCATTCTCTGAACTATTGGAATGGATTGGGGTTTGGATCAAGTCAGATGACTGTTTCAACTCTATTTTCACTCAAAACATGCATGAACCCCTCAGCTTGACAAGGCTTTCAACCACTAATGCTCAATAGTTTATAGATTCAATGAATAGATGGATAATCCTGATTGTACCAACAGATACATACATAAACACATATGAATGGCTAGCTACAAAAAGCAAATGAAGCTTACAAATCTAATTTATCAACGTAGAGACAAGATGACAGTTTTCTGGCATTAGACAGAGAAGAAAACATGAATAACCCATTCAAGTGCAAGCTTAGAACAAAGGGAAATATGGCGATTGAACATATAACAACAAAAGAAGCTTGTATTACTGGAATGAAGACGAGACGCTGAGAGGAGCAGAGTCTCCACAGTCTCCAAAAGTTGAACCCTTGATACTTCTAACTTTCAGCCATTTATAGGCTTTTTACAATGCTCTCCGACTCTTTGAGGCTTGAGGTGTCTTAATCTATCCCCTCTGGATTCTAACTGCTTGATTCCATCATTTAACAGACATGAGCCAGAGGTCTCTTTTTCTAACAACACAGTAACCAAATTCTAGTAATTTTGTCATGTTGTCAGGTAGCTCTCTCGTGCCAGCGATGCTCCATGATCACTTATGTTGGTTCGGTTGCATCGTGTTGTGGTTTTTTCCCCTTCCGACCATCTATCTCCCAGCCTCTGTCCACTCGAATCCCTCTTCTAGCATTAAATAATCATTGCATAACGCCTTAAGGGGAGGTGGCCACCTATTCTGCCACAGATGAGTGCATCGGGCCTTTGAAATCCCTGAAACAGCCACTTTCTGTTAACACAGAGAAATGCATTCAAACTGTGAAAATCCACCACAAACACTGTTCATCCGAACTTCAAAAGTCCTTAAATCTGGTCTATTCTCCTATCGGGTTCGTCCTCAATTGCTGTCGCAAGTCGCTTCGGCCTTGTTCCAAGGCTTCCCTTTGTATTTTGGAAATACGTTTAAAACATTGAAAATAACGTAAAAATGGCTTCCTCCGGACTTGAAACAATATACATTTTCATTCCCAAACCGCTTCGGGTCCGGGTTTATCACATCAGCATTTTCCCTTTGTATTTTTTTAAATAACGAAATATATGAAGATATATAAAAAAAAAAATTGCTATTTAGCGGATCTAAAATCCTTTACAATAGTGTTTATATTCCCATCGAGTCCGGTTAATCGCATATATGTGTGTGTGTGTGTGTGTGTGTGTGTAGCCCGCTCCTCTGTGAAGCCCCGATGCGATATTGCGATGCGATTAATCGCAATCACATATCGCAATAACCCTGGGCCGCTTGGTGAGCGCTTTGTTGTGTTGGCCGATTGCAATTTTACCGATCAGATCTGGACCGTTAATCGGACAAATCTGACGGCTACTGTGCATTCATTGTTCAAGCCTCCAATGCTCTATTTTTCACTATTTTCTCTATGTTTTCGTTTCCCGATAGTGTTTTTCTGCATTTTGGAGGGTTTTCCTTAGGCGACAATTTTGAATGTTTAGAAGATTTTGAAGACTTAGATGGTTTTCTAGGATCCGTTTGGATCAACACCTCAAGGCTAATAGGACCATCGGAGCTAAAATAGGGGACATGTCCGTTAAAATAGCAGCACTGCACCTCAAGGCTAACACACAAGAATCAATATTAATAGGTTGAATTACTATCACACAAAAATCAATGCATATTGTCAATAATTTTTTTGTGCTTACACTAAAATCAATTATGTTATTAATCTCATCACTTTAAAATTAACGTACCATGATACATCCAGTTACACCAAATCAAAAATCAACATCTACACTGAAATCAATGCATCTAATGCAAGAAATCAAATATGATTAGAAAAAAAACACCTACACTGAAATCATTGCAACTAATGCAAGCAATCAAATAGGATTAGAATCAACATCTACACGGAAATCAATGCATCTAGTGCAAGCAATCAAATATAATAAAAAATCAACACTTATACTTAAATCAATACATCTAGTGCAAGCAATCAAATATAATTAGAAATCAACATCTACACTAAAATCAATGCATCTAGTGCAAGCAATCAAATAGAATTAGAAAACATCTACATTAAAATCAATGCATCTAGTGGAAGCAATCAAATAGGATTAGAAATCAACATTTCCATTGAAATAAATACATCTAGTGCAAGTAATCAAATGTCATTAGAAATCAACATCTACATTGTTGGTTAGGTAAATCCCCTCTGCGGACAGAGGCGATCCCACTAGCCTAAAACAGAACTAGCCACAATCAAACCACGCTGCTACGCAAGTTCCTAGTTATGCATCAAAGGTAAATTAAGAAGACCAACCTGGAGTCCAACGCTATGATTGAAGCAGAGTTGATATTCCCGCTCCCTTGCTCCGGCAGAGTTGATATTCCCGCTCCCTTGCTCCAGCCGATCATAAACGAACACCTGCACATGCAAAGGAAGAGACAGATACCAACATAAAACCTACCAAGGCACAACTATATTTCAGTCAGAAAGGAAATAAATCAACACATCACCATAATAGACAATGAGATTGGAACTATAATAGCAGTCGCTCATTAATTAATAATAAACATGAAAAGTTACAACCATAGTTCTGACGTTGAACCTCTCCTGGCTGGGCGAGTAACTATATGTGTCTTGCAATGCATCTCCTCTCCGGCAGCATAACCTCTCTAGCATTCACTAGCATTCCTCCAAGAACTCAAGAACTCAACATCTAACACTCCATGACTAACAACTATCACTAGCTTGTCCAATGCATAAGGACAAGCTTATATAGATGAAGAAGGGAGGAGGATACGATGAACCGGGACACCTATTGTGGATTAACATTATCCCCAAAAGCCATTAAAGATGGAGATAGGATAGAGCTCGACATAAGACTGATTTTTTATCCTCAAAAAGCTCCATGTAATGAAGGAAACAACAGTCGGGCGTGCGTTAAGGCAAAAAGCATGACTAAACTTGGTTGGCGCGACTGTTGCTCTAAGACAGAGTGCCAATGGTCGCGCCCTCTTTTGAGGATCTCCATGATTGGCGCGGGTAAGATACTGTGGACTTGCGTCAATGGAAAAAGAGCACTTTTCAGGGATAATCAGTAAAAGGTGTCTTCAAGGAACATGAAGTACATACTCAGGGGAACATAATGCAAGTGTTTTTAGACTTTGTCGCTTCTTATAACTCCCGGGATGAGTCCTCCAACGTACGACAAGAGGAGTAATAGGGATGGTGACAAATTACTGTGTAACAGATGCCCCCTAAAGCATGAGGTCCGAGAGGTGGAGAGGGGTGAAATGCTTTACAAGAACACATATAGTTACTGCCGCCAAGGATTCTGTGTTAAGAGACATGACTGATAGTTCAATTACATAATGTACTTGGTATGGTCATAGCCATCCATAAGAGAGTACATAAATAATCTAGATCCATAGTATGGACGCAGCCATCTGGTTAGGATCAATGAACTGACTCAGGTATGGTCGCAGCCATCCAGTGAATGAGTCAAGTATCAAGAATCACGCCTGGATTACAACAGACACAATCCAGGGTCTTGCGCTCCATCTCGACCCGAACAAGAGTACAAGTTCAAGCATGTGAATATATGAGCTGAAGTCGAACATGCATGAACATCGTCTGATTACCAGTCAATAGTGGAAACTGTTAACAGACGCGAGAGGTACCACCAATAATGACAATGGTCCTCAAGGTACTATAGGTACAATCTACGGCGCGTGAATTAATGATCTGAAGTCGAACACCCGTAGAACCATTCAATTGGAGGCCAATGACGAAAACCTCTCGTCGAACACGAAGAACCTGCCATTGAGGCATGCAGGCTCCAAGGCACCGGAAAGGAGTCTCTAGATCAACTTCCTGGATAATGAGTTGAAGTCGACAGGAAGTGACCTTGATCGAAGGTGGGCCATAATGTTTCCCACATCATCGACATGAGACAGAGAGATAATGTTGTGAATCAAGATTGTGCGAACTATCAGAGGGAGGTTGTTTCTTTGCAGAGGTCAACTTCTCTTGAACATATCGGCGGCACATTAATGGAATCGGCAGTATTTGACATCAATGTATCAAAGCTCATAATGACGAGGCAATGAGTGGATGAGAGGTCAAATAAGGTACCCAAGTCCATGGAAGCAAGCGAAAGATATGAGATGAGATATCCCCACCCCGGACACGAAAACAGAGAAGTGCCATGTTCAAGAGCGACATACTGCCGTTACGGTAATAATTATGGTTCAAAAATTTTCTTTTCCCCCCCGCCATTTCTGGCGAGTACCCCAGTTATTTTTAACAAGCTTGATGGGGATAGCATATGCTTGTGTTGTGACAAAATCCGATGTCATTAAGTTTTAACGAGTCTGACAAAGGAAGAACTCGATGTCTTTTCATGTTTAGAGAGTTTGAAAAGACAGCAGAAAAGGAAACTCCAGGGATGTCCTTTTTCGTAAAGTTGTGTCTCCCGGGCCCGAAAAAGTATAAAATAATACCCGAAAGAACCGCCCGATCATTACGATCGAGGAGTACTTTTCATAATTAGTGATTTCGACCTGAAAAAGTAAAAAAGTGGTCAAAACCACGTCGTTTCGTAACCATTAACGAGTTTGAAACGACAAAAAACCCGGTAATCTTTTTATGTTTTAACAGTCGACAAAAAGAACTTAAAACGACCGCCCCTTATTACCATTTAACGAGTCAAGAGGAGCGACTCGGCAATCTTTTCCTCTTTAAATGGTCAGAAAAGAGCTGAAAGCAGACCTTAAAGTAACCTCTTCTCGTGTTTTACCGAGCTCGAAAAAGTCAAAAAGGGAGCTCGTTATGTTCCTTGAGTGGCACTAAACCCTGTCAACATTCAAAAACAGCGTAAAACTCTACTTTGACATAAAAATATTTCACAAAAACGTTATTTTAATGTATTTTTAAGCCAAAAGAAGTTATAAATAGTGAAATGGTAAAAAATAAAATTACTTTTCACTTTTTACCTTGTGAGTTTACCGTTGGAGGGTTTTTGGTGCAAATTTCAACTGCTGATTGCGACCAATCCAGGAGACCATTCGAGCCGCCGTTTGAAACAAGTAAGAGGCCTCATCTTTAGCTCCATTTCTATTCCATTTATTTAGTTTTTCCTCCACAGAATGATCCTCTGCAAGGGGGATTGCAAAAATTAGGGTTGCGCCCATTGGCGCGAGTTTCCTTCACGGGTCTGTGCCAATGGGCAATTTTCTCTAAAGGAGACGCGCCAATCGCGCGAACTAAATTTTACCCTCTTTTCACTGTTGGATTTGCAATTTTCTTTGATCTTTGATTTCATCATTGATTTATTGATGACATCTTCGGTTTTTGGTTGCAGGTATTGGTCAAAATGTCAATAGAATGGAGAGAAAGGGAACACGAGGCCATATATGCCATGGCAATGGAAGATGACGCATGCATGGACGCGTTGCGAGATTGTGGCTTGAAAAAATTCTTCCTTACCTCATACCTACGTGCACAGCCCGAGTTACTAAGGTTTATTGTGGACGCCTGGGATATTGAGGATTAGGTATTCCGCCTGAAGGACCAGACATTGGAGTTGGATGTCTCTGACGTCTATTTTATTACTGGACTATCTCGGCGGGGTGTACGGCCCATCTTGTCTGGTAGCAGGCCTTCCGGGGAAAAGATGGGTGAGGTAATGGAAAGGGTTTGTCCTGGGGCCCATTTTGGATCCAACAGTGCCAAGGTGGACATTGTCACTATCCCAGATTTGGTGCTACGAGTGGTACTATTTACTATCACCCGGACGGCTGGGATACAGGCACCCCACGAGGCCAGCAAGAATCTCTTACTGCTGGCAACTGAGTGCCTGCAACCGACACTGTTTGATTGGGCCTCGGCAGTGACAACAAATATAAAGAGGCAGCTTACCAAGTGTAAGCGTGATGGCAATAAGCAGTTTAGATATGGATCCATTATAGTGTCGTTTTTCCTGGAGCGGTTATCGATATTCCGGATCCCGGGAGGCATAGTGGCAGACCCAGTGCCACGAGAGCCGAGGTTGGCTCGATGGGCACCACTTATGCCTAGAGGAGGTGGGGGCCAGCAGATGGCCTGGAGGCCTGAATTCTTCATTTGGCTCCAACACCAGTTGATCGTCATGGAGGACTGGCCCTATGCGGGCACTGATTTTACTGGAGATCCAGACCTCCCGTTGCCTGAGGGAGAGGACTGGGACGAGGAGCTAGGTAAGGACCCTTTATGTTTTTAATATTTTAACATATTCAAGTTTTTGTAATTCATGTATGTTTCTTACAGCACCTATATGTACGCAGATGTTGGTGCAGAGCGACCGTCCGACTTGCCTCATAACGTGCGGAGAGCGCAACCTGCAGCAGACCCTCAGGTGGAGGGTGAGGATGATCTAGTTCAGAACCTTGAGGCCCTTACTCGAGGAATACCAGATTATGGCAGATTGGCCGACGTGCCTAGAGCATATCAGAGACACACAGTGGGAGTATCTACTCGCGTCCATCATCTGTTGAGACGTTTGGTGCGGGCGGTGACATGCTATCATGAGCATCACCGTGCTTAGACACCTAGGTTTCATTTTTGTACATTTTGAGAGACATGTTGTCAGCGGCTGTATGGGACTTGGACATGTATCATTTTTGGGTTATGTAATGCGCGCAGCGCAAACATTATGACACACACGTATATATATATATACATATGTTTATGGTTCATTATTGTGTTTTCATGTGCTTGCTTATATACTGCTTTAGTTACAAATTATGCAAATGTCTATCTAATACATGATTGGCCAATGCATCAGATAATGTGTTTAATTGTCTCAGAACATGTTGGTATGTAATAAAATCAAAATGCCTTTCTAACAACCTTACACGTAAATACAACCTTAGAATATGATGGTTTCTGATGGAATATTGCTCGTTGAGCTGGTGGACAACAAGTTGAGAGTCCAGGTTCACTATCAACGCGCGAATACCGAAATTAATTGCTCTAGCAAGTAGCTCGATTACAGCACAGTATTCGGCGACATTGTTAGTAGTACGGCCTAAACACACACCTTGCCAATCTATTAGCTCGCTATGAGGATCGTAGATTACCCATGCCGCAGAAGACAAATCACGGGTACTGCGGCAGGCACCATCAGCGAAACCAACATAAGGTGCATCTGACATCTGCACAAGAAGCGAAAAACACAATAAGTGGTAGCTATGTCTCGAAAACCGACACACAATACACTAAAGTACATGTATGTACACAATAAAATGTACCAGCATCACGCATAGTACTTTTTCAAGTAAAGCCCGTTTCGGGGCTTCCCAAGAGGGTTTCCTTCATAATCAATCAGCTCGTAGGCCCCTTTCTGCAGGACTTTCTTGACAATATAAGGGCCTAGCCACATAGACTCGAGCTTTCCTGCGCCTAGCTTATCTTTCGCTTGATCATAGAGTAGGACTAAGTCTCCCTCAACGAAAGAATGTGGATGGACGGTCTGATCGAAGTGAGTCTTGACTCGCTTCTTTTGCGTTTCGATGGCCAAAGAGGCCAGGCGACGAGTCTCATCTAACCGTTCTAAGTAAAGAAGGCGTTCTTCTAATGGGGTGGTGTTGGGAAGCAGCTCGACGGCTAATTTCAATGAAGGGATCTCACATTCAATTGGAAGGGTAGCCTCTAGTCCATAAACTAGTTGAAATGGAGTGAAACCAGTGGCATCCTTCACGAAGGTTCGGTAAGCCCATAAGGCAGGGAATAACATCAAATGCCAGTTAGATTTATGCACACCAACGATACGTTGAAGCATTGTAACCAAGATTTTATTGACAGCTTCAACTTGACCATTGGACTGAGAGTAGTCTGGAGTTGAACTATCGTGTTGCAAGCCTAGCTAGGTTGTCAATTCCGACATCATATGATTACGGAAATGCTTTCCGTGATCAGTGACAATGGCTTGAGGGACGCCGAATCGCGAAATAACATGATTGAATAAAAATTGCGCCGCAGTGTGACCGTCTTTAGTTAATGTAGGCATCACCTCGGCCCATTTAGTAAAGTAATCGACGGCAACGATGACAAACCCATGCCCCCCGGCCGAGCGAGGGTTACAGGTCATATAATCAATGCCCCATTTTGCAAAAGGGCCGACGGAAACCACAGGGTGCAACGGAGCAGAAGGCGCTCGCATTTTCCGCTGGTATATCTGGCACTCATGACAAGAGCGGACGGCAAGGATGCAATCCTTGAAAATAGAGGGCCAAAAATAGCCAGCACGAAGGATTTTTTGGGTTGTAGCATATCCGGACATATATCCGCCACAAGCACCAGAGTGGCAGTCATTTAGAACCTGTTCAGCTTCCTCTAGAGTAAGACAACGGCGGAGAACGGAGTCTGCACCAAGACGATATAATGTATCTCCAATGATACGGTAGGGTTGAGATTGATGACGAATCCTCCGCCGAGCGTCTTTAGACACACCCAGGTGGAAGGAGGATGTTTGCAGATATGTGATTATATCTCCGTACCATGGATCGAGGGTGCTAATGAGGAACAGGGTTTCATCTGGAATTTGATCTTCTACAGGCGAGGTCGAGGAAGAAGATGGCAAAGAGCAAATTAACTAAGCAAACACAAGGGATTTCTTAGACTTGGCAGTGGTAAATTCCAAGTCAAACTCTTGGAGGATAACAATCCACTTTGAGTATTTGCCCCCTAGTAACTGGCGTGACAATATATATGTCATGGGGTTGCAATCAGAAATCACAGTAGTAGTACGCAAAAGAATATAATGACGGAAGCGTTGTACAGCACAAACTGCGGCTAGTGCCAACTTTTCGATATAAGCATATCGAGTTTCTGTGTCTAACAGGTTGCGGCTGAGATAATAAATAACATGTTCAGTGTTATCATCATCAGTTTGAACAAGAACCATGCCAATAGTGGTATCGGCGGCGGCTAAATACAATGTGTAGTCGCGATAATAATTCGGAGGACGAAGCAATGGAGCAGAAACAAGGAGACTCTTGAGACGCTCAAAAGATTCCTGGGCTGGGGCATCCCAATGAAAAGGGATATCACGCTTCAATAATCGTGTAAAACCTTTAGCCACCTCGGCATAGTTGGGAACAAAACAACGTAAAAAATTGGCTTTCCCCTACAAACTCTGCAACTGATGCAAAGAAGTTGGGGGAGGGAGATTGATAATAGCTTCGACTTTAAGGGGATCCAAACGGATGCCCTCTCTAGAAACGATAAACCCGAGAATTCTGCCAGATTCAACACAGAAGACACATTTGTGAGGATTTAGCCTAATTCGGTAGTATCGGCAGCGAAGAAAGATTTCGCGAAGGTGTTTAGGGTGGTCCTGACGTTTAGCTGAATGAGCAGGAAGATCATCCAGATAAGGTTGCACAATATGCCGAATGTCATGAAACGCATAAGACATTGCACGCTGGAAGGTAGCACCGGCATTTTTAAGGCCGAAAGGGAGCTTCTTATAGGCAAAAGTCCCCCATGGGCAAATAAAAGCAGTTTTGTGTTGATCAGCAGGAGCAATATTAATCTGGTTATAACTAGAGAAACCATCCATAAAAGAATACATTTCACTGCCGGCGCAGTCGTCAATGATTTGATCAATGAATGGTGTTGGAAAGTTATCTTTAGGACAGGCTTTGTTTATATCACGGTAATCGACACAAACTCGGATCGTACCCTGTTTTTTAGTTACAGGCACAATGTTAGAAACCCAATCTGTAAGAGGAATAGGGTAAATAAAACCGGCGTTAAGAAGCTTTTCTACTTCGGCCTTAATCGCTGCAGCCTTCCGGGGGTGTACAGGGCGTAAACGTTGACGAACAGGCTTAGCATCTGGGTACGTGATTATTTCATGCATCACTATACTAGAATCAATGCCGGGCATTTCTTCATAGGACCATGCGAAAACATCACGAAATTCGCGAAAAAGTTTGGAATAAAGTTGAATCTCCTCTGGAGTACAAGTGACTCCGATGTGAAGATGCTCAACTATCCTGGGTTTAACAGAGATGTCGAGGGGTTGTGTTCGCGTAATGTTTGCCATATTCCCTTCAGAAAAAACCTGATCAATTTGAATAGGCGTTTGAAGGATTTGTGATGGGAGACAAGGAGCAAACCGCTCGAGGCATGTCAGAAAATGCTACGAGGCAGGGAGAAATGAGGAACGATGGTGAGAACTATACCAGGGAGGTTCCCCCAGAGACATAGTCTCAATAATAGCTTCGTCGGAGAGGAATATTTCTCCTAAAGAATCCGAAGAAGCCTCATCTAGAAGTCTTGAGGATGGAGTAAGCGCAGAAGAGGGAGCCGAGGCAGCAATGATTTCAACATAATTAAACTCGGCAGGACTCAACGGCATCCGGTTGCCCCAGGAACCTACGTGGTCTGTGGGGGGTACGAGCCACGGATCAGAGCCAGTAGCGATCATATTGACAGAGGCGATATTTAGAGGAGGGAGTGGAAAAACACCCATAAGATCAGGATCTTTGAAAAGTCTAGCTCCCAGACTCTTAGGTAATTTGGAGGTATGCTCCACAAATGGGATGGTGCCTTCGGAAGAAGAAGCAAAAAAGGAGAGCTGGTCAACGGTAACGATCTTCCCTTGATGAGGGAAACGGATAATTCGGAAGAAAGATGAAGCAACAGCTTGCATCGCGTATATCCAGCTACGTCCGAGAAGGAGGTTGTAGGTTAGAGTAGCATCAACGACTTCAACTTCCATCTCGACCGTCTTCCCTTCCAAAGAGATTGGTAAACGTTGGAGTATACCGTAAGGACGGGACGCTCTTCCATCAAAAGCTTCCAAGGTAGTGGGAGATTGGCTCAACGTTGGAGATCCAATAGCTTTCCAACAGGCAACAGACATGATCCAAGTTGAGGTACCTTCATCAATAACTGTACGATGAATCGTCTTGGAATCAATAATTACCTGTATGAGGAAGGCGATTTGTGGAGGCAGTCTCTGAGTGTGGCGTTCCAAGTCAAAAGTTATTATCCGAATCGGCCGGGTCTATGCCACCGATGGCAGACAGCATGGACTTCCTCTGAGAAGGGTAGCTCTGGAGAACCTCTAAAGCGGACATAGCCGACGGAGTTTGTGCTAAGTCCTCAACGATGTTGTAGTGCTGTGCAGCACGAGCATTCGGATTATACGAGGATTTCCGGAGTACTCCTTTTGGAGGGGGTCGAAGAGGCGTTTCAGTGGTAGGTCTCTCAATGTGGAGTGGACCTGAACTGAACGGGGGAGCACTTGAGGGAACCTCAGGCTCCTTCCCGGCAGATGATGGATAATCTTTCGTTCGAGTACTGATATTAATGGGTACTGTACCAACCATAAACACTTGAGAACCAAAGGAAGAGGGAGGCTGAGTAGGGTCAGCCACCATTTGAGTTTTTTGAGTGTGTTGGGTGGGAAAGGGCTCTTTGAGCACCGCAGGAGTCCCAGAGGTGCCTTTTAACAAACGACTAACTTCGGACCGCCTCGGGCAATCCTTGGTATAGTGATCCTCATTGCAGATAAGACAAGGATATTTGGGTTTGCGTTTAGGGCCGTCCTCAGGGTGAGGTTTTTGGGTTTCCTGCTTAGGTTGTTCTTGCTTATATTTCGCTTTTCCTTTTTTCTTCTCTTTCGAAGCCTTGTTTGCCGTATTAGATTGGACGGCATTAACCTCAGAAGTAACATTCGAACCAGGCGATGCCTGGGAAGGTTGTCCATTCGAAGCAGATGGTTTTTGCTTTGCAGGGTTCGCCGGATTTTTCTTGGAGGATGAATTAACCGAACCAATGATACCGTCAACAGTGGGTGTTGGCGGTGCTTTAGACGTTCCTTGTCTTGGGACATCAGGTAGCTAATCATATAATGTACCTGACTGAGAATAAACCAAGTCAAGGTACTGAGCTCGAGCAATAGCTTGCTCTTCAGTGACACACGCCCCCATGGCGATATCCCGAGCTATCGGAGGCACGAACGAAGTTGTAAACCAATCGGTAAGAAGCTGGTCGGGAATCCAAAATTTGATCATGCGTCTGCGCCGTCTCCATTCATGGATATGATCAGAGATATGCGTAGCCGTCGTTTGTCTTAAGGAAGTGAGGAGGTGTGTACCCGTTTCGTATCGAATGGGTAACTGGAAGTGAGTGAGAAATGCCATAGCCAAAGAATTGAAATCTTGAAAGGACCCGCGATGAAGTTCGATATACCACTTAGCGGCAGAGCCAGTGAGAGTCCTTTGAAAAAGGCGAAGCCGAATTGAATCGTCAAGCCATGAATTAGATGAACACCACAAATGATAAGTCATAACATGGGCTTGTGGGTCTTCATTGGCTTTACCATCAAATTTTGGACAGTCACCAGGTATTTTAGTTGTAACTGGAGGCCAATAAGGATTATGAAGAATAGGATCATTGGTTAATTTGGATACATCCGGTAATTCTAAAGTTGCTAAGAACGGTAATTGAGGATTGAAAGACATCTGGGGTTGCTGGTAGGGTGGAGCACCAGGGTTCCAACCAGGTGGTGGTTGCCCCCATGGATTTTGTCCGGACGGATTTGGTCCCATAGTGGATTGGCCATAGGGATTTGTATATTGCCCCCCAGCATAAGGATTACCAAACGCTGTTGTAGATGCGCCGTATGGCTATTGATAAGTTTGCGAAGGACTCGCTTGTTGTTGTTGGTAGTTCTGGTACGGGGCAAATGAAAATTTCCCTTGAGGTTGTTGGTAGCCATACGGTGGTGGGGCTCCAAATTGAGTTTGAGGACCAGGCTGGGTTGGATAAAAAGTTTGCGATTGAGACCCAGCCTGCATTTGAAGACCAGATGGGTATTGGGGTCCTATTTGGGGCCACGGACCGGATTGAGTAGCGCCAGTAGGCTGTCCAATAGGTTGGGTTATCTGGCCAGAAGGAAAACCTTGTTGATAGTGAGGTTGGCCGATCTGTCCAGAAGGTTGTACCTGCTGATACTGAGGTTGGCCTACCTGTTGGAACTGTTGTTGCGCAGCTGAAGGTCGTCCTAGCAGACTAGATGGCTGAGGAGACTGGGCAGTTGGTTGGCCCAACTGTGTTTGAGGCTGACCAGCCTGCCCAGAGGGTTGTGAATACTGGACAGTAGGTTGACCAAGTGGTTGAGTAACTTGTCCAGACATTGGACTATACTGGACATTAGATTGGTTTGGGTTAATAGTTTGTTGATCAATTTGTCCAACGGGATAACCTTGCTGGATACCAGGTTGGACTTGTTGAAAAAATGACTGACCTGAGTGACCAGAAGGTTGCATATAAGAAGAGGAAAGAGGAGCACCAGTAGCGAAAGGGTTTCCACGAAAGGATTACTCTGGTTGGTCTTGAGGGGGTTGTCTTGGAGATTGCGCAGATGAAATTTGACCACCATGGAAAGAGGTGGAGGTCCAATCTATTGACAATGGAACTGATACCTCAACAACCGGTTGAGAAGACAAATATGGACCATATGGCCCTTGTATTGGGACATTTGTTATGGGATCAAAGACTCCAAACAAGGAAGCCGAGGGACGACTGGAAATAGGAGTCGAAGAGGCTGCACAAACCGTCAGAGTGGTTGTGACAGAAGTAACAGATAGACTGCGATTTTGCGGAGTAAAAGGCTCCGTAGTAGGAAAAGTATGTGATGACCAAATGGGACCCGTGAACGGAGTTCCAGACGGCATAGTATCTCTTAAAGCTTTATAGCCCGGTGGTAAATTTGTAGTAGTAGGTGTACTACTAACATGTATAGGGTCCGTTGAGGTGGGAATTTCACCGCTCGTTGCAACGGACTCATCGGTCGTTGTAGGGGACAAATCATCCATGTCAGATGAAACAGGTGGGACTGACACACGAGGAGAAGTATGGTCCCAAAAAGGGGCACCGTCCTCAAAAGGTTCCCACGTAGGGTTCCAATGAAACTGGTAAGTCTCGTCACCTGGGGCACGAGAACTAAGTGGTTGTATACTTAGAACCACAGGGAGACTCACAACCAATGTTTCGGTAGAAGACGAAACTGGTGATTCCGCCAGGATGAAACTTACGAAATTTACCGAGACAATCTCTACTTCGGACTGACACAAACAAAAGCTAATTGGGTAGATGTTATCGTGGCCAATAAATTTTAAGACACGGAACTTAACCTTTTCATTTTTTAAGAGTCGAGAAAAGGATAAAAGATGACTCTAGTCTCCTTCGAATATTTAATGAGCACGAAGTGACAAGACGCTCACAGGCACCTTTTCGTTTAAGGAGTCCGAAAAGGATCAAAAGTGACTGCTCTGGAATTCTAGGTATAGGGTGTGCCAAACTTTTCGCAAAACCACAGAATACTTTTTAGGGTACGGGTGGTCAATCTTCGTGAATGTTGTGTTCACTGCATTGTGAATCGTAGGGCGGCTGACACGTCTTCCTATGGATAAAGGTTGTATTCCTATAGGGGTCTCCCAATATATACGCAACGGTACGTGGGAGCACAGTCCGTATTGGCACCTATCGTTTCACCGTGGAGGAATCACCCAACCACTCGACGATAAACTACCAGGTTTAAAGACGCCGGAACACGTCTCTAACCTAGACCTCTAAAGTATTTGCGTTATGTTCCAATGCGTTGTTATGTTCATTGAGTTTATTTTAAAGTTTATCTTCGATTATGTTTCAGTTTTTGGTCCTACTGTATGTGATATCTCAAAAACTTCTTAAATGCATACTATATGCCAAAATTATATCATTTGATTCGATGAATTCTATCTACAGGAGGGTTGAGATTTTTACAAACGAAATGATCACTCAACCAACAACAAAGATCTTAATGCAGCTAATAACAAGAAATGAAATTTTTTCTTTTTCTTTTTAATAGCAACAAAGAACAATAAACGCTAACTAATATGATGCAAAAGATTTTTTGTTTTTCTTTCCTTTAAGATGGCATGATGCATGTAAACAAATTTTAAGAGATATGCACAATCCAAGTTCACTCAATGAAATAGAACCAATTCTGAAACACCAAAATGAACCATGCAAGCAAGGAAAAACACAAAAGACTTTCACCGAACCATGTAATCTAAGTTCGAATGAAGTCAAGTGAAATCCAAAGAGGCTAGAAGTGAAGCACTCAGAGTATAGAAGATCAAGCTTTAACAAATCACTGGATAGGTGCAGAACACAACCAACAAGCTGACTGGATAATCAAGAGATCGAAACTTCCCACAGAAGGCTAGACATGCAAAGTCACTAGATGTTCTAGGGCTGAGACGAAAATCAATAGAAATAAGCAAACAGCTGAAGGATACAGGCTAAGACCAGTCAAGCAGAGGTTCAACACACTTCCAGAGGTTGTAAGAGATATAAAAAGAGACTGAAAGAGCTTTCCAGCCACAGACAGGCAAAATTTACAGGGCTGGCGCGACTGTCAGCCTGCAACTTGCGCTACCACAGGATTGGCGTGAGTTGCTTTTGAGCAACTTGCGCCAACTGGCGTGACTGTCAGAGTAATAATCGCGCCAATTAAGCTTGCCGGCTAGAAAAATAAATGATACGACCTCAGGTCGGGTTGACAGTGCTCAGATGGGTCAAACAGTAAAGAATAAACTCAAAACTGACTCAGGAAGCTCATTCACTCAAGCAAGCAGAAGAAAATTAACATGCAAGACAAGTTCCAAATAGCTTCTCCCCAGTGGAGTCGCCAAATTGTTGGTTAGGTAAATCCCCTCTGCAGACAGAGGCGATCCCACTAGCCTAAAACAGAACTAGCCACAATCAAACCACGCTGCTACGCAAGTTCCTAGTTATGCATCAAAGGTAAATTAAGAAGACCAACCTGGAGTCCAACGTTATGATTGAAGCAGAGTTGATATTCCCGCTCCCTTGCTCCAGCAGAGTTGATATTCCCGCTCCCTTGCTCCAGCCGATCATAAACGAACACCTGCACATGCAAAGGAAGAGACAGATACCAACATAAAACCTACCAAGGCACAACTATATTTCAGTCAAAAAGGAAATAAATCAACACATCACCATAATAGACAATGAGATTGGAACTATAATAGCAGTCGCTCATTAATTAATAATAAACAGGAAAAGTTACAACCATAGTTCTGACGTTGAACCTCTCCTAGCTGGGCGAGTAGTTTATGTGTCTTGCAATGCATCTCCTCTCCGGCAGCATAACCTCTCTAGCATTCACTAGCATTCCTCCAAGAACTCAACATCTAACACTCCATGACTAACAACTATCACTAGCTTGTCCAATGCATAAGGACAAGTTTATATAGATGAAGAAGGGAGGAGGATACGATGAACCGGGACACCTATTGTGGATTAACATTATCCCCAAAAGCCATTAAAGATGGAGATAGGATAGAGCTCGACATAAGACTGATTTTTTATCCTCAAAAAGCTCCATGTAATGAAGGAAACAACAGTCGGGCGTGCGTTAAGGCAAAAAGCATGACTAAACTTGGTTGGCGCGACTGTTGCTCTAAGACAGAGCGCCAATGGTCGCGCCCTCTTTTGAGGATCTCCATGATTGGCGCGGGTAAGATACTGTGGACTTGCGCCAATGGAAAAAGAGCACTTTTCAGGGATAATCAGTAAAAGGTGTCTTCAGGGAACATGAAGTACATACTCAGGGGAACATAATGCAAGTGTTTTTAGACTTTGTCACTTCTTATAACTCCCGGGATGAGTCCTCCAACGTACGACAAGAGGAGTAACAGGGATGATGACAAATTACTGTGTAACATACATTGAAACTAGTGCAAGCAATTAAATAGGATTATAAATCACTCTCTACAATGAAATCAATGCATCTAGTGCAAGCAGTCAAATAGGATTATAAATAACCATCGACACTGAAATCAATGCATCTAGTGCAAGTAATCAAATAGAATTAGAAAACATCTACACTTAAGTCAATGCATCTAGTGCAAACAATCAAATAGGATTAGAAATCAACATCTACACTTAAATTAATGCATCTAGTGCAAGAAATCAAATACCATTAGAAATCAACATCTACGCTAAAATCAATGCATCTAGTGCAAGCAATCAAATAGGATTAGAAATCATCCTGTAAGCTAAAACCAATGCATCTAGTGCAAGGAATCTTCTTCCCTCTCTCCCCTCTCCATCTATATCTGTTAAATTGGCAACTAGGGGCAAACTCCATGTGGGTCAGCTTAATTATGGTAGCTGATATTTTTATTAGATCCCTCTCGTCGAGAGGTGTAGGATTGATCCAAAGATCATCCGATTCCGATAAGTATTTATGGAGATATGAATTTATTTTGATTATGGATTTATTATCTAGCCAACCAGCAACTTGAGTAGGCTCAAAAGCCCAATAGGCGTGTCTATTCATCATCCATTTTTTAGTATAAATTGGTGAGGATTTGAAGTCATTTTGGACATGTATTCTTGAGGTGATCTCCTCTCCACGTCTGGGTTTTTTGAAGGAGAGAACCAAAAGATACGCTAGCCCAAGGGTGATGCCCTAACCGCAAGAAGCCGCAGGAATATGAGGATGAGCAGCAGACAAAGTTGGATACGAGGCACGCAGGCCCTGATCTATAGTGGATCTGGCAGCACAACTCTTATACGCAATCATATATACGCTGGGGTGTCATGATATACGTTGTCCATAAGTCAGATATACACACAGGCCCTAACCTATAATGGATCTGACAGCACGACTCTTATACGAAATACGTGAGTTCATACATGTGCTGGGGTGATACGATGGATGTATATGCTGGTCGATGCTGATCAAAGAACAATGTATGCTGGTCAATGGACAGTGATACGTTGTGACCTATCTGCAGTAATATTTTATATATGCAGGCAAAAACGCAGCAATGCATATATATATCCGCGGGCGATGGCACATATATATACTTGTTGGTCATACGTTGTTCAATCAGAGATACATACGCTACTCATGGAACGCAAGTCATAGTCATAGTTACACATAGTTCAACGCTATCATGGAACATTGTTCATGGAGAAATTAATACGTTGTCCAAAGAAATTAGCACGTTGTTCATAGAGAAATTAACACATTGTTCATGGAGATATTTACCCGCAGATCATGGAAATAATTATACGTTGTTCAAATTGATGCATAAGTCAAATCCGCAAGGAAGGAACAGACCTTACATCTTCTCTCTGGAATTTTCGCATATGTAAAAGAAATGGATTCGTAATTGTATTAGGGCACTTTGGAGTCTAAAGGCATTGAGTGCACCTTGAACGATTATTCAGTACAGTCAACCTTTATCTCGTGTAGATGGAATTGAAAGAACTGTGGATGGATAGCCATGGCATAAAATATGGCTCTATTCTTTTCAAAGGAATAGCATTAGCATCCTACAATCTCAGTCTCGGTTTGATGGTGATCTTGATTGAAGCATCCCTGTAGTAGCCCAAACACAATGAACAGCTGTGGTAGATCTATTCTCTCGGATCAACCAAGATTATGTTAGAAGTCCTGGCATAACTCTGATATCGAAATAGGTTTCGATGATGGTCAAGAGATCCTTGGTAGACTAGTGAAAGGACACAGTCTCAATAGCATGATGTATGAGATCATGGGCAGCATGATGAATGAGCAGCATGAGTCATGAGCATGGGCAGCTTGATGATGAATAAGATCATGGAAGATGCAGCATGATGAGCAGCATGAAGATGATGAACGAGAGGTAGCACTACGATAGGTGAAGCCGTCACCTAGGAGATTCAGTTGAAGCAGAATGTCTTCAACTGATCTCATCATTATAGGAAATGATCTATGCTCAGATACAGATAAGTCAAAGTGTTGACTTCTGTTGTAAATGTATTATCTCTCTCTCTCTCTCTTTCTCTGTTGAACTTTGAAGATAAAAGAAGATTTGATCAAAGGGTTTCCCCACACATTATGGGGTTTGTCCCTGGCTCGCGCAACATCTTGTGTTCTCTTGTCTTGGCTTGTCTTCTGCAATTTATACTTATGTTCTATCTGCAGTTTATCTTAATGCTGATGTGATTGCTAACTGTGAAAATTTAAATAAATTGCTTTAGCATAGAACATACCTAAACTTAACATGGTATCAGAGCTGAGGTGAAGACAGTGCCCAAGCAAGAGTAAAAGAGCAATCACCAAAGACAGTTGGGACAAGACAAAAAGGATCAATGGGTTCTTCACAATTCACTTAAGGTGAAGTCGAAGCAGAGCATATTATCAGAATGGCACAGCAGAACTTTTGATGGCATACCTGAAGATCACTTCATTAGGAAGTTCGGATAGAGGAAATGTAGATGTCTTGGTTATGAGTTTGGCCCTTATGCGAAGCACTGTCTGAATGACAGGGATGCAGCTCATCAAAGACACGGCTGACTTTTCAAGGAAGCAAGGAACCCCAGTGCTTCAAGGCATTTCATCAGATAGAAGGGTGCACTCTCTAATTTGGTAGAGATGGAAATAATCGTGGGATTATACTTGGAGCTGATGCCACCTATCCCGAAAAGGGAATGGAAGTCAAAGGTTTTATGGTAGGCATTCATCAATGGCAAGGTACGTGTTTGAAAATTGAAATTTTGAAGATGTTTTTGAGTTCAGGTTTGTATCAAGTTGCAGGAAGTCCACTGGGGACCATGTCCATTGACACAGCAGCGGAGGTCTGTGAGTCAGATGGTGACAGAGATGCCTGAATTCAAAAATAGCACGAAGGTACATTTTTGAGATGTATCGAAGGAAAATCTTACCAAGGGACCATTCCCCCTCATGTAGCAGGTCCACAGGTTTGGAAAAACTCATGGAGTTTGAGATTGAAACTCATGTATGCTGGTGGAAGAAAGCCCTCTATGGCTTGAAGCAAGGCACCCTGAGCATAGTATGAGAGGATCAATGGCTATCTGATGAAGCTGAGATTCACTAGGAGTGAAATCTATCCAAACCATCCGAAGGTTGTGGATGGCAGACCTCTCATATCGACACCTATGTCTGATAGGTGCAGACCCTCTCATTTGTAGAAGACATAGGGAGTTGGATTCCAAATGTGGAAAGATACAATGCTAGCGTGAGACTACCTCGAAGATCTTAACTTTCAGAGGTTATATGATGGACTTGATTTGGGAATGCCTATGAGTTTCAGAAACTCATTCGCATTGATGTTCTTGGTAAACCTCTGTCCGGACATATGTTTTGAAGTTGGCATGGTGAGCTCATATTTGGTTGAGCCTCACTGGATTGGTGTCAAGAATATTCTGAAATATCTTCAGGGCACAATCTCTCATGGATTGAGATACACTACCGGAAATATGCAACTGCATGATTATTCGAATGATGATTGGGTAAGCAATGTGGAGGATCATTGGAGCACTTCTTAGTGTTGTTCCTCTTTGGATTCTGTTTCTAACCAGGAAGCAGAAGTCGACTGTTATAAGCATCGTCGAGACGGATACATATCTACGAGTATGACCTTGTATGAAGCTATTTGGCTGTGGAAACTCTTCAGTGAGTACACATGATGAATACCACTGTGATTCTCTGTGACAACCAGAGGTGGGATTTGATTATTGAGGAATCTTGTATTCGACTATTGCTCCAGCAGATAGACATCATATACTACCTTATCTGGGATATGGTAAACCGTGAGCAAGGAGGCTCCATCGCACTGAGATGATGTACAGGTCGCTAAAGCCCCGGGGGAAAGATCAAATTTGTGATTTTCACGAACGACTTGGAGTCGTCAAGAAACCCTTGTACAAGGGTCCTGCATGTTGCACACATTGAGCTCTGGGAGCTCTGAGTGCTTGTCGTTCTTACTGGAGCAAAATACGACCACAGGGTGACTCACCCTCCCCTGGTGGTGTGCACTGGAACAAGATGATTCGCTCTCTTGTGGAACAGGATGATTCTCTCTCCTGTGTAGCAGGATGATTAGTTCTCTTGTGAGGCCTGGATTGATGTGTTCTCCATGGCGATTGTAGTAGGATTGATGTGTTCTCCTGTGAGGCCTGGATTGATGTGTTCTCCATGGCGATTGTAGTAGGATTGATGTGTTCTCCTGTGAGGCCTGGATTGATGTGTTCTCCATGGCGATTGTAGCACGATTGATGTGTTCTCCTCTGAGGCCTAGATTGATGTGTTCTCCATGGCAATTGTAGCAGGATTGATGTGTTCTCCTGTGAGGACGGGATTGATTAAGTTCTCCTGTCGATGCATCCTACCCATGCAGTCTGGGACTCATGGGAAGTACCTCTCATCTTATCAATGAGCAGGGAAATGAAGTTAGGGACCATAGTAGTACCGATGGATGCATCGTTGTATCTACCGCACTCCCTACACTAGGATGTCCTCCATTGATCTAGGATCAATGATACTGGTCTGGGACCAGTGGTAGGAGTTGTACATACTATGACGCTGACTTCGGGTCGGCTGAGACTGATTTGGGATCAGTGGTACATACTCCGAGACTAACTTCGTGTCAGTGCAGGACTGCTCTGGGACCAGTGAGAGTGGTACATACTATGACACTGACTTCGGGTCGATTGAGACTGGTCTGGGATCAGTAGTACACTCTCTGAGCCTGCAATACTGGTCTGGGACCAGTGGTAGGAGTTGTACCTACTATGACGCTGATTTCGGGTCAGTTGAGACTGGTCTGGGACCAGTGGTACATACTCTAAGACTGACTTTGTGTTAGTGCAATACTAGTCTGGGACCAGTGAGAGTGGTACATACTATGACACTGACTTTGGTTCGGTTGAGACTGGTCTGGGACCAATGGTACACTCTCTAAGACTGTGATACTGGTCTGGGACTAGTGGTAGGAGTTGTACCATACTATGACGCTGACTTCGAGTCAGTTGAGACTGGTCTGGGACCAGTGGTACATACTCTAAGACTGACTTCGTGTCAGTGCAGTACTGGTCTGAGACTAGTGAGAGTGGTACATACTATGACGCTGACTTCGGGTCTGCTAAGACTGGTCTGGGACCAGTGGTATACTCTCTGAGACTGTGATACTGGTCTAGGACTAGTGGTAGGAGTGGTACCTACTATGACGCTGACTTTGGGTCGGTTGAGACTAGTCTGGGACTAGTGGTACGCACTCTGAGACTGACTTCGGGTTAGTGGAGAATGGCATGAGACATTCTCAATCAATTCTTCTTCTTCATAGTTCAGCAGAGCTAAGTTGAATAGAGCCAGTAGAGCCAGCCGAGCTGAGCAGAGCTGAGCAGAGCAGAGAAGAGCCAGTAGAGCCAATAGAGCTGAGCAGAGCAGAGTAGAGCCAACAGAGCTGAGCTGAGCGGAGCAGTGCAGGGCACTGATGGCAGAGATAGTACAGTCGGACTTATGGATCATCGGATGGAGTTCTCCCTAGTTGAGAGGGAGTGTTAAATTAGCAACTAGGGCCAAACTCCATGTGGGTCAGCTTAATTATGGTAGCTGATATTTTTATTGGATCCCTCTCGTCGAGAGGTGTAGGATTGATCCAAAGATCATCCGATTCCGATAAGTATTTATGGAGATATGAATTTATTTTGATTATGGATTTATTATCTAGCCAACTAGCAACTTGAGTAGGCTCAAAAGCCCAATAGACATGTCTATTCATCATCCATGTTTTAGTATAAATTGGTGAGGATTTGAAGTCATTTTGGACATGTATTCTTGAGGTGATCTCCTCTCCACGTCTAGGTTTTTTGAAGGAGAGAACCAAAAGATACGCTGGCCCAAGGGTGATGCCCTAACCGCAGGAAGCCACAGGCATATGAGGATGAGCAGCAGATAGAGTCGGATATGAGGCATGCAGGCCCTAATCTATAGTGGATCTGGCAGCACAACTCTTATACGCAATCATATATACGATGTCCAGAAGTCAAATATACATGCAGGCCCTAATCTATAATGGATGTGACAGCACAACTCTTATACACAATACCTGAGTTCATATATGTGCTGGGGTGATACGATGTATGTATATGCTGGTCGATGTTGATCAAAGAACAATGTATGCTGGTCAATGGACAGTGATACGCTGTGACCTATCCGCAGCAATATATTTATATATGCAAGCAAAAACGCAGCAAGGAATATATATATCCGCAGGCGATGGCACATATATATACTTGTTAGTCATACGTTGTTCAATCAGAGATACATATGCTACTCATGGAACGCAAGTCATAGTCATAGTTACACGCAGTTCAACGCTGTCATGGAACGTTGTTCATGGAGAAATTAATACGCTGTCCAAAGAAATTAACACGTTGTTCTCTCACGTTGTTCATAGAGAAATTAACACGCTATTCATGGAGATATTTACCCACAGATCATGGAAATAATTATACGATGTTCAAATTGATGCATAAGTCAAATCCGCAAGGAAGGAACAGACCTTACATCTTCTCTTTGGAATTTTCGCATATGTAAAAGAAATGGATTCGTAATTGTATTAGGGCACTTTGGGGTCTAAAGGCATTGAGTGCACCTTGAATGATTATTAGGTGCAGTCAACCTTTATCTCGTGTAGATGGAATTGAAAGAACCGTGGATGGATAGCCATGGCATAAAAGATGTCTCTATTCTTTTCAAAGGAATAGCATTAGCATCCTACAATCTCAGTCTCGGTTTGATGGTGATCTTGATTGAAGCATCCCTGTAGCAGCCCAAACACAATGAACAGTTGTGGTAGATCTATTCTCTCGGATCAACCAAGATTATGTTAGAAGTCCTGGCATAACTCTGATATCGAAATAGGTTTCGATGATGGTCAAGAGATCCTTGGCAGACTAGTGAAAGGACACCGTCTCAATAGCATGATGTATGAGATCATGGGTAGCGTGATGAATGAGTAGCATGAGTCATGAGCATGGGCAGCTTGATGATGAATAAGATCATGGAAGATGCAGCATGATGAGCAGCATGAAGATGATGAACGAGAGGCAGCACTACGATAGGTGAAGCCGTCACCTAGGAGATTCAGTTGAAGTAGAATGTCTTCAACTGATCTCATCATTATAGGAAATTATTTATGCTCAGATACAAATAAGTCAAAGTGTTGACTTCTGTTGTAAATGTATTATCTCTCTCTCTCTCTCTTTCTCTGCTGAACTTTGAAGATAAAAGAAAATTTGATCAAAGGGTTTCCCCACACATTGTGGGGTTTGTCCCTGGCTCGCACCACATCTTGTGTCCTCTTGTCTTGGCTTGTCTTCTGCAATTTATACTTATGTTCTATCTACAGTTTATCTTAATGTTGATGTGATTGCTAATTGTGAAAATTTAATAAATTGCTTTAGCATAGAACATACCTAATCTTAACAATATCTATATCTTCATCTCTCCTTCTTTGTCTCTCTATCTCACCCCCAAACACACACACGCTCTCTCTCCATCTCTCCATTGTCACTCCCTCTCTCTCTCTCTATGTCTTTCTTCTTCCCTCCCTCTCTCCCCTTCCAACTCCATCTCTTTGTCACTCCCTCTCTCTCTCTCCACTTCTCTCTCTCTCTATGTCTTTCTTCTTCCCTCCCTCTCTCCCCTTCCAACTCCATCTCCTTGTCCCTCCCTCTCTTCTCCTCTCTCTCATCCTTCCTCTCTGTCCCTTTCTCTCCCCCCGTCTCTCTCTATCTCTCTCTTCCCTCCAACCATGTCACTTTCTCCCCCCCTCTCTCCTCTCTCCCCCTCCATCTTTGTGTGTCTCTCTCTCTCTCTTCCCTCCAACCCTGTCACTTTCTCCCTCCCTCTCTCCTTCTCTCTGCCCCTTCATCTTTCTGTCTCCCTCTCTCTCTCTCTCTCCCTTCCCTCCAACCCTGTCACTTTCTCCCTCCCTCTCTCCTTCTCTCTCTCCTCCTCTCTCCCCCTCCATCTTTGTGTCTCCCTCTCTCACTCATCTCCTTATCTCTCTCTCTCTCTCTTCATTCCTCCTCTCCCCTTTAATTTAGTTTATCTCCTTTAGTGCAAGCAATCAAATAGGATTTGAAATCACCATCTACACTGAAATCAATACATCTAGTGCAAGAAACCTTCTTCCCTCTCTCCCACCTCCATCTATATCTATATCGCCCTACATCTCTCCTTCTAACCCCTCCCCCCAAACACACATGCTCTCTCTCTCCATATTTATCTTTTTATCCATCTCTATCTCTGGCTTCTTCCCTCTCTTCACCTTCCATCTATATCTCTATCTCCCTCTGTCTCTCTTTTGTCTTTCTATATCACCACCAAAACATACAAACTCTTTATCAATATCTATCCATCTCTCCATCCCCTTTCCTCTCCCTCACTCTCTCTCTCTTCCCCTTCTCTCCCTCTCTCCCCCCTTCTATCTCTTTTCCCTCCTGCCCTGCTCTCTCCCTATCTCTCCATCTCCCTTATCACTCCCTCTCACTCTCTCCACCTTTCTCTCTATGTGTCTTTCTTATTTCCTTCCTCTCTCTCTCCTTCTCTGTCTCACATCCTCGCACTCTTCCTTCCTCTCTCTCCCTTTCTCTCCCACCTCCCTCTATCTCTCCCCCTCAACTCTTTCTCTCTCTCTCTCTTCACCCTCCAACTCTGTCACTATCTCCCTCCCTCTCTCCTTCTCTCTCCTCTCTCCCTCTCTCCCCCCTTCTCTCCATCTCTCTTTCTTTGTCTCTCTATCTCAACCCTGAGCATAAACACTCTCTCTCCATCTCTCCTTATTTGTCTCTCTATCTCACACCCAAGCATAAACACTATCTCTCCATCTCTTCCTTGTCACTCCCTCTCTTTCTACTTTTCTCTCTCTATGTCTTTCTTCTTCCCTCCCTTTGTCTCCTTCCAACTCCATCTCTCTATCCCTGCCTCCCTCCTCCTTTCTCTCACTCCTTCTATCTCTCCACCTCTATCACTCAATATCATTTTCTTCCCTCCCACATATATCTAGAGTTAATATATATCATGATATATTAATATATAAATTTAATATTATACTAAATTTAATATTGTATTAATTAAAAGTTATTAAGTTGAATAATATTAATATTATTTTTAATGATGGTTTTACATGGCATGATAACAAAATTTATAAGAAAACTACATCAAATGAATATTTTCGAATATTACAACTTTGACTAGAAATAATTATGTGTATAAATATTTTAATATATCCATAGGATATGGTTTTCCTTTTAAATATTTATTTTACAAATAATTAATTAAAAGAAATATTAAAAGATTTTAGAGCAAGATTTTGGATTCTTTGTGTTGAATTAACCTTTTTACTTTGATTTAAGAAACCATAGTGGCTTTAGTAAAGGCTAAAGATGTTTAAAATTTTACCTAATTTGGAATTTTAGTGTGGTAAAATTTTTTATTAAAGGTATAATTTATGATACATTCAAATTCAATTTATATGATAAAAGAACCATTGAATGCATGAGATAATTGTATTGTAATTTTTTTATCTATATGGTTATTTTCATTTTTGTTTCCGGCCAATATTAATTTTTTCTATTTTCATTATTATTATTTATTGGAGAGATGGACATAAACATTGTTTAGATTTCTAATTTCTTATTTTATGTTGACCTACATTAGCTAAAATTTAACTTTGAGCACAGATATACTTACACATGGGGTCATATTGCGTTGGCCTCTCGGTGCAATCGCATCTATGGCAATCGCCTCTCAATGCAATCACATCTATGGCAATCTCTGTGAAATCAACTCCGCTGAAATTTGTGAAGGAGGCCGTTAGAATTCAACTCCGCTAAAATATGTGAAGGAGGCCGTTAGAATTCCAAAGAGTGTGCCTCCTACCCAACCCTCTCAAATGACATTGAAACTTGCTCGGCAAGGGTTAATTAGACAATTCATGGGTGTTTGGCTTTCACCCAACACCATGCTCAACTGGTTCAAAAGAACTGGAAACCCCTCTTCAAAGAACAAATTTCTTTAGATTTTGTGGTAAGGGTTTTCATGTGTTTCTATTTGAAAAAAAGAAGATAGATTTCATTTTCTGTAGTGGTCTATATAATTTTATAGAACATGAGGTATTGATGAAAGTAAGGTATGTATCTCAATAAAGGAGTTGTTTTTAGTGTGATTTTTTGGAGTTTCGAGTGTCTAAATCCGACAGCAAAATTTGTGATAAAATCTTGATTTGTGTTATTTAAACTAGTTTTCTAACTGTAAAGATGGATTCAGCGCCCCGAAACCCATAGGGCACTTGTATTATGTAGAGTTACCCATCAAACTTGTGATTTCAATAAATTCCGACCTGGTTTTAGAGAAATTAGACTGGAAAATTCCATTAAAAAAACTTTAAAAAATCACACTAAAAACAACTCAATAAATAGACTCCAAAAAATGATAGCCCCTCAATATTTCATGTTTGCATTCATTTATCCCCATTGGCCGTTGTATACCCAAGGTCATGAAATCGATTGGGAACTTCCTTCGAAATTACATTGACTATGTCATCCCAAAGGATGTTATCTTCTCCCTTGTGAGATTGTGAGTGGAAGTTGATTTGGGTAAAAGTCTTCCAAAAGTAGTATAGTTAAATATAGGGATTGGAAATATATCCAGCAAGTCGAATATGACAATGTTGTAGCTCTGATACCAATTGTTGTAGATCTAACCCGGAATATTATAGATCTGATATAAAAGTATAAGATAATGCAAAGAAACCAAGAAATAATATGAAATGATACTTTATTGATCAAACCCTTAAGGTAGGGCAACACCATACATTCACTCCTTAAGGAAGGAGAACACTCCACAAGCCATATGCCTGTTCATACAATAATACTTCTCTTCATCTTCATGTGGAGTCTCTAGCCTTTATATAGGCCTCATACATACAATACCATGCATCATTACCATAGTTCCCTCATACCATCAACTAATACCATGGGCCCATTACATTATTATTAACTACTTGTGGTCCCTTACATGACATGGGTTAACCACCTTATTTATTACTATGGCCCATCCCATTATTACATTATTACCTTGGGTACCACCCTTGGTACCCCATATTATCCCCCCTAGGTATATAACATTCCACCCCCCTAAGCATGTTTCGTCCCCGAAACATGGGAAGAACACAAATAATAAGATCTACTCAAAAGAGTAGTCCACTGGTACCATGCACGTGCATCTAGCCATCCAAGAGAAAGGTGAACCCTCGATCTCGCTGGTGCCTCGCTCGCTTGAGATGGAAGTTGACCGTGGCAGCTCTTCTGTGTTGATGTGTAGTGGGTGGATCGTCTCTCCTTTCTATCCATCATGTGACTACTTGGTTTCCATGATGGTTGTCTTGCGGGGTGATGTGGGTGATGATATGTTGAAGTTTTAACCCACGATGGTTTTTGCTTGACTTCACCCTGCTATGGTGCCTGTTGTGGTGTCTTCTTTTTCAATATGACTTCAACTACTGAGCCCTCCTCTGATGTATCATCACCTGTAGTCTCTGTTGGTGTTTGATTGTTGATCGTCAAAGGCTCATCATCTGACGTGTCAGTCCCTTGAACATCTTCTACTTCAGCCTCCTTGGACTCTACCTGCTTGTTAATGGAAATATCCTGTAATGTAATTTTCTTCTTTTTATACCAGAGCTTCAGGAATTTCTTCTGCACATTAATATTGGTAGTACCCACTAATTCCATCCAAGGGTATCCCAAAACAACATCCATGTTATTCATATCTGAAGCATAAAAATCACCATGAAACACATACTTATCCATAGAAAGCTTCAAATCCTTATAGATTTGAACATCCTTATCATCAACCTGTGTATGTTCAATTTGCTTTACTGGGACTTGCAATTTTTGTGCCAAATTAACACTGATAAAATTATGTTGACAACTAGGATTGATAGAAACAATGATCTTCTCTTTCTGAATCAATCCATGAATCTGCAATAAGGATATACCAGTAGGAAATAACCCTTTAGGTTCCATAGTTTCCTTCTTTTCTGTAAAAATAAAATCTTTGCTAGGCAATGTGACCCGACGAGCTAACTGGCAAGCCTCCTTCCACGTGGGAGGGTGGTGAAGTAGAACTTGAGCTTTGATGGCTTCTTTAAGACCGTTGATAAAACATTCCTTGAAGAATGCATCTGTGAGACCCCTAGTGCGGAAGGCTAAGGCTTCAAAAGCGGTAATATATTCCTCCACTGTACCAGTTTGTCGGAGCTTAACGAGATGACGCAAAAAAGATTCTTCCTGTTCAAAGCGATCTAGGCCCGCCATCACAAAAATATTGGCGAAAAATTGAAATTGTCACAGTTTCGTCAATATTGCTCAGAATCCTTATTATGACCTGTTTTTAGAAATGGAACCATCATTCTGCATCTGCCCATGTAATATAAATTTTGATCCAGGCACTAGAATTCCAGATCTGCGCTGCAACTTTCCCGCCGTCACCCAAAATTTCTGAAAAAAAAGCTGATTTTAAATCAGCGATATCTTCCTCATCCCGACTCCGATTCGCCTCATTTTTTTTTTGAAATCAGGTGTTTTGTCACAAGGATTCCAGATCTACAATTAGATCTTACAGATCTGGTACCAGGACGTCCAGATCTGCGCCGCAAATTCGCTGGCCCTAAAAATTCTCTGCAACCCTACTGGTTTTTTGATCAGCGATATCTCCTTCATCCGGACTCCGATTCGACCGATTTTTTTTTTGAAATCGGCTATTTTTTCACAAGGAATACAGATCTGCAATTAGATTCTGTAGATCTTGAACCAAAACGTACAGATATGATCTGCAAATTCGCCACCCGAGAAACCCTGCAAAAATGAAAAAAAAAAATCTCCACGGTTTGCCTAAGAAAGAGCTCTGATACCAATTGTTGTAGCTCTGATACCAATTGTTGTAGATTTAACCCAGAATATTATAGATCCGATATAAAAGTATAAGATAATGCAAAGAAACCAAGAAATAATATGAAATGATACTTTATTGATCAAACCCTTAAGGTAGGGCAACACCATACATTCACTCCTTAAGGAAGGAGAACACTCCACAAGCCATATGCATGTTCATACAATAATACTTCTTTTCATCTTCATGTGGAGTCTCTAGCCTTTATATAGGCCTCATACATCCAATACCATGCATCATTACCATGGTTCTCTCATACCATCAACTAATACCATGGGCCCATTACATTATTATTAACTACTTGTGGTCCCTTACATGACATGGGTTAACCACCTTATTTATTACTATGGCCCATCCCATTATTACATTATTACTTTGGGTACCTCCCTTGGTACCCCATATTACCCCCCCTAGGTATATAACAGACAACTTCCTTGAAATGTTGGCATTGTCATGGATATGGCCATTTTCCCTTAAACTTTTTTCCCAAAATTTGAAACTTGAAACATGTGCTTTACAAGAGCAATGGCGGGCAACCCAAAGAAAAATGCCTACTCGAAATCCGGTAAATCCAGGGCAAGTCACCCAGGGAACTCTAAAAGAGAATAATGAAACGTCCAAGAATGAACCTAATCGGTCATCTTGCAAGTAGATCGAAACAGCTTCGACATGAAATCATGGAATAAAGATCCAAAAACATCCATTGGAAGACAAATCTAGAATCCCCGTCGCTGTAGAGAAAATCTTTAGCCGTCAAATAACAGTGCACCTCCTCAAACAAATATGAGGTTCTTTCTCAAGAAGATATCTTGAAAGAAACATTAGATCTAATTCTGGAATACCAGGAAGATTCGAACCCCTACATTGACTCAATAGGCGAGGCTTCAGATAATGACTCGGAGGAAGGCATAAGAAGGGCTGAAAACAAGGAAGCGAAGAGGGCCTCACACAACCAAGGAACGAAGAGAGACACAAGCAAAACAAGACAAAGAACTCAACAAACAAAATGTTCTGGAAAACTTTGGAGTGGGTTCTCAATCAACTAGATTTCAAAGCAAAAATCCCCACCGCGTCCAGGGGCTCCCAAAAAAATAATTAGAAATGACGAAGACAGTTTCCTGAAACTATAAGGGGAGATCAAGGCAGAATCAGTTGGAAATTCGGTAAAGTGTAAGAACCCATGGGTTCTTCTACTCCAGGAAAGTAAATTAAGGGTTAAGGAAGCCCTCGAACTAGCTAAAAAACAATGGAAACAAAGTGAAGGTATTGCAGTCAGTTCTCAAGGGGCATCCAAAGGGTTATGTACTCTTTGAACAGCTCCATTTTCTCTCCTACACACCTCCCAATCACAACAATGGATACTTGTCTATCACATCTTCACACGAGTGAAGAGTACAAAATTCTGAATGTGTGTGGGCCAAAGAACTATGGAAAGAAAGAAGCATTCCAGGACTCTCTTATCTCTCAAGCAAATTCTGACAACAAGCCCAAAATGTAGTTCCAGAGGATTTCAACACCACCTTACAACATCAGGAAAAAGGGGAGGGAATATAGTTCAAGATCCTTTTCGAGAGCGAATGGAGGGCCTATTGTGAGCCAGGGATTCGGTCGATATTAAACCTAGCAAAGGAAAATTTACTTAGACAAATAGAATATTCAGGCCTGCTCACATTGTTGCTTGCCTAGACCGCTTTCTGATAAATAGCTCCTTGATGGACAAAATTGATCCAACTTTTTCTAAAATCATCTCTGGGTAATCTCTAATCACAAGCCCATTCCATTGGCATTATATGATTCTTTCAATTATGGGCCTCAAGCATTTCGATTCAACCACCTATGGCTGCAAAATAGTGCTGCAAAAGATATCATCTCTCAAACTTGGAGCAAGTGGGTTTCGAGGTCTTTATCCTGGGGGCAAAAGATTAGCCCCCAAAATAGCATTGAAGGAATGGACCAAACTTCCCTTCCTCTGATAAAAAAAACTAAAAGACGGTACTTTAAAGCTGGAACACAACCAGGAAGAGATAGAAATGGGGGATGTCACTAAGGAGCTATTGCTAGATGAAAAAGAAGCCTTCGTACAGTATGAAAGATCACTTCTGGAAAATGAAGCAACTTGGTGGCTCAAGTACAAGAGTCTGGGTTAAAAGAGATCGCAACACCTCTTTCTTTCATAAATAGGCCAGAGCACAAGTGTGGTGGAATAATGTTATGGAAATTCAGGCAAATTAGGAGAACATCTGGGCAACTTTGAGCAAATGAACAGGGAAGGGGTAACTCACTTTCATGAACTCTATAGTGAATCTCTAGAGGCAAACCCATTGGAGTAACTTGGAAATGGTAAATCATATTACTTTGTTGGCAACATAAGTGGCAAAGGATGGAAGTTAAAAATTAAATAAGGGAAAAAAATTATTGTTCAATATGATGAATAGTACGTTTCCAAGATGGGCTAACTTTGAAGCCATCTCCACTATTAAAATTTCTGGATTTTAACAGTGCTTTATGAATTATATGAAAAAAAGTAATAGGATTCTCATTTTAGAATTTTAATTTGGCCCAAGTAAATGAGATTATTTATTAGAATGTTTCTGGATATCCAGTGCTTACTGAATTATATGAAAAATGTAATAGGATCCTCATTTTAGAATTTTAGTATGGCCCAAGCAAATGAGATTATTAGGTTTGCGAGTGTTCAGTGACAGTTGACATAGAGATATCGTTATGAAAGATGTCAGTTATATGATTTTTGAAATGGAATTTAAATGGCTTACCAATTTGATCTATGTATGATTTTCACGAGTAGGGAATTTCATAAACTCTTTGGCCAAGCACGGGTTAGCTTTATCCTTGGTTACTATTGTTGAAGTTGTAATTAAAGTTGGTCTTCATGATGTAAAATTATCATTGATGTATTTATTATATTTTGGTCAAAGCATGTTTTTCATGTTTATATAGTCAAAAAGAATTTATTACAAGTCAAAGAAAAATGTATTTGAGTCATGTCCCTTTTTGGACATTTTTAAGAAAACAAATGATTTTTATGTTGAGTCATTAGTCCACAAAATGTCAAGTTGGCCCTCCTTGGAACAAGTCAACCTATCCCTCTAGAGCGGCACCCATTTGACCTTCCTAGACAGATATATATAGAAGATAGTTCGACCTATTTGGGAGATAATTCATACACACAACAACAAGCATTGAACAAAACAAAGGAGAACAAGAAGCCAAAGTTAAAGAAGAATAAAAGAAGTCAAAGGAGAGAGAAGAATATCCGTGTTTGACCAACAGATATATATAGAAGATAGTTCAACCTATTTGGGAGATAATTCATACACACAACAAGAAGCATCTTCTGAACAAAATAAAGGAGAACAAGCAGCCAAAGCGAGAGAAGAAGAAAAGAAGTCAAAGGATAGAGAAGAATATTCGTGTTTGACTGAAATTCAAACTTTCCACAGCTTGCACATGTGAATACGCTGAAATTTTTGTGCTACTGCAGGTTCGAAATTTCAAACTGAAATTTCAGGTCATTGACCAGAATTGGATTAGGTTTGACCTGCATTGACTTTCACTCTTGGAGGGGACCTGGAGGAGGGTTGGACTTGGCATTTTGGTGGCAGTTTTGTCTTGGTCTTGGTCTTGGATATCTCATTTTGATCTGATTCTATAGGAGAAGGATTGTTGGGTTTTCCCCGTACGAGTTTTCCCTGGCTTGGAGCCTAAATTTAGTGTCTCTTGTTTCTTTGTGATCTTTATGTTTTGTACACTTGTATAATTGCTTGATGAAAAAAATATAATAAATAATAAAAAGGCAGCTAACATTCACAAGTAATTATAAAATCTATGTAAACTTTGAAACGGGAACTGATACTGTTACCCCTTTCGTAGAGATAGCAAAAAAGTGACCTGATTTTGAAAAAGGTTGATGCAGAACGCACATGTTTTTTTTAGAGCATGGTTTTTGGCACTTTAATTTTTTTATGTACATTACGTTTTAGAATGGTAGTGATTTTCATGCCGATTTAAAAAAGTGAGTACTCTGCATCACACCCTTTTTTTTAAAAACCTGTTTTTTGGCTTTAAATTTTCTAATGTATAAAATGTAAATAATTATTTTGTAAATTTGATCATTTTTGAAGTGGTTGTTTTCTTCACATTTTTTTACATTTTTTATTTTAATTTTAATTTATTTTTTTGTGAGGTTTTATTGTTTTGCATTTTTAAATTAGAAGGTCTATATTTAGAATTTTCGATATTCTACATATTTATACATCCTTAATTAATTTTTCAATCCACATAAAATAATTGTTTCTAAAAAACAATATTTTTCAACAACGGGCATAAAAATAACCATTTTAAACATAAATATAAATTAAAAAACTACACGTTTTGATAATTTTTTGCTAGAATTGACATGTCAAAATCACAATTTTTATACGATAATTTTAACTAAAAATGGTTAAATAATAGTTTTTTTTATGAATTTCATGTCAAAAAAATAATAATAATCACTTTTTTTTCAAAAAATAATGATTAACTTAAAAATCAATGTGAAAATCACATATTACAAATATTGAATGTATAACAACCCTAATTGAGTGTTTATTCTTCTCATAAAATGTCAAAGTCAAAACATTGCAAAGCTTGATTTACAAGCATAACTTAAATTTAATCAACAATGTCACGTAATCCAAACTCTTCGTCCTCTAGAGTTTCATCATTGTCTTCTTCCACAATATTTTCTGTTTCCTTTTGCTCATTTTCCTCTTCTAATGGATCTTTGATGTCTGCGAATCTCCCAATGTATGTCTTTCCAAACATTCCATGTAATGGTGGTTGGGGTTCCTTTGCCTTTTTTGCCACACATGATTCACTAAAGTCCCCTTTCTTCAACCCAATTTCTTGCATTGCATCTGGAAGAAATTGAAGAGCATTAATTCTTTGTTGAATGAAATTGCATTGTACTGGATCTTTTTCAATTGCAATGCAATTTCTTCTTTTTTGAAGGCAACATGCTAGTGTTGTACCTAATTATCAAGCACAAAAGAAATAATGAACTAAATTAGTACAATGACATATTAATTAAAAAATAACGTATTGAAATTCAATTCCATATAATAAAACTTACCTAAGATAGAAAATAAATCCAAAACCCAATCTCCATTTGAACAAATGTCTATAAGATAGTTAATCAATAATTTTGGTTTTTGATAAATGTTAACTATCTCTCATTTTGCTTCTTTCTCTTCATATGTTAGTTTTCTTACAACAGCATCATAAGTCAGTATTTGGCTATGACTCTTTCCGTCTACCCGATTAAAAATCATAGACATATGGCTATCATCTTTTGCCCAACTATCAATATGAATGAACTCACAATCATTTATAAATTGTTGATCTTCATTGTTAAGAAGATTTGACTTTTTCCTGTAACATGAAATAGTAAAAATTCAATTAACTTTTACATAAATAAATTTCTCAACATTAAGCAAATATACATTTCAAACGTCTTACCATGTAAGTTGCATCCTTGAATTTGTTTTCCCCTTGAAGCTTGACAATATCATTTCCAATTGTATGTCTGAACGAAATGTCACAAATCTCCATAATGGTGATTATGCGACTTCTACAAATCCCGCAACCACTTTACTAAGAGCTTGATAAGTATAAGGGTCACTATCATAGTCAACGTTTGGAATATTGAAACCATGGGGAATATCTGCAATGACTAGGGAATAATCCATTTTAGGTATGAGTTTAGCAATGTCTTCACAATCGCCTTGTATTACTTGATATTGAATAGTGTCTAGCCCACTCCAAATGAAATGATTAAGAGTTGGATCAAGTTGAACATTCTTAATACGTTGCTTGCTCAGTCTTTCGGTCTTTATTTTTTCAATAAAGGTTTTGAAACTATCCGGCACTCCATTATCATCCTTCCTCATATTTTATAAAATAAACAAATATATGTGTAAGTTATAAATTAAAAAGAGTACATAGGTGAATAAAAATGAATGTATAAATCAAGATACCTTTTTAAATGTAATATAAAAAGCTTTTAATGTTGATGTAGAACTTGAATCTGGATAGTTGCGTACAACATCATCCCAACTATCTTCATTCAACAATCTAACCATTTGTTCTTGAATTTTCATATAAACTTTGTGACTGCATAGATAAAGTAACAAAAAGTTAATATAATGATATATATAACAAATACTACCAAGAAAAATATGTTTTATTTAAAATATAACTATAATCTAGAAATAAATAAAAATAATTCAACAAACTTACTTTTTAAATTCTTCAGACATTTCCTCCAATGATAATTCCCCTGACCTCACACGAGATAATATTGCTTTGACAATTTTTCATCTTTCACTCCTTGCATCGCCCTCCAAGGTGTGATAGTCATATCATCTCGAAGCTGCTTCATTTCAGGAGCCAATTTACTGTTGCCACATATCAATGGCTTAGACTTTTTGACCTTCTGGTTTTTAATGGCAATGTCTTCCCACATGCTAAAAATCTCATCAATCAACTTCCAAACATCTCCAGTTCTAAATGCCAATTGGAAAATGTTATCAACACCTCTGAATAAATCACTATTTTTGTTGTCTTTTCCACCTTTTGAATTGGTTTTCTCTTCAATTTGATATCCTATTTCCATACAACATTCCTTTTGGAAATCTGCAGTAACATTTATCTTATCCCCACCACATTTTTCTTCAAACTCACTATGAATAAATCTTACCCTTTGGATGAAAGTCATAGACATCCTATATTCATTATCTAAATTATGATCCCATGCCACTAACTTTGCTTCTATATCTGATAAACCAGCTTAAATGATACATTTCATTGTTTCAAAACGTGGGTTATTAGGATATTCCTCCATCAATTGTCTTTGAGCTTCTACAGAATGGTTCCCCCCAAGCACATAATAATTGTATTCAAAACATTTTGACTTATCAAATGCTTCTTTGTTGGGAACTTGAAGTGGATCAATAAAAAGCACATAACTAACCACATGATCATATGAATTGTACCTCATCAATGTCTTCAAGTTGTGAACATGCAAATGATGTGGCTTTCTAACTTGATATTGACATTGTCCTTCACTTGCTTTATAGGTTTACCTGACATTAAGCTGAAATTTGCGACCACCATCAACTAAGTTTCTCTTTGTCAAATTCTCTCGAATAGCATTTTGTTTTGTTTTGATAATTCCATCCTCTAAATCAGCTCCTAGTGTAATGATTTCTCTGCTTTCTTTTGAAGTTTCACTAGGTTCTTGACTGCTAGTAATGACTGCTTCAAAATCTTCAACTTTACTTTTCTTAGTCATAACATTCCCAACAGATTTATTCTTGGGCATTGTTACTTTTGGTTTTTTATGGCTCTTCTCAATGCCAATTTCATCTTCAGTAATGGCAACATATGCTTCACTGTCAATTTCAATTTCATCATTCTCAAAAGTAACTTGTTTACCCTTGCTAGATTTATCCACCAGAGGCCTTTTTTTCTGATTCTTTGGATGTAGTTTTGTAGCATCATCAATTACTAAATTTTGCTTATTTTCCATATCTTTTTTCTGACACTGAGTAAAAGCTGCTGACAACTTTCATGATATCATGCTCTATGAAATGAATGTCTCCCAACCTAATTGAAAAACTTTCAACAAAATTCTGCCAAACAAAATATCATATGTCAATAAAAAACAAAGTTAAAAAAAAATAGCGAGACACTTTCAAGAAAGCAAAATACAAATATAAATAACAATACTTACGATGTTTTGTGTCATCTCATTTATGATTATACCTCTCTCGTGTCATACAATGAATATGATAGTCGGTATTTAACCCTTTTGGGAGCTTTTGTAAGTACGTAAACAACTTCAGTGTCCGGTACCGAACACATATCTATGACTCTTCCCATCACTTCAAAATTTTCATTATCATTCGATACCGTACATAGATATATATTCACATTTGTGCTTTCTCTTTCTTTCACATACGAGATTCTTGGTGGAAATTTCACCTCTTGGAAATTCTTCCAGTCTAAAATCATCTTCTTATCACTTGAGGCACTTGAAAGATTTGTATTCATGAGCTCAGGTGGAGTTCGTTCACCAATGTTTCTCGAAGATGCACCTTTAAGAGTCTTTGGTCCAGAAAGATTCACTGAAATTTTCTTTGATTCCATTTTCCTGAAAAATAGAAACACATAAATCAGTGAACAATAAAAACATATTAACTTAAATTAACAACGAAAATATATAATAAATTTTTTATTTGTATGAGAACAATCACCTCACCCACCGCCCCTCACATTCTAAAAAGCCATGCATTAACATTCTACTGTAAAAAAGTAAATCACGTATAAAACATTCTAAAATTAACTATATATATATTATTGAAATGTCTATTTTTTTAATAAGTACAAAAAATATATATGTAATGGCGCTCCACCGCACCCACCGGCGCCCTAACCCATCTGCTCGCCCCGAGCGCACCCGCCGCCCTTCTCCTCCGACCAATCCACTGGCGCTCCCCTAGCGCCGTCGTCCCCCCACCAACGAACACCTGCCCCTCTCCCCCACCCCCCGGGCGCACTCCCCACCCAGCTACCCACCCACCCACCCAGCACCGCCCCCCTCTCCGCCCAACCCCCCCGGGCGCTTGCCACACTCCACTCACCCACCGGCACCCCCCTCCAGGGCGCCCTCCCCCGGGCACCTAATCCCCCCATCGGCGACCGCCCTAGCCACCTACTTCGCGCCCCAACCCTCCGCCTCCCCCGGGCGCGCCCTCCCAACCCCTCGCTCGGGGGCCCGACCGCAGCTCGTGCCCCAATCCCCACCAACACCCCAGACGCGCCCTCCCAACCCCCGGCCCGGGCGCCCCACACCCCACCTCCCTCGCGCCCTAACCCTCTCATCGCCCACACCCTAGCGCTCCCCCGGGCGCCCCAGGCCACCCTCCCTCCCCCGCCCGGGCGCGCCCCGCTCCACCCTTTCCCCCAAGCCACCCTTCCCCCACCCCCCGGGTGCCACCCATGCCACTCCGCCCCCCGGGTGCCACCCACGCCACTCGGCCCCCCGGGCGCCACCCATGCCACCCTACCCCCCCTCTCCAGGCGCGCCCCGCTCCACCCTCCCCTCCCTGGGCGCCCCACCCCACCTCCCCCCACCCGGGCACCCCACCCCACCTCCCCCCGCTCGGGCACGTCCTACCCCACCCTTCCCCCCACCGTTCGCCAACCCCAACCCCTCTCCCCCTCCCCCGGGCGCGCCCCACCCCACCTGCCCCACCCGGGCGGCCCGCGGCCTCGCTCCGCCCCACCCCACCCTTCCTCTCCCCGGGCACGCCCGGCCCCACCCTTCCCCTCCCCGGGCACCACCCCACCATCCCCCTCCCTTCCCCGCCTCCCACCGCTCGGGCCCGGCCCGCCCCACCCTCCCACCCCCGGGCACGGCCCCACCCCCCCTCCCCTTCCTCCCCCTGGCGCCGCCCCCCGCCCAACCTCCCACTACCCGGGCGCGCTCCGCCCCACCCTCCCCAACCTTCCCCCGGGCGCCGCCCCACCCTCCCTCCCCCGGGCGCCCCCCGCCCCACCTCCCCCCGCCCGGGCGCATCCTGTCCCACCCTCCCCCCCGTCGTTCACTGCCCCCAGCCCCTCTCCCCCTCCCCCGAGTGCACCCCGCCACACCATCCCTCGGCCCTGCCACCTGCGCGACAGGCGACAGGTGATTCACGAAATCACCCTGCCGCTTGCCGGGCGGGGGCGCGGGCGGCCTAGGTGGCACATGCCTCAATTCCCGCAATCGCCCGGCCGCCTGCCGAGCGGGGGCGCGGGCGGCCCGGGTGGTGAGGCCGAGGGAGGGTGGGGCAGGGCGGGCCCGGGGGAGGGGGAGAGGGGCTGGGGGCGGCGAACGGCGGGGGGGAGGGTGGGGCAGGATGTGCCCGAGCGGGGGGAGGTGGGGCGAGGGGCGCCCGGGGGAGGGAGGGTGGGGCGGCGCCCGGGGGGAAGGTGGGGGAGGGTGGGGCGGAGTGCGCCCAGGCGGTGGGAGGTTGGGCGGGGGGCGGCGCTGGGGGGAGGAAGGGGGGGGAGGGTCGGGCCGCGTCCGGGGATGGGAGGGCGGGGGGAGGAGGGGAAGTGGGGGGGATGGTGGGGAGGCGCCCAGGGAGGGGAAGGGTGGGGTGGAGCGCACTCGGGGAGGGGAAGGGTGGGCGGGGCGGGGCGAGGTCATGGGCCGCTCGAGTGGAGGGAGGTGGGGCAGGTGGGTGGAGCGCACCCGGGGGAGGGGAAGAGGGGCTGGGGGCAGCGAACGACGGGGGGAAGGGTGGGGTAGGACATGCCCGGGCGGGGGGAGGTGGGGCAGGGCGCCGAGGGGAGGAAGGGGGGCAAGGGAGGGGCCGCGCCTAGGGAGGGGAGGGGAGGATGGGGCGGGGCGGCGCCCAGGGTGGGGCGGGGCGTGCCCACCCTGGTAGCTCACCTGCCCACCGCGGGGATTGGGCGATTCTAAGAATCACCCAACCCCACGACAGGCGGGCGAGCCGCTGGGCCCCCCCACACCCCCTACCACCCTCACACCCTACCTGCTCGCCTGACCTCCCCGCCCACCCTGCAACACCACGGCGGTCCACCCACGGGTTTTGGACGATTGAGTTTGATCGGGCCCACCATGCTCACGACAGATGTAATTGTTATTTTGGCTCAAAAAAATTATTAATTTGAAAAAAATGAATTATTTTTCATTAAACTAATTTAATATAAAAAATTTGAAGGAAAAAAATTTAACTTACCTTATAATTGTGAGAATTCTTCGTTGAATATGTTGTTGATAGCGATGTAGCTGTTCTACAAATTCACAACTCTTTCAACGATTTTCAGAATGCCTGAATGTGATGTGATTAATAGCGATAATGAAATTTTAATGTATAAGTGAAATTACGGAGATGTTTTACCGTACGGTTAATGTGGGATAATCTGTTTTAAAATATTATAAAGCGAATATTGTAGATTTGTTTTACAACGGGTTGAATGTGGGATAATTTGTTTTAGAATATATTATAAAAAAATAAAAAATAAAAATAAAAATTCAATTGTTTAGTAAATATTATATACTTTAGCTATTAAAATAATTAATGTAGAAGTTGTAGTTTACAGTTTTAATTTTAATGATTTATTTCATAAAAAAGATTTAGTTTACATTTTTCAATAAATTGTAGAACAAAATAATGAAGGTAAATACTTTTAACAGACTTTTTGGAGGGAAATATTTTCGCGAAACTTTTTAGAGGAAAATATTTTTGCGAAAATTTTTGGAGGGAAATATTTTCACGAAACTTTTTGGAGGGAGAATTTCACTCTTTAAGCTATATAATATCTTTAGGAGACTTTCCATTTGTATCATTCAACATCTTTTATTTGAAAGGGATAGATTGTTCTGATAGTGAAGTTTCGATTTATACACCATCAACATCTTCATCGCGTAACCACTCTATTCATATTGATGAATATAGCGGGAATTCTTCCACTATGGATAGAAAGTCAATTATTCCACTTAGTCCTGAGTCTAAGGACTATGAAAGCAGCACTGATGAAGGAGGGGATGGAGAATTTCAAATAAATAAAGAGTCACAGGTTCCACTTAGTCCTACTTCTAAGGACTATGAAAGTCGCAGTGATGAAGAGCATGATGGTGAAGTTCAAAAGAACGGAGTGTCACGATGTCCACTTAGTCCTAATTCTGAGGACTATGAGAGCAGCGGTTTTGAAAAGCATGATGGTGAAGTTAAAAAGAATGGAGTGTCACGGTGTCCACTTAGTCCTAATTCTGAGGACTACGAGAGCAACAGTTTTGAAGAGCATGATGGCAAATTTCAAAAGAATGGAGTGTCACAGTATGAGAGCAGCAGTTTTGAAGAGCATGATGGTGAAGTTCAAAAGAATGGAGTGTCACGGTGTCCACTTAGTCCTAATTCTGAGGACTATGAGAGCAATAGTTTTGAAGAGCATGATGGAAAATTTCAAAAGAATGGAGTGTCACAGTATGAGAGCAGCAGTTTTGAATAGCATGATGGTGAAGTTCAAAAGAATGGAGTGTCACAGTGTCCACTTAGTCCTAATTCTGAGGACTATGAGAGCAGCAGTTTTGAAGAGCATGATGGCAAATTTCAAAAGAATGGAGTGTCACAGTATGAGAGCAGCAGTTTTGAAGAGCATGATGGTGAAGTTCAAAAGAATGGAGTGTCACGGTGTCCACTTAGTCCTAATTCTGAAGACTATGAGAGCAACAGTTTTGAAGAGCATGATGGCAAATTTCAAAAGAATGGAGTGTCACAGTGTCCACTTAGTCCTAATTCTAAGGACTATGAGAGCAGCAGTGATGAAGAGCGTGATGTTGAATTTCAAAAGTATGGAGTGTCACGGTGTCCAGTTAGTCCTAATTCTAAGGACTATGAGAGCAGCAGTGATGAAGAGTGGGATGATGAATTTCAAAAGATTGGAGTGTCACGGTGTCCACTTAGTCCTAATTCTGTGGACTATGAGAGCAATAGTTATGAAGAGCGTGATGATGAATTTCAAAAGAATGGAGTGTCACTGTGTCCTCTTAGTCCTAATTCTAAGGACTGTGAGAGCAATAGTGATGAAGGATAGGATGATGCACTTAGTCCTAATTCTAATGAGTATAAAGGTAGCAGTGACAAAGGATAGGATGTAGCATCTTTAATAAGTAAATAGTCACATTTTCGACGTAGTCCTAATTCTATGGACTATGAGAGTAGCACTGACAATGCACATGAGGAAGAATATCCATTAAACATCGAGTCAGATTTTCCATTCAGTCCGAATTCTAAGGACTACTACAGTAGCACTGAAGAACCAGAAGATGAAGAATATCCTCCAAGTCAATATTTGAAAAGCAGAACCGATCATAGTGTGGATAACATTCCTTTTAATGATGATGAAAAGCCTTATACAAATGATGATCCAATGATGGAGATGTTGCCAAGAAATATTGTATCGAGGAGTAGGAGCAGACCTTTTCGTATCAATGCAAGTTGTTCTAGTTATACAAGGGGTAGAGCAGAATATCTGACAAGAAGAAGTTCTATCAGTGTTCTCATTTCAAGTGAATGTTTCCAAAAAGATTGCTTGAAACATATGGATTTCAAATTTGCATTAGAAAGCAGGAAGAGATATTTGTCAATGAATAAAAGCATGCAAAATTCATATTTAGTTGGGTGCATGCAATCTACATTGTCAGGTTATGATTATCATATTGGGACTTTATTTATCTGTAGAAAAGCTTTCAAAATGTTTCATTCGATTGGGAATTTTTGTCTCTCGAGAATTCAAGAAAATTTGGAAAAGTATCCCACATTTTATTCAGAAGTGCGTCATAAAAGACAGTTTGGGCCATTATCAAATACTGCAATGTCATGGATGAAAGATTTATTTTCAAAGCATGGAGAATGTATGCCAAATAGAGAAACAATACATATTCCAGATAATTTTTCAAGACGAGAAATCTACAACTTATACAAAGAATATGCAGAAGGTGCTGAGGGACATGGCCAGTTTATTACATATCAACATTTTGTGAAAGTATGGAAGAAAGAATTCAACAATGTCCGTATTCCTAAGAAGACAAGGATGGGGATTTGCAGTACATGTGCTTCTCTAAAATCAAAAAGGGACAAATGTGAAGGGTCAGAAAGAGGTAAGCATTCATAACTTTAAGTTTTAAAATTGTATAGTCATCAACTATGAAAACATATTTCTTAATGAATTTCTTTTATGTTGTGTAGATTTAACTGTCAAAGAACTTCAGGATCATCATGAACAACAAACAAACGAAAGGAAGAAGTTGTACAAGCATCGAAAGAAGTGTTATGATAATCCAAATGAATATTTGGGTTTGATAATTGATGGTATGGACCAGAAGAAAACACTTTTACCAAATTTTGTTCGCACACCCAAAAATTTACAGGAGGGAAATTTTATTCAGTTTCACGTAGTCAGTTGTATGGTCTTCAATGGGAAAATGTTGCCAAGGGTGTACTTCACAGCTCCAAATATTCATAATGATGCAAATCTGAACGTAACCATAATTCATGATGTGATTTCTCATTGGTCTGGTACTCTTCCTGAAGTTTTGTATCTACAATTGGACAACACTTGCCGTGAAAACAAAAATCAAGTTGTTTTTGGATATCTAAACATGCTTGTCAAATTGAGAATTTTTCAAAAGGTAAAGGTTGGTTTCCTTCTTGTTGGGCACACTCATGACCATATTGATCAGATGTTCAGTCGTTTTTCAGTCATATTGAGGATGAAGCAAGTTCGGAGCTTGCCATCACTAATTGAATGTCTTAAGAAATCATACACGCCAGAGCCTACTTTTGATGTGTTGGAAGAAACTGTTGGCATGCGAAGGTTTAATCTGGGATCATATGGTGAGGGGAAATGCATTGAACAACTTAATGACATTAGCTTCCAACATCAATTTCGTATCAAAAAAATTGATGGGAAAACACTAATATGGGGCGAGAAGTATTCAACTACTGCAGAATGGCCACCATCATCAGGTTTGCAATTTTATACTTTCGTTCCAGATCATCCAATATTTGCATCAAAAATATTGTTGTTACAATCAGTTGGTGAAGTTCAGAATGCACGCAGACAAAATAGAGATATAAATTATTCTGATTGCTTGGAAGAAATTAAAAAATGTATTAGATATACATATGAGTACTTTGACATTGCTGATTCAGTTTGGTGGGAGTCATTTTTCAATAATCAAAGTGATATCATTTCAACAACAACAAATGAAGATATACCTTTGAAAAATCCATTTGTTTGGCCACAAAATGTGTCAAATGAACATGAGGAAATAAACATTGTTGAACAGCAACAATCTCAAGGTATTATTAATTCTTCACAGGCAGAGGAAAAAGAGATGTATATTGGTTCCAGAAGATCTCGTGCACAACATGAAGCCATGGAAGACCTCTACAGGGGTTCAGTACATGATATTCAGGAGGGTTGCATGATTGCAGTGCTAGCAGATGGAGATCCCAATGGCTATCCATTCTGGGTTGCTAAAGTTATAAAGGTCTTTACAGAAAATGAGGATGTTACAAGTGTTGAAGTACATTGGTATGCCACAAATACACACCCATTCAATGGTGTGTATAAGCCAGAGATGGTAGTTGACAAAAAAAATGGCAGAAAGAGAAAAAGAAATGGTACAAATATAAATCGTCGCCGCATAGACATATTAAAATAGGAGGATGTTGACATACTTGTTTATGACCTCAATTTAACAAAGAGAGGAATTCTTCGCTTCAAGACGATAGAGATTCTGAAAAGGTTGTTACCAGAAGGAACATTGTTGAGATGGGAGTCTGCTGAAACCAAATGTAGATCTAGAAGAATTTCAAAACCTGAAGTGTTGGGCATGCATGTGGACTCAGATGGGGCACTAGTTGATGAAAGAGAAGAATATGGAACATCTTCGTCAGCATCCAGTCACTCATCTGAAGATGTGAATTCTGATGGTGTGCAAGAAAATATGAGTGATTTTGAATAATTGTTTAAGAGAGTTTATATAACTGATGTATGCACAGCCCCAAGGGATAGCTCAAATGGTCGAGTTCCTGTTGCTAAAGCACTTTCCCAGTTTTGGAGGTCACGGGGTCAAATCTCCTCGACGCCCTCGGGGTTAGGCCTGTTAAGATTGGCCGACGGGCAGATCCCTTCAGGTGGATCTGCCTCGATATTTTCCTGTGGATGTAGCGGCCACTCAGTGACCGTGAACCACAGCTTAAAAAAAAAAACAAACAAACAAACAAAAAAAACAAAAAAAAAAAAACTGATGTATGCATTGTATCTTGAAATAAAATTAATGATTTCCATATGGTGTTAAATGAGAAGTTATGAGGCATTTTTATATTGTTGGATTATATGTCTTAGTTATGATAATTTTTATTGTTTAAAATATCTACAATGCAATATTAAATTAGAGATATAATGTATGTTTTATTCAATATACAAATAATGACTTCTGAATTCATTTAATGATGTAATTCGTTCATAATGTCATGGTTTTTTAATTGTTTAGTTGAATAAAATTCGATTTCTTTTGTATCTAATATGTTATGGTTGAAAACATGTTGACTTTATACTTAGGAAAGAAAAATGATATTCTACTAGAAACATTAATGTGTTTTTTCCTTATAAACAACTTTGTTTGGCACATAAAAATTTGGTTTTACTAACATTTTTTAAAAAGTTTGAAAATTGACCCTAAAAAAAAAATCATTGTTCCATTATCATCACTTTCGTTTTGAAGCTATATTTTGCATGAAAATTTTGTAGTAAATTTCATAGTCACTGCCATTTTTAAAACATGTTCAAAATTGACCCCTAAAAAATAAAATCATCGTTCCAGTATACACACTTTTCATTTTTAGCACTGTTTTTGATGTTTTTTCGGGGTTTTTTGGCCAGAGTTCCCGTTTTGAGTTTATAGTTCCCGTTTCAAAGTTTACATAGATTAAAGAAGAGAAATAAAGCATCAATTTCTATTACACTTGGTTTCTCAACATGGTATAAGAGCTAAGGAAGATTGAAGAAGCAACTAAACTCTGCCTTTTAAAGAGATCAAATCTCTCTTTGGACTAGTAGGTCGATTTTTTGTGAATCATCTCTAATAATAATCATCCCTCAACATACATTTGAGCACACATCAATGATGGTTCTGAGGCTCCTATTATTTGAAATACACAAAAGGAACAAAGGCTATATGATGATGCAAGCTTTGTGACATATCTCTCTATGATGTGAGTCTCTGTGACATATTTCTCTCTGTGATGTGAAGTCCCTGTGACATATTTGATATGAGTTCCTATGGCATCATTCATTGTGGTAATGTGAGTTTCAAAGGTACATAAATGATGTGAATTTTAGAGGCACTTACTCCTATGGTGATGCAAGTTTCAGAAGCACACAAGACATCATCTCTGCAATCTACGAAGTACTTAAAGAAAAATAGAAGGCTAATGTGAAAAAGATAAGAAGAAAATTTGTGTACCCTCACTCAAGCAAGAAAAGAAGACCAAAGGACAATTTGAACTTACTGTGACAATACTTTTATGTGGCATCTAAGCTACTTATGACACTTCTCTGAGGCTACTCTCGACAATCTGAACTACTATCCCTTTAGAACCTTGTAAGAAGCATGTATTCGCTTGTAAGAAGACTATATTTGAAGCTTATCAACACATATTCATCTGAAGTTACTTACTCAAGGAAATTTGGAAGGAAAAATCAGAAGTAAAGGTTTGATACATAAAGGTACTAAGTCTAACGGTGAAATTAGAACCTATATCTCTACGAAATCCCTGAGGCATGTAACAATGCATTTATAAGACAAAAAAATTTGTGAAATTTGTGGAAACACAACCTATATCAAGCCTTATCTCTGTGACATCCAAATTTATGGAAAAGAAACTAGACTGACATATTCAAGGCATCTATGATGACACCAAATAACAATAACACTTGTCCAAGATCCAAAGTATACAATGACATCCGAAAATATCTGAGTTATCAAGTCTAGGAATACAAATGATGAACTTCTATGTGGAAGAATCCAAGTTCTATCATAGCTTGTGCGAAGACTTGAGGGACATTACTCCATGATAAATGCTAAGGACAGAGTTTATATGCAAGCTTGTTATGAAGATCTAAGGTTCATCATCTTTGTGACATGTGTGAAGGTATGATGACCATTGTGATCTAAGGTTGATCTCGTTACAGTGGAAGACAGGCTTGTGTCATGTTGGCTCTTTGAAAGATCATCTTGTTGGACCAAAAGTCTGTGGTATAGTGGAAGGGACCGAAACTATGTGATCATCTTTGTAATTTTACTCTATGGACACCACTATACCACTGCACCACTATGTTATGATCTAGTGGAGTGATTAGTCTCTATTGCCTATGCGTGACTTTCTCTGGCTCTGTGTCTGCCTCTTCTGCCTCTGCGCTGATCTCTCGTCTCTCTGTTCCGTACTTGTTGCCTCCTGACTGCTCTCCAGACCACTAGTTCAATTTCTTAGCCAACCCCACTCCAGAAATTGAACTAAGTGGTCTCCCTCAGTGTGTTCTCCAAATAACCCTCAAGCCTCCTCTTATACTTTCCTCATTAACAAATCAACGGTTGAGATTAAGTCCCTAATCAATGCTAAGATTAGATCTGCTTGATCCTTGTCTTTTGGACCACTCTAAGATAGATTCATATTAATACACATTAATATTTTATTTTGCCTAAGTTTAGACTTAGGGACTCCATTAAAATATTAATTATTTTAATATCTCCTGATCTCTTTATAATTTGCCCAAACCCTTTCTAAGTATTGGAGATCTCATGTGCCCCAACCTCTCCACCAAATTTCGTGGCTAGAGCACATCTGATGCTACCCCAAATCAACACTCCCTCTTAGCGAGGACTGTGCTCTAGTAATACTCCTCACTAAGTATCACCCTGATCATCCAGCATCAGTCCCCGTGCTGATGTTAAGCCCCCTTGCCCAACATCCTCTGCACTGTTGCATCCTGTACTGTTGTCCATGACTCCACTACTGCATCAGTACAACAGCTCCCTCTGCATCTGTGTTGTTGCTGGTCCTTTCTCCCAACACCACATCTGCACTGTAACTCCCTCTGCATTTGTGCTATTGTGGGTCCTTTCTCCCAACACTACATCTGCACTGCAACTCCCTCTTCATTTGTACTACTAACACACTACTTCTGAAAGGGGTTCTTTACCATCCCCATCTTTTCCCTGAGGTAGTCAAATTTTGACTTTCCAAGGGCCTTGGTGAGGATATTTGCCACTTATTCCCCTGTAGGAGTGTAGCTCCACTGTACATCTCCTCGTTGGACACAATCTCTGACAAAGTGACACCGAATATCAACATGTTTCGACCTATCATGGAATACTGGATTCTCAGAGTTTGATGCAACTCTAATTATCACACATGATCCTGGTCGACTCCATATTTCTTCTGAATAGGTTTACTAGCAATTTTCTAAGCCATATGGCCTCACATGAAGTTGTACTTGTTGCCATATATTCTGCCTCAGACGAGCTCAGAGCCACGGACTTCTGTTTCCTACTGCACCAAGAGGTCATTCCTAATCCAATGTTGAAATAGTACCCAGAGGTACTTTTCTGATACACTAAACTTCATGGCCAATCTGCATTAGTAAATCCACTCAACCTAATATCCTTCCCCTTGGTGTATAAGAGCCCATAATCAATTGTTCACTGTAAATACCTAAGAACGTGTTTGGCTACTGCCTAGTGAACCCTCTTTGGTTCCACCATGAACTGACTAAGGGTGTTGACAGCGTAGCAAATATCTGGCCTAGTATTGACTAGATACATCAGGGACCCTATGAGCTGCTAGTATAGGGTGGGATCGACATCCTTGTCTTCTGATGCATCAATCTTCTTCCATTTGGTGATCATTGGTGTAGCCATAGGTCTACAGTCTCCCATCCCGAACCTTTTCAAGATTTTTGTAGCATAACTCCCTTGCCCAAGGAATATTTCTCCTTTCTGCTACCAAACTTCTAACCCTAGGAAATAGTGCATTCATCCCAGATCCTTCATATCGAATTCTGTGGCTAGATTCTTCTTGTAGTCCTCAATGAATCTGGATGATCCTGTCAAGAAGAGATCATCCACATATAATACTAAGATAAGTGGCTCGTTCTCTATGACCAGATAGTAGAGATTCGGATCCGCGTCACTCTTGACAAGCCCTATCTTCTGCAAGTAGCCATCTATTGGACCATATCATGCTCTTGGTGTCTACTTCAGCCCATACAAGGCTTTCTTCAGTCTGCATACATGAGACTTCTTCTCATAAGTTTCAAATCCCTCTGGTTGTTCAATGTATACTTCTTCTTCTATTACTCCGTTCAAGAATGTCGTCTTGACATCCATCTGATGGATCTCCCATCCCATCTGAGCTGCAAGAGATATCATGGTCCTAATAGATGTATACCTGGCTACCGGGGCGAAGGTTTCTTCATAGTCAATCCCTTCCTTTTGAGCATTTCCCTTGGCCACAAACCTGGCCTTGTATTTTTCAACATTGTTGTCCGCAGCATATTTGATCTTGTAGATCCATCTTGAACCTAAAATAGATCTGTCTTGAGGACTTGACACCACCTCCTAGACATTGTTTATCATTATGTAGTTATACTCCTCCACCATCACATCTAGCCATACCTAATGTTGAGTTGCCTCCTTGAAGCTAGCAAGATCCCCATCCTGAGCTACTAATGCCTCATACTTGTTTGGTTGTTTTCGCTCCCTTTTACTGTTCCTTGGCTCTTCGATGAAGTTCTCTGCATCACGCAAAATCTAACGAAGTTCCCTACTAGTTCTTCCTCTGTCAACAGGTGCTTTTGTTCACTCCTCCTCCTCATCCTAAGAATTCTCCTAATCTAAGGAAGAATTCTTCACTTTTGTTGGTTGAAGAGGCATGACCAACGGATCCTCTTTCGACTGCTCCTCATAAGGCATTTCGCAAGATCTTCTGAAAGCTTTGTCCTCCATGAACTTTACATCTCATCGTACTACTACCTTCCTGCTTCCTGGAAGATAGATTCTGTATGCCTTAGCGTTCTCGCTTTATCCTACCAGATACCCCTTTTCTGCAGTCTAATCTAGCTTCTTCCTCTTTTCTTCAGGTATGCAACAATATGCTAAACTCCCAAATATCCTGAAATGACTGACTTCAGGTGTCTTCCCAATGAAGACTTTATCTGGATTTATCTTGCCTAATGCTTGATGAGGAGTCATGTTATGAATGTAGACAGTTGTGTTGCATGCTTCCGCCCACAGGAATTTTGGCATATCCTGATCATATAGCATGGCCCTAGTTGCTTCTACAATAGTCTTGTTTTTCCTTTCTACCACCCCATTCTGCTCCGGATTGTAGGGAGTTGTCCACTCTCTTATGATGCCCTCCTTAGCGCAATAATCATTGAAGTCCTTATCGACATACTCTCCACCATTATTTGAGTGCAAGACTTTTATTTTCTTACTTTTCAGATTCTCCACTAGAGCCTGTAACTCCTTGAATCGACAAAAAACCTCATCCTTGGTTTTTAGAAAATAAATCCAAGTTTTCCTCGAGTGGTCATCAATGAAGGTAAGGAAATACTCAGCACCGCTGAGAGCTTTGACGCACATAGGTCCGCAGATATCTGAGTGTATCAATCCTAGTACACTCTTGGCCCTATGGTTGCTCCTAGGAAACGTTGCCTTGGCATACTTTCCTAGAGCGCATCCCCTGCATACATCATCTCGTTCCATACTCAGATCCGGAACTCCTGTTACAGTGCTCCTGAGAATTCTCAGAACTCCATGGTGCAAGTGACCCATCATTCTGTGCCATAGTTTGTTCAAGTTTTTGTCCCCATGACTACCTATTAGTTCCATTGGAGATTCTAGCTGTAGTTTATACAACCGATTACTTTTGATCCCGATCTACACTTTCTTTTTCTAGCTCGGGTGTTTGACTTGTACCTTTTCCTTGATGAAGTAGACGTCATAGCCCTTGCCTTGTAGTTATGACGTGGAAAGTAAGTTCATCCCCAATCCTGGTACATGCAGTACATTTGTGGCACGGAACCGCTCTCCCAATTCTGTCTGAAAAACTATGGTACCCTTTCCTACTGGAGTACACTTTGCCTTGTTCCCCATGGTGATCTAAAATTTCACATTATCTTCTTAATATTCTGAGAAACACTCCCTGATTCCCATCATATGCCATGAGCTCCACTATCTATATACCATACTTCTAATGATGCAGCACTAGTCATGCACGCCACTTCTTCTTCCAACCTGGAAGCCAACATAGAGAAATTAAAATCTCTCTCTTGTGCAATCTTCTGAAAATCTGCGTGAGTACCCTGAGGTGGATGCCTCTGCATCGTGATATCGACCCATAACTGATTTTCCCTTTCTGTCTCTGATACCATGTGAAAATTCTATCACTGCAACCACTGATTTACTTTTCCTACTTATTTCATCATAATTTATTCATGAAAATACTTCAACAAACATTAAAATAAATATTGTTGCAAATATCACACCGTAATACAGAAACAAACATATGCACACATTGACACAGTTATTTTGGAATAATGTTCCCAGAAAAACCCAATGTGGGAAAACCGATGCAGTAAGGGAGGATTTTATTATTCAGCGATTCTCTAGTACAATAGGGTGCCAAACTGGCTTACCCACAGATAGACAAATTTCTAGCAGTTCTTTTGAATCCAGTGTAGGCCCTACTGACCTTTGTGTCAGCCTGAAACCCTCTGCATCAGCCTGAAACCCTCTGTGTCACCCTCCTGAGGCTCTACGTAGCCTCTCTGGCCTTCTACGTCACTCCTGCAACCTCTGCGTGGATGACGCAGGCCCTTCTGGCTCTGCGCAGTCTCTGCTGCCTCCGCGTGACTTTCTCTAGCTCTGTGTCTGCCTCTTCTGTCTCTACATTGATCTCCCATCTCTCTGTTCTGTACTTGTTGCCTCCTGACTACTCTCCAGACCACTAGTTCAATTTCTCAGCAAACCCCGCTCCAAAAATTGAACTGAGTGATCTCCTTCAGTGTGTTCTCCAAGTGACCATCAAGCCTCCTCTTATACTTCCCTCATTGACAAATCAACGGCCGAGATTAAGTCCCTAATCAACAGCTAAGATTAGATCTGGCTTGATCCTTGTCTTTTGGACCACTCTAACATATTCATATTAATACACATTAATATTTTATTTTCCCTAAGTTTAGACTTAGGGACTCCAATAAAATATTAATTATTTTAATATTTCCTGATCTGTTTAGAATCTGCCCAAACCCTTTCTGGGTATTGGAGATCTCATGTGCTCCAACCTCTCCACCAAATTTCGTGGCTAAAGCACATCTGATGCTACCCCAAATCAACACTCCCTCTTAGTGAGGACTATGCTCTAACAATACTCATCACTGAGTATCACCCTGATCATCCGGCATCAGTCCCTGTGCTGATGTTAAGCCTCCTTGCCCAACATCCTCTACACTATTGCATCTTGTACTGCTTTCCATGACTCTGCTACTACCACTGCCGCATCTGTACGACAGCTCCGTGTTGTTGTTGGTCCTTTCTCCCAACACTGCATCCACAATGCAACTCCCTCTGCATCTGTGCTGCTGCGGGTCCTCCCAACACTGCAACTCCCTCTTCATTTGTGCTGCTAACACACTACTTCTGAAAGGGGTTCTTTACCATCCTAATCTTTTCCCTGAAGTAGTCAAATTTTGACTTTCCAAGGGCCTTGGTGAGGATATATGCCACTTCTTCCCCTGTAGGAGTGTAGCTCAACTGTACAGCTCCTCGTTGGACACAATCTCTGACAAAGTGACACTGGAGGTCAATATGCTTCGACCTATCATGGAATACTGGATTCTCAGAGAGTTTGATGCAAATCTGCTTATCGCACATGATCTTGGTCGCCTCCATATTTCTTTTGAATATGTTTACTAGCAGTTTTCTTATCCATATGGCCTCACACAAAGTTGTGCTTGCTGCCATATATTCTGCCTCAGACAAGCTCAGAGCCACAGACTTTTGTTTCCTACTGCACCAAGAGGTCATTCCTGATCCAATGTTGAAACAGTACCCAGAGGTACTTTTCCGATCCACTGAACTTCTTGCCCAATCTGCATCAGTAAATCCACTCAACCTGATATCCTTCCCCTTGGTGTATAAGAGCCCATAATCAAATGTTCCCTATAAATACCTGAGAACATGGTTGGTTTCTGCCTAGTGAGCCCTCTTTGGTTCCACCATGAACTAATTGAGGGTGTTGACAACGTAGCAAATATCTGGCCTAGTATTGACTAGATACATCAGGGACTCTATGAGCTGTCGGTATAGGGTGGGATCGACATCCTTGTCTTCTGATGCATCAATCTTCTTCCAGTTGGTGATCATTGGCATAGCCATAGGTCTACAGTCTCCCATCCCGAACCTTTTCAGGATTTCTGTAGCATACCTCCCTTGCCCAAGGAAGATTTCTCCTTTCTGTTGCCAAACTTCCAACCCTAGGAAATAGTGCATTCATCCCAAATCCTTCATATCGAACTCTGTGGCTAGATTCTTCTTGCAGTCCTCAATGATTCTAGATGATCCTGTCAGGAAGAGATCATCCACATATAATACTGAGATAAGTGGCTCATTCTCTACGACCAGATAGCAGAGATTTGGATTCGTATCACTCTTGACAAACCCTATCTTCTGCAAGTAGCCATCTATTCAACTATACCACGCTCTTGGTGCCTGCTTCAGCCCAAACAAGGCTTTCTTCAATCTGCATACATGAGACTTCTTTTCATGAGTTTCAAAGCCTTCTGGTTGTTCAATGTATATTTCTTCTTCTATTACCTCGATCAGAAATGTTGTCTTGACATTCATCTGATGGATCTCCCATCCCATCTGGACTGCAAGAGATATCACAGTCCTAATGTACACCTGGCTACCGGGGCGAAGGTTTCTTCATATTCAATCCTTTCCTTTTGAGCACACCCCTTGGCCACAAACCTAGCCTTGTACTTTTCAACATTGTCGTCCGCAGCATATTTGATCTTGTAGATCCATCTTGAACCTACCACAGATCTGTCTTGAGGCCTTGACACTACCTCCCTGACATCGTTTATCATTATGGAGTTATACTCCTCCACCATCGCATCTAGTCAAACCTGATGTTGAGCTGCCTCCTTGAAGCTGATAGTCTCCCCATCCTGAGCTACTAATGCCTGATACATGTCTGGCTATTTCCACTCCCTTTTATTGTTCCTTGGATCTCCGATGAAGTTCTCTACATCACGCAGAATCTAACGAAGTTCCCCGCTGGTTCTTTCTCTGCCAATAGGTGCTTCTGTTCACTCCTCCTCCTCATCCTGAGAATCTTCCTAATCTGAAGGCATTTAGCGAGATCTTTTGAAAGCTATGTCCTCCATGAACTTTACATCTCGTCGGACTACTACCTTCCTGCTTCCTGGAAGATTAATTGTGTATGTCTTTAGCATTCTTACTATATCCTACCAGATACCCCTTTTCTGCAGTCTGATCCAGCTTCTTCCTCTTTTCTTCGGGTATGCGACAATATGCTGAACTCCCAAATATCCTGAAATGACTGACTTCAGGCGTCTTCCCAGTGAAGACTTTCTTTAGAGTAATCTTTCCCAATGCCCGATGAGGAGTCTTATTATGAACGTAGACAGTTGTGTTGCATTCTTCCACCCAAAGGAATTTTGGCATATCCTTATCATATAGCATGGCCCTAACTGCTTCTACAATAGTCCTGTTTTTCCTTTCTGCCACCCCATTCTGCTTCGGATTGTAGGGAGTTGTCCAGTCTCTTCTGATGCCCTCCTTAGCGCAATAATCAGTGAAGTCCTTATCAACATACTATCCACCATTATCTAAGCGCAAGACTTTTATTTTCTTACCTGTAGGATTCTCCACTAGAGCCTTGAACTCCTTGAATCAACAGAAAACCTCATCTTTGGTTTTTAGAAAATAGATCCACTCATCTTTGGTTTTCAGAAAATAGATCCAAGTTTTCATCGAGTGGTCATCAATGAAGGTAAGGAAATACTCGGCATCGTTGAGAGATTTGACGAACATAGGTCCATAGATATCTAAGTGTATCAATCCTAGTACACTCTTGGCCTTGTGGTTGCGCTTAGGAAATGTCGCCTTGGCATACTTTCCTAGAGCGCATCCTTGCATACATTATCTCGTTCCATACTCAGATCCAGAACTCCTGTTACAATGCTCCTGAGAATTCTCAGAGCTCCATGGTGCAAGTGACCCAACCTTCTGTGTTGTAGTTCATTCAATTCTTTGTCCCCATGACTGCCTATTAGTGCCATCGGAGATTCTAGTTGTAGTCTATACAACCGATTACTGTTGATCTCGATCTACACTTTCTTTTTCCAGCTCTAGTGTTTGATGTATACCTTTTCCTTGATGAAGTAGACGTCATAGCCCTTGCCTTATAGTTGTGACATGGAAAGTAAGTTCATCCCCAATCCTGGTACATGCAGTACATTTGTGGCATGGAACTGCTCTCCCGATTTTGTCTGAAAAACTATGGTACCCTTTCCTACTGGAGTACACTTTGCCTTGTTCCCCATGGTGATTTGAAAGTTCATCTTCTCTTCTCAATATTCTGAGAAACACTCCCTGATTCTCGTCATATACCATGAGGCTCCACTGTTTATATACCATACTTCTGATGATGCAGCACTAGTCATGCACGCCACTTCTTCTTCCAACCTGGAAGCCAACATAGAGAAGTCGAAATCTCTCTCTCTTATGCAATCTTCTGAAAATTTGCGTGAGTCCCCTGAGGTGTATGCCTTTGCATCGTGATCTTGACCCATAACTGATTTTCCCTTTCTGTGTCTGATTACTTGCTCTGATACCATGTGAAATTCTATCACTGCAGTAACTGATTTACTTTTCCTACTTATTTCATCATAATTTATTCATGAAATTACTTCAACAAACATTAAAATAAATAATGTTGTAGATATCACACCATAATACAGAAACAAACATATGCACACATTAACACAGTTATTTTGCACTAATGTCCCCGAAAGAACCCAATGTGGGAAAACCGGTGCAACAAGGGAGGATTTTATTCTTCAATAATTTTTTGGTACAACAAGGTGCCAAACTGGCTTACCCAGAGATAGACAAATTTCTAACAGTTCTTCTTGATCCAGCGTAGGCCCCACTGACTTCTGCGTCAGCATGAAACCCTCTTCGTCAACCTCCTGAGGCTCTACGCAGCCTCTCTGGCCTTCTGCGTCACTCCTGCAGCCTCTGCGTGGATGATGTAGGCCCTTCTGGCTCTGCGCAGTCTCTGCTGCCTCTGCATGACTTTCTCTAGCTCTGCGTCTGCCTCTACGCTGATCTCCTGTATCTTTGTTCTGTACTTGCTGCCTCCTGACTGCTCTCTAGACCACTGGTTCAATTTCTCAACAAACCCCACTCCAGAAATTAAACTGACGGGCCTCCCTCAGTGTGTTTTCCAAGTGACCCTCAAGCCTCCTCTTATACTTTTCTCGTTGACAAATCAACAGCCGAGATTAAGTCCCTAATCAACAGCCGAGATTAAGTCTGGCTTGATCCTTGTCTTTTGGACCAGTCTAACACAAATTCATACTAATACACATTAATATTTTATTTTCCCTAAGTTTAGACTTAGGGACTCCATTAAAATATTAATTATTTTAATATCTCCTGATCTGTTTAGAATCTGCTCAAACCCTTTCAGGGTATTGGAGATCTCATGTGCCCCAACCTCTCCACCAAATTTCGTGGCTAAAGCACATCCGATGCTACCCCAAATCAAGAGGAACTAGAGTCGATCTTCATAACGTAAAATTATCATTGATGTATTTATTATATTTACATTTACTATTATTATTATACTTTGGTCAAAGAATGTTCTTCATGCTTATAGAGTCAAAAATAATTTATTACAAGTCAAAGAAAAACATATCCGAGTCATGTCCCTTTTTGGACATTTGTAAGAAAAAGAAAAACATTTTTATGTTGAGTCATTAGTCCAAAAAATGTCAAGTCAACCCTCCTTGGAACAAATTGCCCTGGCCCTCCAGAGTGGTGCCCATTCAACCCTCCTAGATAGATATATATAGAAGATAGTTTGACCTATTTGGGAGATAATTCAGACACACAAAAAGAAGCATATTCTAAACAAAACAACAAAGAACAAGGCGTTGAAGTCAAAGAAGAAAAAAATAAGTCAAAGGAGAGAGAAGAATATTCTTGTTTGATCGAATCTTTTCACAGCTTGCATGTGTAAACAAGCCGAAGTTTCTAGGCTATTATAGTTTGAAATTTCAAGACGTTGACCAAAATTGGATGAGGTTTGACTTGCGTTGACTTTGACTCTTAGAGGTGACTTGGAGGAGGGTTGGACTTGGCATTTTGGTGGACATTTTGTCTTCGTCTTCATCTTGGATATCTCAGTTTGATCTAATTCTATAAGAGAAGGATTGTTGGGTTTTCCCCTTATGGGGTTTTGCCCTGGCTTAGAACCTAATTTGGTGTCTCTTGTTTCTTTGTGATCTTTATGTTTTGTACATTTGAATAATTGTTTGATGAAGAAGATATAATAAGTAATAAGAAGGTAGCTAACATTCACGAGTAATTATCAAGAAGATAAACCAAGCATCAATCTCTATTACACTTGGTTTACTAACAACTATGAATAATTGCTTAAGGGTTTTATGGCTTTGAGTCTCTTATATTATTAGTTGGAATCCACTTAAGATTATCTCTTGTTGGGTGTTTATATGCCATAGGACATGTGTGAATCAATGAATGTTACTTACATGGCATATGATAAGAAGTCATCACTCGATATGATGTTATATGATGAATGTGTTAATGATGCATTGAACCCTTAGACTAACTAATAGGAGGTGTTTCCTTGCACTCACAATTTCACTTATGCTTACTTCTTTGGGTGATTTTGAGTACAATGGACTTAGACACCTTTGTGATTTTCTTGTTGTGCTAGACATTGACGTTTCCTTATGGAAAAAGGCATGGCCATCAAAATTGACATGGCCACATTTAAGGTATTGGAGAAATTTGGTTTTCACACTTCTTTTATCAAATGGGTCTCAACTAGCATCAACTCTCCAAGGATTTTCCTCTTGCTCAATCGACAACCCACTATGCCTTTTGCCAAGATAGTAGGGCACTCCAACAAAGGTGTCATTTCTCTATACTTACATCATCATGGCTAAGTCCCTAAGTCAAAAGTTGGCATTAGAGTAACAATTCGAGCACCTTATAGGTATCTTAATCGTTTGAGGGGTTAAAAGGTTGAACCACTGTTAGTTTGCAGACAATATCATCCTTTGGGGTGGTGCCTCAACAAGCATTGCAAGTCACTTCAAGACAGTTTTCGATCTATTTTTCATGTCTTCGAGGGAGAATGAAAAATGAAAGAAGACAAACTTATGCTTGGAACATTAGCACAATTGATCTTATTCAAATTGTAAGAAGACTCTCTTTCTCATTTAAATAGATTGGAAGTCCTTTACTTATCTATGGGACGACTTTATGCCTAAGTTCCTCTTATCCCCTCTATGGCAAAGAGTACTAAACAAGATGAAGGCAAAGTTTAAATCAACAGGGCACCCATTGGCTTAACCTTGCAAGACACTTTGTTCTTCTTAAGTCTGTTTTATTAATTCAAATGTTTCAATTTTCAACCTTTCTAGCCCATAAAGGAGTTCAACATAGTATCTGTCATGCCCTAAAAAAATTCTTATGATAGGGATTAAAGGCTCAAACCAAACAATTTCATTTAATTAATTCAGACATTATCCATGCTCCTACACAAAATGGAGGACTCGTGATTAAGGATCAAATCTACATGTATCTAACATTGGGAGCCAAATTATTATGGAGGATAATTTTTTAAGAAACAAAGCTTGGTGGAAACAAGTCATACACGGAAAATACTTGTCAAGATCTCACCTTTGATGTCTTAACACTCCCCCATCTCAACATTCAGGTTCTCATATATGGAGCTTTGCTTAAGGCAACATTTCTAGTACTCCAAATGCAACGTATATGGATTCCTGGGAATGGCCATCGTATTCGATTCAATTCAAACAACATTCTTGGTAACCCTCCAGCGATATATCCCAGTGTTTTGTGGACTTTGTGAATGGTAAGAACATCAATGCAAATTTTCTTTAACATCTCTAGTTAAGGTGCTTTTGGGATCTAGTTTGGCTAGTGTTTCAACAACATCCATGAGCATCTTGATGCTTCTATTCTACTCATGGAATCTACTTTTAAGTGGTTACGCTCCATGCTCTCACAAGGATGTGGATCACAAAGGTTGGGTTTTTCCTTTTATATTGTTCAAACTATGTATGAACATTTGATTATTAATTCTCACCTTCCTCAAAAAGACTCCATCCGAAGGGAATTTGGCATCCAAATGGACTACCTAAGATAAATATATTTTGCTGGACAGTGCCTCATGGAAAAATTAAAATTCTAACGGATAATCAAATCAAGATGCAACGTTGGGCCTTCCATATGTCCTCTATTCTCCAACAACACTTCGACAACTTATCATTTGTTCCTCAAATGCCATTTCACCATACAAGTTTGGAATTTTACATTGTGGATGGCCCCACCCAAGTTTGTATCCCAAAAAAATTGACTAACAAGAAATACAACTATCTCCAAGGAGAAGTTGATGCCCCCTATACAAGTAGCTATCAAGGACCACACACTAATACTAGAACATTTGCTTAGAAATGGAATTCAGTCTAACAAGTCTTAAGATTTGGACTAGGAAGATCTTTATTGGGCATCCATTACAGCGAGAGCGCACCTTGAAGCCTTCCCCTCTCAATCCACCCATAAGGATCCCATCTTTATAGAATGGTAAGAACCAATCAAAATTCACAGAATGGTAAGAGCAAATTAATTATCGGTTATTCTTTGATGGAGCTTCTGAAGGAAACCTAAGGATGGTAGGTGCAAGCAAGATTCTCCATAGCCCTAGGGGATTTTAGAATGCAATTATGCATGGAACCTTGGAATGCGGGGAAAAATAAATTAATATCTCCAATAAGTGCTATTGGAAACTCCAATTTAATAATCAAACTTGCGCACAAAGGAAACTATCCAAAAGATAGCGATTTCAATGTCATACTGACTAATTTTAAATCCCTCGCAAAAGTTTTTGAGTTCAATGGATGCATGTTCTTCAACAAACAATCAAGCTTGCCACTTCGCAAATCAAGCTATATTAAAAAATGTGGGGTTTGTCCATTAATGACCAATTAAAATTCTAGCCCATCTAGAGGTAGGGGTCATTCAATGGTCTTTGTTAAGTGCTCAATTACCAATCTAGATATGGAATTTGTATCTATTTTGAAAAAAGGAATTGTATGGACATTGTCTATTCATACACACTATTTAAAGAAAACTAGTGCACTTGTGAGTGACCTTTTTGTATTATATTCTAGAGGCTTTAGCCTCAACCTTATTACAAATCAAATTTACTAGCTTTTGTTTAAAAAAAACACCAACCTAATACCATGTTGCAAAAACTTCGTAACAAGACATGTCATGTTACAAAACCTAATCTAGATCACTAAGTGTCATAACCCTAAATAGGTTGAAACAAAAATAAACACAGTGACATAATATTATGTTAATAAAATAATTACACCACCACAAAACTCGTATAAAATTAGTGAGGTCATATTTGTGCAAAATATAAACACTAATAATAATGATTTAAAAAAAGTCTAGGGTATCTTTATTATACATGCAAGCCTATCTTCTAATTAAAGACACTAATCAATTAAAATTCTAACAAATACTTAAAAACAACAATGTATATGATTTCTCGCCAACAATACCACAACCAATGAGAAAAATGCAAAGAAAAATTTGGTATAAGAAAGAATGAAGGAGAAATTTGGTATAAAAAAGGAAACAATTGCCAACCACTATGTTCTTTAAAAAATCAATCTCATATAACTCTTAATTGAACAATTTAAAATTCCCAATAGTGGCTCTCATAATGGGTAAAGTGGGTAAAGGAAATGATTATAATAGCATTTTGGTTTTTTAATTCAATAGAAAACACAGCTATATTCTAAAATAAACCAACCAACAACAAATATCAGTCATACAATGTATTACCATAACATGGAGTTTACATTGGAAACCCAAACCAAGAAACGAGCATCCAATGTATTTTTCTCGAAGTAGATGAATCCACATAGCAATTAATTACACCATAACAACATAGATTTTGCCTTGGAAAACCAAACCAAAAAAGCATCCAAAGAATTTTTTCTCTTCAACTAGTTTTTGGTGAGTGATACCCAAAACCTTGCCACGAGCACAATATTCACAAATCATCTCAAAACCCTTGTTAACAAATTTCTCACAAAAAAGATTTTCTCTTCAACTAATCTTTGGTGAGTGATACCCAAAAGCTTTCCATGAGCACAAGATTCACAAATCTTCTTGAAACCCTTGTTCACAAATTTCTCAGGAAAATTGTTCATTCGAACCTCACAAATTACGATCTCAAATATGTTATCAAACACTCTCTTTCTCTACCAAAGAACTCATACAAGATTGTGCAAAGAAGTATAGACAAGATTAACATTCCCCCAAAAATTAAAAATTAGTTTAAATTGAACAATACTTGAAAGTAATTGCATTAGGAAGACAAGATTCACAACTCTTAGAACTCGTCTTCACATATCTTCAAAGTTATAGCATAGGGAGCACAAGATTCATAAAACCTTAACACTTCTTTACATATCACTCTTAAAACTTCTCAAATTACACCCAAAGCATCGAAGGGTTTAATACCATATGATTCTTGAACAAGCACACACCCCCTGCCCTCCCCCCCAAACCCCAACAAGGCAGCCAAGGACTTATCTAGAGCTTCTTTCATTGAGCCTCAAATGTTAGGAGTATCCCTAGCTCCTACATCCCTCCCCAAGGATCATGCAACCTACAATAACCAATCAATGCCATTATCACCCTCCAACTATCAAACTAACATTCTTGACACCATCAACCTCCAACCCTAGATTTATTCACTTAGCCTTGTGCCTGATCTAATTATATGCATATTTACAAGGATGTCATATTATTATATCTTTTACTTCCTTTTAACATAGCTTTAACTTTTACATCTTCTAAGATTTGTGCTTGCACTCCCACATTGTACTTGTACTAGTTGCATCCTTCAATCTCATCCTTCAATCTCATTGACGTACTTGTACTAGTTGCATCCTTCAATCTCATCCTTCAATCTCATTGACCTACTTGTACTAGTTGCATCCTTCAATCTCATCCTTCAATCTCATTGACCTATTTGTGATCGTTCATTGAACATTAATAAAATTATCTTATCTTATTATCTCACCAACCCCTTCTACTCTACCAAAAAATAATTTATACAAGACTATAAAAATTTAAGCCAAAATTAACAACCCCCAACTCTTCAATATTTCAACCTCAATGCTCTTCTTATTCTTTCTCTTGCTACTAATATATTTTGGTTCATGCTTCCTTTATCTTTTTCTTTTTCCTTCATTTTATTATTTTTGCGCTTACCTTTACACTACAACACTTTGGAATTGGGCTGTGATGAATTGTACAAGTGTGAGTTATTCACACTACCAACCACTTCCTCTAAACTTCATCAACATTATAACCTTGGATCTCACTTTCTAACCAACTCTCTAATCTTGCATCCAATTCTCCAAATAATGCAAAGGAGAAAAGGCCTACTTCAATATTTCAACCTCAATGCTCGTCTTTATCCATTTTTTTCTTCTTTTTATTATTTCTAAGCTTTTCTTTTTTCTTCATTTTATTATTTTTGAGCTTTTCTTTTTTCTTCATTTTATTATTTTTGAGCTTTTTCATCATTTTATTATTTTTTAGCTTACCTTGACAATGCAACACTTAGGAATTGGGCTGTGATGGATTGTACACGTGTGAGCCATTCACACTACCCCAACCACTTCCTCTAAACTTCTGAACTTCATCAACATTATAACCTTGGATCTCACTTTCTAACGAACTCTCTAATCTTGCATCCCATTCTCCAAATACAATGCAAAGGAAAAAGGCCTACCAAGAACCCAAATATCTAAAAGATACATCGATAGGGAGAAAAGTTTTACCAAGAAAAGGTGTTCTCCTAGATACAAACGCTAGCAAAGTACACATAACTAAAATGATTTGTATTACAAGAATTCTCTTTTATACATTAAAAAACGTTATTACAAAGGTGGTTCAAATATATTTGAAACTTTAATAAAAGAAAATGAGCATTCCTCGTTAGTTGGTTTTGAAATTGTCCAGTAACTTCAACCGCTAAAATAACCGAGTAGGAAATTTGAAGGTGTGCATGTAAATATAATGGCCAATTTTGAGCATTGCTCGTTAGTTGTGGTTTTGAAATTGTACAGTAACTTCAACCGCTAAGATAATCAAGGAAATTTGAAGGTGCCCATGTATATATAATGATCACGCATTTTCCACTTTATAAATTTGGTTTAATCAGTCATCAATTCGTAGCAAGAACTTACTTTTTATTCAAGATGCTACGAAGCACTGTCTGTATTGATATTGGAATTTTCGACCATGCTAAAACCCCAAAGCCATCCTGGTTATGTCTTATACTAAAAAATCCACCTGAACTTACAAAATAAATGGTCACACATCAAAGAGAGACTATTCAAATTGTATAGTATAAAAAACATTTTTAACAAACAAGCATGGAGAAAATATAACGTTTTCTTTTATACCATTAAGTTTGAATTGTTATTCATTTATGTTTCCAGTAAGATTTCAATAAAATTCAGGTGTCGACGAGTTAACGTTGAGATGAGCAAAGCGCAGCCCAATAAAATGCACTGTTGCATGGATTGGTGCATGTAATTACATGTACACAACCAAGCACAAGGGATCAGGGGCATGGAAAGTGACAGCAACATACGGCTAGGGAATGGGTGAAACTACAGACTGTTCTTTAAATTGGAGAACTTGCGATTTACTTGTCTCGACATCAGCTTACCACGATATAACAAATTTTAGGCAACATTTGTCTCCATTTCTTCAGGTAGAATAAGCAATTTCACAGGCAGGGACTTGCATTTGAAGGGTCTTCAAAAGAAATGCAAATTGCTCTCATACAATACCAGAACCTATTAACACGCAAAGATAGCATGCAGCAACTTGCAAATAAAGAACAAAAGTAGAATCATTTTCACACTTTTAGACACGCATACAATACCAGAACCTATTAACACGCAAAGATAGCATACAGCAACTTCCAAATAAAGAACAAAGGTAGAATCATTTTCACACGCAAAGATAGCATACAACAATTTCCAAATAAAGAAGAAAAGTAGAATCCTTATAACACATGCACAGCAAATATGACAAACAAACTCAATGATGGACCTGCAAGAAATGCATCTTATATACTCGTTTAGATCACAACGCAGTCATGACCTGACAAAAGCATGCAACTATGATCAACACATGGTTAACTCCATGTCTAACTTAAAAACCACTTTGAAGATGCCAAATGAAGAATTTATTCAACTGCTTCTTAAATGTTGTAACTACGAAGATAAAATGGCATTGTCGATTTCATCGTGCAAAATGACTCATTGTACAAGTCTTTTGAAATTGCATCAATACAAACATGCTCAAACATCACCATAGCATTCCAGCCAATTAGGCAACTACCACTGAAATTTCTGCAACAATTACAAATCTCAGGTTGTTATCCATGTTTTAAAATAAGCAGGAAAATTGAAAAGCGTGAATTAAAGATAAAGTAATCGGTGCCAGTTTCTGCAACAATTACAAATCTCATGTTGTTATCCATGTTTTAAAATAAGCAGGAAAAGTGAAAAGTGTGAATCAGTGCCAGTTTTGTTGTTAAGAGTAAAAATTACCAGCCACCTTGCTAATTGCAGACCATTAATGTAATATTTCATACACTTTTCCCACTAACGGGATAAATCAAATCTAAAACTGTCAAATAAATGGTAAATATAAGATAGACTAGCATTAAGTTGCCTATCAAAACTCTCAAACAGCTCAAAAATGTCCATTGCAAACACTACGATGGTACCACTAAAATAGCCCCTGTAAAAAGATCAAAATATAAAATCTTGAAGTTCTAACATGGTACTTCTCAAAAAAGAGAATCTCAAAACCTAAGTTTTGTAAAGAACCATCTATTCTTCCCTGCCTTGAACCTCTCCTCAAAGGAAGCTTTTACTCCCTAACAAACACAAAAAAAAAAAGAAAAACAAAGTCAGCCATCTGCAGTTATAAAGATCAAAATACACACTAATGGAACAGTTTCATTATTAGACATTTCAAGTTGAAAATGTAACTTAGGTGAATGAAATGATTAATATAAAAGTGAGTGCAACATAAACATCCGAATTAATACAAGATGAAAAAGATACTGACATGCTACTACAACACAGATAGATTAAAATAATAAAAATCAGAAAAATATTTAAAAAAAGAAGTGCATGAAATATTGCAAATTTCAATAATATATAACCATTAAATGCAATCCAAAACCCCCAAATCATCACGTGGCTAATCATTTAATATTTATGTCAAAGATATACTGAAAATTAACATAGTTTGAACATCATGAACACTTCTGCAGAAGTGAGTTTAATGTGAATCTAGCCACTGGTAATCTATAGAGAGAGAGAGAGTACTTTTATCACACATAAGGCCCTCTGTTAACTATGGTTGACAGAATGTGTATGGGAAGTTCTAAAACTTGCCATTTATCACATTCGACGTTCTGTTGAATCTGATTGACCTCAGTTAAAGAAGGGGTCTCAACACAAACAATGAATTAAGTCCCCACTTCCACCACCTCTCCACTTTCTCTTTAACAAGGTGAAATAAGAGAATATTATGAATTAAAAGACAGAGGAAGCCCATGGAGGGATAAGATCTATCAGCTAAAGAGGAGCAAGATGGTTTTACTCCAACATTTCCTCTCTAACAAGGCGAGCTATGAGAATATTCCAAATTGAATGACTGAAGAAGCCTATGAAGGGTAAGCATTAGTAATCCTGGAATGGGAAATGCAGGGGGAACCTGTGAAAGTTATGGCAGCTCCAAACTGGTCATAAAAGAGTGTATTATATACAGTTAATTCAAACCATGATCTAGGTGATGAAACTAAGCTGGAGATGGTGATTCCTTCACAAACAATGTCTGATCGTTCAGAAAAGGAGAATTATAAATTATTAATCTCAGAATCCCCAAAAATTATTTTTGGGGAAGTATTGAGGATGCATGCAATGTGTTTGAATAAATTCTTGAATGCAATGCATTCTTGTTGAATTCTATGATGAGTAGACAACATGCATTGGACTTTGAATGCAAGCTGTTCGATGACATAATCTCTTGGACTACCATATGATGGCTGCATATGCACAGAAATGGCATGGTGATAAGATGTCGAAGAACTTTCATGCAGTGGAGAGTGTGGGATCAATGCTCGATTCAATCATTATTACTAGTATAATTATGCATGTGCACTGTTAGATGGTTTGAAAAGAGGAGCAAAGAAAATATATGAAATAATCAATCTATATTGCTTGCTGGTTTCATGAAATGCCTCAAATATTGGTGATCAGACAAAGAAAGATATCTCATCCGCCAGGTTGGGAATGGCCAATTTAAGGAATCAAGAGCACTCATTATTGTAACACGTTTTCCCGCGGTGCGTTTAACCCCACGTATGGCTGAACTCTAGCAGAAAGGTAGGTTCATTCTTCTTAAACAGTAAACAGATTTTGCTTTATGAGAAAGAGGGACAGAAAATAAAGAACTTGCAACCAACTACATCAAAACATTACAGGTTTTCTGCAGGATATAGGTTCAGTGGTGAAGGCAAACAGTGTTTGGCCTTCAACGAGGGTTATATTCTACGTATAGTTCCACCAACAAGGCCTAAGTTTTAAAAGTACAAGGGGGCATGCAAATCCCAGAAAAATTCTTGCAAAATAGATACACAAATGTCACCTGGCTCTTGCATCCCTCTTCGGATGTACTTCTGGAAGCATTTCAAATAAAAAACGAAGATTGGAGACTGGCTACTATTTTGTCAAGGGTGGAGAGAAAACACAGTGGCCATTAAATTGTACATCACATTTCTCCAGCTAACTAAGATCCGCCAAATGAAACAAATGCGTCTTTTATTAAACCCTAAAATCTCTCTTTCATCTAAACCCCTTACCAAGCAAAACGCCCATGTGGAGGAAAAATCAAATAAGAAAATAACAAGCCCATTGCAGAGGGACAATAAACATAAAACATACAGCATACCTTTAGCGCCGCCACCTTCTTATCGCGGGTCTCCAGCTTATCAAAAGTAACCACATTCTTCAAATCCACATCCAAACTATACCTGTTGGCCCCATCAACACAAAGAAAATACCAACATCATTCTTAAAAGAGCTTCATATCACAGGGCTTCGGCAATACACATGTACGGAAGGACAGGGGCAAAACATAAAAGGACGAGGTAGGGATTTCTTACCTGGTGGGCATGATGTGGTTGTAGTTAACCACCTTGATGAAAGCCTTCAACCTTGATTTCTTCGCCGTTTTCTTCGCAGAGTCCTTTCTGATGACCTGAAACAAACGAGAAAGCAGAGCAAACCCAGCTCATGTAACCTCTCAAAAAAATTTAATCTCTGAGAATGGAATCTTTGGGGATAATAGGATTTATCAGCACCTTCTTAGGGTATTTCGCGATACCCGCTACAAGGCAGTGGCCATATGCCCGTCCAGTAGTGCCATCGTCGAAGGTTTTAATGATAACGGCCTTCCGACCTGCGAAGCGTCCCTGCAAGAGAACGACAACTTTGTTTTGCTTCAGAAACTTCACCATTCTCGCTGATCTCCCTCCGTCCGCTCTTGCTCTTCCTCTTCTCTGCCTCCCCCGCTCTTCTGCTTGAGGCCGCTTGCTCTCTAGCAAACCCTCAAAAGCGTGATTTCAATATGTCCAGCCTTTCCCTAAAACCCTAATTTCTAAAGGGTTGAGTTTGGTCACATATTAATATTAACTTTGATGCTAATTTTTTATTTTTTTTATTAGCAAGATCGTAATTAGCTATGGTATAAAGACAATATCGTCATTTTTTCTCACTCCCTTTCGTCGAATCCACATGTCACAAGTGAAGCCAGGCTAGAATATTACTCTGTACATCTTGTACACGTCAAGGGTGACAAAATCTATAGAAGAAAAATTGTTAGGGTCATTTTACATTTTTTAACATTTTATCAAATAGTTATTTGTAAATTATGTGCAATAGAGAATTACTTTGGAGTAAAATTGTAACATTAAGTATTTAATATATTTTTTTATATATTTTATATAAGAAATATTATTTTTCTTCTCATCACTATTTGAAGCTCTTTAACTCAGTGAAAAACTGAGTTGACTTTAAAGATATGAAAGGTGTGTACTTAATTTCTTGCTTATGTGGAACACTCTATATTGGAGAAACAGGTCGATCTATCAAGCAAAGAATTCAAGAGCATGCGACAGACATTAAGCATAATAGATCCCGCTCTTTTGCCTTAGCAGAGCATGCTTATAATACTAAACACCACATATGTATTGAGGAGTCTTGGGTTATTGCCAAGATTGATCACTTCCATCAGAGGAAGTTTAGGGAAGCTATAGAAATTGACAAACATGTTAACAATCTGAATAGGGACAAGGGTTGGAAAATAAGCAACAACTTGATCTCGGCTCTTCCTTCGTAGATTCGTAGATTTTATTATGATTATTATTTTAATATGTATATTTATATTTTCCATAGTTATTTATATATATAAACAATTTTTCATTTTAATGATGGAATTCCTTTGATAATTATTTTATTCTCGCTGATCTCCCTCCACATGCTCTTACTCTTGCTCTTCTTCTTCTTTGCCTCCTCCGCTCTTCTGCGTGAGGCCGCTTGCTCTCTAGCAAACCCTCATAAGCGTGATTCCGATATAAATTCAGGTCTAGCCTTTCCCTAAAACCCTAATTTCTAAAGGGTTGAGTTTGGTCACATATTAATATTAACTCGAGGCTAATTTTTATTTTATTAACAAGATCATAGTTTTATGTTAATGGGTGCTTTGCTCAAGTGGTAGGGATGGTGGTTTGTCATCCTATCCACTTGGGTTCAAGTCCCTAGAGACGTAACTATATATATATATATATATATATATATATAGTAATTTGACCCCTTTGAAAAAAAATGTAATTTTACTCTAGTTTCACAACAATGTTGTGAAGGAAGGAGGAGAGTTCATATATATGCAAACACCTTAGAATGGGTGAATGGAAATGTGAAATGGATTTGTGGATTGAATGGATGAGTGATATTTTAACATCCCCGATGACATGACCCATCATAGTAAGGTTGTCTTACACTGAGCTTATGAGTTCTTGATATATGTGGCTTGCAGGTTTTTGCATATATCTAGGGAAATTGCTAGTTCCCTATCAAAATTGAGTTTAAAAAATTTGTAATTTTACCCCTTTGAAAAATATTGTGATTTTCCTCTAGTTTCACAACAATGTTCTGAAGGAAGGAGGAGAGTTCATAGATATGCAAACACCTTGGAATGGGTGAATGGAAATGTGAAATGGATTTGTGGAATGAATGAATGGATGATATTTTAATGTCCATGAGACTAAAGATAGTCTCTCGGACTACCATCCTCCCTATTTTTTCTCTTTTGCAATTTAATCATTTTCTTACTCAAATTGATGATGCGTTGACCCAACCTTCTAACAGTGCCCTTACTGAAAAGACAATGCCAAGTAATTGATGCTAACATACTACCATAACTATCCCTGGTGTCTCTGAAAGCATCACATTCCAAAATGAAATGTTTTCTTGATTCCACTGCCCCAGAAGTGCGAAAAGCACACACCCGTTCTTCCCAAGCTTCTTTAGGTCTCTTCCACCTTTCTGTTTCACACCAAAGTTTATGTGAGTTAGTTCTTAATTGAGCAATAAGAACCTTTGCTCTCCACGAAATGCTAGCTCCAATGTACTCTTTTTGTTGGAGATCAGAAGTCGGGTTGAATTCTTGAACATAGTACTTCATCTTTCTACCCAACTCTTTTCCCCATATACGCTTATGGAACTTCTCCATAACAAAATTCTTTAACTCCTTGTTATTTGTGGGACAAACATTGAGGTAAATATTCCATTTTTGCATCCATTTGTTGTTTTGTCTCGTTCATGATTTCTTTCTTTCACTCATGCCTTCATTGAAGATAACTTTCGGTCATCTACCTACTCCCATTTTCTCAATTCTTTTTAGATACCTTATAAGGCGCACCATAACAATTGCTTCGATGGGAGTTGCTCGTATTTCAGTCAACATTATCTCATAAGGAACCGAACTTTTTATTCTGAACTTTCTCATGATCAAACGTTTTTGAATTTTCCCAATTTGTTTCCATTTGAAACAGGGATGTTGCTAGCCCGCAGTTCACACCCATATAATATCGTGATAATATCACTGAACAAACTAGGAGTCAAAAATCACTTTAATCATTTTCCAATCCCATAACTCTGCCTCTCTACATCTGTTTTGAAGTGCATATAATGCTTTCCACCCTCCTAAAAATCTCTTATTTTTGCAGTCCTCCCAATTAAGCTTGTTGTTGAAATCAATCCCTAGGTACTTGTATTAATTTCCTTTGTCTTCAAAGAAGAACCTATGCTGGCTCTACTTCCTTTTATTAAATAAGATAAGATAAGATAATTATATTTATGTCTAACTAATGACCACAAAGTAGGTCAAAGGGATTGTTAAGTACAATGATGTCTATACAAAGCGGGAGAACCAAACGGTCTCCTATAAAAAATACAATGCATGAAGTAAACAAACATCTGGCCCTATCAAAGAAGATCTAGGAGCTAATAGGTCTGAGGATCAGACCGATCTCTCCTAACATCTGAGGCTGAATGAATAACACTGAAGAAACTCAACAAAGTCTATTGGCCCGAGAAAATCATTATTTTGGTCTTACCGGTATTGACTTGTATCCCCACTGATTAACAAAAATGCTCAAGGGCATATAGGTGCATTTGAAATCCATGGGTCGATTTTGCAATCAATACAAGGTCATCAACATATAAAAGAAGCTTTATCACAAAATCTCCTAGCTAAACACCATCCCCATCTTGCAGATTTAACCACTCTTCCAATTTATCAATATACAAACCAAAAAGGGTAGGGGATAAAGGGCAACCTTGCTTGACTCTAATGTCACTTCTAAAACTTTTTGAAATGCCTGCTAAAATTTTGACTTTCGCCTCTTCATAAAGCCTATGGACAACGGCTCTATAATGCAAAGGAATTTCAAGTTCTTCCATTCTATGCCACAACTTATCTCTAGGGTCCATGTCAAATGCCTTTTTGAAGTCAACAAAGTAGCAACATACTTCTTCTTTGTCCCCCTAAACCTTTTCAATAACGTGTCTCAGCGTGATACCATGATCTACTGTAGAATGCTTCAGCTTAAATGATCCAAGTTCTTTTGCTTATAGATGTATTAAAGAATTACATGCATAAATTGTGGCTTAAACATAGAAATTAATGTGCACATGAGAGAAGAGGAGAAACACATAAAGCATGAAAGAAGACAACAAAACTTGATAACGAAGTTTGTCCGACTTGGACTATGTCTTTGGGCCCTGCTCGATCACTGGGGAGGCCTTCATTCATTAAGTGGCATGAGAAAGAAGAGTACAAGCATCAATTACAAAAAGGAGTTCTATACCTCCATACTGAAAAATGGCCGAAAATACAGAACTTTGATGGAGAAACGGACAACGCCATTGAGTTCGTGGCGTCGAGAAATGTTGAAACCATATAAAATTTGTCAAAATCTGACAAAGTGAAAATCTGGTCCTTCTGCAAAATCTGCCTCGAACTACGTGCACTCCCTCCTCTACCTGGGCGCACTGATGAACTGCGTTTAAGTAAAAATAGGCCAACGGATTTCTCAAGAATGTTGTTGGCAGAGTTGGTTTGAGATTAGTTTGTTACGGAGGAGGTCGGGCAGTCAAAACCCGCCTCCTCCTTTTTTTACATACAAAATTCTTTAATGGGAAGGGAGGTTGGGTTGGGCCCGCCTTGGGCGACCGGCCCACATCACCTGTCCCCTCTCCTTGGCCTATATCTCCTTTTTAATGAGTGGTGGACACTGTGGTTGTGCTCCTAGGGCCAGCCCATGTTTAATGTGCGTTGTTTTGTTTTCAATGGGGTTGCGTTCGTGCCCCAAGGGTCGGCCCACCCAATCTTATGCGTACAGTATGGTGGTTCCATGGGAGGGGTCGAGGGTAGTGGCTCGCCCCTCCACTAATAACATTGCTTTGGATATGATTGGGGTAGCGGGGTTGGTGGCTTGCCACCCTTTTTTTATATTTTTTTTGTTAAACAAAACAAACTATGCATTTTTTAAAATTCGGATTTTGACCAAAGGAGTCTTTTTAAATAGGAAACAATTTCTCCTAGAATCTAGCCAGAGTTGGCGGGATTCCGTCCACCGGAAGATCCAAATTGTGTCTTCATTAATCCTGCGCGGTCAGCAAAAAGTCAACCCAACTTTGACTGCCTCTATCTTCCTCATCCAGACTCGGATTGGAGTTTCGTTCACACCATTGGAATCAGGGCGACGATCACTTCGATCTGATGTCAAGTTAATCGCCTTTTTGCCACTTTGAATTTTGAGCCTTTTCCATGCCACTGGTGTCTGGAGATCCACCTGGATCAATCCTCCCCATTGAGGAGCTTTTGAACCGCCAAAAGCTTTATCAGTCAATTGGCAAGTGAGGGAATTGTTCCCTCACTCTTTCTTTTTCCAGCCATTTTTCCTTGCTAGGGTGCATCCCCTTGAAACCAATTCGAAGGTATTCTACATCTCCCCATCGTGAAGTCCTAGTCCTTCTGTCAAGGATGATGTCCTCAGGTAACTCATCGAGATACTCTGGTGCAAATTCATCAACTGTAGGAACTGTGCCCACCTCTTCGGTGTCCATAATCAATGGTGGCTCATACAGATTTAAGTTTTCCACATTCACTATGGAGTACATTTGCATATATATCGGCAAATCAAGACAGAAGGCATTGTTTCCAGTCTTCTCCAAGATGGTGAATGGACCATACTAGATTGGTCGCAACTCCTTCCCTTCGCCATTCATCCTTTCCTTGTTGATATGGAACCACACTTTGTTGCCCACTTGAAATTGATGGTCAACTCAGTGTTTGTCATGTCGAGCCTTATACCGAGCATGAATTTTTTTCTACTAATCTTGTACTGCTTGGTGAATCAACTGGATCCGTTGAATGAATTGTTGCGCTTTATCCTTGTCATCACGTCCACTGGAGTCATCTTCCCTTCCAAAGACCATATCAAAAGGGTCTTTTGGCAGGTAGCCAAAACATGTCTCAAATGGTGAACGATGCATAGATGAGTGCACTGCTCGATTGTAGGAATGTTGCACATATGGAAGATGCTCATCCCACAACTTAGGATGTTTCCCACAATAGCCTCACAACAAGTGTACCACGGTGCAGTTGACAACCTCTATCTATCCGTCAGTCTGTGGATGAAATGTCATGCTTCTTTTCAACTTGGTGTCCATCATCTTCCACAAGTTAGTCCAAAACTCTCCAAGAAAGCGAGAGTCCCGATCTAACACAATCAATGTGGGAAACCAAAAATGGGCGCAAACATGCTAAAAGAAAAGATAAGAAATCTGCTTTGTAGTGATCTGCTTTTTACAAGGCATTAAAATACACATCTTACTAAAACAGTCAATGACGACATACAAATAGTCGTGACTTTTTCTAGACAAAGGCAAACCTCCTACAAAATCCATCGACACACTTTCCCATGGACGACTCGGAATAGGGAGTGGTGTGTAGAGCTCGAGTTTTCTATTAGAGGGCTTTGAAGCAAAACACATCACACATCCCTTTACATAGCGAGTCACAATGTTCTTCATATGAGGCCAAAAAAAAAATCTTTGTACATGACACAAAGTTTTTTCAACACCAAAATGACCAGACACAAGGGAGGTGTGGGCCTCCCGGATTACATGTACCCTTTCTCCTATGGGTATGCACAATTTTCCAAGGTGATACAATAGTTTCCCCTGCAAGTGATAGTTGTCCACTTGTGAACCATGGGTTAGTTTTGCATAAATCTCCTTAAAGTCATCATCGTTAGCATATTGTTCAGCATAACTTTCAAAAGATAACGAAGCATTATGCAAAAAAGCAGAAGTAGAAATAGGAGGGCGAGATAGCATATCGGCCAATTTGTTGCTAGTGCCCTTCTTATACTTTATTACCAGATGAAATTGCTAAAGAAAACCCATCCACCTAAAATGACGAGATTGTTGCAACTTGGTTTATGACTAAAGATACTGCAAGGGCTGATGATCCGTATGGATGATGGTCTCCTTGCTGATCAGGTAGTGTTTCCACTTTTTCCCACTCTGGACCAAGGCATATAACTCCTTTTCATCAGTGGGGTAGTTTATCACAACTTGAGAGAATTTCTCTAAATGGTAACATATCGGCTTCTTTTGTTGCATCAGTACAACTCCCATGGCATATCTGTTGGCGTCTGTCTCGATCTCGAATGGCTGTTGGAGATCTGGTAAGGCCAAGACCAGTGTGGTGCTGATCTTTTCTTTCAATATTTCGAAGGACTTCTGCTACTTTCCTTCCCATTGAAAGACTTCCTTTACACTTGTCAATGCGTGTAAAGGTGTTGCAATAATAGAGAAATTAGCAATGAATCTCCTCCAATACTGTACTGCACCCAAAAAGCTGCGAACCTCGGTTACACTAGTAGGCTTAGGCCAATTTACAATTGCTTCAACTTTATAAGGATCAATTTTTAGCTGACCATGACCAACGATATGACCTATGTAAACCAAAGAGGTTTTCCCAAACTCACATTTTGACAATTTTACATAGAGTTTTTCTTTTTTCAATACATCAAGCACTTTCTTCACATGGCATACATGCTCATTCCAGCTTTTACTAAAGATAAGAATATCATCTAGATATATAAGAACAAATTCATCAATGAAAGGCCTAAAGAGATCATTCATGGCCCTCATGAAAGTGTATGGAGCATTGCAAAGTCCGAATGGCATCACCATCCATTCGAACAACCCCTATTTGGTCTTGAAGGTGGTTTTCCACACATCCTGCTCCACAATTCGGACCTGGTGATAACCACTACGCAAATCTAATTTGGTGAAATAGATAACATTCTTTAACTGATCTAATAAATCATCTATTTGGGAAAGAGGGTAACGATTTTTCACCGTGATTTTGTTTAGTGCTCGATAATCCACGCACATCCTCCATGTGCCATCTTTCTTCGGCACTAAGACAATCAGTGAGTCGCATGGAGAAGTGCTCGGTTTGATGATCCCTTGGTTCAATAGTTCCTGCACCTACTTTTTTATCTCCTCCATCTCAATGGTCGACATCCTGTACATGCCAATATTTGGTAAAGGAGCGTCATGCTGCAAATGGATCTCATGTTGGATTTCCCTCTTTGGAGGTAATCCCCTTGATTCTTGAAACATCTCATCGTAGTTAGAAACTAATTCACATAATTCCTTTTTATGCACATGATCACAACCCTGGAAAGCATCGGATAATTCTGAATCTTTTCCCCTTACAACAATAAGCATGCAACCCTTACCTGAATTCACCAACCTGTTCATTTGTCCTGCACCTACAAGGCAGGCCTTGATTTTAGTTTGATGAGCTCTTACAATATATTCTACCTCATCTTTTGTGATTTGGTATCACATCAAGTTTTACCTCATCCACTAACTTAGAAGCGATCACAAATTTAACCTTGCATTGCTTAGTTACATTCAGTTTTGCTTTATCATGTATCCATCCATGTGGGTAAGGTTTTGGATGAGGTTTGGTTTCTAAGCCTAGCTTCTTTACCAAGGACTCTGAATTTAAGTTTGCTTGGGATTCGGTATCAAATAGAGTTTCCACTTTTGTATGATTTATGATAACTCTAATATGAAATAATTCAATTCTCTTTCGTTCATTAGGAAGGGACTCATCTATTGAACTAGTACCTTCATGTGATTCAGAATTAACATGAGGTGTAAGAGTACCTTCTGTTCCTGCTGTTGTGATCAATGCTTCATCTCCTGAATCAGATCCAAGGTCTTGCTACACAGTTGCCATTGTCTTCTGCTTGCCTTTTCCTCCATACTTATTTGGTTTCTTTTTCTGGGTACAATTTCCAATAATGATCGTCGTCATGACCTTCCTTTTTGTAGTGAGTACAATAAGGTCTTTCTCCTTCATCTTTCTTGGTTGATGTCGTCCTCTTCTCCTTTCCTTTTCCTTTCACTTTGGGTTTTCCATTTGGAGGTTTGAAAGGTGGTTTCTTGAAATGATCATCTCTTTCATTTTTTCCCCTGTTCTCAAGATGGATGGCCTTTACACTGGCCGAGTCAATAGTAGTTGGTTCAAACAATAATAATGAATGTCTAAGGTAACTATGTAACGATCCAATATACTTAGTTACTACTTCAGTTGAGTCAAGTGCAATGCCCAAATTAAGTGCCTTTTTTCTAAATTCCTTTGTAAAACTATGAACATCCTGACCTCTGCCTTGCCTTAAGTATTGCCAATCCATTAAGGCTTTTCGTTTGTAAGCCAAGGGATAAAAATGTTCCTTTAATGCAGAAATGAAACTAGGCCATGAGGAAAGAAGATTACCCACACTCTTACTGCTTCGCAATTTGCTCTCCCATCAGACGAGAGCGGTGCTACCGAGCCGAAGAGAGGCCAGCTAAATCTTTGCCTCGTCCTCTTCGATCTGCTTAATCCTGTAGTAGATTTCAATCTGCCTAATCCAGTTATTAAGATTTTTTGCATTACTTTCACTGTTAAACATGGGAAGATCAAATTTGACATCTAATTTAAAGAAAGGTTTCTTAGATGCATCCCTTGAATTTCTATGATGATGATGATGAGAGGAAGAAGAACTTTCACTCGTGGAAGGAGAAGGAGGGGGTTCTTCTTCACCATTTCCATGCACTAAACCTTGTTCTTCTAGATTTCTCTCTTCTGCTTTCTCCAGCCTTGAAAGCAAATGATTGACACTTTTTGTCATTGTATAGAAGGTTTTGCGGAAATTGCACTCCTCTTCATGACGAGCCTCTTCATCTGCCATGTTTCTCCTTCGATGTGCACGCCTCGCTTCGAGATCGAAAGACTTTAGTTTCCCTTCACCTCTTCGGAGCTTGTTTCTTGTTAGCATACAAACTTGCAATTCACATCTAAAAATACCTGCTCTGATACCACTTGATCCAAGTTATTTTGCTTATAGATGTATTAAATAATTACATGCATAAATTGTGGCTTAAACATAGAAATTTAATGTGCACATGAGAGAAGAGGATAAACACATAAAGCACGAAAGAAGACAACAAAACTTGATAACAGAGTTCGTCTGACTTGGACTACATCTCCGGGCCCTGTTGATTAATGAGGAGGCCTTCATTCATTAAGTGGCATGAGAAAGAAGAGTACAAGAATCAGTTACAAAAAGGAGTTTTATACCTCCATACTGAAAAATGGCTGAAAAATATAGAACTCTGATGGAGAAATGGACAATGCCATTGCGTTCGTGGTGTCAAGAAATGCTAAAACCATATAAAATTTGTCAAAATCTAACAAAGTGAAAATCTGGTCCTCCTGGAAAATCTGCCTCGAACTACATGCTCTCCCTCCTCTGCCTGGCCGCACTGATGAATTGCATTTAAGTAAAAATAGGTTGACGGATTTCTCAAGAATGCCGTTGGTGGAGTTGGTTTGAGATCAGTTTGTTACAAAGGAGGTCGGGCAGTCAAACCCCACCTCCTCCTTTTTTTACATACAAAATTCTTTAATGGGAAGGGAGGTTGGGTTGGGCCCACCTTGGGCGGCCCGCCCACCTCACCTGTCCCCTCTCCTTGGCCCGTATCTCCTTTTTAATGAGCGGTGGAGGCTGGGTCCATGCCCCAAGGGTCAGCCCATGTTTAATGCGCATTGTTTTGTTTTCAACGGGGTTGGGTCTGTGTCCTAAGGGCTGGCCGACCCAATCTTGTGCATACAGTATGGTGCTTCCGTGGGAGGGACCAGGGGTAGTGGCCCACCCCTCCACTAATAACATTGCTTTGGATAGGATTGGGGTGGCGGGGTTGGTGGCCTGCCACCCTTTTTTATATTTTTTTGTTAAACAAAACAAACTGTGCATTTTTGAAAATTCGGATTTTGACCGAAGGAGTCGTTTTAACCAGGAAACAATTTCGCCTAGAATCTGGCTGGAGTTTGCTGGATTCCATCTGCTAGAAAAAGTCCAAATTGTGTCTTCATTAATCTTGCCCAGTCATCAAAAAGTCAACCCAACTTTGACTGTCTCTATCTTCCTCATCCGGACCTGGATTGGAGTGTCGTTTGCACTGTTTGGAATTAGGGCGACGAGCACTTCAATTTGATGTCAAGTTAATCGCCTTTCTACCACCTTGAATTTTGAGCCTTTTCCATGCCACTGGTGTCTGGAGATCCACCTGGATCACTAAAACCCGCTTGCCCTTTTGCCCTCTTTTCTTTTACTTTTGCCCACTTACTAATTCTATTTTCTACCATGCCTCTAAAAAGCTTTGCAAACAAAGGATTGATCATAATGGTTATATAGTTGGAAGGATCATTAATGTCTCCACTTTTAAAAAGGGGTATTGCTAGACTAGTTGTCTAATCTCTTGGGAATCCTTGTCGAATGACCTTGTTGAATATTTCCATGATGTGTGGTGCCAAAATGTTCATTCCCCACTTTATATATTCTGCTTGAAGTTCAACCAAGTCCTTTGCCTTCCCTGTCTTATGTTTAGTAGGATGAGGTGAGAAGGAGTATGTATTATGTTTAGTGTTATGAGGAGGAGGATTACAAAGTTGTGATTGAAAAAGGAATTTAATGTTAAAGTAGTGGCATGGTCATCGAAGATCTTATTCTAGGTTGACTTTGATCGACACAGACTTAATCACATTGACATATTATATCTCTCTTTTTTATTTCATTATCAACTACTTTCATTAGGAATGGTATTTGACGGTTATACTCAATAAGATTATAAGTAAATTGTATTAAATCCAACTAAAAAAATTATGTTGTAGAATGAGGCACATGAGTAGTAATGATTCATCACAATGTGTGCATTAGAAGAGGATCTTGCAAGAAATTAGGACAATCTAATAACCATATACCTTTGATCTAGATTTTTGGTCTTTCCTAGTTTAAAAAATAGATAACCTCCATGATGTAGCATTAAAAACAATCTTGAACACTTGGCATCATCTAAAATTCACTGAAATCTTCTATCATTGCTCCAATTTATTCACCCTAAAACAACTAAGGGAGGGTCAACCTTGGCAGTTGATGTGAATACATACATATTCATCCACAAGCTCTTCTTATCAATTTTCCTTGATAATATGTTCATTACAGCTTTGGGGGACATCACGAACATGAAAATATCTCGCACCTAATGGATTATTATTATTATTGATAGCTTTCAAGGCCTTCAAAAAAAATGATTACTGATGAAGTTTTAACACTTAGGTTGTCAATGAGAGATTTTAAAAATTTTATCCATTAGCAAAGTCTCATCATATTTGTACTGCAGAGCATTGCCTAAGGCAAGGAAATGGAAATAAAAGATCATGAACCACACACAACAACATTATAATATACCATATAAAATAAGTTAGAGCAAGCCTTTTGTAAGGTTTGCTCATTCTTTTACATCCAAGGTTCAAACTAGGCATTATCATGTTGCTACAATGTTTGTTTGCAAGAGTTTGTCATCACATAACACCATATTCTCCTTTTCCATGACAAATTAAGTAATCATTGGACGAGCATTGTTAATAAGACAAACTTCCCTTGACATTGCATGCATGTCAAACATTGTGGGGGGTTGGGGAGGGGCCTGCAAGTTGCTATTGACATGGGTATTTCCAAGTTGTAGATTGATGGGGATTCTCAATTGGTGATTTCCTCAGTTAAGAAGATGATCAATGGTACTCTTGTAGATAAGTTATTAAAGAGTTGGACGATGGAATCCATTTTATCTTGTATCTTATCCCCACTATGATCTATCTCTTATACCATTTGCAACCCATACCCAATGTATTTGGTAATAAGGCGACAAATGTTCTCACCAATGTTGGATGTCAACACATCTTTATGAATTATAATGTTTACTGGTCTGAAGTTATTAGACATGAATTGTATGCTTCTTTACACTCCATCATTGAGGAGGATAATATTCTCGGATCAGGGTGATCAAAGGGACTATATAAGTTGTTGGGAGAGGCACCCGCCACCCCGCTATCTCTTAAGGTTATTAATGGAGGGGGTGGTGTGGCCTACCCCCTAAGATATTTGCATGTAGATTGTCCATCTACGCAAGTTTGCCTACTTTCATGCTCTCTCTTCCCTATACGTGGTGGTAAATGGTGCTTGTTTTTATTTAAGACACAACATTAAGATGGTTTTGGTGAATTCAGGGTTACTCCTAGACTTGGTTGGATGGGCAACACAAACTGTCAAAGCAAGCAAGGGGAGCAATTATCTTGAGCAAGATTGTCTCGTGGTAGATTTCCTGAAAAGCTGGCCAACTTTGATAGCATTTTTTCCAGAGATTCTGTTGGAGACTAGGTAGCGAATAGACCTTTTGGCAATTGGGTGGAGAGGGATAACTCACTAGAGGTGTAGTGTCCCACCTTGGCAAGGTTATTTTTGTGACACTTAGAGAGGGTGATTTTGATGTAATGATATAATATTATGCATGACATACTTATGTACATGCTTATATGCTATAGACCTAGTTTGGGTCACTTGGTTGCTATGTGCTTATGATAATATCTATGGTTGTGTGTATAAGAACTGATTTTGGTTAAGAGCATATTATCAATGTTTTCTCTTTTGGTATCCTAGTTTGGACATATGTGTATGACATGGATGGTGATCCAAGATTGATACACATAGATCCATGAATGATCATGGTTATGTGGAACATATGGTTAATTATTATTAATGGATGACATATGATTTGTATGATTATATATGAATAATCTTGTACTAAGCATGATGTGGCAGGGGACCTGGTTATTTGTAAACCAAGATGCTCAAATTATAAATGACTGTGGAAGTCATGATACATGATTTGTATGATTATATATGTTTAATCTTGTATTGAGAAAGATGTGGCAGGGGACATGGTTATTTGCAAACAAGGATGCTCAAATTATAAATGACTGTGGAAGTCATGATACATGGTTTTTGTGATTATATATGCTTAATCTTGTATATATCAGGACGTGGTTGTTTGCAAACAAGCATGTTCAAATTATAAATTCCTGTGAAAGTCATTTCTCCATAACCAAAATGATTGTGGAAGTCATGCACAATCTTTGGTAAAATGTGAATAAGTTAATTAAGAAATTCATTTGATTCCTTTGATCTATGAGATTGTGATGTGTGCAGGTCTTGAAACAAGACATTACCAACGAACCATCAGATGGGTATGAGCTCACAATCAGTACCTTAAGGTGAAGCGCAGAGTTTCAAAGTAGAGTAGATGATAATCCATGGAAATTAGGGCACAAACTCCTAAATCCATGAAAGATAAAGACGTGGAGTCTTGGATCTATAATAAAAGGATTAGGGCGCAAAGTCCTAAATCCATGAAAGGTAAAGATGTGGAGTCTTAGATCTATAATAAAAGGATTGGGATGCGGATTCCTAAATATTTAAAAGATCAAGGTGTGGAATCTTGGATCCTTGGAGTAGATCAGGGCACAGAGTCCTCAATCTACTAAGGCATGGAAATGCATGCAACAAGGATGCAAAATCCCTATTCTCTAGAAGGAAAATACCACTCATGGGCAGCTCAGGGATGAATTTCCTTAATAAAATCTCATTTATGACAATTCTAGAGTGACTTTCTAAAAATAGAAAGTTGTGTCTAGCATCCCAAGTATGACTTTCCAAAAATAGTAAGTCACCTTCAATCAATGGGTAATCAAGTATAGTTGAAGGAAAATCACTTAAATGATCATTGCTCAATTCTAATAGTTCAATCTCGACTTAATAAGCAATATTATTATTATTAATATTATTGTCTTTTATGAGACTATGATAATATTATTAAAAGGGAACTACAAGTCACCTTCATCTCCTCAATCACTTCACACCTCTCTCATTAATGACTCTCATGGCTCTATGTAAATCTCTTTTCTTTATTATAATACATTACACTCTCCTTTATGCACTCATCAAAGAATGACATATTCCTCTTACACTCACTAAAGACATGTCATAAAAGATTCCTCTTATGCTCTCGTTAATGCATATGTTACACTCTCCTAAACTAAGGGATGTGTACCTCCCCTAATGGCATGAGTTACACTACTCTAAAAGAGATAAAAGGCATGCATATTACTCATCTTTATAACAAGAATTTGTTGCTCCTCCTATATATGTGTCTCATGTATTCTCACTTGAGGGAGGTGCATGGTGATACAAAGAGTTTGAGAGATTTGAAGAAGTTTGTGAGAGGGAGAGATTTGGAGAGTAGCCAAATGTTAATCTAAATTACTAAGTATCTCTACCCAATGGAGTTGAACATGAGTGGTATTGAGAGGAAGTAAATCTTATCTTCCTCAACTGCCTTGTATATCTCTCTATTGCTATATTTTGGTACTGCTTGTGAGCTCTTACAACTCAGGGGTTCTAGGGGGAGAAGTTCTCCCTGGATATGGTTGGGTGGAAAACTGGATGGTTCAAATGAGTTGGTTAAGGAATCAGATATGGATCATATTCTCAACGATTGGAGTTGCACATATGATAAGGTATAAATTTAATTGTCTTGAAATTTTAGTGTTGTAAGCATCGAATTTGGTTTAAGCTTATGCTATTTAGAATAGTATTGGAATTATTATTGGTGTAGTTTATGGTAGTAACCTTGGTATTGTAGAATTCGAGAAGGGAAAGCCAAATATTGTTGAAGGTAATTCCAATAAAGAATTTACAAAGTACTTGGGTAAGAGTTTCATGAGTTATGGTTTTGTTTCATTTTAATTAAAATAGGTAACTAGATACATGTTTTAGAAATGGTTTCAGGATATGTTGCAAAGTGTTTGGAAAAATCCGTAAATGGGAAATGTTATTATTTTTATTATATATGCAAATGATTATGCATGAATAAGTGTTAACTTGCAGCCTACGGGAGAAGTAAGGAAAGTGACACATACCCAACATATACCTGGAGGAATCACTGGATCAGCCCTTAGAATAAAAATGTAAAATAATGATAGCCAAGAGTTTCAAGGAAAGTAATTGAGGTAATTTTCTGTCATTATGTGCTTACAATCCTTGCAAATGTAGATGACAAGTAAGGATACATAATGCATTAAAATAATCATCATTGGTTAACTCTTATTTTGGAGTGATTCTTAACAACTGAGGATGCTTGTCATGTGTTTGATGGAATGGTTGAATGAAAATAATGCTTGATGAATCTCAAAACCCTTCAACTCACCTAGAGTAGATGAAATGATTTAGAAAAGTATATGGGAAATAAATAAGTAATTATAACTTAATTTTGTGTTATTATTTTTTTATTCATGGCTGTAGATTCAAGTTTGCATGCCATCTGTTTGACAAAATTTGTAAATGAGATTCTAGGAGTTAGAATATTTGCTAGTTTAAACAATTGCATCCGTGGGCGTTTTCGTAATGATTCAGGACAACATCAGGGGGTATCTGTACCTTTGGGACCTATAACCCCCGACTTGATTCCAAAAAAATACTTTTCAAAACCCAGATCGTAAATCTGGGCGATTTTGCAGATTGCTGCTGCCAACTATGTGCGCCTGTTGTCAAGTTTTGGGTGAAAGAATAAGATGATTTAGTCCCTGTTTTAATATTTTGTCATTTGAAGAATTAATTTATAAATTTTATGAGCTAAATAGGTTGAGGAAGAATCTTAGATTCATGTCAAATTGCCTTAAGAGATTATGGCTTCCAACTGTTTGACAAAATGCCTCAATGGCTGTAGATTGCATGCTTGCAAGTGTTTGTCAAAAGGCCTTAATGGTTGTGGATTGCATGTTTGCGAAGTCTTTGCCAAAAGGCCTCAATGGCTGTAGCTTGTAGATTGCATGCTTGCAAAGTGTTTCTCAAAACTTCAATGGATTTAGTTTTTGTGCATATAATTGTTAGAGTAAATGCCCTACTTACTATAGCTTTTATGTACTAGAAAATCTATGAATATAATATTAAATGGATGTAGCTTCCTATGTCTACAAGTTTTTGCATGAATGTGAAAATGAATTTAATAAGTTGTTGGAGTGTGAATAAGATAGTTGTTACTTTTATTATCTAAAGCTTTCATTTAAAAAAGCGGCGTTGTTTGAAACAATTCTACATTGACTAATTCTATTGGATTTTGTGCAAATAAGCATAATAAGTTTTGTTTGACCTGCATGTATTCATGGGTGCAATCTTATGTTTTAATGGTTGTAGCAAACAACTAGTGTGCCTGATTTTGGCAAGTCCACCGTTTTATTTGGCACTTTGGAAGAATAATATGCTTATGAATTTGTAACAACGGTTGCTCTTGTTACAACATTCATTATACCAGTCTCATTACTGAAGCAATCCTACTGGGAGTTTTTAATTGATGAATCAATAAACATATCATATTTATTTGATTTACTGATGAAGAGAGGCATATTTCTCCTTTATTTATCTTGTTATAAGTAGGTTAATATTCATACCCTTATATGTGATAGAAGCATAATGTTTTAGGTTTTTGTGGCATAAGTTTACGGTTATGATGCCAAGAGTCAATAAGTAGAACTTATTTAGCATAATCTAGGAGATTAAATAGATTGATCTAGCATAATGCTCGCACATGGCATTATGGTGGAATTTATTTCTAGTCTTACTTAGAGCTCACATATAAGTATGAAAAGAGCACATGCTTCTTTTAAACTTGAGGAGAAATGTGTTTTGGAATTGGTTTTAAGGGAAAGTTATCCCCAACTTCTTATGTGATATTGTTATCTTGAAATAGATGAAGGAATATGATTACATGATAACTAAGTTAGTAATGCTACAAAAAAAATGAGTATTAGTGATTAATGTGACCTCTACTTCTCTATATTATTGATTTTTGGTAAGGTGAGACCTTACATATGGTATCAGAGCCAGTTACAACACTAGGGCCTAATGGGCCAACATGCTTGCTTATAGGTTGATCATGTGTGAATATTGATTTTTCATGCATGTTGAATTGTTGTGTATGTTGACTTGAAAGCATATTGGTTGTATAGGGGGTATTATTATTATTATGTCATTTAGAAACTCATGAAATAAAAAGAATGTTTTCTTATATTCCTTTATATTTTTGTTAAGATAAACTATTAGAAATATTTTAAATGACTTAAAGACATGCTCAGAAAGGACGTGCTTGAGAAAGTTGGGTTTAAACCCAAGCATGTGAATGGCTTGATTGTCAATGGGTGAGTGAGAGATGTGGAGTGCATGCATGGTTGCATATATGTTTAATGCATCATTATCAATAGTAGCCATATTTACTAGCTGAAATCATATCTACCAAGAAAAATATTGGCTTAATCTGGACTATAGTATGATGACCTTGGTGTGTATGCTTTGGGAATGTGTAACAAGTGTAAGACTGAGATTCAATTAACATGATGATTGAGTTCATAATGTTAATTTTGACTCTTTTCTTATCTACACTAATGGAAGCTTAATATAAGCTACCTTGAAGGATGTCACTTTTAACAACGAATGTAGATTCACAAGTAGTTTACGTGCATTAATTTGATGTGTTAAAGTATGATTTGGGAATACATTCTTAATGAGTAAGAATGAAATTCCTATGATTTCTTTGACACGATTTTGTGTAGTTTCGGTTGACATTATATAACTTGAAATTACTCAGATACCAGGTTGTGGTATGACCTTCCTAATAAACAAGAGGCTTGAATTACTTGTGCATGAATGGTTGTGGAAACCATTTTAAGGAACACTTGAAGGTTATGTTTTCCTCAAGTTATGTATGGGTGTGGAACCGATACTAACATATATCTATGAGTTAATATATGGGTGTGGAATCCATACTAGCATATATCTATCAGGTAAGGTATGGGTGTGGAATCCATACTAATATATATCTATGAGCTAAGTAATTCTTTTGGTTAGAATGAACAAATTATTTTGATGAAATCTCATAGACATGATTAAGGAGGATTGATTATGTGTAATTAAGTTAAATGGATAGAGGTCCGTAACATGAATTTGCTTGAGATTTAAATCCATTATTTTCATTTTATTACAAATGAAGATACTAAGATCAATATAGTGAATACCATTAGGTGGTTTAGAATGTTTGGAATAACTGATTTTGATATATGGAGTCAAGTGTGAACTAGGTATCTATCCTCTAGTTTGCATGTCATCTGCTTGACAAAATCTGTAAATGAGATTTTAGGAGTTAGAAGATTTGCTAGTTTAAACAATTGCATCCGTGGGCGTTTTCGTAATGATTCAAGACAACATCAAGGGGTATCTGTACCTTTTGACCCTATAACCCCCGACTTGATTCCAAAAAAATACTTTTCAAAACCCAGATCGTAAATCTAGGAGATTTTTCATATTACTGCTGCCAACTATGTGCGCTTGTTGTTAAGTTTTGGGTGAAAGAATAATATGATTTAGTCCTTGTTTTAATATTTTGTCATTTGAAGAATTAGTTTATAAATTTTATGAGCTAAATAGGCTGAGGAAGAATCTTAGATTCACGTCAAATTGCCTTAAGAGATTATGGCTTCCAACTGTTTAACAAAATGCCTCAATGGTTGTAGATTGCATGCTTGCAAGTGTTTGTCAAAAGGCCTCAATGGTTGTAGATTGCATGTTTGCAAAGTGTTTGCCAAAAGGCCTAAATGGTTGTAGCTTGTAGATTGCATGCTTGCAAAGTGTTTTTCAAAACTTCAATGGATGTAGTTTTTGTGCATATAATTGTTAGGGTAAATTCCCTACTTACTGTAGCTTTTATGTACTAGAAAATCTATGAATAGATTATTTAATGGATGTAGCTTCCTATGTCTGCAAGTTTTTGTATGAATGTGAAAATGAATTTAATAAGTTGTTGGAGTGTGAATAGAGAATAGGATAATGTATGCTTTAACCCTGTATAGAAATTACCTGCATACGAATTCTAAAACACAAAAAATAAACAATGCGAGAGAATAACACATAAAACACATATACACAGAGATTTCCCTTGGATCCCAAAACTGGGACTACCAGATTGATTTTTCATTATGTTCCTTTCAATGTTACAATACATATTTATACACGCCGAAGCATCCAATACCATGGACTGAAAACCATCGCATCCAAAACCATGTGCGAAAACCATGCACAAAACCATAGGTAGGTCCACCCAACCTAATACAGGGTCCAAAATTTTTTTCCCGGGGTGCTACCCCAGACCCTGTAGAGGGGGGCTATCTGTCGCCCTTAAACCCCCGTGGTAAGCAATCGCCGCAATGAAAGGGGGGCTCCGCCCCCCTTCTAACCCCTCGGTTAACTACGTGGGCTAGTCATGGAAAGAATATAACGCAACCCAACATTCTCCCACTTGTTGTTTTCTTTCCACAGGGGGCCACAAGAGAGCTTAGTCATTTATCCAGCCCTGCAATGCCCATTGTTTCTCTACACCAAGAGAACTTCTCAGAGCTCACAGATTTTGTCAATGCATTTGCAGTATTCTTTAAAGTGTCCACCTGTTACCAGCAACACCTTTTTGTCTTCTATCATATCCCTCACAAAGTGATACTGAACATCAATGTGTTTTGCCTTTGAATGATAAGAAGGGTTCTTTGCCAAGAAGATTTCACTTTGGCTGTCACAGTCTATCCTTATAGCTCCTTGTACTAACCCCATATTTCAACACAATCTCTGCAACCAGACTGCTTTCTTACTTGCATGAGTGGCTGCCATGTACTCTGCCTCTATAGTTGATAGTGCCACTATAGATTGTTTCTTACTCATCCAACTGATTTCACCTCCAAATAGGTTAAACACATACCCACTTATAGATCTTCTCTGATCCAGATCTCCAACCCAGTCTGCATCAACAAAGCCACGAATATCCAAAACTCTGTCCAATCCTGGTCTTCCTTGGTAGCACAAACCATAATCACTAGTGCCACACAAATACCTGAAAACCCGCTTCATTGCTATCCAGTGCTCCTTCCCTAGTTTTGACATAAACCTGCTCAATACTCCCACTACATGTGCAATGTCTGGTCTAGTACAAACCATCACATACATCAGGCTACCAACTGCACATGCATATGGAACATAGGACATGTACTCTTCCTCTTCTTGTGTCTTGGGACCCTGTTCAATAGATAACTTTACACCTACAGGAATAGGAACCTTCACCGGTTTACTCTCCTGCTTATTAAACCTTTGTAGTATTGTCTCGACATACTTCCTCTGGTTTAACCAGAGCTTCCTCTTTGCCCAATCTCTTTCAATTTCCATGCCCAAAATATAGTTTGCAGCACCAAGATCTTTCATGTCAAATTTGGAGGACAATTGGGTCTTCAAATCTTAGATAATTTCTTTGCCATTTCCAACCAGCAACATATCATCCACATACAAGACCAGATAAATAACACGGTCGCCAATTAATTTGAAATACACATAGTGATCTGCTTTGCTTCTGGTGAAGCCAAGTCCCCGTATAAATGTATCAAATTTATGATACCACATCCTTGGTGATTGTTTGAACCCATACAGAGACTTCTTTAACTTGCATACCAGTTCTTTCTTACCCTTCACCGCAAAGCCTTCAGGTTGCTTCATCTAGATCTCCTCTTCCAGATCCTCGTGAAGAAATGTTGTCTTCACATCCATTTGTTCTACCTCAAAATCAAAAGTAGCAGCAACATATAAAAGTAATCTAATAGAAGCTACCTTGGCAACATCAGAAAAAATATCACCAAAATCAATTCTTGGCACCTGGGAATAACCTTTTGCCACCAACCGAGCTTTGTATTTCTCCACCTTTCCTTCTGCATTTGTCTTCTTCTTGAACACCCATTTGCTGCCAATAGGTTGTTGAAAATAGCAACAAGAAATGCTAAAAATAGAAGTGTTAAAAATAACACTGCTATAAATAGCATTTCGGGGTACATTCCAATTTTAGTTAGTCCCTGAACTAAAATTGAGAATTCAAATTCAAATTTGATCTTAGCAGCTATTTGTAAAATAATTAATTCATTCATCTTGAGTTAATTAGTTGTAGAAAATCAAACATGAAGTCTATGTGAAGACATGCAACAATTTCCCCTTTGATTGAGGAAGTTATCCCTTGATTAAGGAGATCAGGATGAGTTGTACTTTTAGTTGTAATTAGTTAGCTTAGTTATATGAGTTAAGTCCATTTAGATTAGTTCCAACAGTTTGTGGAACTGATTGTGAGTTCAATTAGTTAATGCATGCATGCATGTAACTGCTGCACTTTAGATAACTGAATATTCTCTCATAAATAACTCATGCATGTCAGTTTAGTCAGAGACCCAGTTGAGATCAGATGATGGGACAATGTACTATCAATTGCAGGAATATTCCATTGAGGATATCTCTTGCATGTAGAAGGAATTCATTCCTTGGAGATTGCGCAGTTACTTCTGAGCTTGGTGAGTTGTGTGAGAGGTCAATTCACACAGGTGGCAGCCAGAGGACCTAGGAGAAACTGCACAAGGAAATAGGAGGCTTAGAGGACTGAATGAAGGCATATGTTGTGTCTATTCAGTCTATGAGCAACATTGTAGGATTGTATTGAGATCTGGATAGCTTGTGAGCTAAAGCTTTGTGTAATCCAGACATATTTCCACTTGTATGATATTATAGAGATCAGGGTTTTTAACTGAGGCTTTCCCTAGAGTATTCTTCTGTGTTCATGTGTGATTACTTTCTCATTCTCTGTTATATGTGTTCTATTTGATCTTGCTCATAATTGATTAAGCTTCCGCAAGTTTGTTTGTAGAAGTAGATCAAGTATTTTGCTTTAGTATATTGCATAATCTGGTGATCTACAGTGGGAAATTCTACATGGGTTTCCTTCCAGCCAGTAACTCCAGCAGATCCCAAGCCTCATTTTTGTGCAAAGATGCCATTTCATCAACCATGGCCTCTTTCTAGAGTTTGCCATCCTCTGAATCTACTGCTTCCTTCACAGTTCTGGGATCATCATTAGTAACAGATAAAGCAAAATTTGAACAAAAAGCAGATGGACTATACCTTTCTGGCTGCCTTCTTTCTCGAACTAATCTTCTCACACCCAAAGTTTGTGGCTCTTCATCTTCTGATTCCTCCTCTGTTGCAAAGTCTGATTCTTCCTCCTTTAGCTCAAACTCTATCTTCTCAAGTTCCTTTGATGGGACTTCATGTTTAATAACATCTTTCACCTCTCTGAACACCACATCTTGGCTATACACAACCTTCCTTATTACAGGGTTCCAAAGCTTATAACCCTTTAAACCATCCTTATACCCAATAAAGATGCACTTTTCAGATTTACTATCCAACTTGGTTCTTTTCTCCTTTGGAACATGTACATATGCATCACATCCAAATACCCTCAGATGTGAAAGAGAGGGCTTCTTACCAGTCCATACCTCTTGTGGAGTCTTATCCTCCAACATTGATGAAGGTGATCTGTTGACCAGGTAACATGTTGTCTCCACCGCCTCTGCCCAGAATTCTTGTCCTAACTCGGCACCACTGAGCATGCTTCTTGCCCTTTCCATCAACGTCTTGTTCATTCTTTCTGCAACTCCATTTTGCTCAGGTGTGTATGGAGTAGTCTTCTGTCATGCTATACCACACTTCTTATAGAATTCTTCAAATTCCTTTTTGCAAAAATCTCCACCATTATTTGACCTCAACACCTTTATCTTCTTCTCTGTCTGGTTTTCCACCAGAGCCTTAAATTCTTTAAACCTATCAAAGACTTCATATTTATTCTTAAGGAAATATATCCATGTATTCCTTGAGAAGTCATCTATAAATGATACATAGTACACAGACTTACCCAGTGATGGAACCTTCACAGGTCCAAACACATCACTGTGCACAAGCTCTAATATCTGTTTCACCCTCTTACCACCAGAGGGGAAACTCACCCGATTCTGCTTCCCATATACACAATTTTCACAAAAATCAAAATCTGGAGAGCTATTACTCATACCTTCTACCATACATTTACCATGAAGTATTTGAAGGCCCTTCTCTCCAATATGTCCAAGCCTTTGATGCCACAACATGGTCTTCTCTCCAGAGACCACTAGATTTTTTGCTCCACTTTCAGGAACCATAGAACTATTGCACCCATCAACAACAATGCTACCTTGTAGCTTGTACAGAGTTCCAATCCGAACTCCTCGCATCAATACCAGTGATCCTTGAACCATCTTGCATGTATCCTTCTCGAACACTGTTTTTACACCTACATCATCTAGCCTACTTACGGAAATCAGATTTCTGGCTAATGCAGGAATATGTAGAACACCCAGAAGTGTTTTAACCCTTCCACCTTGCAACTTCAACTTTACTTTTCTGTGACCAACGATTCTAGCCTTCCTATCATCCCCCAAGAAGACATCACCACCATCATATTTCTCATACTCGCAGAACCACTCTTATGGGAAGTGAAGTGAAAGGATGCACCTAAATCAATCAATCAGCCTCATGATCTACATGTGTACTTGAAGAAGCCAAGTACACATCCCCACCTTCATCTGAGGTGGTTTTCGCCTCTGTAGGAGGAGTATCATCAAATCCATTTCCTTTATCAGGAGCTTTAGATTTATAGTCCCTTTTGTAGTGCCCTTCCTTTCCACATTTCTAGCACACCACCTTTACAGGTTTTCCTAGAGATTTAGATCTCCCTCTAGATTTAGATATCCCACTCGATCACTTATTTTTGTTTCTGTTCTGGGACCGTCCTCGTACAGACAAGGCATCACCATTCTGGCTCTCCATATTTTTCCGTCTCATCTCCTCCATCAGCAAGGATGAAACTATTTCATCAAACTAAAAGTCAATTGCATTGCTACCTATTGCAATAACCAAACTATCCCATGAATTTGGGAGAGAAAAAAATAAACTAATGCACTTATCTTCATCTGAAATTTTAATATCAACAAACAATAAATGACTTACCATAGTATTAAATGCATTCAGATGCTCTGTCACCGAATCTCCATCTTTCATCCTCAGGTTGTACATCTTTTTCCGTAAGAACAGTTTATTCACTAGAGACTTAGATTGGTACAAAGTCCTTAACTTGTCCCACAAACCCTTCGCCGTAGCTTCCCCTGATACATTCAGCAATACTGAATCCGAGACATACAATCATATTGTTCTCTTTGCCTTCAGATCCAACTTCTTCCATTCTTCATTGGACACTTCCGTTGGTTTAGTACCCTGATCTACTGTGATCCACGGATCTTTGTCCACCAACAAATCCTCCATTTTGAGTTTCCACAACTCAAAACTTTGACCATTAAATTTCTCGATCTCTATCTTTCCACTGCTCACCATCATCTTTCACCACCATAATCGATCCTGTAGATCTCCCACTAAACAGGGTCTACCACAGGCCTGAGCGAAACCCCTCAGCAACAAAGGCGTCCCCTTGAAGCCAAAATAGTTTTGATACCAAATGTAGGTTTTAACATCGTACAAAAATTACCTGCATACGAATTCTAAAACACAGAAAATAAACAATGCAAGAGAATAACACATAAAACACATATACACAGAGATTTTCCCCTGGATCCCAAAACGGGACTACCAAATTGATTTTTCATTATGTTCCTTTTAATGTTGCAATACATATTTATAAATGCCAAAGCATCCAATACCATGGACCGAAAACCATCGCGTCCAAAACCATGTGCGAAAACCATGCATAAAACCATAGGTAGGTCTGCCCAACCTAATATAGGGTCCAAATTTTATTTTTTTTCGCAGGGCGCTGCCTCGGACCCCGTAGAGGGGGACTACCTGTCCCCCTCAAACCCCCAAAACAGGGGGGGCTACCGCCCCCCCTGTGACCCCCCCGCTGTGCAATCAACACAATGAAGGGGGGGCTCTGCGCCCCTTCTAACCCCCCAGTTAACTACGTGGGCTAGTCGTGGAAGGAATATAACACAACCCCAACAGATAGTTGTTACTTTTATCATCTAAATCTTTCATTTAAAAAAGGGGTGTTGTTGGAAACAATTTTACAGTGACTACTTTTGTTGGATTTTGTGCAAATAAGCATAATAAATTTCATTTGACCTGCATGTATTCATGGGTGCAATCTTATGTTTTAATGGTTTTAGCAAACAACTAGTGTGCCTAATTTTGGCAAGTCCACTGTTTTATTTGGCACTTTTGAAGAATAATATGCTTATGAATTTGTAACAATGGTTGCTCTTGTTGCAACATTCATTATACGAGTCTCATTAATGAAGCAATGTTATTGGGAGTTTTTAATTGATGAATCAATAAACATATCATATTTATTAGATTTATTGATGAAGAGAGGCATATTCCTCCTTTAGTTATCTTGTTACAAGTAGGTTAATATTCATACCCTTATATGTGATAGAAGCATAATATTTTAGGTTCTTGTGGCATACTTTTATGGTTATGATGTCAAGAGTCAATAAGTAGAACTTATTTAGCATAATCTAGGAGATCAAATAGGTTGATATAGCTTAATGCTCGCACATGGCATTATGGTGGAATTTATTTCTAGTCTTACTTAGAGCTCACATATAAGTATGAAAAGAGCACATGCTTCTTTTAAACTTGAGGAGAAATGTGTTTTGGAATTGGTTTTAAGGGAAAGTTATCCCCAACTTCTTATGTGATATTGTTATATTGAAATAGATGAAGGAACATGATTACATGATAACTAAGTTAGTAATGTTACAAAAAAAATAAAAATTGAGTATTAGTGATTAATGTGACCTCTACTTCTCTATATTATTGATGGTTGGTAAGGTGAGACCTTACATATGGTATCAAAGCCAACTACAACACTAGGGCCTAATGGGCCAACATGCTTGCTTGTAGGTTGATGATGCGCGAATGTTGATTTTTCATGCATGTTGAACAATTGTGTACGCTGAATTGAAAGCATATTGGTTGTATAGGGGGTATTATTACTATTATGTCATTTAGAAACTCATGAAATAAAAAGAATGTTTTCTTAGATTCCTTTATATTTTGGTTAAGACAAAATATTAGAAATATTTTAGAGGACTTAAAGACATGCTCAGAAAGGACATGCTTGAGAAAGCTGGATTTAAACCCAAGCATGTGAATGGCTTGATTGTCAATGGGTGAGTGAGAGATGTGGAGTGCATGCATGGTTGCATATATGTTTAATGCATCATTATCAATAGTAGACATCTTTACCAGCTGAAATTGTATCTACCAAGAAAAATATTGTCTTAATCTCGACTATAGTCTGATGACCTTGGTGTGTATGTTTTGAGAATGTGTAACAAGTGTAACACTGAGATTCAATTGACGAGATGATTGAGTTCAAAATGTTAATTTTGAATCTTTTCTTATCTACACTAATGGAAACTTAATATAAGCTACCTTGAAGGATGTCACTTTTAACTGTGAATGTAGATTCACGAGTAATGTATGTGCATTAATTTGATGTGTTAAAATATGATTTGGGAATACATTCTTAATGAGTAAGAATGAAATTCCTATGATTTCTTTGACATGATTTTGTGTAGTTTGGGTTGACATTATATAACTTGAAATTACTCAGATACCAGGTTGTGGTATGACCTTCCTAATAAACAAGAGGCTTAAATTACTTGTGCATGAATGGTTGTGGAAGCCATTTTAAGGAACACTTGAAGGTTATGTTTTCCTCAAGTTATGTATGGGTGTGGAACCCATACTAGCATATATCTATGAGCTAATGTATGGGTGTGGAATCCATACTAGCATATATCTATTAGGTAAGGTATGGGTGTGGAATCCATACTAACATATATCTATGAGCTAAGTAATTTTTTTGGTTAGAATGAACAAATTATTTTGATAAAATCTCATAGACATGATTAAGGAGGATTGATTATGTGCAATTAAAGTTAAATGGGTAGAGGTTCGTAACATGACTTTGCTTGAGATTTAAATCCATTATTTTCAATTTATTACAAATGAGGATACTAAGATCAATATAGTGAATACCATTAGGTGGTTCAGAATGTTTGGAATAACTGATTTTGATATATGGAGTCATGTGTAAACTAGGTATCTATCCCCTAGTTTGCATGCCATCTGTTTTACAAAATCTGTAAATGAGATTCTAGGAGTTAGAAGATTTGCTAGTTTAAACAATTGCATCCGCGGGCGTTTTTGTAATGATTCAGGACAACATCAGGGGGTATATGTACATTTTGGCCCTATAACCCCCGACTTGATTCCAAAAAAATACTTTTCAAAACCCAGATCGTAAATTTGGGAGATTTTCGAGATTGTTGCTGCCAACTATGTTGTCAAGTTTTGGGTGAAAGAAAAATAAGATTTAGTACCTATTTTAATATTTTGTCATTTGAATAATTAATTTATAAATTTTATGAGCTAAATAGGTTGAGGAAGGATTGTAGATTCATGTCAAATTGCCTTAAGAGATTATGGCTTCCAACTGTTTGACAAAATGCCTCAACAGTTGTAGATTGCATGCTTGCAAGTGTTTGTCAAAAGGCCTCAATGGTTGTGGATGGCAGGTTTGCAAAGTGTTTGCCAAAAGGCCTCAATGGCTATAGATTCTAGATTGCATGCTTGCAACGTGTTTTTCAAAACTTCAATGGATGTAGTTTTTGTGCATATAATTGTTAGAGTAAATGCCCTACTTTTTTTTTTCTCGGTAAAGCTAGCTAATCTATTATATTATATACAGGTAAACATTACATGCAAAAAGACAGGCCGTCCAGGGCCAACTGTGGCACCTTGGATAGCTTTGCTTGACACAGAAGTCGCCCTCGCAGGGGCAGCACCTCCAGGATATACCAAAACTTATGACACAGAGTTGATCTCAGACAGTAATGAAACGGCCCGCGCAGGGGCTTCCAACAAAAAAACTCATAGTAGACCTTGCCATGACGCATAACAGACAGACACAAAATATGAAAAAGAACTGAAAGTATACAAACATAGAAATGTAGCATATTCCAGATACCAGCCGAGACCTCTAACCTATACCAGACCCGAGAGAGAGAAAAGTAAGCTGGAGAGTGCCTCTGGGGATTAATCTTCAGGCTCTTCCTCCATGATGTAGCTCCAGCCTTGGCCTTCAGGGATGCCTTCCCACATTGCCATGGGATCCTTCGCTGTGGCCGGCGGTTCCTGCTCTGGAGGTCGGGGAGGGGCTTGTTGAAGCTCCTTCCCTGAATTGCCCTTTTCAATTGGTGGCTGCAGCACTGGACTTTCCTCACGATTGCCTTCTGGAAGTATCTCAGCCGAAACCGGTTGCTTTCCATCTTCATTCCCCTTAGGAACCTTCGTAAAGAGAACTGAGATATGAGCATTAATGCCTGCATTTTCCCGCAAGCTGCCCAGGGTGAAAACAACTGAGCCGAATGCTGGAAGCACGGACTCTCCTCCATTGGAGCTGCCGACCTCCAAGAACTGACTGGCTGGAATTGGTATGGCTCCCGCCCTCCTGTAGCAGTAGCAGCAGCAGCAGTGACGGTGTACATCCGCTGCAGGGGGGCGTGAAGATGCACCACGCCCAGGTCCCCTCCTACTCGGCTGTCTTTCACGCAGTCGCACCATATTTTCCGCGGCTCCTTCAACTTGCTCCAGGACCGAGCTAGTGGGCTTGAAGTCTCTGCTCTCACTTCCAATTGAGTGCAGTCCCCGAATTGATTCAAGGCAGAGCTCAACTGCCCATAAACCGCGCACAGGATTAGCAAGCAAGAAGCGAACTTCGCCCAAGTGAATGCCTTCACTCTTCGCGTCAATTGCGCTCCATTTGCCCTCAGAATTCTGTTCCCACCTGAGGCATTCTCCAGAGTCGAAATGGCTATTTGCAATAGTAGTGGCTGCGTTTTGAAGGAGAAGAGCGTCCACCGGACGAAATTCCTCCAGAGCCTGCACCACACAAACCTTATATTGCGTATGAGCCTGCAGTGATCCATCACCCTTATAAATTCTTGCAACATTCCCTCGATAGGAGCTCTCCATAATTGCTCCCTGCAACAGCAGCTCTTCACCTGGCGTAGCATTGAATGCCAAGAGCTTGGGCTGTTGATCTTCATACCTCGGCGGCAGCGTGCAATAATTGTTCTGCGTTAACACGGGGTGGCACATGCTGGGCATGTGGCCCGTCCCTGGCTGACGTGCTAACACCCGCATCCGGGGAGTAAATGCCCTACTTACTGTAGCTTTTATCTACTAGAAAATCTATGAATAGATTATTTAATGGATGTAGCTTCCTATGTATGCAAGTTTTTGTATGAATGTGAAAATGAATTTAATAAGTTGTTGGAGTGTGAATAGAGAATAAGATAGCTGTTACTTTTAGTATCTAAAGATTTCATTTAAAAAGGGGGTGTTGTTGGAAACATTTTTACAGTGACTAATTCTGTTGGATTTTGTGCAAATAAGCATAATAAGTTTTGTTTGACCTGCATGTATTCATGGGTGCAATCTTATGGTTTAATGGTTTTAGTAAACAAATAGTGTGCCTGATTTTGGCAAGTCCACTGTTTTATTTGGCACTTTTGAAGAATAATATGCTTATGAATTTGTAACAACAGTTGCTCTTGTTGCAACATTCATTATACGAGTCTCAATAATGAAGCAATGCTATTGGGAGTTTCTAATTGATGAACCAATAAACATATCATATTTATTAGATTTATTGACAAAGAGAGGCATATTCCTCCTTTAGTTATCTTGTTACAAGTAGGTTAATATTCATACCCTTATATGTGATAGAAGCATAATATTTTAGGTTCTTGTGGGATACTTTTATGGTTATGATGTCAAGAGTCAATAAGTAGAACTTATTTAACATAATCGAGGAGATCAAATAGGTTGATCTAGCGTAATGCTCGCACATGACATTATGGTGGAATTTATTTCCAATCTTACTTGGAGCTCACATATAAGTATGAAAAGAGCACATGCTTCTTTTGAACTTGAGGAGAAATGTGTTTTGGAATTGGTTTTAAGGGAAAGTTATCCTCAACTTCTTATGTGATATTGTTATATTGAAATAGATGAAGGAAGATGATTACATGATAACTAAGTTAGTAATGTTACAAATTTTTTTTTTGAGTAATAGTGATTAATGTTACCTCTACTTCTCTATATTATTGATTGTTCGTAAGGTGAGACCTTAGATATGGTATTAGAGCTAGCTACAACACTAGGGCCTAATGGGCCAACATGCTTGCTTGTAGGTTGATGATGTGTGAATGTTGATTTTTCATGCATGTTGAACTGTTGTGTATGCTGACTTGAAAGCATATTGGTTGTGTAGGGGATATTATTATTATTATGTCATTTAGAAACTCATGAAAGAAAAATAATGTTTTCTTATATTCCTTTATATTTTTGTTAAGACAAACTATTAGAAATATTTTAAAGGACTTAAAGACATGCTCAGAAAGGACGTGCTTGAGAAAGTTGGGTTTAAACCCAAGCATGTGAATGGCTTGATTGTCAATGGGTGAGTGAGAGATGTGGAGTGCATGCATGGTTGCATATATGTTTAATGCATCATTATCAATAGTAGCCATCTTTACTAGCTGAAATCATATCTACCAAGAAAAATATTGGCTTAATCTGGACTATAGTATGATGACCTTGGTGTGTATGCTTTGGGAATGTGTAACAAGTGTAAGACTGAGATTCAATTAACGTGATGATTGAGTTCATCATGTTAATTTTGACTCTTTTCTTATCTACACTAATGGAAACTTAATATAAGCTACCTTGAAGGATGTCACTTTTAACTGTGAATGTAGATTCACGAGTAATGTATGTGCATTAATTTGATGTGTTAAAATATGATTTGGGAATACATTCTTAATGAGTAAGAATGAAATTCCTATGATTTCTTTGACATGATTTTGTGTAGTTTGGGTTGACATTATATAACTTGAAATTACTCAAATACGAGGTTGTGGTATGAGCTTCCTAATAAACAAGAGGCTTAAATTACTTGTGCATGAATGGTTGTGGAAACCATTTTAAGGAACACTCGAAGGTTATGTTTTCCTCAAGTTATGTATGGGTGTGGAACCCATACTAGCATATATCTATGAGCTAATGTATGGGTGTGGAATCCATACTAGCATATATCTATCAGGTAAGGTATGGGTGTGGAATCCATACTAACATATATCTATGAGCTAAGTAATTCTTTTGGTTAGAATGAACAAATTATTTTGATGAAATCTCATAGACATGATTAAGGAGGATTGATTATGTGTAATTAAAGTTAAATGGATAGAGGTTCGTAACATGAATTTGCTTGAGATTTAAATCCATTATTTTCATTTTATTACAAATGAAGATACTAAGATCAATATAGTGAATACCATTAGGTCATTTAGAATGTTTGGAATAACTTATTTTGATATATGGAGTCAAGTGTGAACTAGGTATCTATCCTCTCATATGGTAATTCTTTTGTATATGTTGGATTTACTTAGAATTAAATTGATTTTCAAATTCTTGAAATGTAGAAAAATATTATTGTGATAAGTTGATGAAATATATTTTCTATTGGCTTAAGACAAATTAGGTCTAGGAAATGCCATAATAGTCTCCTTAATGATTTATCAATTGCATATTGGTGGAATTCTATTTAACTAAATTAATTAGAGAAATTATGAGGATTGAACTCATGAACTGCTCTAAACTATTGTTAGTTAGGCGATCGAGTCAAAATTCATATTGTTTGTTGACTCGATGAACTGCTTTCTTGGAATTTGATTAACTTGTAAATTGTTAAGAGAATAACATGTCTAGAAGATAAACATTTTTTGTGGTGAGAACTTTGTTTTATTTGAAAAGGTATGTGATTAACGAAAAGCTTATTTGAGTTCTTGTTTTACAAGAATACATGCTTGTGATATTTTTTTTGTAGAGTGAGATCACATTTTGATGAATTGGAATTCTTGCATGATTTAGAAGCCTAAGATGATTGTATTGTATGTGGAATGGAAGAGATTGTTGGAATTAGTAATTTGTGCTTGGATGTATAGTTGTATGAGTAGTTATTAGTCCTACAAAAGGTTGTAATCTTTTGAGAGGGTGGTAATTCTCCTTAAAAAAAAGGGGGCTTAGCTTTAGGCTAGAAATTCCCTTGTGATAGTCTAAATCTTATTTAAATTCAACAAGATTCTTCATATTTTGAGAAATGTATGGTTTTCATAGCTTGTTTTTGTGTATGTATTAATAGTAAGGAATAAGACTTGAAACCAAATGAATTGATTAATTACTGAATAGAAATCATGAGCGATTTTATAGTTGGAAAACAAATTGACTTATAGTTATCAAGGTAGATTCAATAATATAGATATCGTAATTGCATAATTATGAGATTTGTTCTTTATTAGAAGCCACTTTCAAAAAGATATCATTAATTTTCTTTCAGAATGAAGATCTTCTAACAGAGTCATTCATAGTTGATTCTCAATAATAATGAATATTATGGGAACAAAGGAATGGTCTATAATACATAAGTGGGTCAATGAGGATTGTATAGAACCTTAGCTTGTTAGTTTAAAAAAAATGGTGTCTTGAACCTCAAATTGTGATTTTTCCTAAAGAGTAAACATTTAGTAAAAACTATAGGTAGATCCTAAAGATTTTGATTGCAAGGATGTCTTATGGAATGAGAAGGGGAAACTTGGATTGAGAAGACATAAATCAAGTGGGATGTAAGAGTGGGTTTTATATATGACATCAGGTTTTGTTGTGTAGTTTCATTGGCAATTGTATGTGGATGATTTTATGCTTCTTGTATGCAAATTTGATTGTGAGATGGGATGGACCATAATTGTTGTTTATACAACCAATGTGTGAGCTATTTATAGCTTGTCAAGCTCAACATACTATAGAACCAAGAAGATGACACATGTAGGATTCATGTAGACTATGAGAAAGAAAAACATGTAGAATATCAAATTATTATAGATAACTTAAGTAGATTACATAAAATAGTATTTTGATATGGTATTATAAATTGTATGGCTGGTTTTGATATAGAAATATTTGGCATTTTATATCAAAACATGCCTAATATGGCATGGATATATTCTCTACCTAATTAAGAATGGTATGTTTTAGTTTTCATGGAGTTGCTTCCAATTTAGAAAACATTAAACTATGGATTGGCATGAAGAAAAAGAAATCAAATAAATATACATAAGGTTAAAACCTTATTGATAGGAGAATAAAAAAGAGTTACTAAGTATCTTATGGTTGTAGGAAAAACTTCAGACCAAGTTTAGCCCAAGAGGGGGAGTATGTAGTGTCCCACCTTGGCAAGGTTAGTTTTGTGACACTTAGAGAGGGCGATTTTTATGTAACGATATAATATTATGCATGACATACTTATATGCTATAGACCTAGTTTGGGTCACCTCGTTGCTATGTGCTTATAGATAATACATATGGTTGTGTGTATAAAAACTGATTTTGGTTAAGAGCATATTATCAATGTTTTCTTTTTATATCTTAGTTTGAACATATGTGTATGACATGAATGGTGATCCAAGATTGATACACATAGATCCATGAAGGATCATGGCTATGTAGAACATATGGTTAATTATTATTAATGGATGACAGATGATTTGTATGGTTATATATGAATAATCTTGTACTAAGCATGGTGTGGCAGGGGACCTGGTTATTTGTAAACCAGGATGCTCAAATTATAAATGATTGTGGAAGTCATGATACATGATTTGTATGATTATATATGCTTATCTTGTATTGAGAAAGATGTGGCAGGGGACATGGTTATTTGCAAACAAGGGTGCTCAAATTATAAATGACTGTGGAAGTCATGATACATGATTTTTATGATTATATATGCTCAATATTGTATTGAGTAGGACGTGACATGGGACATGATTGTTTGCAAACAAGGATGTTCAAATTATAAATGGACGCGAAAGTCATTTCTCCAAAACCAAAATGACTGTGGAAGTCATGCACAATCTTTAGTAAAATGTGAATAAGTCAATTATGAAATTCATTTGATTCCTTTGATCTATGAGAATGTGATGTGTGCAAGCCTTGGAACAAGGCCTTACCAATGAACCATCAGATGGGTGTGAGCTCACAATCAGTACCTTAAGGTGAAGCGCGGAGTTTCGAAGTAGCTTAGATGATATTCCATGGAAATTAGGGCATGGAGTCCTAAATCCTTGAAAGATAAAGATGTGGAGTTTGGATCTATAATAAAAGGATTATGGTGCAGAGTTCTAAATCCATGAAAGATATATACATGGAGGCTTGGATCTAAATAAAAGGATTGGGACGCGAAGTCCTAAATATCTAAAAGATCAAGGTGTGGAATCTTGGATCCTTGGAATAGATTAGGGTGCGAAGTCCTCAATCTACTAAGGCATGGAGATGCATGCAATAAGGATGTAGAATCCCTATTCTCCGAAAGAAAAATACCACTCATGGACAGCTCAGGGATGAATTTCCTTAATAAAATCTCATTTTTGACAATTCTGGAGCGAGTTTCTAAAAATAGAAAGTCATGTCTATCATCTTGTTTTTAGAAAGTCATGTCTATCATCTCAAGTATGACTTTCCAAAAATAATAAGTCACCTTCAATCAATGGGTAATCAAGTATAGTTGAAGGAAAATCACTTAAATTATCATTACTCAATCCTAATAGTTGAATCTCGACTTAATCCGCAATATTATTAATATTAATATTAATATTATTATCTTTTATGAGACTATGATATTATTATTAAAAGGGAATTATAAGTCACCTTCATCTCCTCAATCACTTCACACCTCTCTCCTTGATGACTCTCATGGCTCTATGCATTTTTTTTTAATACAATACACTCTCTTGTATGCACTCGTCAAAGAATGCTATATTCCTCTTACACTCATTAAAGACATGTCATAAAAAATGCTTCTTACACTCTCTTTAATGCATATGCTACACTCTCCTTAACTAAGGCATGCATACCTCTCCCTAATGGCATGAGTTGCACTCCTCTAAAAGGAATACAAGGCATGCATGTTACCCATCTTTTATGACAAGAATTTGTTGTTCCTCCTATATATGTGTCTCATGTATTCTCACTTGAGGGAGGTGCATGGTGATACAAAGAGTTTGAGAGATTTGAAGAAGTTTGTGAGAGGGAGAGATTTGGAGAGTAGCCAAATGCTAATCTAAATTACAAAGTATCTCTCTACTACTATATTTTAGTACTGCTTGTGAGCTCTTACAACTCGGGGGTTCTAGGGGGAGAAGTTCTCCCTGGATATGGTTGGGTGGAAAACCGGATGGTTCAAATGAGTTGGTTAAGGAATCAGAGATGGATCATATTCTCAACGATTGGAGTTGCACATCTGATCAGGTATAAATTTAATTGTCTTGAAATTTTAGTGTTGTAAGCATCTAATTTGGTTTAAGCTTATGCTACTTAGAATAATATTGGAATTATTATTGGTGTAGTTTATGTTACTAACCTTGGTATTGTAGAATTTGAGAAAGGAAAGCCAAATATTGTTGAAGATAATTCCAATAAAGAATTTACAAAGTACTTGGGTAAGAGTTTCATGAGTTATGGTTTTGTTTCATTTTAATTAAAATAGATAACTAGATACATGTTTTAGAAGTGGTTTTAGGATATGTTGCAAAGTGTTTGGGAAAATCCGTAAATGGGAAATGTTATTATTTTTATTATATATGCAAGTGATTATGCATGAGTAAGTGTTAACTTGCAGCCTACAGGAGAATTAAGGAAAGTGACACATACCCAACATATACATGGAGGAATCACTTGATAAGCCCTTTGAATAAAAATGTAAAATAATGATAGCCAAGAGTTTCAAGGAAAGTAATTGAGGTAATTACCTGTCATTATGTGCTTACAATCCTTGCAAATGTAGATGACAAGTAAGGATACATAATGCATTAAAATAATCATCATTGGTTAACTCTTATTTTGGAGTGATTCTTAACAACTGAGGATGCTTGTCATGTGTTTGATGGAATGGTTGAATGAAAATAATGCTTGATGAATCTCAAAACCCTTCAACTCACTTACAGTAGATGAAATGATTTAGAAAAGTATTTGGGAAATAAATAAGTAATTATAACTTAATTATGTGTTACTATTTTTTATTCATGGTTGTAGATTCAAGTTTGCATGCCATCTGTTTGACAAAATCTGTAAATGAGATTCTAGGAGTTAGAAGATTTGCTAGTTTAAACAATTGCATTTGTGGACGTTTTTGTAATGGTTCATGACAACATCAGGGGGTATATGTACATTTTGGCCCTATAACCCCCAACTTGATTCCAAAAAAATACTTTTCAAAACCCAGATCGTAAATCTGGGCGATTTTGCAGATTGTTGCTGCCAACTATGTGCACCTATTGTTAAGTTTTGGGTGAAAGAATAAGATGATTTAGTCCCTGTTTTAATATTTTGTCATTTGAATAATTAATTTATAAATTTTATGAGCTAAATAGGTTGAGGAAGAATCTTAGATTCATGTCAAATTTCCTTAAGAGATTATGGCTTCCAACTGTTTGACAAAATGCCTCAATGGTTGTAGATTGCATGCTTGCAAGTGTTTGTCAAAAGGCCTCAATGGTTGTAGATTGCATGCTTGCAAAGTGTTTGCCAAAAGGCCTCAATGGTTGTAGCTTGTAGATTGCATGCTTGCAAAGTGTTTTTCAAAACTTCAATGGATGTAGTTTTTGTGCATATAATTATTAGAGTAAATGCCCTACTTACTGTAGTTTTTTTTTTTTTAACAGAAACGGTTGAATTTTATTTATAAGAAGAGGTTAGGCATGCCAAACAACCCCGATTACAGTTAATTGAGAGAATTTTGGTTCTATAGAGTCCTCATATTCTGGCTTTTGTAACAGAGATTAGCCGTTGCATTTACGCATTTGGCATGGCTGAGAGATCCTTGCTATGCTTTTGGTGTCTTAGAGTCATGTCTTACATTTCCTTTTTTTTTTCTTTGGTACTTTCCTGGGTTAAGCTAATTCCTGAATAAACTTTAATCCACAGTCCAAATTATACAAAACCCACATATATTAAACTGTATTAATATATAACCTGTCCCCACCTCTGATATACCAAGGCTCTCATCCGAACCTGACCCCACTTCAACGTTAATACCTAGACATTTTTAGCTCGCGATTACCGTCAGATCTTCCTCCATCAAGATTCGACGCTTATCGCGTCCCTCTCTGTCCGGCCCTTAACACCTCAGGAGTGTGTGATATGGGCAGTTTTGTCCTGCCACGCGTCAGCCACTAAGCGACATTGCGTCCCTTTCGTAGAAAAATTCCCAGTAGCCAAGAGTGGTGCGATGAAAACCGCTTACCACTCCTAGCGAAGTTAACACCCCTCCTTTTGCAAAGCGTGATGACCATTAGATCAACCCAGCCCAGATCCGACGCTTGTCGCGTCCCTCGTTGTCTGATCCTTAACCTGATCCCATCTCTGAACTCGACCCCACAACAAGGATAATACCCCGCCATGTACAACATGCGACAACTATCAGATCTTCCCTCGCCCAGATCCGACGCTTATTGTGTCGCTCGCTGTTCGACCCTTAACACCACAGGAGCGCGTGAAATGGGCAGATTTGACCAGCCACGCGTCGACCCCTAAGGTACATTACGTTCGATTCATGAAACACCGCTAAACAGCTAGAAGCGATGTGATGTAAACCGCTTACCACTCCCCGCGACTTTAACACCCCACCTTTTCCAGCGCGCGATGACTGTTGGATCATCCCCCGCCCAGATCCTGTGCATCGCATCCTTCAAAACTATCCTCTGATTGAATACAACTATGCGCCCTGTTAAAACACCTAAAGACTGTTGGACCATGTGAAAACCTATAGCCTGTAGAGGAGTGGCCCACTCTTTCTTGACAATGGAAGTCTGTTTGTGCCAGCCTTTTTTCTGCAGAATTCTGTCCTTGATCAGCTCTCCTTGTCTGTTAAGGAATTGGGTGCCTTTTAGGTTCTTCATCATTCTTTACCAACATACCTTGAGTTAGAAGACATCCTTTGTTAGCCATTATATCAACTTCCTTGTTCAGAGCTCGCAGGACATGGTAGAATGAGCAGGATGTGAAGTTTTGAGCCATCTTTCTTATTCTTTCAAGGGTCTTGTTTAGAGAAGAGCTATTGAGTTGGTCGCCTGTGTTAAGGATTTTAATTAGGATTTCAGAATCCCTGAAGATTTGAAGGTTTTCCCCTCTATTCCTCTGAGCCAGTTGACATGCTTTGAGCAGTTCGAGGATCTCGGCCTGGTTTTTGGTGCTCTGAACAAGGCCCCAACTAAAGCTGTATTGTTTTTGTCCATCTGTGGAGTAAATTGTTCCTCCCGCCCTTGATATCCCTAGGTTTCTTTTGGAGGCTCTGTTGAAGAAAACCATGACTTTGCCCTAATTTTTCCACCATTTTTAAAATTCCGACTCAAAGATACAGAGACTCCACTTTGGATTATGTCTAAACAATAAGGTATTCTTCTTGATGCTGGCCCGTCTCAGGGATTCACCTAGCCATATGAGCTCTTCAGGGAGAAGGGAGTTATCTAGCTTATGAGGTCTATTTTCAAAAGTTTCCAGCAACAAATCTTTGGCCTTAGCAGCCTCTGCGTTGGTGGATTGAAGTCTGTTATTGAAGATGGCTTCATTCCTAGCCAACCAGATTCCCTAACAGATATATTTTGGTATTGCATTCCAGATTTTAGTCCATGTTGAGTTGTTATTCAAAGAGTGAGGATAGCGTTCTTTCCAAGTTGCAAAAAGACTAACAACTGAAGACTGTTGAGGGATTTGGGTGTTGAGCCCCATAATTGCTTGCAATGAGATCTCTTGAGAAAAGGGGTAATATATGAAAAGGTGATCGATAGTTTCCTGATCCTTACAGCAGAGAGGGCATCTGTGTGGACCCATGATTCCTCTTTTCTCTAAGTTGTCCCTAGTGAGGGTCCTTTTGTGCATGAGAATCCAGCATAAGAAGTTGATTTTTGGGAGACCAAATAGGTCCCAAACATGCTTCCAAAGCTTTCTAGTATGGATCTGATGTTATTGTTCTTGTAGGGATGCAAAACCCAGTCAAGCTGAGAAAATTCTGGACTCCCCCCAGCCCCACTTGTCCCTCGAATGGAGATGCAGAGGAGCCAGACCAGTGAGTTTAGCTAATAATTGATGGAGTTGAGGGAGCATCCAATCAGGGGGGCGATGGAGGGCCCAGTTACTCCAGTTCCCTGCTGAATCCCATGTGCATATGTCAACAAGTTTGTGGATACCTTTTTGGATGAGCTAGTTATGCAAATCTGCTATTTCCAGAGCAAGATTTAGGGGATGGAGTCCCATGATCTTGTCATCCCATAGTCTAATTCTTTTCCCATTTCCTGGAATTCTATAGAGTTGTTCTTTGAAGAATTCCTAGTCTTGGCTGCACAACTTCCACAACGTGGTTCCTTTGTGGGAAGCTCCTTCTTCCATATTCTTTATTGAGAGTCTGTGCATATATTTTTTAATTAGAACTTGACTTACAAGGTTTCTTTGGTTTGAGAAGATTTTCCAGAGGATCTTCCCTCCCATTGCCAGATTGGCCAACACAGGATCTCTTACCTGAAGTCCACCTTCAGATATTGGCCTTTTCACTATGTCCTAGCTTACTAAATGGATTTTTTTTTTGGTTCCCCTTTCCTCCTTGCCATAGAAAATTTCGAATCAACTTTACTAATTGTTTGGTGATCATTTTTGGAGCCAAAAGGAAAGAGGCCTCGTAGATAGGAAGGGATGAGAGAACTGACTTGACCAGAGTGAGCTTCCCGGCTGAGGAAAGCCACTGTCTACCCCAAGCAGTAATTTTAGCCTTAATTTTGCTGATAATTTCTATCCAATGAGGGGTCTTAGTCGAACCCAAGGTGTTATGAAACCAGCTCAAAAAAGATAGAGTGGATAGATCAACGCCTTAGAATTCAGCCTCTTCGAGGGGGAAACCTCCTTTACATTACATAAACGAACAATTCTTGGATGATTCAAATGAAAAAACCTCCTTTCTATATATAGGAGTCTAAGGAGTCACAATATAACCCAGCCGACCTAACAATAATAATATAAAGCCACAAAAATAACAATAGAGGGATTCTATGGGGCACAATAATAACAATATGGGGACAATAGGGTGTTATAGACATTTTTGGGCATTGCAACCCCAAGCATAAATTTCCATAAACCAAGGGCTCCTAAGTCCCTAAAGGTGTTGTTCCAACCCCTAGAAGAACAAGGTCAACTAATTACGACATCTCCCAGAAGTTCTCCATGAAAAAATACTCAGAACTGGTCAAAACTGGACCATTTCACCTGCTCCATAGGCAAAGTGCGTTGCATCCCACCTAAATACACACAATAGGTGCGTTGCATGTCAAAAAGCCCTTCTATGGGGTGCGATGGGCAAGAAGGGACAAATGGTAGGGTCAATCCGCAAGGTGGAGAAGCATGGAATCTTCCAGAAACTTCTCCTGTGACACTTGTCTCTCTGAATTCGACCAGGGATGAGTAAGAGATCATCGATCTCCAAGTGGAATCAAGAACTATCAGAGGGGAGACACTAATCAAATCTCAAAAGCTGACTCACCTCCCTTGCAGACATCTATATATGGATCCCTCATCCCAGAGATCCAGGGGCTGGAATTTTGTATCTTGTAAGGAAGTGTTGTTGGTTTCTTGGTGAAACATCATAGTGTTGGGTGATCTAAGCTTTTCATGAGGTGAAGAAGGGCTTCTTGCTGAGAGGATGATGCTGGGTCAGAAAAATTGGTTGTAATTCTCTTGGCTCTTTCTTGATTATCAATAAAGCTATTCAATTTTTCCTCCATACACTTGTGTGATTGATGTTTTATGCATTTGTGTGGTTAATATACATCTGACCCTATATTGCTTATGATAATAGATCTATGTTCTCGTATAGTGTTATGCTGCTTTGATTCTACAGGTACTCTGTGAAGCTGGGTACATAAGAAAGCAAGTAGCAAAGGACTATCAGAAGGGAAAGGAATCGAGTTAGGAACCAAGCGCAAGACAGAGGTTGGTCTCCTTTATTCTTCTCTCATCTATCTCTCATAAAGGAAAACGAAAGTAGTTTTAGTTTGTTTGTTTCTAAGGTAGCTACCAGCCTTAGTGGGATTAGCAGTTCTGCATAGACACTATTCCCGGTAACATAGGGGCACAACAATATTAATAAGGGATACAACTACAATAGTAATGGGGTAATCTCTAGTATTATAGGGACCTAACATGCCCCTCTCCTTCAAAAAAGTGTTGTCCTCAATGCTTGAGTAGCTCTAGATGCTTCTGTATAAAATTTTCATCCTCCCATGTGGAATCTTCAGTGGATAAGTTCTTCCACTTGATAAGATACTCCAAAATTGATTGATTTCGTAGCTGTCGAGTTCTTGTTTCTGTGACTGCTTCCGGTTCCAATATAAATTTTCCTTCCTCGTCAAGTTCTGGAAATATTGTTTGAACTGGGAGCTTGTCACCTATAACCTTCTTTAAACATGAAACATGGAAAACTGGGTGCAATCGAGAAGTTGCAGGAAGCTCCAATTTGTAAGCCATAGTACCAGTCTTTTGCAACACCTTGTACGGACCATAATACTTTGGTGATAATTTATTATACTTCTTAGCTTGCTTGAGGGACATTTGCTTATATGGTTGTAGCCGTAAGAATACCCAATCACCTACATCAAAACTTCTTTCGCTGCGATGTTGATCTGCCTATTGTTTCATTCTATTCTGTGCCAACACGAGGTTATCCTTTAAGAGTTGGAAGACTTGTTGTTGATGTTCGATGTGATGTTCCACTGCTTGAACCTTAGAATTTTCTCTTAAATATGATGTGATGGATGGTGGCTGATATCGATAAAGTGCCATAAATGGGGTCATTTATGTTGCTGTATGGAAGGAAGTGTTATACCACCATTCAGCTAGAGGCAACCATTTGACCCATTGTGTCTGTTTATCAGATAAAAAGCAACGAAGATATCCTTCCAAACATTTGTTTACTATCTCAGTTTGCCCATCAGTTTGAGGATGATAAGATGAGCTATGAGCTAACTAAGTACCAAGACAAGAAAATAATTTTGTCCAAAAATTTCCAGTGAAAATGGGATCTCTGTCACTTACAATAATCTTTGGGTTTCCATGTAGCTTTTGAATTGTTTCCATAAATGCAGTAGAAACTGCACTGGCTTTAAATGGATGTGATAATGCACAAAAGTGTGCATACTTCGTAAGTCTGTAAACTACCACCATGATGACACTCTTTCCCTCAGATTTGGGTAAACCTATGATAAAATCCATTGAAACCTCCTCCCAATGTTGGCTTGGAATGGATAAAGGTTGTAATAGACCCGGTGTCTTAACTGTTTCAACTTTATTTTGTTGGCAAACCAAACATTCCACCACAAACTTTTGAATATCCGATTTAAGGCCATCCCAAAAAAATTCCTTCTTAACCCTGTGGTAAATTTTTAAAAATCCTGAGTGCCCTCCTGTTGTGCTGTACAACAATTCCCCATTTCATAAAATTTTTACTTTTAAAACTATAATATGAAATGGGTCCCTTTTAGATTAAATTGGTATCAACTTATCATTCCTCAAAAGGTCCAAAAAGAAATAAAACATTATAAACCTTTTGAGAAAACACATAATTGGTCTTAGAATAAAAAAAATGAATAATCCTTTATTATTGCGATAAAGCGATCGCAAGATCGCATAACGCAATAACAAAGGATGCATAACAAAAGACCCATTGGTTTTCCCCGATGCGACAAGCGTGAATAACTATCGGATATCGGGAAGGCAAGCGATCATAACAAAAGGCCCCTCTCTTTGCTTCGATGCGATATCGCTATCGGCGATCGGGGAATGTAACATGCATGCAACTAAAAGCCCTCTTCTAAAAACTCCCGATGTGAATTGGCGATATCGCTATCGGCGATCGGGGATTTCGAAAGGACACCAATATAACAACTTAAGCATTCCTCCGATCGCCGATTGCGATAAAGCTAGGCGCAACTTTCAAAAAGGATTGATAAGGCTGGGATATATTATGTTTAATTAGTATTAAAGGCCTTTCTCTTCCCGATAGTGATTCACTTACGCCCAACCGCCAAAACATCAAAGCCACGCTTAAATGAATTATTCGGCCAATAAACGATATGATGAGCATTTAAATGATTGACAGGTTTAAACGGCCAATTAATGAAGCAGTGATGCCAAAATCTCTTCAGAGATTGTATCCGCGGCCACCTTATGTTAGTCTTCCATTATTCATTGATTGATATAACTCTTTCATATTTGGTTTGCGCCACCTATTCTCCGCATTACGTTCATTTTATCTCCTGTGCAGAGCTCCTCCGAAGCAGCGAATTTAGGCCAAATGGGGAAGAAGTCTAAGAAATCTGGAACAGCTTCAGCTTCCACAGTAACAGGACAACACACTGTCGATCCGGGACCAAGTAAAAAGGGATTAATCTCAGACACCACATGTCTTGGTCTCGGTAAAACTACTTGGCAGAGCATCTATAATCTGGTTGAGGCCGAAGAGCCTCAGGTAACATCAGTACAAGCCACAGCAGACCCGACCCGGAAGTCCGATGCAACCCTAAAGGATTTGGCCGACTCTTACCTACACCGGATAGCGGCTCGAGAGCAAATTATTCCATACACAGATGTGGTAAGATGGGTAATTGAGGAAATCCCAATTACAAACAGAACATTTTTCACTATCGACGGGAGAGTGTTCGGCTCGTTTCAACCCAATGATTTGAGACAAATGTACCATTTGCCCGCACTAGAGAAGAAGTATAACAAAGTGTTTTTGGAGAAGTTCAGAGATGAAAATGAAATTGAATCAGCACCTATACGGGATTGGAGACAAAACCCAACGAAACACAAGCATGAGTCCTCGGGTAAGTACTATGTCGATTCCTTGTGTTCTCCTTATTGTTATGCCGGAGTAATGATGTGTAGGATTTGGGGGTTGCATGATTCCTCAAACTTCACTATAGATATGGTACCTTTAATGGAATCAGCATGCAATAGCGAAATAATGGATTGGGGGAATATATTATCTGATAAGTTAGCAACATCTATTCTTGAATTCAGAAACAAATCCCGCGTTACTGAAAGGTTCATTCCTCCATTTTACTTTAGTGTCTACATCTTAGATACTCTTTGTTTTAACTCTGAATTTCCTATGCTGGAGTGGAGATGGACTCTACAGGACCCCATGCCCATTCATATCTACCACCAAAAGTTGTGGAAAGCCCACTATAAACACCACCTATATCAAGTTCGCAATGGATTTATGTTACCCATTTACTACGCAATTTTGACAAACCTGCTCCTAAGATTTCCTCACAAGCACAGATTGACTTGACAACCTTAGGAAACTGGTTCGGAGAAGAAAAATTTACATATGTAAGAGTTTTCGGCAGTCATGCCAGGCCTCATGTCCTCCCCTTGTATATACCCGACAAACTATTGGCTCGAGAGATAGCATATCAGCTTACATCCGAAGGAGTTACACAGACTCTAAGGAATAAAAAGAAGCAGGTCTGGCCTCCTTTTCCTCTAAGGTGTGGCGTTTACGCTCTGCATGACTACAAACATGCAGAGAAAGAAGCAGAAAAGATAAATACACTGAATCTCGCCACTCTTCCTAACAGACGATTTGATCCAAACAAAGTCGTCTATAATGCACTTGAACAGGCAAAACTCACTAAATTTGAACATAAAGAAGATGAGTTTGATGACCTATTCTCCTCGGCCGAGTCATTATTTCAGGTTCAAACGCTAGCTATAATGAGATATCATGACGACGGGTTAGTCAAATTTAACAGACTTAGAGAGCAGAGGTTGCAAACTCTGCCTCTAGATTTGTTAGCAACGGCCCCGATGACACAGTCAAGCGAGCCTGAACAACGACTTACCAACGAACCTCCTGCTACATCAGAAATTGCTGGAGAAGTCCAAACAAGAGAGCAGGAGGAACTCCAGAGGAAAGAACAGGAGGAAGCGCAGAGGAAAGAACAAGAGAGGATATGTGAAGAGGAATAGAAAAGGCAGCAGGAGCAGAGCAGCACGGACGTGAATTTCGATGCCCAGATTGACCCAAAGTTGCTCCAGGAATGGCAGCAATTCGATTCAATCATAAGCAATCTAGAAAGCTCAAAAGAAGCCGATACATCCAAAGTGGCTGATACACAGGATACAACATCAAAAGAGGTTCCAAGTGGAACCATCGGTCTACCCCCTACTATAGACATAGAAATAATTCCCAAAGATCCTTCAGATCAAATCATTTTGCAAGTGGAGGATATACCTCCATTGGATGTCTTTTACAGCCCAAAGCATAGGGTTGTAGTAAAGCGACAACGGAAAGGAGAAGGATTGATCAACCTTCCCTGTTCCCTGAACAAACAGTGACAGCCAACGTGGTTTGGAAGGAGGAGTTTGATCCTTCTGATGACCTAATAAAATTGTCCCAATATGCTGGAGCCTATTCAAATGCCACCATGGACAAGGCATCAGAAGTGAGTAATTTGTTAAAAGAAAAGGACCAGGCAATCGCTTCGCTACAATCACAGCTATTGGAGGCACAACAGAAAGCAGAACAATTAGAACAACAATTGTCCACGCAGTAACAGATAAATAATCAATTGAATAAGCAGTTGCATGAAGAGAAACAAAGGATCGATTCGAGTGCAATTCAAAACTAGAAAGAATTGTCGGAAGCATTAGCAAAATTGAAAGTAAAGAATGAACATATGGTAAAGACAAAAGATGAGCAAATTGCTCAATTATCGGGTTAAATAGAGAAGTTCAAGAATCTTCCGCAGCCTGCCGAGTTCAGAGCAGAAGCACTACAAATTAATAAGGCATTGGTAACACAAATAATATTATTATGTCAGAAAATTTCTCAAGTGGAACCCCTGTGTGATATAACAACATCAATAATCGATAAATCAGTCGATGCTAGACAAGACTTAGAGCGGGCTGATGAGACCTTGACAAATTTTCTTGATTGGCAGGACACTGATGAGGGACAGGTAGCAAATTTGCCAAAAATCTTAGAATCCCATAAAGAAATCCTATTTATGGAATGGCAGTCCCAGTTAATGAAGGCAGAGAGAGCAGTTTCTAGATGCAAATTAACCACAAGTAATTTGGTTAAATTAATTAATGATACTCTCTATTTATCTAATATGATCTCTCAGTGTACACCAGGTAAATTACTATTGGCTAAAACATTGGAGCAATCATGTTATCAAGAGCTGGAAAAGAATGGGAGATTGATCGCAGGTATTAACAGTTTAACTTGGGACACTTATTGGTTGTTCCTAGTAAAACCATACAGCCAGAGAGCCGCCCTCAAGTGCCTAACATATGCAATCGGGTGTATCATTCCCGATATACAAGATGCCACCTATGCTGCTCAACTCAATTCTCGTATCAACTGCCCTCAAGAAGTGGAGCCAATGCTAGCGATATGCCAACTCAGGTCGAAAGGCAAACAGCCAGAGTGATGAATCATGCTGCCGACTGCCAGATTGCTATGGGGAAGATATTCAAGATCAAGTTGTACCAATTAAGTAGCATTTTAATTTTGTAGTTAGTTAGTTTAATCAAGTATTTATAGACCCTTTCAATGCATTGGAAAGGGTCGTAAGTTTTTGTATATGACTTAAACCTGAAGTTACACTACTGTACTTCAGGTATATATTTTTTATAAAGACTGGGCCAATTATTCCAATTTTGATAACGAAGCTTTTATGTGGATGTGCACTACTGCCTTTATTTAAAAGTATTTCTGAGTCGGAAGAAGGAATTCGAATTGCGATTGATGTTGGGAATGATTTGCAGCTCATATGGTACTACTATCTATGTCTGAATTCATTCTTTTTATGTGAATTGTTATTTGATCACTCTTGCTATTATTGAATATATGCATGTGTTTTAACAACATTCTTTATACTTTTCACTATTGGATGTTTACAACATGTTTTTCTTCTAATCATACATGTATCAGTAATATAAAAAGATGAGTGTAACAATGTTTTATTAATTACTTTGTTCAACTATTTGAAAAAAGCAATTATTATGTGAATGAATGTCTATGTTTATTGAATAGAGTCATCTATATGCCTATTGATGAACAGAGATCATCAAGCGTTGCACTTAAGAATAGAAGCTTCCCCGGATAGAATAGTCATTTGTATTTTTGCTTTTTAGATTAAGTCATCCATTCATTATCATTTATTAGAAAACCAATCACTCATCCATCCCCTTTTTATTCATTACTGGGAAACTGGTCCCACTATATCCAGTCGGAGCCACCATCCCAAACGGAAAAGGAGCTATATTAAGGTCCGGACCGGGTGGTTATCCCCCGATGTTGATGCAACGATTTTTGGGGCATCAAAATTTTTGGCGCTAGAAGGAGGGCCTGAACTGTGAATGGTGAGCAAACCGAAATCTACAGACCATTCTGAGAGTAAATCTCTCTCCACATCACCTCGTACTTCCCAATTGCATGTTGGTTCTCCAGTATCCAAGCGAGAAGAAGAGGAATTAACTACCACTGCTCAAACCCACAATACTCCAGAACGAGTAAGTCCTTAGTCCCCTGAAGTTTAGTTACTCATCCATAAACTTCAAGGCTTCTCGATATCACCACAGAAATCTGAGGTATCTCAAAGCAGTGAGACTTCGCAATTCAATCTACCTCATCCTCTCACTAGACTTCAGAGCGGAAAGCTCGGTATCGAACCTACTGAGTTGCCCTTACCTAAAAGAAAAAGGGCAAAGAAGAACACTAAAGGATCTGATAGTGAAGCATTTTCATCCACATCCTCCATCTCATCTTCCCCAGTGCGAAGTCAACCATCCACTCCCTCATTACATATTGTTGTTCATCAGGGATTAGGAACTTCAACATCCCAACCGGCTCAATCCTCAATATCAAATCCTTCCCAAACATCTGGAATTTCATCAGCAATCTCATCCACTACTGGTGTTTCAATGGAACGTCCATGGAATAGACCTGGTGCAGTCAATATGCTTGCACCATTACATGCATTGCCTGATGCTCCTGAAAAATGGCTACCCAAGTTTAACCCAGATGATGGAATACAAGCTGAAGAACATATTAATAACTTCATGTTATTAGTTAATTTGAAAGGAGTAACAGAGGAAGATGTTGTCGTTAGGCTTTTCCCTTATACTTTGCAAGGATTAGCGGGATCTTGGTATTTTTCCCTGCCCTCTGGATCCATTACCAGTTGGAACATTTGCCAAGAACAATTTCTTACTAAGTATGGTGATGATAGATCTTTAGCTACATTAATTAATGATCTTTCCAATCTTAGGATAGAGCATAGGGAACTGATTAAAGAATTCAATTCACGATTCAATAAACTCTTGAATAAGATCCCAACGGCCTCCAAACCAAGTGAGAAAATCAGAAGCGAATGGTATATAATTGCCCTACCTGCCAATATAGCTATCTTCGTAGATAGGGCCGAAAAACCAACTTTAGCTGAAAACATGAAAGAAGCACTTGCTGTGGAGAAACGTATTAATGCTCTAGAAAAGAAAGCTGCTCTTGAAGATAGAAAATCCAAAAAAGTTTCTTTTAAAGATGATTCAAAGAAGAAAACCCCTAAAGATCCATATGATATGGAGGGTCTACAAAAGGTCCTCAAGACTTTGTCAAATGAAATGGTTGAAATCAAAAAACAAGTAGCGGAAACCTCAACAAAAAGGCCCTTTAGAAATTTCAAGAAAACCGAATCAAAACCACCAAATGTTATATCTAATGCAGATTCAGATCCTGAAGAAGAAGAAGAAGATGAAACAATTTCACCAACTGATGAAGAAGAGGAAGTTGTTGAATGCCATGGAATGTGTGACTTCATATTACCTAACTCCGATATAGAAAATGAACAAGAAGCTTTTCCTGTGACTACTAGGAGTAAAGGTGCCCCTGAACCTGTCCAGGCAAGTTCAAAGAAAAGGAGTGCAGGTGCTACTACTACAAAGGAAAAGGTATCCACAAAGAAGCCAGCTGCAACAGTACCGCAAAACCAACCTTCATCCTCAAATATACCTTCAACATCTAAAACGTTGGTAGTATCGGATTCAATGGATTACAATATTATTGATGATATGAAGAAGACTAAGGCAAACATTACCATGTTTGAACTTAGCAAACTAAAACATCAGCAGAAATTGCTTCTAAAGGAATTGAATGTCGATCCTTCTTCACCTCTTCCTAGTGCTAAAGCTGCAAATCATTCAGGTCAACCACCTTCTGGTAGGGTTGAAGCTACTGATACAATTCTGATTGGAGACATATCAAATTCCCATACTCCTTTCCTCTTAACCTACGAGATTTATAATCGAAATCTACACAATTGTTTGATTGACTCAGGGGCATCCTCTAATATAATGCCAGCTTCAGTTTATTCCAAACTGAACATTGAGCCCCAAAAGTCCGCAATTCACATTGTGCAGTTAGATAGAACCAAAGTCCAGGTTTTAGGGGAAAGTAACTCTGTAACTATCAGGTTATCGACTGATCCACGAGTAGTTTAAAGAATTGATATCTTAATCGCTGATATACCTGAGTTTTATGGTTTAATCTTGAGTAGGGTTTGGTCTGAGAAGCTCCATGGGTATATTTCTACCGATTGGTCCCATATGTGGCTACCCTACAAGGGAAAGCCAAATCAAATAAAAATCAATCGGGAAAAACATATGACCCATATTGTTACAAAATTTGAAGAGGAGAATCAACCAATAGCATTTAATAACAATATCTTGGGGAATTTTTCATCTGAATCATTCTTTGGCAACTTCACCGCCCAACCATCTCCTTTCTCAGTAAACAATTTTACATCTTAGATTGAAATTTTTTCACAAATAGATAGGTCAAGATGTTTTAATGTTACTGAGGAAACCGTAAATAAAATTGTTGATAATTATTTATTTTGGTCACTATATTTTGATGGGTCTAAGTCTAGCGAAGGCTCGGGAGCAGGATGTATTTTGTTTAGCCCTCAGGGAGAAAAAACGATGCTGTCATGTAGGTTGGAATTTGAATGCACAAATAATACAACAGAGTACGAAGCCTTAGTTCAAGGACTATACAAAGCGATTGGCCTCAAGGTCCAATATTTGAAAGTGTATGGTGATTCAGAAATTGTTATTAAACAGGTGAGAAATACAATTCATTGTCTTTCTAGCCATCTCAAACATTATCAGTGGCTGGTACAAGAACTCACCTCTCAATTTTTAGCATTCAATATTTCTCCCATCCCTAGGTCTCAGAATTCAGCAGCTGACTTGCTAGCCAATGTTGCTTCCAAACTCCTACCTTCCAAAGATTATAGCCCAGATAGATTTTCAGTAGAGTTACTTTTTAGACCATCGATTCCTGACAATGTCACAAATTGGTGAGTGTTCAATCACAATGAAGACATCTTACATTTTTTGACTTCCGACAAGTCCTACGATGATCAGATCATTGAGGAAAGCGAGCATGATCTTCAGATGAAAGAAAAGCACGAGGAAAACTCAATACCAAAACCTGTGGTTAAACTTGAGGATCTTTATGATATTAAAGATAGGTTTAAACAAGTGACCAATGCAAAGCTCCAAAGTTCCACCTTAAGATTTGAATTGATAAATCTTGGCACTGAGCAGAATCCTCAAAACATTAATTTGGGATTAGGACTTTCTGTGGAAGAAAGGATAGCATTCATTAGATTATTAAGAAAAAATAAACATGTCTTCGCTTGGAAATATGACGATTTAAAAACATACGATGCATCTCTCATCCAGCATACCATTCCAATGCTTTCCGAACAAAAACCAGTTCAACAAAAGTTGAGGAAAATACATCTGAACTTAAAGAGTCAAATAAAATCAAAACTCAATAAACTCTTGAAAGCTAAGATTATTTTTCCCATTCGGCATTCAAACTGGGCTTCCAATATGGTGCCTGTTAGGAAGAAAAATGGCGACATCAGGATTTGTATAGATTTCAGAAATCTGAATAAGACAAGCCAAAAAGATAATTTCCCATTACCTACTATGGAGCAGATACTCCATTCAGTAGCAGGTTCTAAGTTAATGTCATTTTTAGATGGTTTTTCAAGATATAATGAAATTTTGGTCCATCCTGATGACAGACTCAAAACTACCTTCAGAACGAAATGGGGAACTTACGCTTATCAGAAAATTCCTTTTGGACTTATTAATGCAGGAGCCACGTTCCAAAGAGCGATGGATATAGCTTTCAAAGGATTGATCAACAAAACAGTAGTTGTCTATTTAGATGATATTACTGTATTTTCCAAGAAGAGATCCAATCATTTGCATGATTTAAATCAAATCTTTGAACGCTGCAGAAGGTATGGTATCTCACTCAATCCCAAAAAATCCTTCTTTGCTCTTAATCAAGGAAAGCTCTTGGGCTTTATCGTTTCCAAAGATGGTATTTATATTGATCCGGATAGGATTAAAGAAATCTCTGAAATTCCTTTTCCTCATAATAAAAAATCCATGCAGTCATTTTTAGGTCAAATTAACTTTGTCAAGAGATTTGTTCCTGACTTTTCCCACATCATTTTACCATTACAAACTATGATTAAGAAAAATTCAGTGTTTAGATGGGGATCTGTAGAAAAGGAAGCATTTGATTCAATCAAACAATCAATAATCAATGCCCCCGCTTTAAACACTCCTAATTTTTCTAATCATTTCACATTGTATACTATCGCATCTGATTCATCTTATGCAGTAGTACTCACTCAGATTAATGATCACAACTTGGAAGCACCGATTTCATTTTATAGTTCAAATCTGTAGGGTGCTGAACTAAATTATTTCGAAGTTGAAAAACAAGCCTTTGTTGTGTATAAAGCTGTCAAACATTACAGACCCTTCCTTTTAAAAGCCCATACAAAAGTTATAGTTCCTTTTCCTGCAGTAAGGCAATTACTAATCCAAAGGGAATTAGGTGAAAAAAGGGCAAACTGGGTTACAACACTTCAAGAATATGACTTGGAAATCAAGCCAGCAAAGATTGTTAGAGGCCAAGGTTTTTGCAAGTTATTAGCAGGAGCATCCAACATTCAAGAACCAGGTGATACAGAACATATTGAAGAAATCAACCAGATAAGTATTACTGATTCTGAATCGCAATATGCAAACTTGATCTTTTATTTGAAAAATGGATATGCACCTCCTAACCTGTCTTATAAAAACAAACGGGCCATTAGATTAAAAGCAAAAAACTTCACAATCATTGATGTTGTACTTTTTAGGCAAAATTATGATTCGATTTTATTAAGATGCCTAGAAAAACCTGAAGCACAAAAGGTTTTGCAGGAACTACATGATGGACCAGCAGGAGGAAATTTTGGAGCTGACACAACAACCCACAAAATCATTCATGCTGGATACTATTGGCCCACCTTGTTCAGAGATGCTCATGAATATGTAAGGAAATGCCGAAGTTGTCAAACTTCCAGTGGAAGACAAAGAAAGCCAGCTTTCCCTTTGCAACCAGTCAACATTGAACAAACATTTGAGCAATGGGGATTGAACATCATTGGAGAAATCACTCCACATTCATCCAACCAGCATAAGTATATCCTTACTGCCACTGATTACTTTACTAAGTGGGTTGAATCGATTCCTTTAAAGACAACAAATTCTGAGGCAATTATGGAATTCATAGATCAATTCATCATTACCAGGTTTGGTGTCCCAAATGCTCTTGTTTTCGATAATGCATCTTATTTCTTTGGAAATTCTATGTTTGAGTTCGCTATTAAAAGAGGGTTTAAACTGAAATATTCTGCAAATTACTATCCCCAGGGTAGCGGTTTAGCAGAATCTACCAATAAAAATCTAGTTAAAATTATTAAGCAAACTATTGAACAAAATCATAAAAACTGGCACAAATCTTTAATATTCACATTATGGGCTGATAGAATAACGCAGAAGGCTTCCATAGGTACTTCTCCATTCAACCTTGTATATGGGAAAGAAGCAGTGCTACCAACGAATCTAGTGCTTCCTTCTCTAGCCCTAGTTCAGTTTATTGAAGAAAGCCCCTCTTCTTCTATTCAACTTAGACATGATCAAATCTTAAAATTAGAAGAAGAAAGAGAAAAGGCCAAAATTACTCATGTAAAACATCAGTAAATTATCAAGTCATCTTTTGATTCAACTTCATCCAGTTCAAAACAGTTGCAGGTTGGTGATCTAGTTCTGAAATGGGACAAAGCCCATGAGGATAAAGGAAAACACACCAAGTTCCAGAAAATGTGGCTTGGACCATTTCAGATCTGCGAGAAGATAGGCCATTCGACATTCATATTACAAGATTTATCAGGTAAGAGAGATTCTCTTCCTGTTAATGGCCTCATCTTAAAGAAATTCTTCAATTGAGGAGGTAACCCTTTCTCCCTTATTAAGTTCAGTAGAATTTGTAGTTTGTAGGACCATTAGGAAATAAAGTTATAAGATATCTTCTATTGGTCTTTGCTATATTGAAAAGTTGCTCAAAAGAAGTAGTTTTGATATTTACTTTTAAAATAGAAGCCTTAAACAAAAGGGACAATTTCTAGGAAATTAGGTATATTCACATTCTGAAACCCCATTTCATTTTTCTGAAATCTTCTCAAGATTTAGAAGTATTGTAAATCATTTTATTGTTTTCAAATTGGCCACAAAAAGGTTATCAATATCAAAACAAAAACTAATTCAATATTAGCATCTTCAACTCTTACCCTGTCATCTATTCTCTCTTAAGGAGAAAATTGTCCATCCCATTCATCAAAGTCTATGATTACTCAGAGTGTAATTCTAAAATATTTGATATAAAAGATAAGGGGTCTTATTACAAGCTTGCTTACCATGATCATTGGGAAATAGTTTAACCAAGATTACCAACACTGCATACCAAAACAGGGTAATGGCTTATAATCATAAGACAAGGGGTCTCATCACGAGCTAGCTTGTTCAGTTAGATTACTACCAGTGAATGTCATTGTCAAACAGTTGGCCACCAAACCAGGACAATGGCTTTTTATCTTACAAAATAATAGAAAAGGAAAAAAAAAATACAAAATATGAAAGCATATTTTGAATTCATTCTTTTAATCATACTCTGAAATGGATGGGATAATGTACAGTCAAATGGTTAAAAGGTATCCCTGTCGAAACTATGAACGTTTGCTGGCAGCAGAGGCTCTACCTATGGCAAAAGAGTCAATTAAAAAGGCTAAGTTGGAAAGGTTTTTTGTTTTATCATTATCAACCAATAGAGGCCAATTTAAAACTTAGAATGTATCTAATTTTAACGAGAGAAGAAATTAGCAAAAATAGCTCTTATTTTATTCAGAATGTATGTATACCTAGTTATATTAGAATTTTCCTCTTTGATAAGATTCCTATTCAAAGAAAGTCTAAGTATTTCAATATTTCTCAGAGATAACTGTTTCTCCCAGCGAATCGCCAATTGTTGTGCTGTACAACAACCCCCCATTTCATAAAATTTTTACTTTCAAAACTATAATATGAAATGGGTCCCTTTTAGATTAAATTGGTATCAACTTATCATTCCTCAAAAGGTCCGAAAAGAAATAAAACATTATAAACCTTTTGAGAAAACACATAATCGGTCTTATAATAAAAAAAATGAATAATCCTTTATTATTGCGATAAAGCGATCGCAAGATCGCATATCGCAATAACAAAGGATGCATAACAAAAGACCCATTGGTTTTCCCCGATGCGACAAGCGCGAATAACTATCGGATATCGGGAAGGCAAGCGATCATAACAAAAGGCCCCTCTCTTTGCTCCGATGCGATATCGCTATCGGTGATCGGGGAATGTAACATGCATGCAATTAAAAGCCCTCTTCTAAAAACTCCTGATGCGAATTGGCGATATCGCTATCGGTGATCGGGGATTTCGAAAGGACACCAATATAACAACTTAAGCATTCCTCCGATCGCCGATTGCGATAAAGCTAGGCGCAACTTTCAAAAAGGATTGATAAGGCTGGGATATATTATGTTTAATTAGTATTAAAGGTATTTCTCTTCCCGATAGTGATTCACTTACGCCCAACCGCCAAAACATCAAAGCCACGCTTAAATGAATTATTCAGCCAATAAACGATATGATGAGCATTTAAATGATTGACAGGTTTAAACGGCCAATTAATGAAGCCGTGATGCCAAAATCTCTTCAGAGATTGTATCCGCGGCCACCTTATGTTAGTCTTCCATTATTCATTGATTGATATAACTCTTTCATATTTGGTTTGCGCCACCTATTCTCCGCATTACGTTCATTTTATCTCTTGTGCAGAGCTCCTCCAAAGCAATGAATTTAGGCCAAATGGGGAAGAAGTATAAGAAATCTGGAACAACTTCAGCTTCCACAGTAACAAGACAACACATTGCCGATCCGGGACCAAGTAAAAAGGGATTAATCTCGGACACCACATGTCTTGGTCTCGGTAAAACTACTTGGCAGAGCATCTATAATCTGGTTGAGGCCGAAGAGCCTCAGGTAACATCAGTACAAGCCACAGCAGACCCGACCCAGAAGTCCGATGCAACCCTAAAGGATTTGGACGACTCTTACCTACACCGGATAGTGGCTCGAGAGCAAATTATTCCATACACAGATGTGGTAAGATGGGCAATTGAGGAAATCCCAATTACAAAAAGAACATTTTGCACTATCGACGGGAGAGTGTTCGGCTCGTTTCAACCCGATGATTTGAGACAAATGTACCATTTGCCCGCACCAGAGAAGAAGTATAACAAAGCGTTTCTGGAGAAGTTCAGAGATGAAAATGAAATTGAATTAGCACCTATATGGGATTGGAGACAAAACCCAGCGAAACACAAGCATGAGTCCTCGGGTAAGTACTCTGTCGATTCCTTGTGTTCTCCTTATTGTTATGCCAGAGTAATGATGTGTAGGATTTGGGGGTTGCATGATTCCTCAAACTTCACTATAGAGATGGTACCTTTAATGGAAGCAACATGTAATAGTGAAATAATGGATTGGGGGAATATATTATCTGATAAGTTAGCAACAACTATTCTTGAATTCAGAAACAAATCCCGCGTTACTGAAAGGTTCATTCCTCCATTTTACTTTAGTGCCTACATCTTAGATACTCTCTGTTTTAACTCCGAATTACCTGTGTTGGGGTGGAGATGGACTCTACAGGACCCCATGCCCATTCATATCTACCACCAGAAGTTGTGGAAAGCCCACTATAAACACCACCTATATCAAGTTTGCAATGGATTTATGTTACCCATTTACTATGCAATTTTTGACAAACCTGCTCCTAAGATTTCCTCACAAGCACAGATTGACTTGACAGCCTTAGGAAACTGGTTCAGAGAAGAAAAATTTACATATGTAAGAGTTTTCGGCAGTCATGCCAGGCCTCATGTCCTCCCCTTGTATATACCCGACAAACTATTGGCTCGAGAGATAGCATATCAGCTTACATCCGAAGGAGTTACACAGACTCTAAGGAATAAAAAGAAGCAGGTATGGCCTCCTTTTCCTCTAAGGTGTGGCGTTTACACTCTGCATGACTACAAACATGCAGAGAAAGAAGCAGAAAAGATAAATACACTGAATCTCGCCACTCTTCCTAATAGACGATTTGATCCAAACAAAGTCGTCTATAATGCACTTGAACATGTAAAACTCACTGAATTTGAACATAAAGAAGATGAGTTTGATGACCTATTCTCCTCGGCCGAGTCATTATTTCAGGTTCAAATGCTAGCTAGAATGAGATATCACGACGACGGGTTAGTCGAATTTAACAGACTTAGAGAGCAGAGGTTGCAAACTCTGCCTCTAGATTTGTTAGCAACGACCCCGATGACACAGTCAAGCGAGCCTGAACAGCGACTTACCAACGAACCTCCTGCTACATCAGAAATTGCTGGAGAAGTCCAAACAAGAGAGAAGGAGGAACTCCAGAGGAAAGAACAAGAGGAAGCGCAGAGGAAAGAACAAGAGAGGATATGTGAAGAGGAACAGGAAAGGCAGCAGGAGCAGAGCAACACGGACGTGAATGTCGATGCCCGGATTGACCCAAAGTTGCTCCAAGAATGGCAGCAATTCGATTCAATCATAAGCAATCTAGAAAGCTCAAAAGAAGCCGATACATCCAAAGAGGCTGATACACAGGATACAACATCAAAAGAGGTTCCAAGTGGAACCAGTGGTCTACCCCCTACTATAGACATAGAAATAATTCCCAAAGATCCTTCGGATCAAATTATTCTACAAGTGGAGGATATACCTCCATTGGATGTCTTTTACAACCCAAAGCACAGGGCCGTAGTAAAGTGACAACGGAAAAGGAGAAGGATTGATCAACCTTCCCTACCTGAACAAACAGTGACAGCCAACGTGGTTTGGAAGGAGGAGTTTGATCCTTCTGATGACCTAACAAAATATTCCCAATATGTTGGAGCCTATTCGGTGGCCAACATGGACAAGGCATCAGAAGTGAGCAATTTGTTAAAAGAAAAGGACCAGGCAATCACTTCGCTACAAGCACAGCTATTGGAGGCATAGCAGAAAGCAGAACAATTAGAAGAGCAATTGTCCACACAGCAACAGATAAATAATCAATTGAATAAGTAGTTGCATGAAGAGAAACAAAGGATCGATTCGAGTGCAATTCAAAAGTAGAAAGAACTGTCGGAAGCATTAGCAAAATTGAAAGCAGTGAATGAATAGATGGTAAAGACAAAAGATGAGAAAATTGCTCAATTATCAGGTCAAATAGAGAAGTTCAAGAATCTTCTGTAGCCTACCGAGTTTAGAGCAGAAGCACTACAAATTAATAAGGCATTGGTAACACAAATAAGATTATTATGTCAGAAAATTGCTCAAGTGGAACCCCTGTGTGACATAACAACATCAATAATCGATAAATCAGTCGATGCTAGACAAGACTTAGAGCAGGCCGATGAGACCTTGACAAATTTTCTTGATTGGCAAGACACTGATGAGGGACAGGCAGCAAATTTGCCAAAAATCTTAGAATCCCATAAAGAAATCCTATTTATGGAATGGCAGTCCCAGTTAATGAAGGCAGAGAGAGCAGTTTCTAGATGCAAATTAACCACAAGTAATTTGGTTGAATTAATTAATGATACTCTCTATTTATCTAATATGATCTCTCAGTGTACACCAGGTAAATTACTATCGGCTAAAACATTGGAGCAATCATGTTATCAAGAGCTGGAAAAGAATGGGAGATTGATCGCAGGTATTAACAGTTTAACTTGGGACACTTATTGGTTGTTCCTAGTAAAACCATACAGCCAGAGAGCCGCCCTCAAGTGCCTAACATATGCAATCGGGTGTATCATTCTCGATATACAAGATGCCACCTATGCTGCTCAACTCAATTCTCGTATCAACTGCCCTCAAGAAGTGGAGCCAATGCTAGCGATATGCCAACTCAGGTCGAAAGGCAAACAACCAGAGTGATGAATCATGCTGCCGACTGCCAGATTTCTATGGGGAAGATATTCAAGATCAAGTTGTACCAATTAAGTAGCATTTTAATTTTGTAGTTAGTTAGTTTAATCAGGTATTTATAGACCCTTTCAATGCATTGGAAAGGGTCGTAAGTTTTTGTATATGACTTAAACCTGAAGTTACACTACTGTACTTCAAGTATATATTTTTTATAAAGACTGGGCCAATTATTCCAATTTTAATAACGAAGCTTTTATGTGGATGTGCACTACTGCCTTTATTTAAAAGTATTTCTGAGTCGGAAGAAGGAATTCGAATTGCGATTGATGTTGGGAATGATTTGCAACTCATATGGTACTACTATCTATGTCTGAATTCATTCTTTTTATGTGAATTGTTATTTGATCACTCTTGCTATTATTGAATATATGCATGTGTTTTAACAACATTCTTTATACTTTCCACTATTGGATGTTTACAACATGTTTTTCTTCTAATCATACATGTATCAGTAATATAAAAAGATAAGTGTAACAATGTTTTATTAATTACTTTGTTCAACTATTTGAACAAAGCAATTATTATGTGAATGAATGTCTATGTTTATTGAATAGAGTCATCTATATGCCTATTGATGAACAGAGATCATCAAGCGTTGCACTTAAGAATAGAAGCTTCCCGGGATAGAATAGTCATTTGTATTTTCGCTTTTTAGATTAAGTCATCCATTCATTATCATTTATTAGAAAACCAATCACTCATCCATCCCCTTTTTATTCATTACTGGGAAACTGGTCCCATTATATCCAGTCGGAGCCACCATCCCAAACAGAAAAGGAGCTGTATTAAGGTCCGGACCGGGTGGTTATCCCCCGATGTTGATGCAACGATTTTTGGGGCATCAACACCTCCTAAGGGAGAAGTGTGAAGTTCTATAAGAATCTTTTGTTCTAGTTGGGAATTCTTACAGAGGTATAAGCGATCTTTGTACCATAACGAATCATTTTTCCAGCTAAATGTATCAGATGTACTGGAATCTTGTTGTAACTTTCAAATAAGTGCCCACACTTCTTCATCATTCTTCCATTCCTCCCTTGCTTTGTTTATCCAATCTGGTTGGATAATAGAAATGGCGCACAACAATGCTTCCACATCCTCATCCTTTCTTGAGAGTGCATCTGCCACCACATTTTGCTTCCCTTTTTTGTAGATGATTTCAAAGTCATAACCCAACATCTTTGTGACCCACTTTTGTTGCTCTTCAAAGGATAATCTTTGTTCTAAAAAGTGTTTAAGGCTATCATGATCCATTTTTACCTTGAAGTGTCTTCCCATTAGGTAGGGTCGCCATTTCTTAATTGCATGGAGTATTGCCAACATTTCCTTCTCATAAATAGCTTTGTGTAAAAACTTTCCCTTGATTGGACGACTTTCAAAAGCAATGGGTCTTTCATTTTGCATTAAAACAACACCGGTGCTTGGCACATTGCCTCTTTAAGATGTTCGAAGGCCTTTGTTGCTTCTGGAGTCCATGAAAATGCATTTTTCTTCAATAATGTTGTTAGAGGTGCTGCTATTCTCCCATAATTCTTAACAAACTTCCGATAATACCCTATCAACCTGAGAAATCCTTGCAGATGCTTTATGGATGTGGGGATTTTACATTCCTTAATGGATTTAATTTTGCTAGGGTCTACCTTAACTCCTTCATGAGATACAATATGACCCAGATATTCCACCTCTTGTACTCCAAAGAATCATTTGGATCTTTTTGCATATAATTGTTTCTCCTCCAATAGTTGTAGCACCCTGTCAACATGTTCAACATGATCCTTCCAAGACTTGCTATAGATTAGTATATCATCAAAAAATACTAACACAAATTTTCTAAGGAAGGGTTTAAAAATGGAATTCATCAAACCTTGAAATGTAGAAGGTGCATTGGTAAGGCCAAAAGGCATGACCAAAAATTCATAATGACCCTCATGAGCTCTAAATGTTGTTCTTGGAATGTCTTCAGTCTTCATTCTGATTTGATGATATCCTGAATGAAGATCCAACTTGGTGAAGTAAATTGATCCATGCAATTCATCCAGTAATTCATCAATGACAGGAATGGGAAACTTATCTTTAATAGTGAGCTTGTTGAGCTCCCTATAATCCGGACACATGCGCCATGATCCATCCTTATTATGCACCAATACTACTGGAGTAGAGAAAGAACTTTGACTAGGTTGAATTATACCCGCCTCTAGCATTTCTGCAACCATATGTTCAATTTCACTCTTTTGGGCATAGGGATATCTGTACGGCCTGATGTTTGGAGGAACACTTCCTGGAATTAGATGAATAGCATGATCATGATCACGAATAGGTGGGAGACCTTTGGGAGTCTCAAATACCTTGGAATGATTGTCCAAGACTTTTTCGAGATCTGGAGAAATAGATGATTCCAATGTGGAAACATCTAGCAAACATAATTGTGCAATTACACCTCTTTGTTCCTTTTTTAGAAGCTTTTTCATACCGTTAGAGCTGATTATCTTTCCCGGTTTCCCTGCAATACCCCTTAATTCAACTTCTTTTCCTTCCACAGAAAATTTCATGAAAATTTCTTGAAAATTAAAAGCTATTGTACCCAAGGGTTGTAGCCATTGGACTCCTAGTACAACATCAACACCTCCCATTGGAATGGAAAGCATTAGGCTATTCAATACATATTCTCCCATGGATAGCTTGATATTAAGGCACCTTCCAGAGTAATTTATTGTTCCTCCATTTGCAACCATCACTTGACACTCTGGTGCTGGATATAGGAAGCAATTCAATTCTTTTGCTATCTTATAATGAATAAAATTGTGGGTACTTCTTGAACCAATCAACACTATTACCTTTTTCTTCTTGATTTTTCCTTCTATCTTGATGGTTTGAGGAGTGGTAATTCCAGCCAATGCATTACAAGATATGGTCGGATTCATTTCTTCTTTATCTAGGCTTTTTTCCTGGAGTATATCCTCTTCTTTTGACCTTTCTTGCTCATTTTCTTCTTCCTCTTCACAATCGATGTAGAATAATTTCTTCTCAGCACACTTATGACCTTTAGTGTATTTGCTATCACAACTGTAACAAAGCCCTTTTGCTCTTTTTTTCTTCCAATTGTTATGGTGTCAACCTTATAGGTTGTGGAAGACTAGGGACAACAACACTTCCATCTTTATAGTTGTGAGTGGTATGCTTCCTGGTTGCCATAATTTTGCTTTCCATTTTTCTTGCTAACCTGAATGCCTTCTCTAATGAATCAGGTTCCCAAAGGCGAACATCATGTTGGATATTATCCTTTAAAGTCCCTATGAACACATCAATCCTATGCTACTCTGGAATATTTTTTACCTTGGAACTCCTCAATGTGCTCCATTATTGAACCCTTTTGTTTGAGACTTATCAATTAGCTAAAAAAAATGTTGCTTTTTGTATCCTCATAATGTGTTGTCAATTCTTCCGTAAAAATTGCCCAAGTGATAATTTGTTTACGGGAGCAAAGCCATTGATACCATACAAAGTAATTTGGTTCCAAATATAAAGTTGCAATACGTATCTTTTGTGTGTTTTTCACATTATTGAGATTGAAAAATTGCTCCATTTGTAATAGCCATGTTGCGGGATCCTTGCCATCAAACTTCCTCATATCGATTTTTTGAATATGGTGGGTCTTCAGTCCAACATTAGAGTCTATGAAATCATGATTAACATTTCTTTTGTTCTCATCATGAGTTTCCTTTACTACCCTTTCACCATTAGTAAGCATTTCTCGTAGAAACTTTGTCAAATTTGTCTTCAAATCTATCTTCAAATCGTCCATCTTAGCTTCCATGCAATTCATCTTAGCTTCCACACCCTTTATCTTAGATTCCATGCCATTTATCTTAGATTCCACACCATTTATCTTAGCTTCTGTTAGCTTTTGTGAGAGTGACATTTGTTGCACTTGGTCTTGTAATTTTGATATATCATGTAGCATTTCTTCCTCTTCTTCATGAGTCATGCTAGGGCTTTCAGGTTGCTTACTAGGTGTTTGCATTTTCTTTCCTCGGGGCATCAATTACTGATAATAATGCTCTACTATGCCCTTTGAATTCTTCAAAATAATTTTTCAAACCAAGCTTAAGAAAAAATTTTAAAAAAATCTACACACCTTTTTTCACTTTGTAGGAGCTCGATATTGCCTCTGATGTATCTCTGTAATTTTGGATCATCCAGTTCTGAAATTGCGACCTACAGTAGTCCTCTGTGTCCTCTTTCCAATGCCACCAGTCTGATCCAAATTGGATTCTCCAAGGAAGAGTTATGCCAAATCTCCCATAGTGACCTGATTATAGACTAGTTTAGTAGAGCGAACTTGTACGATGTTCCACGAGTCACTGTTTCGACCTTTTTCTCTAAAAAATATACACAAGAAACTACAGTCTGTCCTCTTTCTAGACCTTCTTACAAAATTTCAATCCGATGCTCAGAGAGAAAGTTATGATGACTTTCCCCAGGTCACCTGTTTGGAATGTAATTCAGGAGTTTGCAAAAGACCAACTTCCTTAGATCATATCTTCGTAAATATAGTGCGAAAAGCTCTGAAATTTGGACTCAAGGTTCAGTGCGATTTCTTCTCAAATGGGTTTTTTTTTAGCTTCTGAAATGAAGCAGAAAAAAATTTATAGTGAAAATTCCAAGATCACCTATTTGGAGCAGCAAAACCCTAGAATCCAAAGCTCTGATACCAAATGTTATGAAACCAACTCGAAAAAGATAGAATGGATAGATCAACACCTTAGAATTCAGCCTCTTCGAGGGGGCAACCTCCTTTACATTACATAAATGAACAATTCTTGGATGATTCAAATGAAAAAACCTCCTTTCTATATGTAGGAGTCTAAGGAGTCACAATATAACCCAGCCGACCTAACAATAATAATATACAGCCACAAAAATAACAATAGAGGGATTCTATGGGGCACAGTAATAACAATATGGGGACAATAGGGGAACAACAATATTAATAAGGGATACAACTACAATAGTAATGGGTTAATCACTAGTATTATAGGGACCTAACACAAGGTTAAAGGCAGGCCATGATACTTGAATTTTTCCCAAGAGGCATATCCGGTGAAGCCCAGGGCTTAGGCAATCCTGAGTATAGATTGCTGGTCTACCGCCCAGTCGTACAATGCACTTTTTCTCTTGTTGATCATAGCTCTGGAGACTCTTCAGAAGCTTTGGATTACTCCATTGAAGGCTCTTTTGTTTTAATGGAGGCTCCTCCCATAAAGATAGATTCATCGGTGAACAAGGCATGATTGATTGGGTTTGTTTTGGGTATCACCCTAATGCTAGGAAGAGTCCCGTTGAGCTTCTCATCTGTGAGATTTTGACTTAGAGAGTCTGCCATCAGAATATACAGGAAGGGGGACAGAGGGAAGCCTTGCCTGATTCCCCTTGAAGCTTTGAAGTAGTTTTTCGGCCTACCATTTACTAGAGGGGCTATCCAAGGTTCTCCAATGCATGCTTTAATCATTTTTACAAATTTAGAGCTGAAACCAAATGTAGAAAGAACTTGGAGGAGGAATGAGTGTCTTACTCTATCGAAGGCGTTCGCCATGTCCAGTTTGATGAGCATACCTTTCTCTTTGCGTTGATGGCTAGAATGGATGATTTCCTGCACCAGTATCACATTGTCTAGGATATGCCTACCTTTGACAAACCCTCCTTGATTGGGAGAGATGAGTTTGTCTAGAAAAGGATTTATTCTATTAGCAAGTAACTTGGTGAGTATTTTGTAGGACGCATTGCAAAGCGAGATTGGTTTGAATCTATCGAATGTCTCCGGGTTGGCTTCTTTGGGAATTAGGGCTAGGAAGGTGGAGTTTGTGCTTCCTCCCACTTTGGCTTTTCGTAGGAATCCTTTGATCATTCGGTACAAATCAAGCTTGATGATGTCCCAACAGAGTCTATAGAAGTGTATTGAGAATCCATCAGGTCTTGGGGCTTTGTCTGGTTCCATCTTCCATATGACATTGCTAATTTATTCTTCAGTGAATGGCTTCAGGAGAGTTGCATTGTCCTCCTCGTTAACCATCCTTGGAACGTGCTTGAGGAAGTCGTGAGCTTCCTCATCATCCTCCATGCCTTCTTCTTTGAACAACTGCTAAAATGAGAGGTTTCTGCCTCTTTTATCAGAGTTGTTCCTTTAAGAACAATCCATTCATGTGAGGTGATCTCGACAATGTGGTTTCTGGAGAGGCGGGTTCGAATTTGCTTGTGGAAGAAGGTTGTATTTTTGTCTTCAGACACAAGCCAGAGATTGCGTGACTTGAGCCTCAAATATTATTCCTCTTCTCTAAATGTTCGGAGGGTGCTGATTTGATGTTCTTGCTCCCTATGAATTTCTGCTCTGGTTATACCTTGAGTCTCCAGGCCCATTTAGAGATCCAATAGCTACTTTGTGCTCTGTTTTCATTGGGTAGTGGGAGAGACTGTGGGCCTTTTTATCCATTGCTTCAGGGCTGTTTTGGTGGCTTTTATATTTTGCTCCCAAACATAGTTGGGTGATCCAGGAACATGGATGGACCATTCCTTATTCACTGTATCTAGAAACCCTTCCTTGTTTTCCCATAGAGGGCAGAATCGAAAGGGGATTGGTCCCAGGTTTTCTTCTTCTTCCAGCAAAAGGAGGATGGGTTTATGGTCTGAGTTCCACTATGGCAGAATTTTTGTGGAGATGATCATCTTCTGGGAGAGGAAGGAACTCTAAAGAAGGAATCTATCCAACCTGGCTGAGATATGCTCCTCCCCTATTCTATTATTAGTCCATGTGTATAGTCCTTTTTTTGGCTTGAAATCCATTAAATCCCATTGTTGAATCAGGTTTTCCACTAAGGGAAGGAAGCGATCCCTGCTACTGGTTCCTCCTCTTTTTTCCTTTGGGTCTAGGATTAGATTTAAGTCTCTGGTAATAATTATATTATTGAGAGAGTATGCTTCCAAAAAATCAGTCAGAGTTTGCCAACATTGTTCCTTTTCTGCATAGAGGACATGTACATAGAGATTAAAGAGTGCAATGTTTATCTTACTTGATAGGTGTTGGAGTTTGGTGTAAATCCAGTGTTGCGTCTGAAAGGAGCTCTCAAGCAGGAATTTTTCAGACTCCTAGAGAGTGGCTAACCTGTCGCATGCACCTCTAGCACTTATCGCTTTTCCAACTTTTGTTTTCCATTTTTCTTTACTGAGTTCTAGAAGGGCTTCGCCTTCTATTTTAGTCTCTTGGAGCATGAGGATCTCGGGAAGTTATGATTTTAATAGGCTCTTGACTACTTCAGCTTTTGATGGATTCCCTAGCCCTCTGCAATTCCAAGAGACTAATCGCATTATTTACTGGTAGGGGTTGGGGCAGCACCTCCCTTGGGAGGCCTGGTTCTAGTATTTCTACCGATGGACATCTCTATAGTGGCCTGGCTGCCTTTCATTTTTTTGTCTCTCTGCTTCTTCTTCTCTATGAGTTTTCCTCCCCACTCTTTTCAAGGGCCTCTCAGATGTTTCATCTTTCGAGGATCCCGATATCTCAGGGGTCTTCTTTCTTGTCATATCTGCATAGGTTGGGGAGCTAGAGGCACCTTTTGGGGATGCGATTTGGACTGATTCCTCTTGCCTTTTGTTTTCTTCCATGTTATTTGCCTGCTGTTCATCCTCTTTATCTGTTGGGTCTTGGAGTTTTTCTGGTGTGCTGAGTATATCAAAGGGGTTTGTTGATATGTCTGCTATTGGAGGGACTGAGCTTCCTTTTGCTTGGGTTTTGGGAGGAGCAACCCTCCTAGTGGATACGACTTTCCCTTTATTCCTGTTGCTCTGCTTAGTTGGCCCTGATTTATGAACCTGAGTCCATTGATCTCGTTTCTCCTTCTGAGCTCCATCCTCTGATTTCTTTTTGCAATGCTTGGAAAAATGCCCATAGCCATGGCAGTGCTGTCATTTGAATGGGAGTTTCTCATAGTCTAGGACTTGTATGTGTGTCCAGTTAACCACCGTGAGTTTAATGGCTTCAGTTTATCATTACTAGGTTTGGATTGCCAACGACCTTAATATTTGATAATGCTTCATATTTTTCTGGAAATACCATGACTGAGTTCGCGCTCAAAAGAGGGTTCAAACTGAAGTATTCTGCCAACTACTATCCGCAAGGTAATGGGCTGGCTGAATCAACGAACAAGAACCTAATCAGGATTATCAAAAAGACAGTCGACCAAAACCAAAAGAATTGGCATAAAGCGCTGGTAAACGCCTTATGGGCAGACAGAATTACAAAGAAAGCCTCTATCGGCACTTCTCCCTTTAATTTAGTTTACGGGAGAGAAGCAGTTCTTCCTACTCACTTAGTCATTCCCTCCTTGTCCTTAGTACAATACATTGATGAAGTATCTACTTCTCCCTTACAGCTAAGGCAAATGGAAATAATCAAGCTAGAAGAACAACAAGAATAGGCCAAGAAAACCCATGCTCACCACCAAGCGCTGATAAAATCCTCTTTTGATTCGAACATAATGACCAGAAAAAACTTTCAGATGGGAGATTTAGTTTTGAAATGGGATAAGGCTCACGAAGAAAAGGGCAAACATACGAAATTCCAGAAGCTATGGCTTGGTCATTTTCAGATCGTAGAGGTCATAGGCCCATCGACTTTTGTGTTGCAGGACTTGACAGGCAGGAGAGATTCTCTGCCTGTGAATGGACAAATCCTCAAAATGTATTTTCCATAGAAGGTCATCCTTCTATTTTTGTAGGATAATTTTAGTTTTATTTTTTTATTTTAGTTTTTATTTCTTATAAATAAGGTTGGTTGTGAATGATCATAAATTATATTCATGAAGAAACATACCATTTCTCTATCAGATTTTGATTTCTCTTGTATAAATAGTAAAACTTTTCGAAAAAAATCTGACTTTTATTATTGACAGATAGAGTTAACTTTAGCCTGAATATGATGTTAGTTTCAACTTCACAAAGAAATCTGGGATGAAAGTAACTTTTGGCAAAAAATTGTTTTATGCCAACGCAATGAAAAGTATCATCAATAGCAAAATAATTATTCTCTGCAAAACTGCTGTTCTTAAACTCTATTATTGTCGTCCAGAGCTTTCTTAAGGAAAAACAATGACTTCCTCCCTGTTAAGGAAATCGCAGCATCCAGAGAAACAATCCAAGAAAACACTATATCTCGAAGAATGAGAGGTCTCATCACGAGCCGGCTTATCATGATCACAGATATTATAACTTGCTGACTTTGCCACTACTGTCTACCAAAACGGGGCAATGACTCAAGATTGTTGCAATCAAAAGACAAGGGGTCTCATCACGAGCCAGCTTGTTCAGCAAAAGTGTAAATCAAGTGAATGACTGTGTCATAATTTGGCCACCAAACCAAGACATTGTTCTTTAGAGAATAAAAAATAAAAATCAAAAATCAAAAAAGAAAGAAAAAGTGTCAAAAGGATTTTTCTCTGGTATGTTGTAAATAACCTCAAACAGGAAAAAGGATCATTGCTGGATAACATGGTAACCCTGTCGAGGCTATGGACGCTTGCGGGCAGCAGAGGCTCTACCTACGACAAATGAGCATATTTTACAAAGCCAGTACGCAGAGAAGACCTTATTTTGTCTTTGAAAAGCACTAAGTAATGTCTAGGTGTGAATACAAGAAATAACCCAGAGGGAGCAAACAATCGGAATGAAATAAAAGTTGTGACGAAACATCATTGACGGGATAAGGGGTAATACTCTATCTGTCCATAACAAAATTTAGGCATAAGAAATTTTTTTCTGTTTTGGAAGTGAAAATGCAATAGAACAAGCAGAGATAACTGGTTCTTCACAGTGAATCGCCATTGTTGTGGTCACCAACAACCCCCCCTCTTTGCTCGATATTAGCAATAACATCGAGCAAAGGGGGGACCCTGAAAGAAAAATCCCAAAAATATTTTTTTTAAATTTTTGTATTTTTCTCCCTAAGGCTTAAATCGCATCGCAAGGGAAGGCTGAAGCATTACCCAAGCGCGGAAAACAAAACTGCGAAAGAGCGATGCGAAGTTCATCGCATCGCATGCATCCCAAGCGCTCTCTAAAAAGAAGACCTTCAAGAAATGCTGATCGCCGATATGCGACATCGCACATCGCAAACATCGCACTAGGCGGCATAAACCATTGAATAAAATCTGCGATCAGCGATCTGCGATGACTGCGATCTGCGATTTGCGATATCGGCGAACCGCGATCTGCGATCTGCGATATGAAAAGACTCATCGCACGAATTCTCCGACATACCCGATAGACCCAAGATTAAGCGCGCGCCTTAAAGGAAATTAATGACCGCATGCTTGAGTATCAAGGAATGATTGCATCGCATTTTTCGAAGAGTCAAGTCATGATGAATGTCAGGATTATGCATTCATTAGAGTTTAATGCTTTCATGTCAATCTTTTCATTTCCCTTCTTCTTTGCGTAGATTGCAAGACACGCAACTAATATAAATCTATATGCAGGAAATATCTAAAGGAAAAGGGAAAGCGCCAATCAGACAGCATAGAGAAGATGCCTCCACAAATGGATGCCGCATGCAGCAGGGCCGCGGATTCCAGACTATAAGCCAACCGGCACTAATGAAATTAGACTATCCAGGACTCAGAGTCAAAGGCGCACAAAAGCAGCGTGTTCACAAAAGATCTTGAAGCTCAGACTTGGTAAAGCAGAGGAAGAAGCGCATGAGAAGGAAGACGCTCCAGAAAAGCCTGGAACAAAGAGCGGAAAAAATTCTTGAAACAGGGGATTGTCCATACAGCGCGACTCCTAACCCACTCAGTCATTCGCACGACTAGAAACTGGAATAGCAACAGCAAAATCAGTTCGAGAAGAACCTGGGTTGTGCTAAGTATACACGCGGCGAATACACCCAGCTAGAGAAAGGTTTTCGAAAATATCTTCTGGTCTGTCAGAAGGAAGTGCCAGCTCTTGTTATTTCCACTTTTATCTCCCGAGCGAAAGAAGAAGGCGGCCAGCCGACTGTTCCCAGGAAAACGTTGCGCTGTTGACAACACTAAAGAGAATATACAGAAACGGTCAGAAATTAGATTTAAAGTTTTAGAAATAAATTTGCTTTTAGTAAAGGGCGGTCATTTGAAGCCGATTCCCTAATTTCGTGTAATTAAGATTAATTAGTTAGTAGTATTTAACCCTTCTCATGGCATTTGGAGAAGGGTCCGGAAATCTGTCAAAAAACTTGTCCTCAGAACATGCACTTGTGCACCCTCAGAGGAGGTTTTTGATGAATGGATGGATCGAGATTTATTTATGTTTGCATTTTAATGTCTGTTACTGATGTTGCACTTCTGTACTCTTAGCAGATGTTAGAACAAGTAGAAATAAATCATTATTGCTTGAAGTTTATTAGTGAAATTAGTCATAAATGGTACTTTTATCTCTTGACTAAATTCTGCTAGTATCCCTAAAGTAATACACAGCTGAGTTCTTTATATGTTACTGTATGAATGTCTGTATTACCATTTGGCACTTCTGTACGGTGGGGTCATTTATTTATGCTTGACATATAGAAAACTGATTATGCGATATGCTGTTCACAACTACTCTGCCTAACTTCTTATGCAGAATGGTTTATCTTTATCGATTTATATTCTGATAACAGTTGAATGATCTTTATTATCAGCTGTTGTTTGAAATCTTTCTAGATCGCATAACAAAAGAAAACACCCCGGGTTAGCGTAGACTAGATGTATTGTTTCTCTTCATTAGATTACATTAGTATAGAGTTAGTTTAGCAGTTAGAATTAAGACTAGTTTAGAGAAACCTTTAGATTAATACCATCAAACTCTACACACATACGCACACCCTTCACATTGGGAAACTGGTCCCATTACCCCCAGTCGGACCCGCTACTCCGAACGGGCAAGGAGCCACCAACCAGGTTCCGGACCGGGTGGGTATCCCCCTTGTTGTCGACCCGACTTCGGGGCCCTCAACATTTCTGGCGCTAGAAGGAGGGCCGAGCTATGAATGGCGCATAATTCAAAATCCAAATACCATTCTGAGAGCAAATCACCCTCACCAACTTCCCCGACTTCCCCGGTACGACTAATCTCGGAACTAGAAGTCGCTCGGACATCCACCGCTGCTATACATACTGATACATCAGACCAACTTATTATCGATCCCCCTGAAGTTCAAACTTTGATCCGTAAACTCCAGGGATTCTCTATTTTTACCCAGAAGTCTGATAAATCTAAAGGCAGCCTGACTTCGCAGTACAATCCTGCTCATCCCCTGACCCGATTGAAGAGTGAAAAGTTTGGCGTCCAGCCAACTGAAATCCCTCTCCCCACTAGGAAACGAGCAAGGAAAGCACTCCCAGAGTCTGACAGAGAGACTCTTTGATCCACTTCGTCCATTTCAACTCCCTCTCCGCGAAGTCAACCACCCACATCTCCACCTCAAGTCACTCATCCATCTTCCACAACCCTTCCTCCGCAATCGTCGAAGATCATAACATCTCCATCTTCTCAACATCAAAGACCATCTCCTACACTTTTGTTGACTAGCAACTCAGCGATGGCCCAATCTCCATGGAACAATCCTGGGGCGGTTTTAATGCCTCCACCCCTAAGTCCAATACCTGCCCATCCCGAGAAATGGCTACCAAAGTCCAATCCAGAAATAGGAATGCTAGCTGAAGAACATATCAATAATTTCATGCTTTCTGTTAATCTCAACGGAGTTACCAACGAAGATGTCGTGGTCCGACTTTTCCCCTATACAATGCAAGGAACAGCCGGGTCATGGTACTTTTCGCTGCCCTCCGGATCTATCACCAGCTGGGACATTTTTCAAAATCAATTTGTCACCAAATTCGGCGATGATAGATCGACAGCGACACTGATCAACGATTTATCCAATCTTAAAGCTGAGGATAGGGAACCCATTAAGGATTTTAACTTACGATTCAACAAGATCCTCAACAAAATCCCCGCTGCTTCTCAACCCAGCGAGGAAGTAAGATGTGAGTGGTACATCACAGCCTTACCTTCAAACTTGGCCATCTTCGTAGATAGGGCGAGCAAGACAACCTTAGTCGAAAATTTGGCTGAGGCATTAGCATTTGAAAGACGCGTAGTAGCCCTAGAAAAGAGATCTACAATCGAAGAGCGTAAATCTAAGAAAATCTCTTTCAAAGAAGACACCAAGAAGAAGCAAACGAAAGATCCTTTCGACATGGAAGGACTACAAAAGGTATTAAAGGCCATGTCTAATGAGATGATTGACATAAGAAAACAAGTAGCAGAATCGTCCCCAAGAAAGCCTTTTAGGAATTTCAGAAGAAACCCTCCCATGGAGACGAAGCCACCCAACGTGGTCTCAAATGTGGAATCTGAAGAAGAAGAAGAGGAGAGCACCATCGAAACACAGACCGATGATGAAGAAGTGGTGAAACTGCAAGGAATGTGGGATTTCATCCTCCCACAAGAGGAAGATCAAGAAGCACTTCCGGTTAGCACACGAAGCAGAAATCAACTTGATCCTCCCCAGAATACCCCAAAACAGAAGGGCGCAAGCCCTGCAGCAAAAGAAAAGGTTGCACCAAAGAAAACAATTGCTAAAACGACCTCATTTAGCCCAGTCCAATCAGAGCAATCACCCCCATCAAAGACACTAATAGTGTCGGATGAAATGGAGTATAACATCATCGATGACATGAAAAAGACTAGGGCTAATATCACTCTGTACGAGTTGAGCAAATTGAAACACCAACAGAAAATCATGATGAAAGAGTTACACGCCGTACCTACTACACCTTTACCTACAGCTGTAGCTTCCCATAATATAGGAAGACCTCCAATCAACACGATCAATAAAATCGATCCAAATGACATCGCTCTGATTGGAGGGAGATCTAGATCTCATACTCCTCCTTTCCTCCTCACTTATGAAATCTTTAACAGAAACGTGCACAACTGCTTGGTCGATTCTGGTGCTTCAACCAATATTCTACCCAAGTCAATATGTGCCAAACTTAATGTTCAACCGCAAAAATCCGCAGTGCGCATAGTTCAACTTGATCGATCGCAAGTCGAAGTGATAGGCGAACTTAATCAAGTGACCATAAGACTGTCGTCTAACCCCAAGGTATGTCAGGTTATCGACATTCTAGTGGCTGACATCCCTGAATTTTATGGTCTGATTCTTAGCAGGGACTGGTCCGAGAAACTCCACGGATACTTTTCAACCGACTGGTCGCACATGTGGTTACCCTTCAACGAGAAACCAAATAAAATAAAGGTTGAACGGGAACTGCACCAAAAATACATAGTGACGGATTTGGAAGGAGAGAACGAAGCCATAACATACAACAACAGCATCATAGGAAACTACTCGGTAGACTCTTTCCTCGGAAATTTCAATGCTCACATATCACCATATTTAGAAAATTCAGTTTTGTCCCAAGTTGAAAACTTTTCCCAGACTGATGATTCAAAATGTGTTAGTTTCTTAGATAACCCTGTAAATACTTCTTTATTTTGGAAATTATATTTTGATGGCTCTAAATCCAACGAGGGAGCGGGAGCAGGATGCGTTTTGATTAGCCCAGACGGAAATAAGACAATGCTCACATGCAGACTGGAGTTCGATTGCACGAACAACACAGCGGAATACGAAGCCTTGGTGCAAGGCCTATACAAAGCAATCGGCTGCAACGTCAAATATCTTCAAGTCTTTGGAGATTCTGAGATCGTCGTCAAACAGGTACGTAACACCATACACTGCCTGTCTAATCATTTAAAACACTATCAATCTTTAGTACAAGATCTCACTGCACATTTTACAGCGTTCAATATTTCGTCAATCCCGAGACTTCACAATGCAAACGCAGACCTGTTAGCTAACGTAGCCTCCAGACTCATCCCCTCCGAAGACTTTAGTCCAGATAGGTTTTCGATAGAATTGATTTTTAAACCATCTATCCCTGACAACATCACCAACTGGAGAGTATTCAACGACGACCCAGACATCGTAAGTTTCCTCACCTCCGAAGGATCCTACTCAAACCAGATAATCGACGAAGACTGTCATGATCACCAGATACAACAAAATAGCACTGATAATGCTATACCCAAATCGGTGGTCAAACTAGAAGACTTATACGACTTGAAAAGTCGGTTCAAAAGGTCAGCTAACGCCAAACTTTACAGTTCAACTCTGAACTACGAATCAGTGAACCTAGGAACCGATGAGAAGCCGCAAAACGTCAATCTAGGTCAAGGCCTAGCTCCTGAAGAAAAATCAACATATATCCGTCTTCTACGACAGTACAAAAACGTCTTTGCCTGGAATTACGATGAGCTGAAGACTTACAACACTTCTATCATTCAACACACTATCCCTATGATTGACAATGAGAAACCTGTCCAACAGAAGCTCAGAAAAATCCACCCCAACTTGGAAAATTAGATAAAAACTGAGCTGAATAAATTGTTGAGAGCCAGAATAATCTTCCCGGTCAGACATTCCAAATGGGTATCCAACATGGTACCTGTTAGGAAGAAAAACGGAGATATTAGAATCTGCATCGACTTCCGGAATCTCAACAAAACCTGTCAGAAAGACAATTTTCCCCTCCCACCTATGGAGAAAATATTACAGGCAGTCGCAGGCTCAGAGTTAATGTCTTTCCTGGACGGATTTTCAGGATATAATCAAGTGTTGGTACACCCAGATGATCAGTTAAAAACCACCTTCCGAACTAAATGGGGTACCTACGCGTATCGGAAAATGCCGTTCGGTCTGATCAACGCCGGCGCCACTTTTCAGAGGGCCATGGAAATTGCGTTTAAAGGTTTAGTCAATAAATCAGTAGTGATCTACCTGGATGATATAACTGTATACTCCAAGAACCGAAACGACCACCTCAAAGATTTGAAGCAAATCTTTCAAAGATGTTTAAGGTATGGGATCTCGCTTGACCCGAAGAAATCTTTTTTCGCGTTGAGTGAAGGAAAATTGCTAGGATTCATAGTGTCCAAATCTGGCATTCACATTGAACCTGAAAGAATCAAAGAAATTTCCGAGATATCCATGCCTCATAACAAAAAGACCATGCAATCTTTCCTAGGACAGATCAATTTTGTGAAAAGATTTGTCCCAGATTTTTCACGTATTATTTCTCCTTTACAAAAAATGATAAAAAAGAATTCAAACTTTAAATGGGGTCTAGACGAGCACGAAGCATTTAACTTAATCAAACAAGCCATCATCAACGCTCCATCTCTAGCAACCCCAAATTTTTCAGAGCCCTTTGTCTTATACACGTTTGCCTCAGAGAATTCTTATGCTGCGATTTTGACTCAAGCGAATCAAGAAAAGGTAGAAGCTCCGATCACATTCTTTAGCTCAAACTTACAAGGTGCTGAGCTGAAATATTCGGACGTAGAGAAACAGGCATACGCCGTTTTCAAAGCAATTAAATATTTCAGACCTTTCTTGCTAAAGGCCCTTACCAAGGTCATAGTACCATTCCCAGCGGTAAGAAACCTCCTAATACAGAAAGATGTGGGCGAAAAGAGAGCGAATTGGATCACCGCCTTGCAAGAATACGACCTGGAGATCAAGCCGGCACACATCGTAAGAGGCCAAGGCTTCTGCAAGATGTTAGCTGGAGCATCGCAAATCCCCGAAAAAACATCTGAAGAGGTACACGCGTATGAGGTAAGCCTAAACGACGCACAATCATTATATGCTGACACCATTTATTTCCTGAAAAACGGGCATGCTCCATTTCACCTGGATCACATCAAGAAGAGAGCCCTGAGATTAAAAGCTAAACAATACCAGCTCGTAAATGATGTCCTGTTTAAAAGGAATTATGATTCTGTGCTTCTTAGATGTCTTGAGAAAACTGAAGCCGAAAAGGTTTTGCAGGAACTCCACGATGGACCAGCAGGTGGACACTATGCTGGAGAAGCCACCGCGCACAAAATCTTACGTGCAGGATACTACTGGCCCACGCTGTTCAAAGACTCGTACCATCACATAAGGAAATGCCAAGTCTGCGAAACTGCTGCAGGAAAACAAAAGAAGTCATCCATGCCACTGCAGCCGGTTAACATCGAACAACCGTTCAACCAATGGGGCCTGGACATAATAGGTGAGATCGTTCCTCACTCCTCTAAACAACATAGGTATATTCTCACGGCAATTGACTATTTTACTAAATGGGTAGAGGCAGTTCCTCTCAAGACAGCTAATTCTGAAAACATTATTGAATTCATAGATCAGTTTATCATTACTAGGTTTGGATTGCCAACGGCCTTAATATTTGATAATGCTTCATATTTTTCTGGAAATACCATGACTGAGTTCGCGCTCAAAAGAGGGTTCAAACTGAAGTATTCTGCCAACTACTATCCGTAAGGTAATGGGCTGGCTGAATCAAGGAACAAGAACCTAATCAGGATTATCAAAAAGATAGTCGACCAAAACCAAAAGAATTGGCATAAAGCGCTGGTAAACGCCTTATGGGCAGACATAATTACAAAGAAAGCCTCTATCGGCACTTCTCCCTTTAATTTAGTTTACGGGAGAGAAGCAGTTCTTCCTACTCACTTAGTCATTCCCTCCTTGTCCTTGGTACAATACATTGATGAAGTATCTACTTCTCCCTTACAGCTAAGGCAAATGGAAATAATCAAGCTAGAAGAACAACGAGAACAGGCCAAGAAAACCCATGCTCACCACCAAGCGCTGATAAAATCCTCTTTTGATTCGAACATAATGACCAGAAAAAACTTTCAGATGGGAGATTTAGTTTTGAAATGGGATAAGGCTCACGAAGAAAAGGGCAAACATATGAAATTCCAGAAGCTATGGCTTGGTCCTTTTCAGATCGTAGAGGTCATAGGCCCATCGACTTTTGTGTTGCAGGACTTGACAGGCAGGAGAGATTCTCTGCCTGTGAATGGACAAATCCTCAAAATGTATTTTCCATAGAAGGTCATCCTTCTATTTTTGTAGGATAATTTTAGTTTTATTTTTTTATTTTAGTTTTTATTTCTTATAAATAAGGTTGGTTGTGAATGATCATAAATTATATTCATGAAGAAACATACCATTTCTCTATCAGATTTTGATTTCTTTTGTATAAATAGTAAAACTTTTCGAAAAAAATATGACTTTTATTATTGACAGATAGAGTTAACTTTAGCCTGAATATGATGTTAGTTTCAACTTCACAAAGAAATCTGGGATGAAAGTAACTTTTGGCAAAAAATTGTTTTATGCCAACGCAATGAAAAGTATCATCAATAGCAAAATAATTATTCTCTGCAAAACTGCTGTTCTTAAACTCTATTATTGTCGTCCAGAGCTTTCTTAAGGAAAAACAATGACTTCCTCCCTGTTAAGGAAATCGCAGCATCCAGAGAAACAATCCAAGAAAACACTATATCTCGAAGAATGAGAGGTCTCATCACGAGCCGGCTTATCATGATCACAGATATTATAACTTGCTGACTTTGCCACTACTGTCTACCAAAACAGGGTAATGACTCAAGATTGTTGCAATCAAAAGACAAGGGGTCTCATCACGAGCCAGCTTGTTCATCAAAAGTGTAAATCAAGTGAATGACTGTGTCATAATTTGGCCACCAAACCAAGACATTGTTCTTTAGAGAATAAAAAATAAAAATCAAAAATCAAAAAAGAAAGAAAAAGTGTCAAAAGGATTTTTCTCTGGTATGTTGTAAATAACCTCAAACAGGAAAAAGGATCATTGCTGGATAACATGGTAACCCTGTCGAGGCTATGGACGCTTGCGGGCAGCAGAGGCTCTACCTACGACGAATGAGCATATTTTACAAAGCCAGTACGCAGAGAAGACCTTATTTTGTCTTTGAAAAGCACTAAGTAATGTCTAGGTGTGAATACAAGAAATAACCCAGAGGGAGCAAACAATCGGAATGAAATAAAAGTTGTGACGAAACATCATTGACGGGATAAGGGGTAATACTCTATCTATCCATAACAAAATTTAGGCATAAGAAAATTTTTTCTGTTTTGGAAGTGAAAATGCAATAGAACAAGCAGAGATAACTGGTTCTTCACAGTGAATCGCCATTGTTGTGGTCACCAACAACCCCCCCTCTTTGCTCGATATTAGCAATAACATCGAGCAAAGGGGGGACCCTGAAAGAAAAATCCCAATTTTTTTTTTTTTTTTAAATTTTTGTATTTTTCTCCCTAAGGCTTAAATCGCATCGCAAGGGAAGGCTGAATCATTACCCAAGCGCGGAAAACAAAACTGCGAAAGAGCGATGCGAAGTTCATCGCATCGCATGCATCCCAAGCGCTCTCTAAAAAGAAGACCTTCAAGAAATGCCGATCGCCGATATGCGACATCGCACATCGCAAACGTCGCACTAGGCGGCATAAACCATTGAATAAAAGCTGCGATCAGCGATCTGCGATGACTGCGATCTGCGATTTGCGATATCGGCGAACCGCGATTTGCGATCTGCGATATGAAAAGACTCGTCACACGAATTCTCCGACATACCCGATAGACCCAAGATTAAGCACACGCCTTAAAGGAAATTAATGACCGCATGCTTGAGTATCAAGGAATGATTGCATCGCATTTTTCGAAGAGTCAAGTCATGATGAATGTCAGGATTATGCATTCATTAGAGTTTAATGCTTTCATGTCAATCTTTTCATTTCCCTTCTTCTTTGCGTAGACTGCAAGACACGCAACTAATATAAATCTATATGCAGGAAATATCTAAAGGAAAAGGGAAAGCGCCAATCAGACAGCAGAGAGAAGATGCCTCCACAAATGGATGCCGCATGCAGCAGGGCCACGGATTGCAAACTATAAGCCAACCGGCACTGATGAAATTAGACTATCCAGGACTCAGAGTCAAAGGCGCACAAAAGCAGCGTGTTCACAAAAGATCCTGAAGCTCAGACTTGGTAAAGCAGAGGAAGAAGCGCATGAGAAGGAAGACGCTCCAGAAAAGCCTGGAACAAAGAGCGGAAACAATTCTCGAAACAGGGGATTGTCCATACAGCGCGACTCCTAACCCACTCAGTCATTCGCACGACCGGAAACCGGAATAGCAACAGCAAAATCAGTTCGAGAAGAACCTGGGTTGTGCTAAGTATACACGCGGCGAATACACCCAGCTAGAGAAAGGTTTTCGAAAATATCTTCTGGTTTGTCAGAAGGAAGTGCCAGCTCTTGTTATTTCCACTTTTATCTCTCGAGAGAAAGAAGAAGGTGGCCAGCCGACTGTTCCCAGGAAAACGTTGCGCTGTTGACAGCACTAAAGAGAATATACAGAAACGGTCAGAAATTAGATTTGAAGTTTTAGAAATAAATTTGCTTTTAGTAAAGGGCGGTCATTTGAAGCTGATTCCCTAATTTCGTGTAATTAAGATTAATTAGTTAGTAGTATTTAACCCTTCTAATGGCATTTGGAGAAGGGTCCCGAAATCTGTCAAAAAACTTGTCCTCAGAACATGCACTTGTGCACCCTCAGAGGAGGTTTTTGATGAATGGATGGATCGAGATTTATTTATGTTTGCATTTTAATGTCTGTTACTGATGTTGCACTTCTGTACTCTTAGCAGATGTTAGAACAAGTAGAAATAAATCATTATTGCTTGAAGTTTATTAGTGAAATTAGTCATAAATAGTACTTTTATCTCTTGACTAAATTCTGCTAGTATCCCTAAAGTAATACACAGCTGAGTTCTTTATATGTTACTGTATGAATGTCTGTATTACCATTTGGCACTTCTGTACGGTGGGGTCATTTATTTATGCTTGACATATAGAAAACTGATTATGCGATATGCTGTTCACAACTACTCTGCCTAACTTCTTATGCAGAATGGTTTATCTTTATTGATTTATATTCTGATAACAGTTGAATGATCTTTATTATCAGCTGTTGTTTGAAATCTTTCTAGATCGCATAATAAAAGAAAACACCCCGGGTTAGCGTAGACTAGATGTATTGTTTCTCTTCATTAGATTACATTAGCATAGAGTTAGTTTAGTAGTTAGAATTAAGACTAGTTTAGAGAAACCTTTAGATTAATACCATCAAACTCTACACACACACGCACACCCTTCACATTGGGAAACTGGTCCCATTACCCCCAGTCGGATCCGCTACTCCAAACGGGCAAGGAGCCGCCAACCAGGTTCCGGACCAGGTGGGTATCCCCCTTGTTGTCGACCCGACTTCGGGGCCCTCAACAAGTTGTTACTTTTATTATCTAAAGCTTTCATTTAAAAAAGGGGTGTTGGTGGAATTTTTTTTACAGTGACTAATTCTGTTGGATTTTGTGCAAATAAGCATAATAAGTTTCGTTTGAGCTGCATGTATTCATGGGTGCAATCTTATGTTTTAATGGGTGTAGCAAACAACTAGTGTGCCCGATTTTGGCAAGTCCATTGCTTTATTTGACACTTTTGAAGAATAATATGCTTATGAATCTGTAACAACAGTTGCTCTTGTTGCAACATTCATTTGTACGAGTCTCGTTAATGAAGCAATTCTATTGGGAGATTTTAATTGATGAATCAATAAACATATCATATTTATTAGATTTAATAATGAAGAGAGGCATATTCCTCCTTTAGTTATATTGTTACAAGTAGTTTAATATTCATACCTTTATATGTGATAGAAGCATAGTATTTTAGGTTATGGTGGCATACTTTTATGGTTATGATGTCAAGAGTCAATAAGTAGAACTTATTTAGCATAATCTAGGAGATCAAATAGGTTGATCTAGCTAAATGCTCACACATGGCATTATGGTGGAATTTATTTCGAGTCTTACTTAGAGCTAACATATAAGTATGAAAAGAGCACGTGCTTCTTTTAAACTTGAGGAGAAATGTGTTTTGGAATTGGTTTTAAGGGAAAGTTATCCCCAACTTCTTATGTGATATTGTTATATTGAAATAGATGAAGGAACATGATTGCATGATAACTAAGTTAGTAATGTTACAAAAGAAAAATTTGAGTATTAGTGATTAATGTGACCTCTACTTCTCTATATTATTGATTGTTGGTAAGGTGGGACCTTACAAGAGGCACTTCTTTGGCTCATGTGTTGGGGCTGCTTCTCTAGGCAGGACCAAATTGTGTCAATGGCATGGCTTGGAAGCTTTAATTCCAACAATTCTAAGGTATCTCCTATTCTGGTTTTGTATTCCTTTCCTCAGGCATGTTCTTGCTATCAAAAGGTTTTTGTTGTTGTCTTTAAAAGTTTGAGCTGGTTTGGTGCTGCATGTGGTTTCCCACCCCTCCCTAGTGGGTTATTCGGTGGTTAAAACTCTCCAATTCATAAAAGAATGTCTGGTACTTTTCTAGAAATTGTGGCATAATTGGTCCGACTAAGTGGGGGATTTGTCTCTATTGTCTAGTTTGGTGGCTCTTCTTATTTTGCATGGTATGTTCAAAATTCAGCTTCTGGCTAGAGTGGTGGTGCTAAGGTTTCGAAGTTAGGTTTGTCGACTTGGCAGGTGTCTCTCTTCTAGTGTTCCTTCTATTTTGAAGGGGCTTGGTCATTCTTTGATTAGTGTTTGGCTTATTGGCATTCCTCTTCCTTTCTATGGTACTAGATTGAAAACAACTTGTTGGTCTTTCCTAGGATTCTATTGTCACGCCATCTCAGTTTCAAGTTCCTTTAACTTTTTGTTGTTGGATTGGAGGAAGTACTCTTTGTGATTTGGTGTAAGTCTCACCGGTTCAGGGACTCTAAGCATGGTTCTATGGTGTAGATATTTCGTTTAGCTCTTTTGGTTGGGGTTGTTTACTTGTGGTGAGATTCCCTAGTTGTAGTGTAGTGGTCTCTCCCGTCTCCCACGAGGGTGTGGCTCTGGTCCCATTCTATTCCTTCTAGTATGGCTAGATAGTGTATGTGGTGTCAGCAAGCCAGTCAAGGCGGGGTGGTTGAAATTATACGGGCACACTCTGTGCCCAGTCTCAACACAAGAGGCTTCTTCCTATTATCTTACCTCCACCTCCTTGGATACGAGCACAGGAATTCATCAATTGAAGTCTCATGTGGCGCGGGAGCGCCAAGCTTTCTTGGACTCATAACTTGCTATGAAGGTATCTCATTAGATTCCCAACCTTGGGCATACCAGGGAAAGAAGGTGTAATGTCCCCTAATAATAATAAAAATAATAATAAGAAATAAAATAATATAATACTAAAGCATAAGTAAATAAATGATAAAAATAAAGAAAATATAATAATGGTAAATGAATAATAAAAAAATTAAAGAAAATATAATAATAGTCAATAAATAATAAATAATGAAGAGAATATATTAATAATAATAAATAAATAAAATATAAATTATAATACTCAAGTTCTAAATAAATAAATAAATAAATAAATAAATATATATATATATATATATATATATATATATATATATATATATATATATATAAGTAAACTATAAAATAGTAAAAATAAGTAAAGTTAACAAAAAGTAAAATAAAATAAGAAATAGTTAAATTAAGAGAACTATAAAAATAGTAAAAATAAGTAAAGTTAACAAAAAGTAAAAATGAATAAAATAAGAAATAATTAAATTAAGAGAAATATTAAATTAAGTAAAATTTAAAATAAAGAAATAAAAGTTGCATGTTGACACATGGAATGTATGCATGCAGACCCATTTCCATTGTTTGGTCTATTTAATAGACGATGAGGAAGATGAGATTCATCATTCCTTCATCCATTCTCTTGGGAGAAAAGTATTGTGAGATAAAGGATTCCCTGACAGTAGTACATTGATTGAGGGCTCGGGGGTGGCCAATTGTAGAAAGGTTACGTGCAGCTGAGCCTACGGTTGGGTGGAGAGTCATCCCTAAAACTTTGTTGCGGTTAGTGGGATTCTAATAGCGTTCAACTCCGAAATCACAAATAAGGAATATCATCGCCATAGGTAAGTCGCCTCTGCTCGTGTTTTTCAAAATTCTATGTTAATTAGTGGAATAGTTGTGTGTTGATTATTAATCACATGGCTGGCCTAATTAGTTGCATATTTTAATTTTGGGGTTGCTACAAAACTGACGTCGAACAATCACACTAGACAGAGATAAAACGATGAGAATGTACAACAATCTTTACATAGAACATGAAGACTTGAAGGCTGAGAAGACAAAGTATTACGATAGTTGGAGATCTTCCATAATTAATATCAAACAACTTCAACTTAAAATTAAAGAACTACAAACATTGGGAAAGGATCATGTACTAGATAAAGCAAAGAATGAAGTAGAACATCTTAAAAGCATGGTGGAAGAGGAAAACAAAAGACAAAGCACACTAGAAAACCAACTCGAAGAAAAGGAAAAAGAAAAACCAAATAAATGGAAGAAGCAGGATAAAGGAAAGTAGATCCCCTCGTTCAAGAGGGAACTTGACGAAGCCAAAAGGATTGAGGATGTATTAAGAAGTGAGATGAAGCAAAAGGAAGAAGACTGCATAAACCATGAGTAGGAAATTATCACATTTGAGCATAAGTGGACAAGTTGAAACAAAAATTGAGGAGTTCACAAGTATTGGATGACATTATCAACAACCAAAGATCACCACTTATCAAGATAGATCTTGGATATGTTAGTGAGTCCCCATGCTCCAATAATAAAGAGCAGACACATGTCAAAAAGGAAGAGAAACCTCATCCCCATGATGAAGAGCAACCACATGAAGAGAAACTCCATCCCAAAGATGAAGAGAAGCCACATATCAAGGAAAAAAAGAAGTCTCATGAAAGGAAGCCTCATGCCAAAAATGGAGAGAATCCCAAAGTCAAGGTCTTGCACAAATAAACTAATACTGAAAGTTGGAAGACAAATGCCGCAAGAAATCAGGATGATGCATTCAAGACACCAATTCATAATAGCACATTCAAAGTGGAGAGCAACAAATATACTCTCAAGAGAGAGAGACCTTTAGCAGATCTTCACCCTATACCCCCAGGTATACAAGTACAGTCCATGGTTATTGTTACACATGTTCTAACTATGGACACAAAGGTCAAGATTACAGGGGATATAGTAGGAGTATTGATATAGTGTTTGATCAAAGCCCTAGAAGTGAATCTTCTGGAAGACAAGACAAAGTCTCATATCCCTATGACAGAAGAAGTTACAATAGCTTTGCTCCTTTATTAAGACTAGATGTAGAGTGCTATTTATGCCATAATCTTGGCCATTTTACACAATATTGTAGAAGTGGCTTGACGTGGACCTCACATAACCAAAAAGGAAGGACCTTCACTAGGAAGGAATACAAGACCACTAGGGTTTCAAAGAGAAAACAGGTTTCTCAATGATCTCTCACATGTTTGGTAGACGAACAAAGACATGGGGATTTTGTAGGAGAAGCATATTGTTCAGGGGGAGCATTAGTTATAGGATGTAGCAGGAAAGCATGTTGATAAGGGGAGTCTGTTAAGGGGAGTTATATCTCAGGTCCGCAGGATTAGGCAGATTGTCAAGGGGAGTCACCCTTTACCATTGATGTCAAAGTGGGAGTGAATCATGCAGGAATCAAGGTAGACAGAGATGCAGGATGCAACATACCTTGTCTTTCTAGGTGAGTTGACATGAATGACATGTTGAATAAAGTGTAACTAGGTTTAGTCTTCATAAATGTACTTTTGATATTTGTATTTATTCATGAAAAGAAATATTATTTTTGTTATATTTATCAATGAGTTTCTTTCTCATTGAAATCGGTCTAGCACATGTTAAAGTGTTATAGGTGAGTCAAAGAGTCAAAAGAAAGTTTGAAGACCCTTAAGGGAATGTTACACCCTATATATATTTGTATAAGAAGTCAAAGAATATTCCTCCAAACAAATAAAAGTCCTCTTCCCACAACAACATCATCAAAGGAGCAACAATGATGAAGGAAACTCAAGTCGGCCTACAGTCATCATGTCGGCCTAAAGGAGGGATAATCCTCTATATATAGAGACTGTCCACTCCCTCAAACGACAAGTATTCCATATTTGAAATTAGCAAGCAAGGAAGACTGAGAAAAGGGTGAAAAAGGACGAGTATACGGAGCCTCTATTTTATCGAAGAAGGAGAAGTCATCACCAAAGGTTGGAGAAATGTTTCTAGGGTAAAACATAGTCACACGTGCGAGAAAAGGAGGCATATATGTGGTCATAACAACATCAATGTAACAGTCTCATACTTCTCATTGTTTGGGCTTGAAACTTAGGCCTATAAGGTGGCCCACTAGAGAGAGGAAGAGACTATCTAAATCGAAGAAGAAAGGAACCAAAAACTCAAGGAAACCTCCCACACGTGTGAGAATTTAGGGCTACAGGACAGTCATATCAAGTCTGCAACTACACCTTGAAGAAGGAGCTTGGTTGGTCAAGAGGAAGGAAGGGATCATCACAAGTAAAGGGTCTCACTAAAGATCAAGGACAAGTGTCTCTTCTAGAGCACGTGAAACAAGGACTATCAACAGTTGTAAGAAGAATGAAGTGTCAGAAGAAGGAGGACAAAGTGCAAGGAAACAAACTACAGGAAGAAAGAAGGACTTGACTTGTGCTTGGAGGATATTCTTGTCAAGGGTATAGGGTTTGGCATTGATCAATAAGAAGCTTCAATAAGAGAAATTTATGAAAGGGTTTTCCTCTCTAAGAGAGAGAGATTTTTCCCTGGCAGAGAGCCAACATCTTGTGCTCTTGTTCTTATGTTTTTGGTAGCAGTTTGATGAAGTAAACACACATGCATTAATAAGAAAAGAAGAATATTAAGCTAATAAGATATATTGTAAAAGTGCTTCACAAAGTGTTATCAAGTCTAGAAGAATCCTACTATACCTCATTGCCCTATATTCTTCAACATGGTATCAGAGCTAAGGTGACACATCAAGGAAAGGGCATCTCAAGAACACTCATAAGGTGACTCATCAAGGAATAGCATCTCAAGAATATATAAAAGGTTGAAGCACCAAGCCAAGAAGTATTTATCATTCATCAAGGAAGACTACAAAGCAAGAAGAAAAGCCTTATATAAAGGCACCTACAAGAAGAACAAATCAAAGAGGGACCTACATCAAGCTACACCATCTTCAAAAGGAAAAGCACTACAAAGTCAAGTCATCAAGCAAATCTCATCATCAAGCAAGTCCATTTGGAGAAAGCAACTTGAAGAACATCAAGATCGAAGGAAGGCAAGCCATCAAGTCTTCAAGAAGAAAGCAAGTCCACTACATCTCAAACTCTATCAAGTAAGTATATGTCCCCTCTGAATATACATCAATGTCTTTTTGCAAGGAAAGCAACAAATTGGTTGGGACCAATAACTTCCTTGCATGGAAAAAGAGGATTGATTTACTTCTCAAAGAGAATGAACTTCTAGATCACATCAAAGGGAATATCACTATTCCCCCTAAGGAACAAACTCAAGCCTTATCTAAGTACAATAAGGACGAGACAAGAGCTCAAAGGATTCTAATAGAACCTATCAAGGACTCTCTCATTCGTTATGTCTCCAAATTTGAAACATCAAAAGAAATCTATGACAAGCTAATAGAGCTATTCTTGGTAAGCACAGCTGGAGAAGTGATATCTCTACAAAATGATTTGTACAAGATGAAGATATCAAAGGAAAGAATAACTCCCTACTTCATGAAGGTCTCTGAAATGTGGGATCAACTTCAAAGCTAGGAGAAGTCATGTCTGACAGAGAAATGGCAACTGAAGTACTCAATTCTCTACCTAAGGATTGGGGCAACTTCACATCAAGCATATATGCCAAGAAGGAAGCTACCCCACTAAGTGAACTATGGTATCTATGAAAGATAGAGGCAACTAGAATCAAAGAAAAGGATGGTTTGGGATCAAAGGAGCAAGCATTTGCTACCATGGCCAAGAGAAAGGGAAAATTTGGTAAATTTGGTCCACGAAGAACAAGCAATAGAGATATGTCCAAAGTCTAATGTTTTGAATGCCAAGAATATGGGCACTACAATAGGGATTGTCCTAAACTTAAGAAGGACAACAACGATAAAATAAAAAGGGAAGAAACTCATTTAACTCAAGAAGTGAAAGAAGAAGACAAGAAGCAGAAGAAGGAAGATCCTCCATATCTCTACCGTGACTAAGTCAACCTCTTTACTTAAAGTCTTCTTTCAAAAGTTTTGAGTAGCATAGGAGCATGTAGAAATAAAATAGAATGCATGTTTAAAAATATCTTCTAGAATATAGGAGCATGGTGTATATATAGCTCAAGATACTCATATAAAAGGATCACACATATTATAGGACCTCATCCATAATGAAAGAATAATTGATCATGATTAAAAATCTTAGAAGGCCTCTATCATCAAAAGGAAGAAACGTTTGCAGGATAAGGGTCTTCAGTATCCTCTAATATAATCTTCAAAATAAGGTTCATCAATAAGAGCAAATGTCCCATTAGGAGTCCCTTTCATGGGATTCAAGAAAGGATGATATGCAGATAAGAAAATATGAAGTAAGAAAGGCTACACCAATCAAGGAGAATTATCAAATGAATCTGAGATGATCAAAGAAGAATCAAGATGAGGTATGTATGCATCAAAGTTTAAGTCATGCCATCATATATATTGGGTCATGGGAAAAGCTCTAGAAGTGTGATCAAGAATAAAAGGATCTCTATCACCAATGATATGCTCGAAGGCATGTACTACAATGAAATAAAGGTCAACATGAAGAAGTTCTCTCATAAGGAGTATAAGGTGGTTGACTAATCAATATAAGAAGAAGCAAACGAAGAAAGAGATCAAGCATGTTGAAGCAATATCAGGATCAAGTCATGAAGGGATACTAAATCAAAGTATGGGAACAAGCAAGTACAACTAAGCATCCATGTGATAAGTATTCTGAAGCATAGATAAGATGACAAAGGAGTAGCCAGATGACAAAATTGTTGAAGGAAATGTCACTAGGTTCGGTCTTCATAAATGTCCTTTTGATATTTTTACTTATTCAAGAAAATAAATATTAATTTTATAATATATGTCAATGAGTTTCTTGCTCATTGAAGTAGGTCTAGCCCGTGGTAAAGTGTTATAAGTAAATCAAAAGGTCAAACTAATTATGTTAAAGACCTTAAGGGTATGTTACATTGTATAAGAGTCAAGGAAGTTGTTAATCAAGGTTGTCATTGATGTTAATATGGCATTGACCGAGATGTCAATATTCTTGAGATGCTTGGTTCCAGATGATGATGTTAGGACTCTTGTTTGACAAGGATGCCATCAATGAAGATGTCAAGTCACGAAGATGTCAAACCATTAACGAAGAAGTCCTAAGGATCCCTTGAACTAACTATAATGTTGTATATCTAGACCTTAACCCTTGATGACATATGGAGTCATACACTTGATGATGTCATACACTAAATGAATGACCACAATTGATGATGGCACTTGATGAAGGTTGGAAGACTAGATGATGATGTGGAAGATCTCATTTGATGGTTGGAAGACTACCTTGAAACTTTCCTAATGATGTTTCCTATGACATATCACCGCACCATTATATGATGGCACAAGATGATACACTCATTGCTAGATACTATCATGATGACATGGATGTCTTACATGACCCTATGATGATGAAGAAGCCGAACAATGGAGTAGCCATGTTGTCCCAAACATTCCTCATGTTGTCCCAAACTTTTTATGCATAAAATTTAAGAAGAAAAATTATTTTGGACAGCTTTAAGGCATCCTTTCAAAATGGATCCTATACCATCTTAAAGAGGATTTTTTCCCTCTTTCTAACGAGCCTTTATTTTCCCTAAAACTCCCAATAGTTTGTGACATATTGAATTTTTAAGTTAAGGAAATTATTCATAGTAGTGAGCCGACCTACACTCAGTCATACAAGTCGGCTTCACTTCAAATAGATGTGTCCCTTCAATTATAAACGAAATTACTATAAATATAGACCTAAATTCATCCATTCAAGCTCAGATTTTTCTGTGAAGACAAGGCAAGAGGTAGAGAAGAAGACACAACCTAGAAAAGCAAGGAAGACAAGTTTATGGAATTGTTCTTGGGTTAAATAGTCTTCCACAAGTTTGAGCTAGGAACAAAGAGGTCGTCGTAGTTTCCATGGTCGAAGTTTTTGTGGTCGAAGTTGTCGTAGTTGTCGTGGTCACAACCGTCGTAGTTGTCATGGTCGCAACTGCCATAGTTGAAGCTGTCGTAGTTACCGTGGACACAGCTGCCGTAGTTGAAGTTGTCGTGCTTGAATTTTTCTTACTTGTTGTGGTCAAAGCTGTCATAGTTGAAGTTGTCATAGTTACTGTGGTTGAAGTTACCATAGTTTTCGTGGTCGAAGCTGCCGTAGTTTTCATGGTCGAAGTTGTCATAGTTTCCGTGGTTGAAGTTGTTGTAATTGCTGTGGTTGAAGTTGCCATGGTCGAAGTTGTTGTAGTTGTCGTGGTCAAAGTTTCCATGGTCGAAGTTGTCGTACTTGTTGTGGTCGAAGTGTTGATTTATTGGGATCGGACGAATAAAGCTTGTTGAAATCTTCTCTTGAGAACAGAATAGGGTAGAGTTGGAGAACTTTGTGGAGCAACATATTGAAGATTTGTGGAGATCATTGAAGACCATGATGCAATGTTGATGTCATCATGAGGTGACCTTGGAGAATCGTGTTTGGGTACCATGAAGAACAACAGAGACACCTTCATGTGAAGATCAAGGTTGGCATTAATGACGTGACATGGAGACTAAGTGAAGGCAGTGTTGAAGATTGACAGGGCTCAATGAAGAAGACATTGGGAGTCGTGAAGTACAACTAAATATATCTTGATGAAGTAAAGTAAGGGTTGGAGCCCAAGAGGTTGGAGCCTCAAAAAGAGAAGGTTGGTGCCTTGGAGTATAAGGTTGGAGCCCTAGAGGATCAGAGTCCTCAAGAAACCAGGTTAGAGCCTGAACCAAATAGAGGGTTGGAGCCCTTGGGCCTTGAGGTTGGTGCCTCAAAATTGACAAGGTTGGAGCCTTGGAAGTCCAAGTCGGTGCTTGGAAAATACAGGTTGGAGCCTGGGAGATTGAAGATTGGTGTCTTCATCTAGGGTTAGAGCCCTACATATATTGTATTGATTTATTATAAAGAAGAAATTAATAAAAGCATTTATTCTTATTGTTCATTTTGTGTTCTAAATATAAGTGATATAATTGGTAAAAGTAACAATTGAAAAGAAATATTGATTCACCCCCCTAGTATTTCCAACAATTGGAATCAGAGCAAATACGTTCACTCAAATCCTGGTAGCTTGAAGGTTGATCCCTAGAACAAAAATGGAAAATCAAAGGAAGAAATCCTCCAATCCTCTTAAAAATGTCTCTTCTTCAACCATGAAAACTAAGGACAATCATATTGGGAAGGTTCCATTACTCAATGGAAACTTTGATGTATGGAAGGTAAGAATGAGAAATTTCTTAATGGCTCAAGGCATTGAAGTATGAGAATCAATGATTACTGATAACATCATGAACGAAGAATCAAAGGAGTACAATGCAAAAGTGATGAAGGAAATCTTGAATGGGCTACCAAATTCTATAATCGCCAATTTGGAAAAATGTTATCAACAAAGGGTATATGGGACAAACTTCATGACCTTCACTCAAAAGGAGCATTGACCATGACCACTAGTCAAGAAGATGATGGAAAGAAAGAAGGAAATCTAGAACCCATCAAGGAATTTGAAAATAAGAATGATGACATCAAGGCTAAATAAGACCTAGAAGAAGAAGAAAGCAAAGAAGACTTTGAAGATCTCCTGACTAAAATTATAGCTGCCATGGAAGAGATTAACAATTTGAAAAAGGAAAATGAGGAACTTAAGAAGAAAGTGTAAGATGGTGACCAACATAAGACAAGGAAGAAGATTGACCTTTTCAAGCTTCAAGTACTAGAAAGAGATGAGGAGCTCACCAAAATTAAGGAGGAATTTAATCAAAACAAAAGAAAGCATCATGAAGAAGTCACATCCATGACAAATCAATTGGATAAGGCAAATAAAAGGGAAGAAAAATTGTCAAGCCACCTTGAACAAAGACTAAAGAGCTTGAACAAACTTGAAGCATATATTGGTCAATACAAGGAAGAGGTCTCCTCCCTTAGATCTTAACTAGAAGAAGCAAGGAATCAAGCACAAGGAGCTGAGAAGGTGATGGAAGCTTTGGCATTCATAGAAGGACAAGTTGATGAAGCAAAAAAGGAGAGAAACACCATGAAATGCCAACTAGAAGAAAAGGATGATGACATCACCAAGTTAAGATCAGAAATCACTTCTCTTAAGGCCCAATCATGTGAAGCAACCAAGATGAAGGAAGAAATGGAGATCGTTCTATCAAAGAAGGATGAAAAATGTAAGGAAATGAAAGAAGAAATTGTCTTTCTTAAAAAGGAAGTTGACTTACTAAATAAGAACTTGAAAAGTTCTCAAACCCTAGATGACATCCTAAGTCATCAAAGGTCTCCCCTCAATAAATCGGGTCTTGGCTATGCAGGTGATTCCTCAAGAAAGAAAGATAATGCTTCAAACAAGAAGGATGTGAGGAAGCCAGGAAGAAATGTTGATGCTCCCAGTTCCAGCAAAGGCAAGGAGAAGGGTCAATACAACAATGGAAGAAATCCTATTCTAAGGAGACTTGTAGATGGTGTCAAGAATACAAAAAGTAATGAATATCATCAAAGAATGCCAAGGCAAAAATACTTCAGAAGTACATCAAGGAAATCTTCATCTCCCAGGTATCAAAGTATATTTCTTGGTTATTGCTATTCTTGTACAAATTTTGGGCACATGGAAAAAGATTGTAGGGCATATCACAAAGACAAATATAATGGTCTTCGTCAATCTCCTAGAAGAAATTTTGCAAGAAGAATTCGTGATTTCTTATTCATGAACAAGATGGAGCGCTTCAATTTCCATAACATTGGACACATGGCACATGACTGTAACTTGACTTGGGTCACTAAACAAGCTATAACTATGTCAACCAAGCTAGAGAAGAAAGTTACAAAAGTATGGAGAAGGAAGCAAATTGGATCTGGAAGTCTCTTGATCACTCTAGACAACAATACATGTTGTTGATTTGATGAAGTCATCCTTGATATTCCAAGTATTTGATGGTGAGACTCTGCTAAAATGGAGACTCTGTTTTATCACTAAGCAAGTAATCTTTCTTGAGCTAGAGGAGTTTATGCAGACAGGGGGAGTTGGTTCATTTATGAAGAAATGCAACTTCAACCATAATGCCAGATGAAAGAGCACCATGACAGGGGGAGTAAGATACCTATGAAGAACTACTATTGATGAAGAAAAGAAGTAGGGTGACAGGGGGAGTACTTGGGCACCCCATTTTCCATTGATGTCAAAGGGGGAGAGAATGTTAGAAGGGAAAGAATATTGCCATCAATGACAAAGAGGGAGATTGTTAATCAAGGTTGTCATTGATGTCAATATGGCATTGACCGATATGTCAATATTCTTGAGATGCCTAGTTCCAGATGATGATGTTAGGACTCTTGTTTCACAAGGATACCATCAATGAATATGTGAAGCCACGAAGATGTCAAACCATTAATGAAGAAGTCCTAAGGAGCCCTTGAACTAACTATAATGTTGTATATCTAGACCTTAACCCTTGATGACATATGGAGTCATACACTAAATGAATGGCCACAATTGATGATGGCACTTTATGAAGGTTGGAAGACTAGATGATGATGTGGAAGATCTCATTTGATGGTTGGAAGACTACCTTGAATCTTTCATAATGATGCTGCCTATGACATATCACTACACCATTATATTATGACATGGGATGATACACTCCTTACTAGATACTATCATGATGACATGGAAGTCTTACATGACCCTATGATGATGAAGAAGCCAAATAATGGAGTAGCCATGCTATCCCAAACATTCCTCATCCTATCCCAAACTTTTTATGCATAAAATTTAAGGACGGTCACAAAGACAAATTATTTTGGACACCTTGGAGGCATCCTTTCAAAATGGACCCTATACCATCTTAAAGAGGATTTTTTCCCTCTTTCTAACGAGCCATTATTTGCCACGAAACTCCCAATACTTTGTGAGATATTGAATTTTTAAGTTAAGGAAATTATTTCTAGCAGTGAGCTGACTTACACTCAGTCATACAAGTCAGCCTCACTTCAAATAGACATTTCCCTTCAGTTATAAATGAAATCATTGTAAATATAAACCTAAATTCTTCCATTCAAGCTCAGATTTTTCGGTGTAGACAAGACAAGAGGTAGAGAAGAAGCCGCAACCTAGAAAAGCAAGGAAGACAAGTTTGTGGAATTGTTCTTGGGTTAAATAGTCTTCCACAAGTTCAAGCAGAGAAATTGTCGTAGTTTCCGTGGTCGAAGTTTCCATGGTTGAAGTTGTCGTAGTTGTCATGGTCAAAGTTATCATCGTCACAACTGCCGTAGTTGTCATGGTCGCAGCTGCCTGTTGTAGCAACTGCAACACCCTCCAAAATTTTGGCCTGCATACAATTGCAGAGCCTCCTTTGAAAGTTTTACTTGATGTTTGCACACACTCGGTTCACATTGTGAGCTCATGTGAGTCTTTGCACTCGCCTCACTTAACTGTGCAATGGGAAGCTTTTGCATGTTTGTAAAAATGTCTCGTTTGCGACCATGTTCTGGTCATACACAAGGTCTCAGCTTTGTGTGTACATGTTGTGTTTGCTATGTAAGAATCCGTCATGCTCACACACGGAGTCGTATACGCTATCGCGCAAACGTTATCACGGTCGTCCAACGGTCAATCAAAAGCGTCGCGCTTGTCGACTTGCACCGTCGGTCAGTCATGTTGAGCATGTGTGTCTGGATGGTTTGAGTCGTCTTGTTGTCAAGTCATGTAAGTGTGTGTATGTAAATTCACGTATGCACTTTTTCACTTGCTCACACACTTAGTCATTTTGCTGAAGTTCTGATGACCAGAATGCCCTCTAACAACCAGACCTTCACCCTTCCATCTACTCGATCGAATGTCACCCAGAACAATGTAGAAGCACCCAACAAGTCATTTCAAGATGCAATGCTCGCAAACTGATCAATCAACCCTCTTGCTGGTCAATTGGAGAGTTTGACTCGGTAGTCACCCCGGGACTGACTCCCCTAAAAAAGTGCGCAGAGGTTGCAGACCATGCCCACTCCGCTGACAGAGAAAATTGCGTAGAGGTTTCAGACCATGCCTGCTCCGCTGACTAAGAAAATTGCACAGACAGGCCAGAAAAACACCCAGTGCCCGTCCCTATCTCCCTTAGAAAATTGCACAATTTTTCCAACCATCCCACCAGTCAGCTGGTCGACTGCTCACCCAGAAAACTGAGTAGATTTCATAAGCAAGCCCTTTGCTACCCAGCAATCCGCGCAGCTTAGAAACTGCGCAGAGGTGATTAGTAGGCCAGCCTCCCAGCATTAGCACAGTTTTTCCCACTAGCAGATACCAACAGCCTGCTGCCAATTCCCTCTAGGAATTGTGCAGTTTTTGCTGCCAAGCTTCCAACAACCTGCCACCAATGCCCTCCTGGAATTGTGCAGTTTTTGTTGCCAAGCTCCAGGAAGCCTACAACCAGTTACCTCCAGGAATTGCGCAGTTTTTGCTGCCAAGCTCTAGGCAGCCTGCAACCAGCTCCCTCCAAGAATTGTGCAGTTTTTGCTGCTAAGCCTCCACTGCCCGCTCCTTCCAGAAATTGCGCAAATTTTGTTTTCCCAACCTTCCTGCAACCCAAACTGCTCCTCCCAAAAGTTGCGCAGATTTATCCTCCACCAGAGCTCGACCCCACGGACAATCATTGTCAATCTGAATTGCCCGTCACCATCTCCCAGTGACTTATGTGTAGTTTTCACCAGTAGTGCTTGGAGCCTCCATCCCAACTTGAAGCTTGCCTTATGGAGTTTCGTAACCTTGTCTTCTCTCTCGGTCACCTGCATCCAAAACGATCATGCATCATGGTAGACTAGGAGGTTTATGGATTTGATGTCGTCTCGTCATGAGTGACTGCAGATACAGGTACACAAATAAACATGGCATGACGATGGATGGGATGAACAAAGGGAGTACATGCAGAAGGACATGTTCACGAACGGACGATCATGCAAATATGTGTTCGCGGGTTGATCAATGGAAGAACATGCGAATATGTGTTCATGGACGAACGGACAGACAAACATGCACTTTTCGCAAATAGACGAACATGTCAAGCATGCCAACATACAAGCAAGGAGCAACGTGCGAATACACATCAAGCAAACCCAACGACCATCAAAGACACCGCACACCTTGCCATGCGGAGGTGAAGTTGTGACACACCATGAGGAAATTTATCACCCAACAACACTGCAACTCGACAGGCACACCAGCAGAAACACAAATGTACCAACACTGTCATGTCGAGTCTTGTCATGAGTCATGCCGTCGACATCTCTACTATGGGCCATACTGTCAATCAATGTAACGTAACATGGAAGTCGAAGAGACCCACTTGTCATATGAAGAGTCATGTAAAGTTGAAAGGTCATGGAAGTCAAACAGTTATGAGGGAAGTCGAACAGCCACAAGGGTCAGTCTCACCCTTGGTTATAAATACCCCGTCATTTTTACATGCAATGGACTTTTCACCTTGGCTCCTCCCACATAGCCTTGAGAGTCTATAATATTTTCTTTGAGGAGTAAGTAGTGGCTCCAACGCCCTACCCACGGGGTTAGTGATGTATAGTATATTGATGTATCTTGGAAATTTCACTTAATTCAGAAGCTTGCTAACAGGCCAGAATGTTTTCACACATGTGTTATCATTGTTTGTAAGATTTGTCTTGAACATTTGCAATGCATGTTGCTTTAACCTGTGTTTAGTACTTGCATTCATTCAAATGTTCTAATACATATATATTAATGAAAATGTGTTGTATATGTTGTTAACACTGTCCTGCCCGTGTTGGTCACCTCCCGGACATGAGACAAATTTTTCTACGTAAACTTGCTATAACGACCGTTGCACTCGTGTGGATTGCCTGCTAAGTGTTGTACATGCTATCTTCCCTTGTGTGTTGTGACTGCCACATCCATGTGGATTCCTCCCACAGAAGCTGTGCATGTCCTATTCTGTTGTGTGTTCTTAACAGAGTTGGGTTTCCTCCCATCTGACTTGGGACTCACTCCCACCCTTCCTCTCTTCGGTGAAAGAACCTTAACACAAGTAAAACTATCAATCACTAGGCACACGAACCTCACTACTTGAAGACAAAGCAAACCACTCTCCTATTCTCATAAACAAGAGCCGAGGCAAACATTTAAGATAATGGCAACTGGGGCATCATATCGGGGTGATCCCCTAAATGTTGGCAGGTCCAACACCGTCAACACTGCCATAGTTGAAGTTGTCATAGTTAAAGGTAACATGCTTGAAGTTGTCATAGTTGCTGTGTTCGAAGCTGTCGTAGTTACTGTGGTTGAAGCTACTGTGGTCAAAGTTACCATAGTTGTCGTGGTCGAAGCTGTCGTAGTTGTTGTGGTCGAAGCTGTCGTGGTCGAAGCTGTCATAGTTTCCGTGGTTGAAGTTGTCGTAGTTGTGATGGTCGAAGTTGTTGTAGTTGTTGCAGTCGAAGTGTTGATTTTTTGGGATTGGACAAACAAAGCTTGTTGAAGTCTTCTCTTGAGAACATAATAGGGCATGGTTGGAGAACTTTGTGAAGCAACATATTGAATATTTGTGGAGATCATTGAAGACCATGATGAAATGTTGATGTCATCATGAGGTGACCTTCGAGAATCATGTTTGGGTACCATGAAGAAAAACAGAGACACCTTCATGTGAAGATCAAGGTTGGCATTGATGACGTGACGTGGAGACTAAGTGAAGGCATTGTTGAAGATTGATAGGGCTCTGTGAAGAAGACATTGGGAGCTGTGAAGTAAAACTAAACATATCTTGACAAAGTAAATCAAGGGATGGAGCCTTGAAAAGACAAGGTTGGTGCCTTCGAGGATAGGGTTGGAGCCCTAGAGGATCAGAGTCCTCAAGAAACCAGGTCGGAGCCTAAACCAAATCGACAAGGTTGGAGCCTTGGAAGTCCAAGTCGGTGCTTGGAAAATACAGGTTGAAGCCTAGGAGATTGAATATCAGTGTCTTCATCTAGGGTTGGAGCCCTACATATATAGCACTTGATTTATTGTAAAGAAGTAACTAATAAAAGCATTTATTCTTATTGTTCATTTTGTGTTCTAAATATAAGTGATCTAACTGGTAAAATTAATAATTGAAAAGAAATACTGATTCACCCCCATCTTAGTATTTCCAACAAAAGTCACCTCCAAGCAAATTCAAGTCTCCTCCTATGCAAAGGCACCACAAAAGAGGCTCCTTCAAGCATGTAACACCACCACCCATCCGAAGTATGCATAACAAGTCGGTCTGCAAACAATCTATATGTCATCCTTATAATCAGTCTAAAAGGAGGGACAAGCCTCTGTAAATAGAGGTTGCCAATTACAACGACCATCGAGGAGCTCTAAAATCCGAGAAGAGAAGAGGCTAGGAAAAATACGAAGAAGAGGTCTTCTAGGGCAGTGAAGGAAGGAAGAGAGAAACTAAGGTAGAAAGGATTGTTTTCTAGGGTTAATGCAACCACACATGTGAGAAAAGAAGGTTCTACATGCGGTCATAATAGCAGAAACCCACAGTTAACATATCTCACCATTTGGGCTAGTAAAATAGGCCTAAAAGGCCTCCTACTCAAGCGAAGAAGAAAGGCACTCAAGCGAAGGAGAAAAGAGCCTATAACATCAAGTAAACTTCCCACATGTGTGAGAATTTAGGGCTGCAGGATAGTCTTATCAAATATGCACCTACACCTTGAAGAAGGAGCTCATTTTGTTAAGAAGAAGGAATGGATCATTACAAAAGGAAATCATCAAAAGGTGTCTCTTCTAGAGCAAGTGCAACAAGGTCTATCAACAGTTGAAGAAGAACGAAGTGTCAGAAGAAGGAGGACGAAGTGCCCGAAGGAGAAGGATAAAGTGCCGGGGAAATAAAGTGCAAGAAGGAGGAAGGAATTGACTTGTGCTTGGAGGATATTCTAGTCAGGGATCTACAGTTTGTCATTGATCAATAAGAAACTTCAATAATAGAAATTTACTGAAGGGTTTTCCTCTCAAGAGAAGAAATGTTTTGCCCTGGTAGAGAGCCAAAATCTTGTGTTATTGTTCTTATGTTTTTGGTAGCAGTTTGATGAAGCACACACACATGCATTAATAAGAAGAAGAAGATCAAACTAACAATACAAATTGCAAAAAGACTTCACAAATTGTTATCAAGTCATGAAGAATCCTACTATAACTAAGTGCCCTAGATTCTTCAACATGGTATCAGAGCTAAGGTGACACATTAAGGAAAGGGAAACTCAAGAACACTCATCAAGGAAAGGCATCTGCAATGTTGAAGCATCAAGCCAAATCTACTCAAGGAAAAGAAGGCCTATCATCTATAATTCATCAAGGAAGACTACATATCAAGAAGAAGAGGCTTACATAAAGGCACCAACAAAGAAGAGCAGATCAAAGAGGGACCTACATCATCTACAAGTTACCAAGCAATTCTCTTCATCAAGCGATTCCACTTGGAGAAGGCAACTTGAATAACATCAAAATACTAGGAAGACAAGCCATCAAATCTTCAAGGAGGAATCAAACCCATTACATCTCAAAATATATCAAGTAAGTTGTTTAGTCAATTTAGTGTCGTAAATTGCTACATGAATTATCAATCCGGGAGTCATAGACTGATGAAGTGTAGTGCACTATATGTGCTAGATAACCCTTGTCTTACCTCACTATTTTCAATTCTATGTCATTTTGGGGTTTTTGTTCTGTTAATCTCCTAAAGTGCTATAATGCAATTGAAATCCTAATTTATTTCTAGAATGAGAGGTTTTTTTTTTTTTGTTTTTGTTTTTGTTTGTTTGTTTGTTTGTTTGTTTTTTTTTTTTTTAGTTAAGACTAACCTAAGTACCCACGGGGGATTTGAACCGGTGACCTATCGCACGGAGTGCCTTAACAACGCACCCATTCACCGTCAATCTAAAGTCCCGTGGGCGCTAGAATGAGAGTTTAAAAGTTCTTTTAAATCAAATTTGGATGTGGAGTTGTTAAGAAGATGAAGACAAAGCTGTTTCTCTTCCTCGTTGTAATATTTCCCCAAAAGTATGAGCTCAAAAGACTCTTAAACTATTGTTTATAATGTCAGAACTTGAATAAGAAAGTGAATGTGCAACTACATAAGTCAAACTAAAAATGAAGTACTAGAAATGAAACTGCTACCTCTGCTGTCCATTCTAACTGCGAAATTAAATTCTAATAAACTATTGCAATTGAAATTAAAGGCAAGAAACTTGAAAACTGCTTTTAAACTATCCAACCATCTCATTCATAATCATAACATTCCGCCAATGTTGGCTTTAAAAACATCATCTATATGGGATGAGAAAGTGACACTAAACTATCTAATACTATACTAATGGAAAGCAAGTTATCTCATTCATAATCATAACATTCCGCCAATGTTGGCTTTCAAAACATCATCATGTAATCATGAGAGAACAAAAGACTACAATAAGCAGAAAGGAAAGTCAACAATCAAATCCCATTCATAACTTCACATATCGCCAATTTCGTTCTTAAGGAACTAGAAAGACTCAATGAGACATGAACTTATGTAATGAGTATCCTACTAAGCAAACTAAGTAGCAAATAAATCAAATCCCATTCATAACTTCACATATCACCAATTTCGTTCTTAAGGAACTAGAAAGACTCAATGAGACATGAATTTATGCAATGAGTATCCTAATGAGCAGAAAGCATAAACAACTTTGAATTGAAAACTAAAGTACAACAGAAGGAGTTAGTCCCAAAAATGCAAGTTAAAAACTACAAATAAGCTCGAGCATAAATTAATTCAAGACCTATTGCTACTTTGAAATGCAATGCATCTATTAAATTAGTGACAAGCTGAAAAACCTGTACAGGGTTAGAACGATTAGAAACAAAAATAAATGCAATCAATATACAACTGAAATGGAAAGAAACATAAACAAAAATGTACAGAATGAAAGGAAAGAACCTCAGTTACACAGGGGCCCTTTGTACAGCTTCAGTTTAACACACAAAGCTTACTTCAACGCACTCAAACAACCATGCGAAAATAGAGTCTTGTATTATAAAAACAGAGTATGATATGTCTCGTCTACAAAGCGGAATTACACTATGCAAATAACATCAACAATATTCACTAGTTTGCATTACAAAACGCTGGAATTTATAGAGGAAATTGCTAGTTGTTCTAAGAGGAAATTCTTCAATGCTGGACATGTAAACATAACATGTGTCTGCAGGTTCAGCCTCCCAGTTGCTATAGGCAGTAAATCTATGCGTGGTGGATGTTGGATTTAGTTACGCAGGTGGCATGCAGGTGGAAAAACGAGTCCACAAGTTCAGGAACAGTTTTAGACTCCTCATGCTTGTAGAAACGGAGTTCTAAATGGCATAGAACACCTCTATTGACTCCCCTTTGACCGGGGCCTTTCCTTCCGAATCTGACCAAGTGGATAGAACCCTGTCCATGTGTCAACATTTCCTGAACTGCCCATGTGGCTCATTCCTCTACTGGACACCTGTAACCTGTAGGAGTATCAAAATGGCCGCGGAATTGCCAGTTAGTTGCGAAAACTGGTTACCTTCTGTGGCTGAAGAACAAAACCTAATTCAAATAACACACATAATGACATAATTTGAAAATCACTTAAGATACACTCCTGAGATCAACATGCAATGATTATTGATGACTTAGGATGGATTGATATAGGAAAACAGAGGAAAAAGGGTTAAGAAAATGCTTGGAAAAGATGTAGCTCTGGGGCTCAACATACCCCCACTGTGAAGTTGTTGCATGTCCTCATGCAACACCAAAATTGTAACAATCCTCTTTCACTGCATCTGTTCTAAAACCTCTGCTAGGACATCTAACCTCTTTTTCTTCTTCTTTGCCGCTACAATTATTCTAGGTTTCCTCATAAGGCATCTGTATTTGAGGTTGATGAGGGACCTGTTTAACTTTTTATTCTTCTTCTTCAACTTTTTGTTTTCCTTGCTTTAATCCTAAGTGCAACATGGTATTGTCATGGATGATTTTATCCAATTTATTCTGCTCCTTGAGTGTTTCATTCTCACTTTGGATATGTCTGTTTAAGACTTCTAATTCATAGATGTCTTGCTTCAATGATTGAATTAGAGTTTCCTGAGATGTATTTAGCTGGTTAAATGATGTACCCTGTTCTGTTGTTGTATTCTTTTGTTCCAAAGATTCAATGAAATCATAACCCTATTGCTGTGATTGATCAACTTCTGGAGATGCTCGTCTTGGACTAGTTTCAAAGTCAAGTTGAGGAAAAGTTGAATAATGTGGACTTTGCTCAAGTGGAGTATGTTCTAGTGTTTGGGTTGGAGTCTCTCCTCCCAAGTCTATGAATTGAGCTCCTTTTGATTATGTTTACCTCAACTTACCTTTAAGCCGAGAGCTTCTTCTTAATTCTTGTGAGCTTATATTCTCATTTTCCATGACCTATTTCTTCTTTCCCTTTTCTTTTGCTTTCCTAGACTATTCTTTAATATGAATTAATTTTTCAGAAAGCAGTTGCTCTTCTTCAGATGAAAGCTCAGGAGTCTGGTAAATTTCTTCAACTTTCCTCTTTTCTTTCTATTTTGTTTGCTTCATAATTGTAATTAGAGTTTCAAAAGGCAGTTCTTCCTCACTGGTTTCTTTTGTCACACTAGTAGGAGTATCTTGAATTAAAGTTGCTTTCTTCCTCCTACTTCTTCTAACTGAACTCCCTTCAGGTGTTTCAGGTGGGTCTTGGAAGAAGTTCCTAACCAGGAAAATTTCCCATGTATCCCCTATTTCTTTCAAGTGGTTTTCAACTAAGATTTTTATAAGACTATGATGGTAGAGATGGGGATCTATATCTTCTACATTCTTTTGGACAGTGGTAGACATTTTTCTTAAACTATTCAACAGAAAATAAGGGAGATTAATGGTATCATTTTCCAAGAAGTTCATTAATAACCTGATGTGATACATGTATATTGAGCCATATCTACCCTCACAAGTGATAATTTTTTGAATGATAAAGAGTAAACTACTCCACTTCTCTTTTAATGCTGATACAAGAATTCCCTTTTTGAAAATTGATATGTCCATACTTGGGTTAAGAAGAATAACTCTCCAGACATTTTCATCAAAGTCCTTGTTTTTGAACCACCTTTCTCCATGCTTTGGTAGTCCTATTGCTGTTGTAATAGAAGTCTTAGTTACTGAAAAATTTACATCCCCAATTTCCACTTCTACTCCATTGAATGCTCTTGCAAATGTTTTTGTAACCTCCTCGTTATGGCCTTTGAAATTTTTGATGAACTTTAGCCAACCAGCCTTTTTCAATGTTCTTTTTAGCTGTGGGTATCCTTCCATGAATTTGACTCCTTCGGGCTCTGTCCTCACAATGAGACCCATTCTGCCTTTTTCATTGCGTAAACACCACTGTAGAAGATGGATATATGAAAATAGAGTGGTTATGTGGGAGAAAAACGATTGTATGGATAGGAATGGAAGAAGACCTTGGAGAAAACTGATGGGTTTGGAATTGGAAAAATATTGAGTATGAAATGAAGAAGGGTTTACGAAGCGAGAAGACTCGTATGGACAGAAATAGCGTGAGGGTTGCAGAATTCGGTGTATAGACAATTTACGTAGAGGCAGAGTATTACTCGTAAATAGAACTTGCAAGACTGATTAGAACTCAAGAAGTTTGAGTTTATAAGAAAAGGCTGCGAGAGTAGAAGTTGAGAATTTTGCTGAGGAAAAGCCATATTCAACCAGCTTACGTTCCCATCACTAGCCGTTTCAACAGGTGGAAGAAGGCTGTACAATTACGTCTAAGTGAAAATCAAAAATAGATTATGAGACCGTTAGGGATTGAATAGGAAGGTATGGTGAAGTTATGGCGGCGATCAAATCAAATCATGACATGTTGAGGAGTAATGATCATTCAAACTATGTAAATTATGCTTTATAGTGCCATTTGAAATATATTTTATTTTCAGTTTTGGAATCATACCTTTCTTGTTTACTAACCCTTTGACTGCTTGCTCTTTGTAGGTACTTTGAGATGTTGATGTATCTTCATAGAAATTACTTCTTTAATAGCTGATGTGTCTTCAGAGGTTCCTCCTTAATACCTGCATTTGATTTTTTAATTTTTTTAATTTTTTTTTTCTTCCAACAGTCCAACTGTTATTGCAGAGTAACAAAATTAGCTGCGGAATCAGAAAACAGCTGCAGAATTGGAAATTAGTTGCTGAATTGGAAATCAGCTGCGGAATGAAACATAGTAAATGAAGTATGACATAATGGATGAAAAATAGAGAATAGATGTATGAATGGAAACATGGATCAGTGGACATGAAAGAAATTCTGAAAGAAATTTTGTTGATGGAGTGAGATGGAGTGAACTTTGTAGAAATGAAATGGAATGGAATGAAATGGACAAACCATGAGTGAAATGAGAGACCATTTTTTTTTTGGGAAAATATAGGGTGTCAGAGTCTTCTGATTACCTTGTATTTTTTGTATAATAATGCCAATCAATGATTGGTTTTCAAGCTTATACATTTTTTTTTCAATGATGAAAAGAACAAAGACTAGGCTGGTGGAGAAGAATGATTCTTCTTCACTAGCCACATTTCTGAATTATCTTGAAATATTTTGATAAACTCCTCCTTTGAAATTGGCTTCTGATAGACCTTCAATCTATGGCCATTCACAAGGAAAGGAGTCTGGTGCTCATCGATAATTTTGATTCTTACTGCTCCATTGTTGAAAACTTTTTCAATCTCATATGGCCCAGGCCAATGAGTTTGAAGTTTTCTTTGAAAACCCTTGAACTTTGAATTGAATAGATATGCCCAATCTCCTTCTTGAAACCTTTTGTCATTGATGTACTTGTCATGCCACTTAGCTCTCTGCTGCTGAACTAGATCAGTTCTTTGAATTGCTTCTTGTCTGATTTCATCAAGTTCATTTAACTGCTCTAGTCTATGCTTCTGAGCTTCTGATAAATTCATTCCCAACTGAACTGTCATCTTGAAATTTTTCACTTGGAACTCAATGGGGAACATAACTTCCTTTCCATACACAAGTTCATATGGTGTGTGTCCCGTTGTGTTGCTCCATATAGTTCTATAGGCCCACAAGGCTTCAGGAAGCCTCTCTGCCCAGTCTCCTCTATTTAGATGCACAGTCTTGGTAATGATTCCTTCAATCACCTTGTTTGTAGACTCCACTTGACCATTTTCTTGTGGATGATAAGGAGTGGATTTTCTATGCTTGATCTTATAATCTTCCACAAGCTTCTCCATCATTCTGGATCTGAATTGGGCTCCTTGATCTGTCACAATTTCTCTTGGAACACCAAAGTGAGTAAAAATATCCTCAAAAAGAAAATGAACTACTGCATTTTCATTAGCAACTAATAATGCTTTGGCTTCTACCCATTTAGAGACATAATCAATACATACCAATATATACTTTTTCTATCTAGATGGAGGATTAATAGGTCCAATAAAGTCTAAAGCCCATTTTTCAAAGGGTTCGATAAGTACCTGAGGTTGTAATGGTATCTCATTTGAGGGAGCAGGTTTCCCTACCCTTTGGCAACTGTCGCACCTTCTGATATATTATTTTGTATCTTTGAAAATGGTTGGCTAATAATATCCTAAAGAAAGGATTTTATAAGTTGTCCTTTTGTCAGCAAAGTGTCCACCGCATGGCTCATCATGACATGCTTTAAGAATATCAGGAATTTCATCTTCCCTGACACATCTTCTGATCACACAATTTGGCCCTGTTTTATACAATTCGTTAGAAATCCATGAATATCTTGAACTATCTTGAATAATCTTTCTTTTTTCCTTAGGAAATAAATGTGGAGGTAACTTCCCTGTAACCAAATAGTTAGCAATGTCTGCAAACCAAGGATTTCGGGTAGTTACCGCAAATAAGTATTCATCAGGAAATTTATCCTATAGCGGAGAGTCTTATTTGATATTCTGAATCTTAGACAAGAAATCAGCAACTGTGTTTTGTTTCCTAGGTCTATCCAACACAGTAATATTGAATTCTTGTAAAAGTAAAAGCCATCTTGTAACTTTGCCATTAGTAATATGTTTGTTCATCAAATATCTAATTGCAGAGTGATCGGTATGAATAAAAGTTTCATAGCTAGTTATATAATGTCTAAACTTGTTAATTGCATGAACAATAGCTAGGAACTCTTTTTCAGTCACAATATAATTCAACTCAGTGGGAGTAAAAGTCTTACTTGTATAGTAAATGGCATAAGGAATCAAGTCTTTTTGTCCCATTACAACTCCTAGAGTTGTATCTGAAGCATTTGTAGAAATATCGAAAGGAAGTTTCCAGTTTGGTCCTCTTAAGATAGGTGCTTTAGATATTTTTGTTTTCAAGGCTTCAAAATCTAGTTGGCAATCATGATTCCACTTGAATTCACAATCTTTTGTAAGCAGTTTGAAGAGTGGAGATAATATTTTAGTGAAGTTTTCTATGAACCTTCTGTAATATCCTGTAAATCCTAGAAAACTTCTAACATCTTTTTGAAAATTTGGAATAGGTAAGTTGGAGACGACTTCAACTTTAGATTTGTCTACTTTAATCCCATCCCTTGAAATATGATGTCCTAAAACAATACCTTTCGTAAACATCATAAAGCATTTTTCATGACTTAATGAAAGATTTGTTTCTTTACATCTTTTAATGACTTTTTTCAAAATTTCCAAGGCTTCTTCAAATGTGTTACCATAGATTGTAAAATCATCCATATATACTTCTACACAATCATGTATTAGATCAGAAAAAATTCCTAGTACTGCTCTTTGGAATGTTGCGGGTGCATTACATAATCCAAAAGGAAGCACTCAGTAAGCAAAAGTTCTCCATGGACAAGTAAATGTGCTCTTATCTTGATCTTCAGGTGCTACCTAAATTTGATTATAACCACTAAAACCATCCAAAAATGAAAAGTACTTTTACCTGCTAGTGTATCTAATTGTTATAGACATATTTGGGCACTGCAACCCCAATTGAATATGTCCATAAACCAAGGTCCTCTAAGTCCCTAAAAGTGTTGTTTCATACCCTAAAGGAGCAAGGTCAACTGATTACATCATCTCCTAGAAGTTTTCCATGAAAAACCACACAGAATTGGTCAAAGCAGGACCATACAGACTGCCCAGTGCAAAGGGTGCGATGCATCTCACCTGCCACATGCAAAAAGTGCGATGCATACTGAAAAGCCCTTCTGTAGGGTGCGATGAGCAAGAGCAGACAAATGGCACAAGTAGTTTGCTAGGTGGAAACCCAGAGAATCTTTTAGAAACTGCTCATTTGACACTTGCCTCTCTGAGTTCGCCCAGGGATGAGTAAGAGATCTAAAATCTCCATGTGGAACTAAGAACTATCAGAGAGATGACACTAATCAAAATCCCAGAAGCTGACTCACCCCCTGCAAATATCTATAAATGGATCCCTCATCCAAGAGATCCAGAGGTTGGAATTGGGTAATTTGCAAAGAGGTGCTACTAGTTTCTCTTTGAAGACATTGTGGGGTGATCTTGCTTTGTGTGAGGTGAAGAGGGCTTTCAAGCTGGGAGGATGGCGCTGGGTCAGACCAAGTGGTTGTAATCCTCTCTTCTACTACTTTTACTAATAAAGCTATTTGAGTTTTCCTCCATATTCTTGTGTATCTCTGAATATTGTGTTGGTACATGCATTTGTATGGTCAATATATATATGATCCTATATTGTTTACAGTGAAAGATCTCTATGCTTTGATGGTATTATGCTGCCGTGAATCTACAAGTGCTCTTTGAAGCGGGACAAGTAAGGAAGCAGTGGCAACATTCTGTCAAAGGGGAAAGGAAACAAGCAAGGAGCCAAGCGGAAGACTGAGGTTGGTACTCTGCTTCTTTCCCATCTCTCTCGCGTAAAGGAAAAGCAAGTAACTTTAATCTGTTTGTTTCTAAGATAGCTACCCGTCTTAGTGGGACTAGCAGCTCTGATAGACACTAGATTTCCCGATAACAAAATGGTGACTCCGCTGGGGAGTGATTAGTTTGATTTCTTGTCTCTATTCGTTTGATTCATAAACCATAGACGGAGCCTGAAGTTAAGCCAGCTAGCCTTCGAACTGCATTTGCTATGCAAGTGAAAAGTAGATCAACGCTGCTTCAATCAATCTCTGGGTTTGTTTATGAGCTAAAAAATTGACTTGCAAACATCCTAAGTGCCCTAGAGGTAGCTTGAGTAACCTCATTAGATCAGCCCCTGTACTTTGTAGTTACTGACTATCATTTGCTCGGCCTAAATCCCTGAACTAAACTGCAAACTGTGACCAAAAACCAAGTTAAAGTCTCGTCCCTGGACCATCACACCCTGTCTTCTTAGCAATCTGGATGCATCGCACTTCCCGTGTGCAGTAGGTGGGATGCATCCTTGTTTCCTTGTGTTACAGGTGCGATGATCAGACAAGACTAAATCTGCCTCCAGATTTTGGTTTTTTCTTCACTCTCTTCAGTTTTATTTAGGAGTTTTGCTGTCTGTGATCAGTAGACCACTGTTGAAACCCACTTTCTTTGCATCATCCAACCTCCATTGTACAAAGAATTGTGAATGTTTTTATGTATTGTGCACCATTTACAATTCTCTTTTACAAAGAAGTAGCTTAATCGAACTGTCGTCTTTTGATTTGGAAGTGTCGCAAGTGTCGTTTTCAGTCAAAGAAAAGAATACTTCTCTTTTTGATAGTCGATTACACTGTTACTCTTGTATTTGATCTGAATTTATAAGTATTTCAAGTGTCGAAAGCAGTTTTCAATTCAAAATCACAAAGTGTCGTCTTGCCTTCCTGTCGTTTTTTGAAAAAGGAAATCATTAGTACTGTCGCTTTGAAAGAAGAAATAATTCAGATTTGTATTTAGAGTTCTTTTTGTCATTCATACATTAAGAAAACGGAAAACAAATACATGCACGTGCATTTGCATTTAGACTGCTTGTTGATTTTGATTTAGGACAGTGCATCTAGTGTATGCTCTTTGCTCTATGTTGAAAGGATTTCATTTCTCTTTCCTTAGTAGCTAGGATTTTCATTGCAAAAAGAAGATTAAACAATTGTTTATCATCTTAGATTGCATTTTAGGAATTGTATATCTACATCACGTGGTGAACGTGAAAGGAAAACTTCTTAAGAAAGATCAATTATAAAATAAATTCAATGAACATAAAAACGCTTTGGAACCTAACACACAACATCTAGAAGTCTAGGCTAGAGACATATTCTGGCGTCGTAAAGCCTGGTAACTATCACTTTCATCGTACATTGGGTGATTCCTCCTCTTTGAGACGATAAGTGCCAGTACGAACTTGTGCTCCCACGTACCGTCAAGTATATATTGGGAGACCACAATAGGCTATATCCTTTATCCTTAGGAAGCCGTGTTTGCCGCCCTATCGATCACAATGCACTGAAAACAACATTCGGGAAGATTGACTGCCATATCGTAAAAAGTATTCTGCAGTTTTGAGATTAGTTTGGTAATCTATCTGTCTAGATTTCCAGAGTAGTCTCTTTCGTTCCTTTTCAGACTCCTTAAAGGAAAAGGTCCATCTAAGCACTTGTCACTTCAGGCTCATTAAAAATCGAAGGCGACTAGAGTCATCTTTAGCTTTTACTCGACTCTTAAAAATTGAAAAAGCAAGTTGTGTCAAAGCGTCTAAAATTTATTTTAATCGGAATAACGTCACTGTTCCCTCGTTGATCTTAGGTTGAAAAAATGGAGTCCACCAACCAAGGATTTCCCCTTGGGGGAAGTCCTAGTCCTTTCTCCTCTTGGGGAGATATTGGTGCACCTCATATGGCCACATTGTCCCTTCCAGGACTGACAATTGGCCTGCCGGTATGGCTTTTCTCAACCTTTTTCATTCAAAGCACCGTGATTCCTGAACAATCGAATCAGCAACTAGATGATACCAGAGTTCCTCCCCGACCTTCTACTTCGTTTGTCTCTCCCTCTCCTTCTTCCTCTTCGCTTGGTAAAGATAGTAAAACTAAAAACCAAGTAAGTGAGAAGAAGAAGAAGGGGAAAGAGAAGAAGAAGAAGGGGAAGGAGAAGAAGAAGAAGGAGCCAAAGGCAAAAAGGGGCAACCGTGCATCATCTAATGAAAATCCACACACTGCACCGTCCAAACCCAAATCTCCATGTTTCACTTGCAAAGGAGACCACTATCACCGAGATTGTCCTTGCATCCCACGGATTCTAAGGGACTGGTCTCCCCGCTTGCACAATCCGGTGTCGTCAACCTCTGACAATCATGTTGAAAGGACACCGTCAACTAGTGAAAGCGAAGTCACCGGACAAAAACGAAAATCTAAATTTCCCTGCAGACTGTGTGAAGGCGATCATATCCTCCACCATTGTCCCTTCCTGGACGAAGCAAAAAGAGTCTTGGATAATCGTCCTGTATCATCACAGCGACTTCCTCCTGGGTACAAGAAACTCTTGTCGAATCCATTGCTAGTTGAAAATCCGACTGACCCACCTTTGGAGTCAGTCGAAACACCTATCATTGAAGATGAACCCTCTGAGTCCACATCGGACCAAAGTCAACAGGTCGAGACGGCAGTCGACCCCATCTTGACTTCAGAAGATTTACCTTTAGATGATACAGTCACCGAAGAGAATGAGAATGACACCGTTCAAATTCTTTTCGTAAACACAGACTCCGATGAACATGGGGGAAATCTACCCATTCCTTTACCGCAGGAAGGAAATTCGTCAGAGTTGTATCTGGTCATTTATTTGGTCCCACCTCTAAGCAACCTGGTCATTTCCTTCGATTAGAATCTACTAGGTATACCCCGTTTACCATCTAATGTACCATTTCGAATCATAGTGCAAACTTACAAAATGGTCATGGTTGGTACCATCATAGATGAAGGGGCTTCTGTGAGTATCCTTTCCTCAACTTCTTGGAAAGCGCTTGGTTCACCATCGCTTTTGCCTGAGATGCGAAATCTGACAGGCTTTGATAAAGGAACCAGTCGACTGTTAGGGATCCTTCCAAGTTTGCCTATAACTTTGAGAAGGAAAACCATTTATCTGAACGTAATGGTAGTCCAAGGACCTTTAGATTACAATCTACTCCTTGGGCACGACTACATTTATAGCATGGGAGCCATCGTCTCCTCTCTCTTTCGAGTAATGTGTTTTCCGCATGAAGGCAGAGTGGTCCAGCTCGTAGACCAGCTTTCATTCCCCGGTTCACACATAGATAATAGTCAAATGCCATCCTTAACAAGTCTTTTGTGCAAGGAATGTCTCATCAATTTCAGTCCATCCACCTAATGAGCGTGAGTGATTCAGTGGTCAAGACTAAAACCCAGGGGGCATGCACCCTGGTCTGCTTCAGCAGGAAAAATTCAGGTATAGGGTAGGTTTCCACAGAGGATATATGACTGGTCTGACACACCTGTCCGTTTAGGAAAACATGATTAGACCAGAATAAGATACCTCTGTTAGAAGGTAGGCCTTTCCCGATAGAACAAATTTTTTGTCTGCAAATTGAAGGGTAACTTGGAGAAGGTAGGCCTTTCTCTATAGAACAAGTGTTTTGTCTGCAAATTGAGGGGTAACCTAGGAAACTCTACTTCGCTATAATTGGGGCCATGCAAAACTTTTTGTGTGAAAGTGAAAAACGACCATTTATTTTCTTAGTTTGTAGGTTCTTAACCCTTTAAACTCTTAGGATTGGTTGTTCCTAGCTTACATAATAAAAGGAGTCAGAGCATAATTTCGAATGGTGCAAGCTCCCTAAAAAATGAACCTATCAATGAGACATCCTTATTATATGACTAGCACGAGCAGTTTTACGCGAAGTTCAAGCTCGTTAAAAATTAAACCTAACAATGAGCATATGTTCCACCAGAGTTTAAGCTCATTAAAAAATGAACCCACCTCCGGTAAATAACCGTTGTGAATGATTATCATAAGCTTTTGAGCCTTGGTCGTGTTCTTACCATCACCTCCACTCTGTTTTAGCCAATCATTCGCCTCCATTTAATTGTTTACCCCTTTTGAGGAACAACTGTGATGAGTGATCCTATTAGCCACCTTTTTACACTTCCATGATTGGAAAGTTCCAAACCTTACCTGGAACTAGTTGCTATCTGAAAACATCACTCGTTCCTCAAAAAACGAGTCTTCTTTAAGCTCTTTTCATCTGACTCGTGAAATATGAAAAGATTGCCGAGCAGTTGGCCTCTCCAGCTCGTTAATCTTTTTGGACTTGAGGGATTATTGCACAAAAATATTGAGCGTTTGTCTTGTTTGGCTCGTTAAAACTATCAAAAAGTCATCCCTTTCACATGGTTTTATACTTTTTCGGACTTAAGGGATTATATTACGAAAAAGGAATATTGGATTTTTCTTTCTGTCTCTTTTTAGACTCTCTAACATTGAAAAGGACTGAGTTATACTTATCGTTGAACTTGTTAAAAAAATAGCGACAAACTTGTCCATTCAGACAAGAGCGAGTTTCACTATCGCTAGGCTCATTAAAACATAGCGGCGGGTTTGCCCGAAGGGAAAATTATAGAACAAGCATATGTTATCCTCCTCAATCTTGACAAAAATAAAGAGGTACTGGTAAGAAATGACTGGGGAAAATTGGGAAGAAAACTTGAAGAAACTTTATTGGTAGCAGGTCGCTCTTGAACATGACACTTTCACTCCATCACCATGATTGAGGCGGGTTGGGTTATTCTGTTCACCGATTATATCACCATTGGTACACCGTACCATCCACTTTTGGGGTTAACACTACCGATCCATTTCAGTGTCGCCGATATGTTCAAGAGAAGTCGCTCAGAGAATTCACCTACCCAGCTTGTGTGTCATCCGCTACAATACCTTCACGCTTCATTCTTTCATGACCGCCACCCTGAACCTTGTATCATCAGATCGTTTTCACCTCCACAAAATCATTTGCTCCGTTTCGTGTCGTAGATGTGGGATCCATTAATGCCCTCCTACGACGGGTCACTTCTTGTCGACATCAACTTATTATCCAAGAAGCTGACCTAGGACAACCCTTCCAGTACTTTGAAGCTTGCATGCCTCAATGGCAAGTTTCTCACTTCCGACGACAGGTTTACACTAATGGCCTTCGACTGAAATATTTCGCGTGGTGTTCGACATCAACTCATGCATTCACACCACGTGAATTGTACTGTAGTACCTTGAGGGTCATCATCATTATCGGTGATTCCTCTTGCATCTGTTAACAACTTACATCATTGGCTGGTAATTAGACAATATCCTTCCATGTTCGACATCAAAACATCTTTTCACATGGATTGACTTGTACTTTCGGGGGAAGATTGAATGAGTTTTGAAGACCCCGGATCTAGTTTCATCCATCTGGGCTGTGATATAATCAGGAAAATAAAGACATCAAATGTACATCATTACTGCACATATAATCATCCAAACTAAGGGATGATGGCTCTACCAGAATATCACTCTGCACACAGACGATTGTCTGTCCTATGTACATGAAAATGAATTTATCAAGCTGAGCATGGGAATGCCCACCTCAGTTAGATCATGAAAATATTATGAAGATAATGTACTGTATTGTATCTTATTACAGGTCACCTTCTAGTGTGAAAAACCTTAGATCCTCATTATAAATAATTTCACTCGACATCAAAAGATTTATGACCTCATGCTTTAGGGGGCAACTGTTATAGACATATTTGAGCACTGCAACCCCAATCACATATGTCCATAAACCAAGGGCTTCTAAGTCCCTAAAAGTGTTGTTTCATATCCTAAAGGAGCAAGGTCAACTGATTACATCATCTCCCAAAAGTTTTCCATGAAAAACCACTCAGAACTGGTCAAAGCAGGACCATACAGGCTACCCAGTGCAAAGGGTGCGATGCAACTCACCTGCCACATGCAAAAAGTGTGATGCATACTGAAAAGCCCTTCTGTAGGGTGCGATGAGCAAGAGCAGACAAATGGAACAAGCAGTTTGCTAGGTGGAAACCCAGAGAATCTTCTAGAAACCGCTCATTTGACACTTGCCTCTCTGAGTTCGCCCAGGGATGAGTAAGAGATCTAAAATATCCATGTGGAACTAAGAAATATCAGAGAGATGACACTATTCAAAATCCCAGAAGCTGAATCACCCCCATGCAAATATCTATAAATGGATCCCTCATCCAAGAGATCCAGAGGTTGGAATTGGGTAATTTGCAAAGAGGTGCTGCTGGTTTCTCTTTGAAGACATTGTTGGGTGATCTTGCTTTGTGTGAGGTGAAGAGGGCTTTCAAGCTGGGAGGATGGTGTTGGGTCAGACCAAGTGGTTGTAATCCTCTCTTCTACTACTTTTACTAATAAAGCTATTTGAGTTTTCCTCCATATTCTTGTGTATCTCTAAATATTGTGTTGGTACATGCATTTGTATGGTCAATATATATCTAATCCTATATTGTTTACAGTGAAAGATCTCTATGCTTTGATGGTATTATGCTGCTGTGAATCTACAGGTGCTCTTTGAAGCGGGACAAGTAAGGAAGCAGTGGTGAGATTCTGTCAAAGGGGAAAGGAAACAAGCAAGGAGCCAAGCAGAAGACTGAGGTTGGTACTCTCTGCTTCTTTCCCATCTCTCTCTCGTAAAGGAAAAACAAGTAACTTTAATCTGTTTGTTTCTAAGATAGCTACCCGTCTTAGTGGGACTAGCAGCTCTGAATAGACACTAGATTTCCCGATAACACTAATACTTGATCTATGAAGGGCAAAGGAAAGTGATCCTTCAAGGTTGCTTTGTTCAATTCTCTATAATCAATGCACACCCTCCATTTACCATTCTTTTTAGGCACTATTACCAAGGGAGAAACCCATTGGCTATCTGAGATTGGATAAATGAAGTTTACATTGAGTAGTTTTTGGAGCTCTTCTTTCACAATCTCCCTAAGATTTGGATTCATCCTTCTCTGAGGTTGTCTGATTGGTCTACTATTTTCCTCAATATAAATATGATGGATACAAGTCTTAGGGTCAATACCTTTCATATCAGTATACTCCCATGCCAATGAAGTAGAATGTTTTTGTAAGATTTTGGTTAGCTCTTCTTACTATGACTTCTCCAAGTTTTTTTTGATATTTAATGTTTTGCCTGGAAATATTTCAATCGCAGAACTGCCAAAATCTTCCATGGAATAAAGAGACATCTGCCTAGATGACAAGTGTTCAATATCAGAATCTATCTAAAATTGTGTGTGATCATATTCTGAAGATGTTTCAAAATTTTCTAATGTGTTCAAAATTTGACTATCCTCACTAATTTCTGATATAGTAAAGATAGGCTGTATAACATCTTCATCATCAACCCATTCATTGTCATCTACTTCTGTAATTGCTTTTGCTAGAGGATACAAAGTAAATTTCTTTGTTGAACTACCATCAGAAATGTACATGTCACCAGATCTACAACTAATAAAAGCATCGGCTGTGGCTAGCCAAGGTCTTCCTAAAATTAGGGGGTGTCCTCCTAGATCATTCTTGGGAGTCAAAATCATAAAATCCACAGGATATTCCCAAGAATCTAAAGAGACTGAAATGTCTTCTAACACACCATCTGGTTTGATTACTGATCTATCTGCAAGTTGCAGTAAGGTAGGTGTGTAAAGAAGATTAGGAAGTTTAAGTTGTTCCATAGTCTGTCTACTCATAATGTTTATAGCTGCCCCTAAGTCAATCAATGTATTTGGAATTTCAATCCCATTTATGTGTGTCTTGACAATTGGACTTCCTGGATCCACATATTTCTGCATGGTAATCTTTCCCATCATGATATCTTCTATTTTCCCTATCAGGTGGATTCTTTTTGTGTCTCTTGGTTTCCTACTTGGTATTTTTATGCTCAACTCCTTTATTGTTTTTGATAGAATAGGAATTTCTTTAATGGCTTGTAACAAGGGAATCTTGATATAGACATTCTTTAATTCATCTAGGAAATCATAATTGGGCAACAAGATTTGTTTTTCCACTCCCTTGTCAATTTGTAATCTCTCAGGAAAGGGAGGTGTGGATGTAGATACAGGTTGCTCAACTACAGGAGTTGTGTGAGTTGATTCTTTTTGTTTTTCTTCTTGAATTTTTGAGTTTTGAAGAGATGTTTCCTTGAAACTTTTATTGACTTTCATAGAGTCTTCCTCAGAAGCATCTTGCTCTTGAATACCTATAGAAGGTTTTTCCTTTTCTAAAGCCCTACCAGATCTAAGTTGAACACCATTAAGATCTAAAGGTACAATCATGTAAGTAGGAAATTGTTGCCCTTCTATTATGTAAGAATTCTGAGGGTTTTTATTATTGGGATTTGGTAATGGTTGGGTTGGTAGTTGATTTGGATTTTGTTGAAATGGAAGTAAGAGTTGAGGATTTTGACTTTGTTGAGGAAGTTGCTGTGGTGGAAATGGCAATGAAAGACGAGGGATTTGATTTGGAAGTTGTGGTTGTGGATTTTGTTGTTGGTTTGGTGGGGGAGGATAGCTCTGCTAAGATGGAGGATATTGATAATATTGAGCAAATCTCCCATAAGGATTTTGTACCCCTTGTGTCCATGACTGAGATTGATATTGCTTTTGAGGTTGAGACCAAGGTTGTTGCCAAGGATTCCAATTTGGTAGGGCTTGAAGATTCATTGGATTGTTAAATCCTTGATTTTGTTGCCCTTGCCAAGGTCTCCTTGAAACAAAACAAAGAGGTTCTACCGAATTTGGAACTACTTCTTCCTGAAAGACAACCTTAAGACCTGGGATTGAAGGACAATCCTTGGTCTCATGACTTTCTGAGCAAATTATACAAGTTTATACAACTTTTGCATCTAAGGGGCATTGCCTTAGAGCATGTTTCTTCCTGCATTTTGGACAAAAGATGGCTAAAATATCAGCTTCTGTTTTCGGCTTGTTTTGGATTTTGAGGGTGTCTAGTTGCTCACTACGGCTCCCTAAAATATCAGTTTTGAATTCATAAAGCATATTGCTAATTTCTGCCCTACTTAAAGTACCAGCTGCAGATTTGTTAGCTCTAATAAGAGAAGGATCTCTAGGCCCTATCCCAGTTTTAGATTTTCCTCTTGAGAGATGGACACATAGTTCTGCTATGTCATTCAATGGTAGTTGAAAGATGTCTCCCTTCCCCATCATATTTAGGATATCTATCCATTCATCTCTAATGGCTTTCAACAAAAGGGATTTTAAGGTCTCTTCCTCTAAATTGTTCATTTTTTCTCTTTTCAAGTTGTATTGAAACCTCTCAATCAAATCTTCTAGGTTCTCATCTTCTTTTTGTATCATTTTGAATACCTCATCCTTATGATTGGTAGGCATACAATAATCCAAGTATCTATCCAAAAATGCCTGCCTCATATCATTCCAAGTCCTAATGGATTGAGTGACTAATCCCATAAACCACTTCAAAGCCGCCCCTTTCAGTGTTGAAGGGAACAATTTGAGTTTTTGTGAGTCTTCTAAGTAGTCATAGATTTGGCATAAGACTTCAAACTCGAACAAAATTGTCTCAGGATCCTCACTTCTTAACCCATGAAAGTTTGGGAGGATGGATGGTGAAATGTTTTTCATTGTTGAATGGGTTTCCTCATCTACTATAGGGAATCCAAATGAGTTATCTCCTTCCCTATTTCCTCTACCTCTACCTCTACCCCCTCCTCCAAATAACGGAAATTCTCCTTCTTGCTCTTCTTCTGTCATGGTAGTTTCTTTAGAACCTTCAGGTTCTTCTATAAATGGCTGACGAGAGAGAGTTCTATTTCCTCTTCTTCTCTAGGAGTTCCTATTTCTTCAACTATGATAGGTTCCCCTATAGAGGTGAAAAGTGTTTTTCTCCTAGATTGAGTTTGGTGGATAAAATGGAAGAATCTTCTGATGGAGTTGCTGCCTCTTGAATTCTAGGAATCCTAAGGTTGGGAGTACGAGTTTGGGATGGAGGTGTATTATTTCTAATCCTTGGTGAGGTAGTTGGAGTTGTGAAAATCGAACTTCTGCCCCTAGCTATAAATCTTCCCCTAGAATCTCTTTCTCTATGCATGTCATTTTAAATTTTAAATTTTTGATGTTTTGTTTGTTTTTTTAATTGAACTGATAATTCTTTTTCTGATCCTCCATATCACATTAAGTGCAAGAGGAAAGCATACTCGAGAAATTATTAATTCCTCTTTTTTTAATTGAACTGATAATTCTTTTTCTGATCCTCCAGATCACATTAAGCGCAAGAGGAGAGAATACTCAAGAAATTATTAATTTGTTTATTTTATTTTATTTATTTATATTTATTTATTTATTTATTTTTTAATTTAATTTAATTTAATTTTTTTATTTTATTTTATTTAATGAATGTAAGAGATAGGCTACCTAGTTACACTTCCCCGACAACGACGCCAAAATGTTTAGTCAATTTAGTGTCGTAAATTGCTACATGAATTATCAATCCGGGAGTTGTAAACTGATGAAGTGTAGTGCACTATATGTGCTAGATAACCCCTGTCTTACCTCACTATTTTCAATTTTATGTCATTTTGGGGTTTTTGTCCTGTTAATCTCCTAAAGTGCTATAATGCAATTGAAATCTTAATTTATTGCTAGAATGAGAGTTTAAAATTTCTTTTAGATCAAATTTGGATGTGGAGTTGTTAAGAAGATGAAGACAAAGCTGATTCTCTTCCTTCTTGTAATATTTCCCCAAAAGTATGAGCTCAAAAGACTCTTAAACTATTGCTTATAAAGTCAGAACTTGAATAAGAAAGTGAATGTGCAACTACATAAGTCAAACTAAAAATGAATTACTAGAAATGAAACTGCTACCTTTGCTGTCCATTCTAACCGCGAAACTAAATTCTAATAAACCATTGCACCTGAAATTAAAGGCAAGAAACTTGAAAACTGCTTTTAAACTAGCCAACCATCTCATTCATAATCATAACATTCCGCCAATGTTGGCTTTAAAAACATCATTTATATGGGATGAGAAAGTGACACTAAACTATCTAATACTATACTAATGGAAAGCAAGTTATCTCATTCATAATCATAACATTCCGCCAATGTTGGCTTTCAAAACATCATCATGTAATCATGAGAGAACAAAAGACTACAATAAGCAGAAATGAAAGTAAACAATCAAATCCCATTCATAACTTCACATATCGCCAATTTTGTTCTTAAGGAACTAGAAAGACTCAATAAGACATGAACTTATGTAATGAGTATCCTACTAAGCAAACTGAGCAGCAAATAAATCAAATCCCATTCATAACTTCACATATCGCCAATTTCGTTCTTAAGGAACTAGAAAGACTCAATGAGCCATGAATTTATGTAATGAGTATCCTAATGAGCAGAAAGCATCAACAACTTTGAATTGAAAACTAAAGTACATCAGAAGGAGTTAGTCCCAAAAATGCAAGTTAAAAATTACAAATAAGCTCGAGCATAAATTAATTCAAGACCTTCTGCTACTCTGAAATGCAATGCATCTATTAAATTAGTGATAAGCTACAAAACTTGTACAGGGTTAGAACGATTAGAAACATAAATAAACACAATCAATATATAGCTGAAATGGAAAGAAACATAAATAAACACAATCAATATATAGCTGAAATGGAAAGAAACATAAACGAAAATGTACAAAACGAAAAGAAAGAACCTCAGCTACACAAGGGCCCCCTGTACAGCTTCAGTTTAACACACAAAGCTTACTTCAACACACTCAAAAAACCATGTGAAAATAGAGTCTTGTATTATAAAAACAAAGTATGATATTTCTCGTCTACAAAGCAAAATTACACTATGCAAATAACATTAACAATATTCACTAGTCTGCGTTACAAAACACTGGAATTTATAGAGGAAATTGCTAGCTGTTCTAAGAGGAAATTCTTTAGTGCTGGACACGTAAATAGAACATGTATCCGCAGGTTTAGCCTCCCGGTTGCTACAGGCAGTAGATCTATGCGCGATGGATGTTGGATTTAGTTACGTAGGTGGCAAAGTGAGTCCACAAGTTCAGGAACAGTTTCAAACTCCTCCTACGTGTAGAAACGGAGTTCTAAATGGCATAGAACACCTCTATTGACTCCCCTTTGACCAAGGCCTTTCCTTTCGAATCTGACCAAGTGGATAGGACCTTGTTCATGTGTCAACATTTCCCGAGCTACCCATGTGGCTCATTCCTCTACTGGACACCTGTAACCTGTAGGAGTATCAAAACGACTACGGAATTGGCAATTAGCTGCAAAAACTGGTTACATTCCGTGGTTGAAGAACAAAACCTAACTCAAACAACACACATAATGACATAATTTGAAAATAGTACATAACTAAGAACATAGGGAGCGCTCTGTGGTCTGAGTTTTTAGGATTCGATCCTGGGACCTGTCGACTCGCTTGACCGCCAATGGCTCACGTGTCCGCATTCAAACATTGGCTCTGGCCCGAGGTGAAAGGGGACTCGATCCCTGCAACAGAGCTGGTTCTACGCCCAAATCGCATCCTTAAAACACTCGATATCCCCATGAGGCAACAACTTGGAGCTGCAAGACCAGCACCGACCATCTGCGCGTCGCCGAGAGCAAGGGTTTCTTTACATTTGCAGCAGATAGGGTTCCAAAGCAGAACGGAGGTTCGGATCCGGCTGGATCTACTACAGGAGGCGAAAATTGGTGTTAAATCCCCGATCGGCACAAATGGGTCGGCTATACTACTGAAATGCACATGGATCGGACGCTGGACATTTTGCTCTGGTCACGCCAACTTCTTGAGGATAGAGAAGCCGTCGCAGATAACAGAGACGGGTGAAGCCGAAGTGAGGACAATATCTCGGCCCCAGTCAGATCCAGAAAACGAAACTGCTCACCAACAGCCTCCGTCTGGCCTTGAATCGTGGTATACAACACAGATCTGGGGGTATGGAACAACAAAGAAACCCCTGTGGAATGAGCTTCAGGTCAACGGCGCTGAAGAAGACCAGATCGGCAAACATGCAGGTAAAAACCTCAGACCCATCACTGAACAAAGGGTTTTAATACCTTACAAGCAAATCTATCTACACCAGTCTTGGATCTGGATGCCTGAAAACAAAAAGACTCACAGATCTGAAACACAGCCACAGCTCATAGATCGGAACAGGCAACAGAAAGATTCGATTACAAAGGATCAGCGAAACATCCAAACAACACCTGCATTGGATAAGCTCGAAGATAGAAAAAGCTCTCTCTTTATTAGATCCATGGAAGGGAACACTATATGCATCGTAATAGGGAAAGGGGAGGCGACAAAAACCCTCAAACAGAGGATTCAAGAAAAGACTGGAATCCCACCATGCAAACAACTACTCCTCTACAAAGGGAAAGTACTGCAGGAGGAGTCCGAGCTAACGGAATACGGTATAGGAAATGATTCAACCATCTGTCTCAGCACAAGATTGCGTGGAGGTTGTTCCGGCTCAAGCTCAAAAGGACCTGCTTCCTTCAAAGATGCAGTGAAAGGGAAGATGGAACCACAACAGAAACCAGAACAGCAAGCTACAGCACCAGGGGCCTACATTGTTGAGCAGACAACACAGAACCCTGCATTAACAATCTCCATTCCAGAGGTAAATGAAATACATACTGATTATTCAACTAAAGCAGTGATATGCAGGTTCAATGGATTTTGGCCAAAACCGGAAGCCCTTCGTCAATGGATTTACTCCATATGGACAGAAAACTGTGACATCCATCTCTGCTCAAAGGGATTCTTTATCGTCAAATTCGACACCATAAAGGACAAAGAATATGCTTTGAACGAGGGACCATGGTTTTGGGGAAACGCTGGCCTCTTCTTGAAATCTTGGTTCCCGGAATTCGATCCAAACAGCATGGTGGTCTCAAAAATGCCAGTCTGGGTAAAATTATTTAACTTACCCATACACTTTTGGCACTACAAAGTATTGGCAGGAATCGACAACACCTTGGGGACATTTTTAAAAGTAGACAGCGAGCGCCTATCCAAGGATATCTACACTTTCGCCAGGATCTGTGTGGAGGTAGATCTCAGTCAAGGACTACCATATCACATTCTCCTAATCCATAATGGGAAGCAATGGGCACAGCCACTGGATTATGAAAACACTGCCTTTCGCTGCCGCATATGTCGACAAACTGGTCATCTACAGAGTGCATGCCCACAAAACAAAAAAGATAGGAAAAGGAGACAACCACCAAAGCCGAAAGGATGGCAATTTTCAGCCACATGGGCAGAGGATATAGAAGAAGAAAAGAATGCAGAAACCACCAGTATACAACAAGAGGATGAAGATGGAAGGAATAATCCAGAAATTAGCAAAGAAGGATATCCGCTCCACTTACAGAATAATGAAAATCTGATTGAAGATGCAACAGATCCAAATGCAAACAACCTACAACAGCAATATGAGAACCCCGGACAGGAAATAGGCGGCAGCAAGCGAGCATACTCCACTACAAGTTCAGATTCTGAAAAAGACATCATGGCTGCCACAAATGAAACACAAATGATTATTGTAACAGCCCCGCCTAATAATGAAGGCTGGCGGAAAGTAGAAAAAAAGAAGGGTAGGAAAGCTTAGATAGACATTTGATTGATTTTTAGCTCCTGATCTTTGCAGGACAAGTTTTGTTACAGCATATGCTATTACAACATCTACAACATGTAATTTTACTCATAATGAATAAAAGTACGATTTTTCCAGTGGAAAAAAAAGACATAATTTGAAAATCACTTAAGATACACTCCTGAGATCAACATGCAATGTTTTTTGATGACTTAGGATGGATTGATATAGGAAAATAGAGGAAAAAGGGTTAAGAAAATGCTTGGAAAAGAGGTAGCTTTGGGGCTTAACATAAGTATATGTCCCCTTCTAAGTATACATCAATGTCTTTTTGCAAGGAAAGCAACAAATTGGTAGGTACCAATAACTTTATTGCATGGAAGAAGAGGACTGATTTACTTGTCAAAGAGAATGAACTTCTAGAACATGTCAAAGGGAATATCACTATCCCTGTTAAGAAAGAAACCCAAGCCTTAGCTAAGTACAATAAGGATGAGACAAAAGCTCAAAGGATTCTAATAGAATCAATCAAAGGCTCTCTCATTCCTTATGTCTCCAAATTTGAAACATCAAAAGAAATTTATGATAAGCTAGTAGAGCTGTTCTCGGTATCCACAGCCAGAGAAGTAATATCTCTAAGGATTGAATTTTACAATATGAAGATAACAAAGGAAGGAAAAATACTTACTTCATGAAAATCTCTAAGATGAGGGATCAACTTCAAGAGCTTGGGGAAGTCATGTCTGACAGAGAAATGACAACTGTAGTACTTAATGCTCTACCTGAGGATTGGGGCAACTTCACATCAAGCATTAATTCCAAGAAGGAAGCAATCACACTCAGTGAAATGTGGTCTCTATGCAAGATAGAGGAAACCAAACTTAAAGCAAAGTAAGATGTGGGATCAAAGGCACAAGCATTTGCTACCATGGCCAAGAGAAAAGGAAAATTTGGCAAATTTGGTCCACAAAGAACAACAACAAAGACATTTCCAAAATCCAATGCTATGGATGCCAAGAATATGGACACTACAAAAGGAATTGTCCTAAGCTTAAGAAGGACATAAAACAACAAAAGAAAGAGGGAAGAAGCTCACATGACTCAAGAGGTGAAAGAAGAAGAAAAGAAGCAAAATAAGGAAGATCCTTCGGATCTCTACTATGACTAAGTCAAACTCCTTACTTCAAGTCTTCTTTCAAGGTTTTGAGTAGGATAGGAGCATGTACGAATAAAATGAAAAGTGCATGGCTAGAAACATATTCTAGAATCTAGAAGCATGAAGTACATAGAGTTCTAGATACTCATGAAGAAGTAGCATTTATAATAAGAACAAAACACATGGTTAGAAATATCTTCTAGAATATAGGAGCATGGTAGATATAGCTCAAGATATTCATGTAGAAGGAGCATACCTAGAATAGGACCTCATCCAAGAAAATTGATCATGAAAAAGAATCTTAGAATACCTCCATCATTAAAAAGGAAAGACACATTTGCAGGGTAAGGGTCTTCAAGATCCTATGATGGAATATTCAAAAGAAGATTCATGAATAAGAAGAAAATGTCTTACTGGGAAGTCCCATTCATGGGATTCAAGAAAAGAATGATGTGCAGGCAAGCTAAAATGGAGCAAGAAGGGCAACACCATGAACAAATCAAATAAATTCAATATGAACAAAGGAGAATCAAGATGAGGTATGTATGCATCAATGTTTTGTCATGTTATTATATGTATATTATTTAATCATGAAAGAATCTCTTTCACCAAAGACATGCTCGAAGGCATGTACTACAATGCAATGAAGGTCAATAAAAGGATATTCTCACATAAGAAGTATAAAATTGTTGACGAAGAAGCATGTGAAGAAGAAATGTTGACTAGTCCAAGAAATAAGAAATGAAGAAGTGCTCCCATAAGGAGTAGAAGGTGGTTGACCAATCTCTCCATGAAGAAAGAGATCAAGCATGTAAAGAACACCATGATCACAAAGAATAACTATCTGATAAGGTACATTGAAGACATCTCCCGAAAGAAGGCAGGACAACTTTGACAAAGGAGGGAAGGACCCTTGACATCTATGAAGGCCTTGGAGATATGAAAGATGTAGATTACTGATTCTACTCTATAAAGATGTCGTGATGAAGAGCCATCCAACAAAATAAAAAGAAATGTTGAAGCAATATCAGGATGAAGTCATGATGGGCTACTACGTCGAAGCATGTAAACAATCAAGTATGACAAAGTATCCATGAGAAGAGTATTATGAAGCATGGAAAATGACAGAGTAGATAGATGACAAGAAAACCCGATGTATGAAAAGAAAGCCACTTTCTAAGAAGGAAGCGATAACATGACAAGCTAGGAAGGAAAGTGATCGATGGATGGTTCCCTACCTAGAAGAAGTTCGAACAAAGACTTCATGACATCAAAGAGAGGAAGGAGATCAAGCAACTAAAGGACCCACGAAGAAGAAGTTTTTGATGAATGAAAGAGTCCCTAGGTAAGAGGGATCTCTGATAGGCTCCTGATCAAGAGGGAGTTTTGGATCACCCATGATTACAAAGGAGTGACAATTGTGTTTTTCCATTTCATGTACTAGACCACGACCAACAGTCGTAAGTCTAAATGAAGGCAATGAATGGAAATGTAGACACAAGATAGACACAACATTCTTGTCTTCAATTGGGAAGAAAGAATGGGAGGATTGGGTAATCATCTGGCATCCGATACTCTTTGAGGATGTGTAGGGCATCCAAGACAAGAGTAGGCAAGAGGACCGATATTCTTCGAGGGATGGGAACCCAAGACAAGAATAGTCCTGGAAGGTCATACTCAGAGAACACCCGGGTGGGTATGTACCTTGAGAGACAATGATTAAGGTGTCTATAAATCATTGGTCCCAACAACAATGTAGCTCATGATCTCATAAAGATATGGAGCTGTTAGTCAAGGCCTTGCACTATGATAATGTTGATTGATATGATGCTATAACAGATGGATTGCAAATCCGGTTTCTCTTATGTGAATTCTTCAGAGATTTATAATAGCCAAACACCTTTTAATGTTGTATGAATACCTCCATAGTTAAGAGGGTTTGTTGAAGGAAATGTAACTAGATCCAGCCTTCATAAATGTACTTTTGATATTTGTACTTATTCAAGAAAAGAAATATTATTTTCATAATATATTTCAATGAGTTTCTTGCTCATTGAAGTAGGTCTAGCACATGTTAAAGTGCTATAGGTAAATCAAAAGGTTAAAAGAATTGTGTTAAAGACCTTAAGGGTATGTTACAGTGTATGAGAGTCGAGGAAATCACCTCCAAGCAAAGTCAAGTCCCGTCCTATGCAAAGGAACCATAAAATAGGTTCCTTCAAGCATGTAACACCACCACCCATCCGAAGTATGCATAACAAGTCGGCCTACAAATAGTCTACATGTCATCCTTCTAGTTGGCCTAAAAGTAGGGACAATCCTCTATAAATAGAGGTTTTCCACTCCATTACAACAACCATCAAGGAGCTCTAAAATCCAAGAAGAGAAGAGGCTAAGAAAAGGACGAAGAAGAGGTCTTCTAGGGCAGCGAAGGAAGGAAGAGAGAAACTAAGGTAGAAAGGGTTGTTTTCTAGGGTTAATGCAACTACACGTGTGAGAAAAGAAGGGTCTACCTATGGTCATAATAGAAGAAACCCACAGTTAACATATCTCACCATTTGGGCTAGTAAAATATGCCTAAAAGGCCTCCTACTCAAGTGAAGAAGAAGGGCGCTCAAGTGAAGGAGAAAAGAGCCTATAACATCAATTAAACCTCCCACACGTGCGAGAATTTAGGACTTCAAGACAGTCTTATCAAGTATGCACCTACACCTTGAAGAAGGAGCTCATTTGGTCAAGAAGAATGAATGGATCATCATAAAAGGAACTCATCAAAAGGTGTCTCTTCTAGAGCAAGCGCAACAAGGTCTATCAACAATTGAAATAAGAACGAAGTGTCAGAAGAAGGAGGACGAAGTGCTTGAAGGAGAAGGACAAAGTGCCGAAAGGAGGAAGGACTTGAATTGTGCTTGGAGGATATTCTAGTCAGGGATATAGGGTTTGGCATTGATCAATAAGAAGCTTCAATAAGAGAAATTTACTGAAGGGTTTTCCTCTCAAGATAAGAAATGTTTTTTCCCTGGTAGAGAGCCAAAATCTTATGTTATTGTTCTTATGTTTTTGGTAGCAGTTTGATGAAGCACACACACATGCATTAATAATAATAAGAAGAAGAAGATCAAGCTAACAATACAAATTGCAACAAGACTTCACAAATTGTTATCAAGTCAAGGAGAATCCTACTATAACTAAGTGCCCTCGATTCTTCAACATGGTAGCAGAGCTAAGGTGACACATCAAGGAAAGGGAAACTCAAGAGCACTCGTCAAGGAAATGCATCTAAAAGGTTGAAGCATCCAGCCAAATATACTCAAGGAAAAGAAGGCCTATCATCTATAATTCATCAAGGAATACTGCATAGCAAGAAGAAGAGCCTTACATAAAGGCACCAACAAATAAGAGCAGATCAAAGAGGGACCTACATCATCTACAAGTTACCAAGCAAATCTCTTCATCAAGCAAATCCACTTGGAGAAGGCAACTTGAATAACATCAAGATCCTAGGAAGACAAGCCATCATATCCTCAAGGAGGAAGCAAATCCATTACATTTTAAAACCTATCAAGTAAGTATATGTCCCCTTCTCTATATACATCAATGTCTTTTTGTAAGGAAAGCAACAAATTGGTAGGTACCAATAACTTTCTTGCATGGAAGAAGAGGATTGATTTACTTGTCAAAGAGAATGAACTTCTAGAACATGTCAAAGGGAATATCACTATCCCTGTTAAGGAACAAACCCAAGCCTTATCTAAGTACAATAAGGATGAGACAAGATCTCAAAGGATTCTAATAGAATCAACCAAAGACTCTCTCATTCCTTAAGCCTCCAAATTTGAAACATCAAAAGAAATTTATGATAAGCAAGTAGAGCTATTCTCGGTATCCACAACTAGAGAATCAATATATCTAAGGAATGAATTGTACAAGATGAAGATAACAAAGGAAGGAAAAACTACCTACTTCATGAAAATCTCTGAGATGAGGGATCAACTTCAAGAGCTTGGGGAAGTCATGTCTGACAGAGAAATGGCAACTTTAGTACTCAATGCTCTACCTGAGGATTGGGGCAACTTCACATCAAGCATATATGCCAAGAAGGAAGCAACCACACTCAGTGAAATGTGGTCTCTATGCAAGACAAAGGAAACCAAACTTAAAGAAAAGGAAACCAAACTTAAAGAAAAGGAAGATGTGGGATCAAAGGAGCAAGCATTTGCTACCATGGCCAAGAGAAAAGGAAAATTTGGCAAATTTGGTCCATGAAGAACAACAACAAATACATGTCCAAAATCAAATGCTATGGATGCCAAGAATATGGACACTACAAAAGGAGTTGTCTTAAGCTTAACAAGGACGAAAACAACAAAAGAAAGAGGGAAGAAGCTCCCATGACTCAAGAGGTGAAAGAAGAATAAAAGAAGCAAAAGAAGGAAGATCCTTCAGATCTCTATTATGACTAAGTCAAACTCCTTACTTCAAGTCTTCTTTCAAGGTTTTGAGTGGGATACGAGCATGTACGAATAAAATTAAAAGTGCATGGCTAGAAACATCTTCTAGAATCTAGAAGCATGAAGTACATAGAGTTCTAGATACTCATGAAGAAGTAGCATTTATAATAAGAACAAAATGCATGGTTAGAAATATCTTCTAGAATATAGGAGCATGGTAGATATAGCTCAAGATATTCATGTAGAAGGAGCATACCTAGAATAGGACCTCATCCAAGAAAACTGATCATGAAAAAGAATCTTAGAAGACCTCCATCATCAAAAAGGAAAGACACATTTGCAGGGTAAGGGTATTCAAGATCCTATGATGGAATATTCAAAAGAAGAGTCATGAATAAGAAGCAAATGTCTTACTGGAAGTCCCATTCATGGGATTAAAGAAAAGAATGATGTGCAGGCAAGCTAAAATGGAGCAAGAAGGGCAACACCATGAACAAATCAAATAAAGTCAAGATGATCAAAGGAGAATCAAGATCAGGTATGTATGCATCAATGTTTAGTCATGTTATTATATGTATATTATTGAATCATGAGAATAGTTATATAACATGATCAATTATGAAAGAATCTCTTTCACCAAATACATGCTCGAAGGCATGTACTACAATGCAATGAAGGTCAAAAAAAGGATATGCTCACATAAGGAGTATAAAATTGTCGATGAAGAAGCATGTGAAGAAGAAATGTTGACTAGTCCAAGAAATAAGAAATGAAGAAGTGCTCCCATAAGGAGTAGAAGGTGGTTGACCAATCTCTCCATGAAGAAATAGATCAAGCATGTAAAGAACACCATGATAAAAAAGAATCACTATCTGATAAGGTACATTGAAGACATCTCTCAAAAGAAGGCATGACAACTATGACAAAGGAAGGAAGGATCATTGACATCTATGAAGGCCTTGGAGATATGAAAGATGTAGATTACTAATTTTACTCTACAAAGATGTCATGATGAAGATCCATCCAACAAAAGATAAAACAATGTTGAAGCAATATCAGGATGAAGTCATGATGGGCTACTACGTCGAAGCATGTAAACAATCAAGTACGACAAAGTATCCATTGGAAGAGTATTCGAAGCATGAACACATGACAAAGAGTAGATAGATGACAAGAAAACCGATGTATAACAAGAAAGCCAATTTCCAAGAAGGAAGCAATAACATGACAAACCAGGAAGGAAAGTGATTGATGGATGGTGCCCTACCTAGAATAAGTTTGAACAAATACTTCATGACATCAATGAAAGGAAGGAGATCAAGCAACTGAAGGACCCACGAAGAAGAAGTTGTTGATGAATGAAAGAATCCATAGTTGAGAGGGATCTATGACATACCCCTGATCAAGAGGGAGTTTTGGATCACCCCTGATTACAAAGGAGTGATAATTGTGTTTTTCCATTTCATGTACTAGACCAGGACTAGCAACCGTAAGTCTAGATGAAGGCAATGAATGGAAATGTAGACACAAGATAGACACAACATTATTGTCTTCACTTGGGAAGAAAGAATGGGAGGATTGGGTAATCATTTGGCATCCGATACTCTTTGAGGATGTGTAGGGCATCCAAGACAAGAGTAGGCAAGAGGACCGATATTCTTTGAGGGCTGGGAACCCAAGACAAGAATAGTCCTGGAAGGTCATACTCAGCGAACACACGGGTGGGCATGTACCTTGAGAGACAATGATGAAGGTGTCTATAAATCATTGGTCCTGCCAACATTGTAGCTCATGATCTCATAAAGAGATGGAGTTGTTAGTCAAGGCCTTGCACTATGACAATGTTGATTGATATGATGCCATAACAGATGGATTGCAAATCCGATTTCTCTTATGTGAATTCTTCAGAGATTGATAATAGCCAAGCACCTTTTAATGTTGTATGAATACCTCCCTGGTTAAGAGGGAGCGTTGAAGGAAACGTAATTAGATTCGGTCTTCGTAAATGTACTTTTGATACTTTTACTTATTCAAGAAAAGAAATATTATTTTTATAATATATGTGAATGAGTTTCTTTCTCATTGAAGTAGGTCTAGCACATGTTAAAGTGCTATAGGTAAATCAAAAGGTCAAAAGAATTATGTTAATGACCTTAAGGGTATGTTACATTGTATAAGAGTTAAGGAAATCACCTCCAAGCAAAGTAAAGTCCCCTCCTATGCAAAGGGACAATCAAAGAGGCTCCTTCAAGCATGCAACACCACCAAAGAAACCATCCAAAGTATGCATAAGAAGTCGGCCTACAAATAGTCTACATGTCGGCCTTCTAGTCAGCCTAAAAGGAGGGACAATCCTCTATAAATAGAGGTTGTCCACTCCATTACAATGACCATCAAGGAGCTCTGAATTCCGAGAAGAGAAGAGGCTAAGAAAAGGACGAAGAAGAGGTCTTCTAGGGCAGTGAAGGAAGGAAGAGAGAAACTGAGGTAGAAACGTTTGTTTTCTAGGGTTAACACAACCACACGTGTGAGAAAGGAAGGGTCTTCTTGCAGTCATATTAGAAGAAACCCACAGTTAACATATCTCACCATTTAGGCTAGTAAAATAGGCCTAAAAGGCCTCCTATTCAAGTGAAGAAGAAGGGCACTCAAGCGAAGGAGAAAAGAGCCTATAACATCAAGTAAACCTCCCACACGTGCGATAATTTAGGGCTGCGGGACAATCTTATCAAGTATGCACCTACACCTTGAAGAAGGATCACATTTGGTCAAAAAGAAGGAATGGATCATCACAAAAGGAACTCATCAAAAGGTGTCTCTTCTAGAGCAGGTGCAACAAGGTCTATCAACATTTGAAAGAAGAACGAAGTGCCGAAAGAAGGAGGATGGAGTGCTTGAAGGAGAAGGACAAAGTGGTGGGGAAACAAAGTGCGGGAAGGAGGAAGGACTTGACTTGTGCTTAGAGGATATTCTAGTCAGGGATCTAGGGTTCGACATTGAACAATAATAAGCTTCAATAAGAAAAATTTACCGAAGGGTTTTCCTCTCAAGAGAAGAAAGGTTTTTGCCTTGGCAGAGAGCCAAATCTTGTGTTATTGTTCTTATGTTTTTGGTAGTAGTTTGATGAAGCACACACACATGCATTAATAAGAAGAAGCATATCAAGCTAACAATACAAATTGCAAAAAGACTTCAAAAATTGTTATCAAGTCACGAAGAATCCTACTATAATTAATTGCCCTAGATTCTTCAACATGATATCAGAGCTAAGGTGACACATCAAGGAAGGGGCAACTCAAGAGCACTCATCAAGGAAAGGCATCTACAAGGTTGAAGCATCAAGCCAAATCTACTCAAGGAAAAGAAGGCTTATCATCTATCATTCATCAAGGAAGACTACATAGCAAGAAGAAGAGCCTTACATAAAGGCACCAACAAAGAAGAGTAGATCAAAGAGGGACCTACATCATCTACAAGTTACCAAGTAAATCTCTTCATCAAGCAAGTCCACTTGGAGAAGGCAACTTGAATAACATCAAGATACTAGGAAGACAAGCCATCAAATCATCAAGGATAAAGAAAATCCACTACATCTCAAAATCTATCAAGTAAGTATATGTCCCCTTCTGAATGTACATCAATGTGTTTTTACGAGGAAAGCAACAAATTGGTAGGTACCAATAACTTTCTTTCATGGAAGAAGAGGATTGATTTACTTCTCAAAGAGAATGAACTTCTAGAACATGTCAAAGGGAATATCACTATCCATGCTAAGGAACAAACCCAAGCCTTAGATAAGTACAATAAGGATGAGACAAGAGCTCAAAGGATTCTAATAGAATCAATCAAAGACTCTCTCAATCATTATGTCTCCAAATTTGAAACATCAAAAGAATTTAATGATAAGCTAGTAGAGATATTCTCGGTATCCACAGCCAGAGAAGTAATATATCTAAGGAATGAATTGTACAAGATGAAGATAACAAAGGAAGGAAAAACTACCTACTTCATGAAAATCTCTAAGATGAGGGATCAACTTCAAGAACTTGGGGAAGTCATGTCTGACAGAGAAATGACAACAGTAGTACTCAATGCTCTACCTGAGGATTGGGGAAACTTCACATCAAGCATATATGCCAACAAGGAAGCAGCCACACTCAGTGAAATGCGGTCTCTATGCAAGACAGAGGAAACCAAACTTAAAGCAAAGGAAGACATGGGATCAAAGGAGCAAGCATTAGATACCATGGCCAAGAGAAAAGGAAAATTGGCAAATTTGGTCCACGAAGAACAACAACAAAGACATGTCCAAAATCCAATGCTATGGATGCAAAGAATATGGACACTACAAAAGGAATTGTCCTAAGATTAATAAAGACAACAACAACAAAAGAAAGAGGGAAGAATCCCACATGACTCAAGAGGTGAAAGAAGAATAAAAGAAGCAAAAGAAGCAAAAGAAGGAAGATCCTTCGGTTCTCTACTATGACTAAGTCAAACTCCTTCAAGTCTTCTTTCAAGGTTTTGAGTAGGATAGGAGCATGTACGAATAAAATGAAAAGTGCATGGCCAGAAACATATTATAGAATTTAGAAGCATGAAGTACATAGAGTTCTAAATACTCATGATGAAGTAGCATTTATAATAAGAACAAAATGCATGGTCAAAAATATCTTCTAGAATATAGGAGCATGGTAGATATAGCTCAAGATATTCTTGTAGAAGGAGCATACCTAGAATAGGACCTCATCCAACAAAATTGATAATGAAAAAGAATCTTAGAAGGCCTCCATCATCAAAAAGGAAAGATACATTTTCAGGGTAAGGGTCTTCAAGATCATATGATGGAATATTCAAAAGAAGATTCATGAATAAGAAGCAAATGTCTTACTGGGAAGTCCCATTCATGGGATTAAAGAAAAGAATGATGTGCAGGCAAGCTAAAATGGAGCAAGAAGGGCAACACCATGAACAAATCAAATAAAGTCAAGATGATCAAAGGAGAATCAAGATCAGGTATGTATGCATCAATGTTTAGTCATGTTATTATATGTATATGATTGAATCATGAGAATAGTTATATAACATGATCAATTATGAAAGAATCTCTTTCACCAAATACATGCTCGAAGGCATGTACTACAATGCAATGAAGGTCAACAAAAGTATATGCTCACATAAGGAGTATAAAATTGTTGACGAAGAAGCATGTGAAGAAGAAATGCTGACTAGTCCAAGAAGAAAGAAATGAAGAAGTGCTCCCATAAAGAGTAGAAGGTGGTTGACCAATCTCTCCATAAATAAAAAGACCAAGCATGTAAAGAACACCATGATAAAATAGGAATTAATATTTGACAAGATACATTGAAGACATCTCCCGCAAGAAGGTGTGACAACTCTGAAAAAGGAAGGAAGGACCCTTAACATCTATGAAGGCCTTGGAGATATGAAAGATGTAGATAACTGATTCTACTCCACAAAGATGTCATGATGAAGAATCCATCCAACAAAATAAAAAGCAATGTTGAAGCAATATTAGGATGAAGTCATGATGGGCTACCAGGTCAAAGAATGTAAACAAGCAAGTACGACGAAGTATCCATGAGAAGATTATTCCTAAGCATGGAAATTTGACAAAAGAGTATCCAGATGACAAGAAAATCTGATGTATGCCAAGAAAGCCACTTTCCAAGAAGGAAGCAATGATATGAAAAACCAGGAAGGAAAGTGATCGATGGATGGTGCCCTACCTAGAAGAAGTTCAAACAAAGACTTCATGACATCAAAGAAAGGAAGGAGATCAAGCAGCTGAAGGAACCACAAAGAAGAAGTTGTCGATGAATGAAAGAGTCCCTAGTTAAGGGGGAGCTCTGATAGGTCCCTGATCAAGAGGAAGTTTTGGATCACCCCTGATTACAAAGGAGTGACAATTGTGTTTTTCCATTTCATGTACTAGATCAAGACTAACAACCGTAAGTCTAGATGAAGGCAATGAATGGAAATATAAACACAAGATAGACACAACATTCTTTTCTTCACTTGGGAAGAAAGAATGGGAGGATTGGGTAATCATCTAGCATCCGATACTCTTTGAGGATGTGTAGGGCGTCCAAGACAAGAGTAGGCAAGAGGACCGATATTCTTTGAGGGTTGGGAACCCAAGACAAGAATAGTCCTAGAAGGTCATACTCAAAGAACACTGGGTATGTACCTTGAGAGACGATGATGAAGGTGTCTATAAATCATTGGTCTTGCCAACATTGTAGCTCATGATCTCATAAAGAGACGAAGTTGTTATTCAAGGCCTTGCACTATGATAATGCTGAATGATATGATGCTATAACAAATGGATTGCAAATCCAATTTCTCTTATGTGAATTCTTTAGAGGTTGATAATAGCCAAACACCTTGTAATTTTGTATGAATACCTCCCTAGTTAAGAGGGATTGTTGAAGGAAATGTAACTAGGGTCAGTATTCATAAATATACTTTTGATATTTGTACTTATTCAAGAAAAGAATTTTCATTTTTATAATATATGTCAATGAGTTTCTTGCTCATCGAAGTAGGTCTAGCACATGTTAAAGTGCTATAGGTAAATCAAAAGGTCAAAAGAATTATGTTAAAGACCTTAAGGGTATGTTACATTATATAAGAGTCAAGGAAGTCACCTCCAAGCAAAGTCAAGTCCCATCCTATGCAAAGGCACCATCAAACAGGCTCCTTCAAGCATGTAACACCACCAAAGAAACCATCAGAATTTTGCATAACAAGTCGGCCTGCAAATAGTCTATATGTTGGCCTAAAAAGAGGGACAATACTCTATAAATAGAGGTTGTCCACTCCATTACAACGACCATCAAGGAGCTCTGAAATCCAAGAATAGAAGAGGCAAAGAAAAGGACAAAGAAGAGGTCTTCTAGGGCAGTGAAAGAAGGAAGAGAGAAACCGAGGTAGAAAGGACTATTTTCTAGGGTTAACGCAGCCACAAGTGTGAGAAAGGAAGGGTCTGCCTACGATCATAATAGCATAAACCCACAATTAACATATCTCACCATTTGGGCTAGTAAAATAGGCCTATAATGCCTCCTACTCAAGCGAAGAAGAAGGGAACTCAAGCGAAGGAGAAAAGAGCCTATAACATCAAGTAAACCTTCCACACGTGTGAGAATTTAGGGCTCTAGGACAGTCATATCAAGTCTGCACCTACACCTTGAATGAGGAGCTCATTTGGTTAAGAAGAAGGAAGGGATCATCACAAAAGGAACTCTCAAAAATGTGTCTCTTCTAGAGCAAGTGCAACAAGGTCTATCAACAATTGAAAGAAGAACTAAGTGCCAAAAGAAGGAGGACGAAGTGCCAAAAGGAGAAGGACGAAGTGCCGAAAGGAGAAGGACAAAGTGCCGAGGAAACAAAGTGCAGGAAGGAGGAAGGACTTGACTTGTGCTTGGAGGATATTCTAGTCAGTGATCTTGGGTTTGGCATTGATCAATAAGAAGCTTCAATAAGAGAAATTTACGAAGGCTTTTCCTCTCAAAAGAAGGGAGGTTTTGGCCATAGCAGAGAGCCAACATCTTGTGTTATTGTTCTTATGTTTTTGGTAGCAGTTTGATGAAGTACACACACATGCATTAATAATAATAAGAAGAAGATCAAGCTAACAAGACAAATTGTGAAAATACTTCACAAATTTTTATCAAGTCATGAAGATTCCTACTATAACTTATTTCCCTAGATTCTTCAACAAAAAGAATCTGATATATATCAAGAAGGCCACTTTCCACGAAGGGAGTAATGACATGACAAACCAGGAAGGAAAGTGATTGATGGCCGGTGCAAGAAGAAGCTAAAACAAAGATTTCATGACATCGAAGGAAAGAAGGAGATCAAGTAGCTGAAGGACCCATGAAAAAGAAGTTGATGATGAATGGACAAGTCCCTAGTTAAGAGGGAGTTCTAGCAAGTTCCCAACTACAAAGGAGATTGGGCGAGTTCCTTGTTAGAGGAAAATTTGGCATGTCTTCCTCAATTAAGAGTAAGAGATAGACACAACATTCTTGTCTTCACTTGGGAAGAAAGAATGGTAGGATTGGGTAATGATCTGGCATCCGATACTCTTTGAAGATGTGTAGGGCATCCAAGACAAGAGTAGGCAAGAGGATCAATATTCTTTCAGGGTTGGGAGCCCAAAGGCAAGAATAGTCCTAGAAGGTCATACTCGGTGAACACCCAGGTGGATATGTGCCTTGAGAGACAATAACTAAGGTGTCTATAAGTCATTGGTCTCACCAACATTGTGCTCTAATCTTATGAGAGATAGAGCTATTGGTCAAGGCCAATAGAGCTATCAACAATGTTGGTTACTATGATGCTATAACAGATGGATTGCCAATTCGGTTTCTCTTATGTGAATTCTTCAAAATTGAAAAAAAAGCCAAACACCTTGTAATGATTTATGAATACCTCCCTAGTTAAGAGGGAGTGTCAAAGAAAGTGTAACTAGGTTTGGTATTCATAAATGTACTTTTGATATTTGTATTTATTCAAGAGAATATATATATATATATATATATATATATATATATATATATATATATATATATATATATATATATATATATATATATATATATATAGATATATCAATGAGTTTCTTGCTCATTGAAATAGGTCTAGCACATGTTAAAGTGCTATAGGTGAGTCAAAGAGTCAAAATAAAGTTTGAAGACCCTTAAGGGCATGTTACACCATGTATATATTTGTATAAGAGTCAAAGAATATCCCTCCAAGCAAAGACAAGTCCTCTCCATGCAACGACATCATCAAAGGAGCAAAAATGATGAAGGAAACTCAAGTCGGCCTACAATCATCATGTCGGCCTCAAGTCAACCTAAAGGAGGGACAATCCTCTATATATAGAGACTGTCCACTCCCTCAAACGACAAGCAATCCACCTCTGAAATCAACGAGCAAGGAAGATCAAGAAAAGGGTGAAAAAGGACGAGTATAAGGAGCCTCTAGTGCAGCAAAGAAGGAGAAGTCATCACCGAAGGTTGGAGGACTGTTTCTAGGGTAAAACACAATCACACGTGCAAGAAAAGGAGGCATATCTACGGTCATAACAACAACAATGTAATAGTCTCATACTTCTCATTATTTGGGCTTGAAACTTAGGCCTATAAGGCCTCCCATTAGAGTGAAGAAGAGACTCTCTCAATCGAAGAAGAAAGGAACCAAATACTCAAGGAAACCTCCCACATGTGTGATAATTTAGGGCTACAGGACAATTATATCAAGTCTGCAACTACACCTTGAAGAAGGAGCTCGGTTGGTCACGAGGAAGGAAGTGATCATCACAAGTAAAGGGTCTCACTAAAGACCAAGGATAAGTGTCTCTTCTAGAGCAAGTGCAAGAAGGACTATCAACAATTGTAAGAAGACTGAAGTGTCGAAAGGAGGAGGATGAAGTGTCGGGGAACAAAGTGCAGGAAGAAAGAAGGAATTGACTTGTGCTTGGAGGATATTCTTGTCAAGGGTCTAGGGTTTGTCATTGACTAATAAGAAGCTTCAATAAGAGAAATTTACGAAAGGGTTTTCCTCTCTAATAGAGAGAGGTTTTTCCCTGGCAAAGACCCAACATCTTGTGTTCTTGTTCTTATGTTTCTGGTAGCAGTTTGATGAAGTAAACATATATGCATTAATAAGAAGCGAAGAAGATTAAGCTAACAAGATAAATTGTAAAAATGCTTCACAAATTGTTATCAAGTCTAGAAGAATCCTACTATACCTCATTGCCCTAGATTCTTCAACATGACAAAGGGTGAGATTATTGAGCATCTTGTCATTGATGTCAAAGCGAGAGCATATGTAGTAGTGCCGGCTGGTGTAGGTTGCAAATTATAATCCAATATCATCATTGATGTTAGGATTTGAAGGCCATTGATATGATTGGTTCATAGGGTGATACATTAACCATGAAACCATAGTTGTAGCAAAAACCTTTGTTGACCATGAAACCCTAACCATAGGATTTGGAACCCTTGGTCTAACATGATGGTGATGTAGTTTTCAAGGGTCATGTATGTTGTTGATATTGCAGGTGGATGATGAAACCCTATCTTTTGGCTAAAACCCTAGTCCTAGGGTTTAGGTTCATTGGATGATGAACACAACTTGATTTCGTTGAATATTTTTGAGTAAAAAACTAGTGAGTTTAACTTTGTAACCCTTGTTATTATATTCTACTCATCTTGTTCAATCTGGTGGTATGTGGAGCATTTCGTGGGCCCTCACAGTTTGTGAGATATGCCCAATCCAAGTAAAAGCCCCAACTTAGGGTCCAAAACCCCGGCTGACAATATTGCAACATTTGTGATGATGTGGCAATTTCAATAAGATGATGAGATGGCACCATCAATTGATGACTTGGAAAATCAATTGAAAAATCATAAAAGTAAAAAATTAATAGTTTGATTTGGGTATCAAAAATTGAATTTGTCTCCAAGTTGAAATTCAATTTTAAAGTTTTTCGTCAAATCTCATTCAACCCAAAGAAATTAAGTTTAATTGCTCAACCCTAAGTCAGCTAGGGTTTTGGCTCAATTAATTTGAATTTCAAAAAAATGAATTATATCCCTCCAAACTTTTGAGTTGGCTGATCTATCTAAACTCTATATAATGACACTCGTACATCCAATTGAGATATGAATGCATTTTTCGGGTTTGTGGTGAAAAAATATTTTGTCACTAATAAAGCTCAAAGAAGTGATTTCCTTCTCTTAATTGGTTCCTCTTGTGGTGTATCACTGATTGAATTATTTTCGGAGATTTTGACATTTATATTTTAATTTTGTTGGGCCACATTTTAATATTATTTTGTTTGGGTTTTCATTGGGATTCATTGAGTTGGATGCCTTTGTGAGTTGTCTATGAAAATTCCTCGAAATGCAACAACTGGAAATATTTCTTCTAACAGATAAATTGATTATGCATTTATTTTGTTAAAGGAAAAATAACGAAATATTCACACTGCAATTTCTTCACCAAAATAAATACCACGGAAGAAAAAAAATAAGAATTGAGAAATACTAGCACACATAATTTGACACTGTTATTTTTGGACAATTGTGCCTGGAAAAAATCAATGTGGTAAAATCAATGCAGTAGTGAGGGCTTTTATTATTATACAACAACATAATTTTTGAGTACAGTAAAATGTCACCAAATTAGTGATTCTACCCAAGAGAAATACCGACAAAAATATACTGAGGGATTTTACCCTCTCTCTGAACAATCCCGACACTTGACCGCCCATAATAGCCCTGGTGAAAATTTTAAGTAATAATGTAAATAAAGGCAAAATAAGACCACAGGTAAGGGACACATATTCCAAGCTGAATGTTGGGAAAAGATATCCTAATGGGCATCAATGGATGTGTGTTTTGGCTAAGGAAAATTGGCAAAGGCATTAAAAGGTAAAAAGACATTTTTGACACATTTATTTACGAAAATAAAGGAAATTAGGAGAAAAGGAATGTTAAAGGTCATAGGTTGCATGTGAGGAGGAAAATGAAGGAAAATAATGGAAAATGAAGAAATTAGAGACCTCATTCATAAAAAGGCTTCTGAGGATCAGTTGGAAAGCTCTTGGCTCAAGTTTGGTGAGTGTAACCTTTTGTCAGTTCAAGTTTGGAGCTCTCTCATTATTCTCTCTCTCTCTCTCACTCTTGGTCACTTAAAGTTTTCTTGGAGCACTCTAGTTTGGAGAAAAGGAAAGGGAAAGTAAGGAAAGGAAAGGAAAAGCAAGTAAGGATCAAGGAACTGAAAGCAGGACTCGAGCAACTTCAACAAGAATAATTGCAAGTAACCTTTTGCAGGTGTGATTTCCTAGCTTGTTTTGACATGCATGGCTTTGCATGTTGGTGTATGGTTCTCTTGTTGTTGGTGGCATGGTTTTGTCAGGTTATGATAGTGGATTTCAGCCTAGCCTAACCTTTTTTCGGTTGCCATGGTGTTGGGATGTTTATTTCAGTTTTTGAGATTTGGTTTGCTGGATGGATTTCAGAATCCGAGGCAGAGGTGGTCTCAAGTTCCATTCCCAAAGGCCTAGGAATCCATTGACTGGTTTTGGCGGGATACACGGTAAAGCCTGAGGGAGAAGTCTCGGTTTAGGGCCTAGTGATCTGAGTTTGGATTGCAGTAAAGCCTGAGAGACTGGTCTCGGTTTAGGGCCTAGTGACCCGGGATTGGATTGCGGTAAAGCTTGAGACAAGGAGACGAAAATTTCTTCAAGGATAGTGATGGATTTCAGATGGCATTCCAAGTTTGGTTCGGTTGTGATCAGAGCACCGTTTTTGGTGTGATCATAGTTTGATGAGGGTGGAGGTGGTTTAACTTCTAAATTCCCTTCGTTGTTCTTGGATTGGTTGTTATATGAGATCCCACATTCATGCTTGGAATATGGAACAGGGGTTGATTGGTTGAAAGAGAGATTTTGTTCAGCCATGTCTATGGTCGGGTGGTTCGTGGAAGTCTTAAACCTAGTCGGATTTGCCTATGGTTAATAAAATCTAAGTTCTCTTACTTTTGCACTAATTTATATGTGGATTTAATGGCTATCATATCTATGATATTTATATGGTTTTATGCTAGTTATAAGCATGGTTGAATGATTGGTTTATGTCATAGTTATTTCATATATTTACTTGTAAATGTTAAATGGATGGATGCAAGACCTAATTGATGATGTATTAGTTCAATGGAGAAGGAGGTGATCCTTCTGGTTATGTGTCATAAGTTGTTTCAGTCATTTAAGCTTTATCTTGTATCCTAGACCTGTAGGTTGCATTTATGCCAAGTGTTTGACAAAATGTCAATCCCGGTTGGGGATGCCGAAGCCTAGTCCGGAGGGTGAATTTTGATTGATCAACATTGTCATCATGTTTTTAATGAATTTTGGAAGTTACAACAAGTTTTGGGTAGAGGCTAGGATTCTGGTCTAGAAAGTGGCTTAAATCTTGGGGTTGCTGGCACAAAACTAGCAATTTTGGTTCACAGTCACTGGAAAGCAAGCCTATGAGAGCGACTTTGGGTTTCTCGTTGCTCCCTTTCCCATAACATGAGAGTGGTTATGGCCTAAGCGTTGCAGAATAGTAGTGGGACCCAAGGATAGGCTATCTGAGTGGTTGAATTGTCTCCTGAGGGTTCTGTTGATGATGTTGGATGACTGTATGTGATGTTTCATCGATTCCACTTCCTTAAGGTGACATAGGAGGTTGAATATGATCATAGTAGCATCTCTCCTCATGTTTACCCCGGTTGGCATGGTTACTTTGGGTAGACCTGGGAGGGGGTCTTAACTGCCTTTGAAAAGCAAGTCGTCCAACCTGCTTTGTGATGGCCCTATGTCACCCTAACGCAGACCCTCTCATGCTCATCCTCGAGCTGCTACCAATCTAGTCATCCTACCTACTACTGATTGGGAAACTATCTCTCTGACACTCTGGAAAATCTTCCCAACCTATGGAACTGAAAGTGACCTTCCCTTCAGCCAAATTGAACAACCTTTCTTAAGGCTTTATGTAACCCTTGCACAACCTCATGGAGATAAATTTTGGTCTCCTCTTTCTTACTCTTCGGAACGGGAAAAATGCATCTAGACTCTACTACTCTGCACCTCTAACACCTGCTACTCAATATACTAGTTCGATTTCTCCTATTGAATCACTTGCACTGGAAAAAATCGAACTACCCAGATCATTGAGTATTTGCACTGGTGTGTTCTCCATCCACCTCTTCTTATAATTTCCATTTGAGACTCCAACGACCACGATTAAAACTTAATCAATGGTTGAGATCATCTCCAAGTCGATCCATGTGATTTTCTAGATAATTCCGACCTTTTTCAATTAATTCTTATTAATTAACCATTTTTCCTAAGTTAGACTTAGGAAATTTTTAATTGTGGTCAATTAATTTAATTGAGCCATCCTTAGGTGGAATTTACAAAAACCTTTTTTTTGGTTTTGTAGAACTCCTATATTTTAGCCTCTCCACAAAGTTTTGAGATTATAACACCATTTTATGCTACAAAAACTAACACTCCCTCTTAGTGAGGAAGGTGTTCTAGTGCTAAACTACTACAACACCCTGTCTCTGCATCATCCTCCCATACACATTGTTGATGTCTGCTAGGAAAATATGCTAGAAATGACCACACTACTCCCTCAGTCACAATGTTTCTCCCTCAAACATTGCATTGTTCCCTTATTCACTGTGTTGTTTCCTCAGTCACTGTCCATCAACCACTCTGCTAACTCTTATTCATCTACCACTGACTGTAGTTGAACCAAACTACTACATTCATGTTGTTGCTGACACTGCATTGTACAACCTGTACTGCTGCCAACTCTACGTCTGCACTGCAACTCCCTCTCACTATTTTTGCTGCTACTGCAACTAAGAAGCATCCAAAATACTAAATCATTTGTGTCTCTTTACTGCAAATATCTCTTGAGAATTTGACTGCTACTATCCTCTACACTGTCCACTAAGAAATTTGTGTTGCTGTTGACTCTGCTATTGAGCCTCCTGATCTGCTATCAACACTGCTTTGCACTCCTTAGCATCTGCTTGCAACTAGTCTACTACTGTCACTCTAAAATTTAACTACATCAACTGACATTGATCCTCCTGCTACTGAATAATGTGGGCCCCTGTAGAAAGGGTAATAATCCATGAGGAAACACCATTCCATGCTCACCTCAATGGACCCTGCCCAAATCTTTGTTCAACTCTGGGACTAAAGCTACATGTTGCCCCACCTCTCTCCTGGAGGTATAACTGCATACATGGAAAAATATTCCTCTAGCCTCGAGGATAACTTATCTATCTATGCGGATGCTACTGCCTGATCCTACTTCTTCTACTTGTCCTTATTCCTTTGAGGACACTGAATATTGTAATGGAAAAAATTGGCACACTTGAAGCACTTGACCTTATATGATCCTTCTTTTTCTTCTCCTCCCCCTGTGAACCTTGTCCCTGACTGGGACCCTTTGATGTAAGGGCCACATTATCTTACTCCTTCACATATTTAGGTCCCTTGATGCTGCTACCATTGATGGAGTGCTTCACTAGTGATTGCCTCATCTCCTCCTGCTATAAGTTTGACCACGTCCCATCCACCTAGATAGTGTATCTCATCCCAGAATACTTTGGACAAATATTTCCCAATCCTTTGAGAAATTGTTCAGGGCCAAACACACAATCTCTGTAGCTTGAGGCTCTTCTCCTATGCTTGCAAGTTGATCTTGGATATCTTGAATTTTGGTGAGAAAGGGATCAATGCCTTCACCCTTTTGCATCCTGATGTTCTGCAAATTCTCCTTTAGAAACATCTTTTGCTGCTTGGAAGGATTTTGATATAGCCCTGCGAGATAATCCCACACCTCTTTGGTAGTATTCTTGCCAGATACATGTGAGACTATATGGTCCTGGACTCCTCGAGAATCATCCCCTTCGCCTTGGCCATTTCCTTCCTGAAGTTTGCCAGCTGCTACTGATCAATAGGTTCTATCACAACGTTGTACACATAAGTTTTCAAACCATTCTAATCAAGGAGAAAGGAAATTAGCCTTCCAATTGACATAGTTGGAGGCATCATCCAGTCTATCTTGATCCTTGAGCCTGACTGTAGCCATTTCTACAACAAAATTGAACTAAAGATGAAATATCCCTCTTTCTCTTGCTCCATTGTTAGCTCTGCTATTCACACTACCTTCTGAAGTGAGAAAAATATGCCTACTACTACTGCATGTTGCAACTAGAAATTTGGATTTTTGAAGCTAGAAACCATCTGAGAGAAATTCCCTCTCTATGTGCACCTTCTCTTTCCCCTAACACTGAATCTGCTCTAACACACGGCTACAAACCCTCTGTGCCTAGACAAGAAATACACTCAGTGAAAAAATTGAGTTGCTGCTCCCTCTGCCTGTTGGAATCAGTATTCTAGAAAAATAAAATTTCCTGCAACTGCAACTGGAAAATCGAATCCTTGCCCAACAATTCGCACTACCTGGCTAGGCAATTCACCTCCCTAGAAAATTCTTCTTGCTGCTACCTCTAAAAAACAAATTTTCCTTTCTCCACCTTTGAGCTTCGTGTCTGTCAAAGATGCTCTAATACCATGTGAAAATTCCTTGAAATGCAACAACTGGAAATATTTCTTCTAACTGATAAATTTATTATGCTGTTTATTTTGTTAACGAAAAAATAAAAAAATATTCACACTGCAATTTCTTCACCAAAATAAATACTACATAATCAAAAATAGGAACTAAGAAATAGTAGTACACGCAGAAAAATTTTGACACCTTATTTTTGGACAATTGTCCTTGGAAAACCCCAATGTGGGAAAACTGGTGCAACAATGAGGGTTTTTATTATTATGCAACAAAAAAATTTCCAAGCACAATACAATGTCACCAAACTAGCGATTCTACCCAAGATAAATATAGGTAAAAATATACTGAGGGATTTTACCCTCCCTTCGAACAATCCCAGCTCCTAATTGCCTCTGAAAAGCAAGTCATCCTCCCTGTTTTGCACATGCCTTGTGTCACCCTAGCACAAACCCTCTCACGCACAACCTAGAACTACTGCCAATTTAGTCCTCTTGCTTGCTATTGACTTGGAAACTCTCTCTTGCACTCTGGAAAATATTCCCGGCCTATGGAACTGAAAATGACCATCCCTTCAGCCAAATCCCCTTTCTTGAGTCTCCACGCAACCTCCCGGAGATAAATTTCAGCCTCCTCTTTCTGACTCTCTGGAATAAGAAAACTTCCTTCCGATTCTTCTACTTTGCCCCTTTGACACCTTCTACTCGATCTATTGGCTCAATTTCTCCTATTGAATCACCTGCACTAAAAAAAAATGAACTACCCAGATCACTAAGTATCTGAACTGGTGTGTTCTCCATCTACACATCAACCTCTTCTTATAATCTCCAGTTGAGACTCCAATGGCCACGATTAAAACTTAATCAATAGTTGAGATCATCTCCAAGTCAATCCATGCGAGTTTCTAGAGAATTCTCTCCTTTCTCAATTAATTCCTATTAACTAACCATTTTTTCTAAGTTAGACTTAGGAAAATTTTGATTGTGGTCAATTAATTTAATTGAGCCATCTCCACGTGGAATTTCCAAAACTGTTTCTGGGTTTTGGAGAAATCCTATGTTTTAGCCTCTCCACAAAGCTTTGAGACCATCCGATGCTACAAAACTAACATTTTATTGTGCATAATTCAAAAGGAAGCTTCTTTGAAGATTTATTTTTACCGCTCAGTCTTCTTTGCAAGCGCAAGTCATTCTAACTATCCCTGAAGAAGATCGAAGGTTTGTGATCCCTATCCTGTGCATATGGAAAGGTGATTTGTGATTAGGGCTAATTACTAAAGCACTCAACGCATAACCATTTGAAGTAGAGACCAAAAATTATGGGTAAGCAAAGTAGCAATTGTTAAAGAAGAAATCATGTTTGTTAGGGCATAAACTAGAGCAAGTATTATCTCTATAACATTTGCAAGAAATATCTAAATATATTATGACTTTTGTCGTGCAATGATGTGTCGTTGTTGAACTGAACAATGGCATATATACATATATATCTCTTGATCACAGGTCATGTATCTTGTTGTGTTGATTGTGTCTCTAAAAGTCACAGATCAGTTCTGTCTAGACAATGAAGAATCCCATTTAAAATCTCATGTGACATATAGAATGTTTGCAACCTCTGTTCTAGCAAAACAATAGATATTTAAGGTATGGTTTCTGAACATTTGAAGGACATTTTTGTGGACTTACCAGTAACTGGTAGGAGGCATCTGACTGTTAACAAGCTTCTTAATCCTTGGCTATCCATTTCAGCCATTAGTAGACCCTTTGTTTTCTCATTTGATATATGAACTTGGAGTATGTTATGCGATAAGCTCAGATCGAGGTTCCACCGATGTTTTTGCTATAGTTTGATAAAAGGGATTTCACTGGAAGTTTTGTGACATTATTTTTGGTCTTACTGTGACGTAACTCAACATGATACTATTTGAAAGAAGAAGAAACATAAACACATGAAGACCCTTTAGCATATAACCTATGGCATTGTAAATCAAACTCTTGAGTTCTATGGTCCTAACCAAAACCTCCCATACTTGGAGATGCTTATATACTATAAGGCATTTTTAGTAAAGGTGAATGATAGTAAAGTCAAGAAAGTATTGTGATATCTTAGTCCCAAGGAGATATCGGTACAATAATATAACATGGTGGCAAGCATTGAAATAACAATATGTTACACTGAATTGGAAAATCCTTGTGCTTATGATAGTACTTGAGACTTGCAGTATGATCATAACCTCAACATAACATAGTACAGTAGAAACCTTGGCATTTTGGGCAGTGAGACAAAGACTAATGTGATATTAACCCTGACTTAATACAACAATAACCCTATTGACAAAATATCTATGACTATTGTAAGACATCCTTTGGGATAGATGGAAAATATTAGTGTAATAGTATCCTGGACATACCAATGAATTTGTTGGATGATTGTGACATTTCAATATTGATGATATAATGCTAAGGTTTGATGCATAGAAGAAACCTTGATCCTTTGAACAATTTATATTAGCGGCAACAATGGTGACAAACATACTAGATGCAATAGTATTGCGCAAATTGCGTGTTGAGACATGCGCATGATGAAATAGGCTTTGACAAATTTAACTAAATACATTGAGCAAAGCAGAAGTGATGATAATTGAGGTTGATCTATTACAATTTATAGGAAACAATGGAAAATACAGTATTATTGTGACAACAACCCTATTGACATAGTCTTTATGACTATTGTAAGACATCCTTTGGGATAAATGGTAGATATTAGTGTAGGAGTACCTTGAACATTGCAATGAATTTGTTGGATGATTGTGACATTATAGTCTTGATGACATAATGCTTAGGTATGATGCACATGAGCAGCCTTGATCCTTTGAACAATTTATATTAGTAGCGACAATTGTGATAGACATACCAGATGCAACAATATTGAGCAAATTGCATGTTGATACATGCAATTTGATACATGTGCATGACGATACAAGATTTGGCAGTTGTAATTGAATATATTGAGCAAAGCAGAAGTGATGAAATTTGAGGTTGATCTATTATAGTTTATAGGCAGCAGTGGAAATAAATCAATATTATTGTATGTGGGACTTGGTGTTGTACTTGGCAAAGGATTTGACGTGACAACATCAGTAGTAAGAGATGTGGTAGTAGTGTGGTGAAGTAATAATGACAGATGATGATGAAAATGTCTTTTGCACATGATGTTTGAATAGTGACAGTTTAGTGCAGTATGCAGGATTGAAATGATATGACATTAAAAGCAACAGTTGAGCAGCAGAGGCAGTATGGACAAAAGTAGAGATTGAGGGAAGTAAGGGTAGCAGTAGTGTAGCAACACAGGTAGTGTGAATAGAAGCATATTATTGGTAGCAATGTTTTTACAGGTTTTAATAGTAGTATCACTAGTGGTAGCAACAGCAAAAACAATGGTTGTGCAACAATGGACAATGGTTGGTGTAGCTGATGATTTTGATAGCCATGGAAGATTGATTGATTGTAAAGGAGACTAAAGACTCCTGCAGACTTAATCTACATATCTTCATACCTGGGAGTCTTGCACTTCCTTCTAGAATTGTCTGCTAAATGTTATATGTACATTATACACAACACGACACTTGTTTGGACATTATTTTGATGTACTGATCTTCATGTCTATGGTTTATATTAATGCTCTAATGTTTTAAATATTAAACCAACCTAATTTTGGAAAACCGAGGAAACACTGATTCACCCCCCTCTAAGTATTTCCAACATAATTACCTTGTTTTCTATTGGTTCTCCCAATCATTGAATGGAGTTTACTACTTCATTAACCTGAAGAAAATAGGCTACAATATTTTTGTCTTCACTCATTCTTAGATGCTCAAATTGTCCTCTGAAAGTGTGAAGCTTGGCCTCCTTGACCTTTCTGTCCCCTTCATATATGTTTTGGTCCAATCTTTTTTCGTAGACGTGCAATGCATCACTTTAACATACATTGAATCTATTAGACCATTCACAATAGCATTCTGGTTTTAACATTACTTTCATAAAGCTTCTTACAAACATCATATGTTGTAGGAGTCAAGGACTATTTGTATCCAGTCATTATAGAGTGCCATACATCAAATCCTTGTTCTTACACATATGATTTCATCCTTCCACTCCAAAGCACATAGTTTTGTCCATTAAATAGTGGAATTTCGTTCTTTGTGCAATCCATGATCTTCCTTCCAATGGTTAAATTGCTTGTGAAGGAACCTACTCTTATACCAATTGTTCGAAATAATAAGAGGGGGGTGAATCAATATTTCACTACAATTAGTTAATTGTTAAATTTCAGAGCATTAACATCAAATCAAACTTAAATCATCAACATATCACAAGAGTAATATACAAGAAATTTTTAGGTGGAAACTCTTATGGGAGACAAACCACCAAACACTTTAATAATATAATTTATGAGTACAATATTTCTCAACTCCAATTGGAAGGGAAGCTCCAACTTCCTAGTACTCTAGAAAAACATTCAATTTATTAGGAAGCTCCAACTACTGAAAGGATGCTCCTACACTCTGATTTTATCAACTCCAATTGGAAGGATGTTCCAACACCCTAGTTTTATCAACTTCCACTGAAATGATACTCCAACACCTTGCAAGCTTCAACTTGCCCTAGCACCACTCTACCACCTTGAAGTATTTTCAGGCTACAACCTGAGGAAGACTTCACTCTGCTGCCTTGCAGCACCCAACTGAAAATAAAAATAGAGAAATAGTTTTGGGCTCTCGTACTAGGGACAATGACCCGCTTACAAAGATATTCAATGAAAACCTTTCTGTTGATGTATACTTTATTAACCTTGAACCTTCATAAATTCCTCTTAATGGTTCTTGCACAGACCTTATGAAGTGCAACTTTCAATTCATATCACAGTAGAGACAAATCATACCTCTGTTTGCAATATTTGATGATGTCACCGACGTCTTTATTAAACAGGTTCAAACTTCACCTCAATGCTATAGCTTCTCTTTAACCTTGCCTTGAAATTATCTCAAATATGGCCTAAAAGGAATTGCAATTCTAAATTAGACCTCGTTAATGATCGTACATGAGTTCCCTTTAGTTCTATCACAAAAGAAGGCTCAAACAAACTTTTGATTGATTGTGAATGAATGTCACACAGGGAAAATTTTAAGAACCCCCCCTAAATTTATAAATATAATAAATGGGCGAATCTCCATGGTATATAGGAAAAATGGAAGGCGATTTTATCTATAATATAATATGTATATATAATTTTTTGGCGAATCTCTCACCAGGCATGGCGAATATTTTACTCAATTATAAAATCTTGTAAGATCTTGGCGAGTCTTTCACTAAATAATAAAACTTTGTAAAGTCGTAATGAATCTTAGCATAGGCTACATGCTGTTTTAATTCCCCTATTTAAATAGGCTACATTCCAGGTGAATACCATGGGTCAATACCATGTGCCATTTTGGTGAATACCATGGGTCAATACCATGTGCCATTTTTATTTTTATTAGAATATTTTACTCAATTATAAAATCTTGTAAGATCTTGGCGAGTCTTTCACTAAATAATAAAACTTTGTAAAGTCCTAGTGAATCTTAGCATAGGCTACATGCTGGTTTAATTCCCCCATTTAAATAGGCTACATTCCAGGTGAATACCATGGGTCAATACCATGTGCCATTTTGGTGAATACCATGGGTCAATACCATGTGCCATTTTTATTTTTATTAATTCTAATATTAGGGTTAATAATGGTTTTTTGCATGGTATTAATAACAATCTAGTCCATGGTATTTGTCCCATAGTATTTTGGCCATAGGTTTCACCTAAATATAACCCATTTTTTGAGTGTTCGTAAATATAAGGTGACTTATGGAGTAAATATAAAAAATGTTTTATTTGTTTACCATACCTCTCATTTATTTATATTTTTATTAATTTACCATACCTCTTTTACAAATATGGTATTTGGCCCATAGGATTCACTTAAATAAAACCTCTTTCTTGAGCCTTCATAAATAGAACGAGGGTTATGGACTAAATATAAAAAGAGGTTTTATTTATTTACGATACGTCTAGTTTATTTATATTTATATTTATTTACCATACCTTTTGAGTAAGTATAAAAAGACGTTTTATTTATTTACCATACCTCCACTTTACTTATATTTTTATTTGTTTACACCCTTACATGTATATAAGGTGACTTATGGAGTAAATATAAAAAATGTTTTATTTATTTACCATACCTCTCATTTATTTATATTTTTATTAATTTACCATACCTCTTTTATAAATATGGTATTTGGCCCATAGGATTCACTTAAATAAAACCTATTCTTGAAAATGGGCGAATGGAAGGTTGTAAGTCCTAATTTGAAGGGCTAAATTTACCTTTTTTACCCTCTCCCTTAAAATAAGGTGGGCTATTTGAGGTGATTTGTAAAAATGTACTATGATACAAAATATTCACCCACTAAAAATTTAAAACCCCTTAATTTCGCCAAAGGGCGAACATTTGCCCCTAAAATTATCCTTGATGTCACAAGTTTACTGCTTGCTTTAAATTTATCAAAGAAGAGCTTTGAAATAGGTCTCAAACATATGCTAGATCACCCAAAATATGTGCTACAAAAGGGATACCATGGATCAAAGAAGTTCTTCCCAAAATTTGTTAATAGGAAGAGTCTTTAACAAAGAAAACAATGTGCGTCAGAGATGTGATTCCAGATGTATCCTTCAACTACATAAACTTCCCTTTATAAGATGCTCCATAAAGTTGACCTCATAACTTTTTAGCCTTCAAAAGGAGCCTTGGAACAATATAGAGGGAAACTCAAGAATACATCGCTTTTCTTCTCGCAATATGCTTCAGTTTCTATCTTGGAATAGTATCAAACAAGATCCTGAAGTGGGGCCGAAATAGATATTTAAGATAGCCTTTGAAAAAGGAATTACGAACCTCAGATAATGCTTCAACGAGACCTCTTTGAGAGTGAAAAAATAATTGCAGACCAAATTCAAATTTAGGCTCAGAAAACCATTAAACTATTTCTTCAAGTGGGTCAGATCAGCCACCAAAATTTTTCCCTTAGGCTCATGTAAAATCTGGCTTCAAGAGGACAAAGAATCTAGCTTTGAATTTTCCATATAAAACAATAAGGGTACCTCAGAAGGAGGAAATAATCCACATTAAGGTATGCCCAAAGATCTTAACCATGAACTCAGATTACGACAAGAACTACCACAAATTCCGTGTAGATCTTCCCTAGAGCTGAGCCTCAGAAAATCACTTCAAAACCACAGTCCTGAACTCATCTTGTGCAACATAATTATTTAGTACAAGATCATGATTGAGTATATGCCATAGGGATTTTCTTTTAAAGGGCCAACATTTTCCAAGAGAAGGATGAACAGATGCACTAGTACCCTTTCTTAGACCCAGCAAAAACCCTTCCTCAAACCTAATGAAAACCATTCAGCAAAAGAATAAAATTTAACCACAAACCCTCTCTAAAATTTAGCTCACTTTTTCAAATGAGCGTGACTCCATAAGGCTGCAAAAAATCGCATAGATGTATCAAATTGAGTGCATAAGAGATGATTCAAATGGAGGGAAAATGAGCCCTATTTATATTGGTCAAAGGGTCCTCAAGAGAGGGGAGACCGACCTGATCAATAACAGAGAGCTAACCCTCCAAAATTTAAATTTGAAATTCATTTTTTGAAGAATTTTGGAGCCAAAATAATTTGGTTTTGGAGATAGACTTAATTTCCAATTATTAATTGATTTTCCCTTGACAAAGTTTTTCTTGCAAGTGAATTTGACTAGGATAGGCCCATATTAATTTAATATAATTTTCTTGATATAAAATGCCACAAATAAACCAGACAATAAGCAACTTGTAGCATCTCCTTTGGGGCTTCTTGACCACAAAATGAGGCTCCAACTTTTATGAGGTCCTAAACCATGAGGATTTATGGAGCATCCCACCTAGTGTTGGAATCTACACGATGAGGAGAATCAAATGAAGATGGTCTTGAGCCAAAGAACACTGATCTTTCTTGTAATTTTTGTCATTGAAGGTGAGATTCTTCTGGTTGTTGCTTGGGTTGATATCAATGACAACCAAATTTCAACAAAAGGGACACCAACATATGTAATGCAATGCCATTAGATGGAAATGTTGGCCTCAAAATTGATTAGCGAAGAACCACCTGAATTCAGGAGTTAATTCAGAAACACCAAAAAGTATTCCAAGATATTACCCTGCATATGCCTCCTAAAAGGGAACACATAATCAAATTTAAATAAGGATAAAACCCTATCATCATCATGCCATATAGATATTCACATCATTAGAAAACCAAAATCAAAAGAATAATCCAAGACCCCTTATGGTATGGTATCATCATGAAAAGTAGAAGCCCTTATGCTACTCCAGCAATTCTAGTTTGGAAGAAGGATAGATCGTTTAGGCTATGTGTAGATTATAGAGGATTGAACAAGATAATGATTAAGAACAAGTCCCTATTCCCTTCATAGACAAAATTTTAGATGAACTTCATGGAGCCATATATTTTTCAAAATTGGACTTGAGATCCAGATTCTACCAAATCGAAATAATATTCGAGGACATCACCAAAACTGTTTTTCTAACTCATGAAGGTCATTAAGGGTTTAAAGTAATGTCTTTTGGATTAACTAATGCTCTCACGAACTTCTAGGATACTATGAATGAGGCATTCCAACCATACTTAAGGAGGTTTGTGTACTTTTTTTTTTATGATATTCTACTTTATAGTGAAATATGAAAGGATCATATGCAATACATGGAACAAGTTTTCATTATACTAGAAGAAAGTCAGTTTTGTGCAAAGATGTCCAAATGCACCTTTGGAAAAGAATCAATAGATTACATTGGACACGTAATGTCCAAAGGATTAAGGGTATATCCTAATAAGATCAAGGCAATAAAATAATGACCTAAAAAATTAACATCTTTAAATTAAGAGTATTTTTAGGGTTGACTGGATACTGCTAAAGATTTATTTGAAATTATGCCCACATAACCGCTCCTCTGATGAATATATTAAAATAAAAACTTGTTCAGGTGGGATGAAGAAGCAGAATAAGATTTTGAAATATTAAATGAAGTCATGTCATCAACATTGGTGTTATCAATTCCCAAATTTTCAAAACCTTTTATAATTGAATGTGATGCTTTTAGGTTTGGATTAGGAGCCATATTAATGCAATATGGTCATCCCATAGCTTTTGAGAGCAGAAAGTTAAATAAGAGGGAGCGTTTGAAATCAACATATGATAAAGAGATGCTTGCTATCATGCATGCCCTAACCAAATGGTGATAATATCTTCTAGGAAGCAAATTGATACGTACAAATCACAATAGCCCATAATATCTTCTACAACAGAAAACACTTCCAGCATAACAACAAAAATGGTTGAAGAAAATAGATATCTTTGATTTAGAAAATCTCCATAAGAAGGGTAAATATAATGTTGTAGCTGATTCTGTATCTCAAAAATATGAAGACCTATCATTATTTTCAATCTCAACTACAATCCCAGAATGGTTAAATGAAATTCGAAGTGAATATGTGAAGAATCCAAAACTGTAATCTAATCAATAATCCTATTCAAAATTCAAAACTCGAATGGAGGAATGACATCCTTTGGTATAAGGGACGAATCTATCTAAGTCCCACTTCCAAATTCAAAACCAAAGTTCTTAAGGAGTTTCATGATTCACCAACAACTGGACATGTGGCATTTTTCAAAACCTACTGTAACACACATCAACCATTTTTTGGAAACGAATGTACAAGGAAATTCAAAAATATGTGGAAACATGTGATATATGCCAAAGAAACAAAAATGGAAATAATTTAACACCTGGATTGCTCCACCCCTTGCATATTCCAAACTAGAAATGGGAAGAAATATTAATGGACTTCATTGATGGGCTACCCATGTCGAATCAAAAGGATAAAATCCTTGTGGTTGTAAACCAAATTATATAAGCACACTTCATGGGCATAAAAAAATCAGAGTCAACAAAACAAAATGCCGAAATGTTTTACAAAAATATTTACAAATTGCATGGGTTTTGTAATGTCCTTGATTTTTGGATTAACTTGTGATGTGGTTAGGATTGATTGATAGAAATTATGCCAACTACGTCATAGGAGCGAGATTACATCATTTGTGGGTTTGGAGGAGTGTTATGGGGTCCAACTGGGATTTCTTGCCATATTTCATCATAAATGTAGTGCCTCGCTCTATTTGACTGACCCTGATATGACATTAGCATTGATATAGCCTTAAGGCTCACTCGTTATTCTTTGAGGACCTCAGGTTGAGGATATGGACACTTGACGCTACTATTAGTGGATGTGGTGGTTATGTTTGTTATCTATTTGATGTTATGATGAAAATAGATGTGATGTATGTGTTTGTTTCCTAGTTTATGTTATGATGATGATAATTATGATGGTTGTGTTTGTTTCCTAGTCGATGTTACGATGATAATAGTTGTGATGGGTGTGTTTATTCCTAGTCGGTGTTATGATGATGAAAAATTTGATGGATATGTATGTTTTCTACTGATGTTATGTTGATTATAGTTGTGATGGATGTGTTCAATATGTTTTCTACTTACATTAGTTCTGGTTCATGATGAACAATGATGTGGATGACTATGTCATGTTGATGATTTAACATATGCTATTATGTCAATGACTAACATTGTGAAACATTATTACTGATGATTATCGAGTATGGTAGGAGACCACCAGATACACTCGCATGTGATGAGTCGATGACATCTGGTTTGATGGAATTGAATATTTTATCTTTGAAATTTTAAAAGTTCAGTTTGAATTTTGGTGTAAATTATAATAACATGTTAGTGGCTGTAGGCATAGGTTAGTTGCTTGGCAAAACGACTCACACATGAGTGATGGGGCTGCACTGGTAGATGGATTTTCATGGGAGGGGTGGGACAACACCCTTGATTTCACCCGCTAGTACTCCCATCATGGCTTGGGTAGGAAGGTGTGGGGATACCTTCGCCTTGAATATCACGATGTCATGGGGGAAAACCCCAAATTTGGGTCGCTCATGAGGATTTTACTAGGGGGCGCGCATTGTGGTGAATTCCTCGATCCCTAGCACCATTAGTCTCACTATAGAGGGAAACACAGAATATGATAACAATCTTCATTGTTGCACCTAGATCATCCCCCAGAATCAATGGATGCTTGAAGGGAAAGCAACATGGCACCTTTGGAACTTCAAGGGAAGTTCTTGAAGGGCACAACTGACTTGGCATTCTTAGCATCAAGAAGGAACTTCTTGGCATGGAACCCTTCAAACTTTGAAGGGAATTTCTTGAAGGGCATGACTGACTTGGCACCCTTGGCATCAAGAAGAAATTTCTTGGCGTGGCACCCTTAGAACTTCGAAGAGAATTTTTTAAAGGGCATAACTGACTTAGCACCCTTGACATCAGGAAGAAACTACTGAATATAATCAAGACATGAAAATCCTTTTAATTCATATAAGGTGGTAAATGAGGATTTAGAACCAAGGAAATTAAATCAAGAATAAAACTTGGTGTAAAGAGAGAATAGGAAGAAATAAAAATATTTTACCACTTGAGAACTTTACCTTCCCATGTTGGAAAATATTAGGTAGATAATGTACATAAGTATTTAATAGGTAAAAGGGGGAAGATGAACATAGAGTTAATTAGAAAGATTAGTCCTAAATAGTTAAACTTCATTAAGAAAAGAGGGTGGTTAATAAAAATAAAAATTAATAAATTAAATTAGAGAATTTTAGAGAACCTCCATGTGGCAAGAGCCAACATAAGAAACTCCATCTAAGAAGCAAATTGAGTTAAATTAGGAGGTAGTTAGGGGACCAAATCTGAGATTTATCGGTTGACTTCAGTAATGAAAACAAATTAAGGAGTAGAAAAGAGGAATCAAGAGACAACTAGGAGAAGAAATAGCGAGTCTTACTGGGGTGAGGGAAATTATTGTTTTTGAATTAAAATTAAGTAAATAATTTTGGAGAGCCTTGGTGAGAGGGTGACAGATGGGTGGGTGAATAATCAAAACTTTTGGATTAATAAATATATTTAATTATACATGAAGTGCCAAGTGTCACCTATGAAGCCTCCTATAAAAGAAGGGGCAAGATATGGGAGAAGAGATTTTTGCTTACCCTATTGTTAGATGGATGAGATTATGTTGTTGTGAGTGACTACAAGCTATAATGAGTTTGGCGAGGTGGAGGTATTTAGAGAGGGGACTCTTAAGCCAAGGAGGGCTCACCTCGATCAGCTAGCATTCTTCCTCTATTGTATAATTCCATTGCAGCTTGGGGGTCCGCAAGGAAGAAGAGTACCTAAGGAGTAGACTGAGAGGTCAATCGATGGGTCATTAACATTCGGTCGAAACCCATCAACAATCATACTTGGATGCATACGACATTAAGAGAGTGAAAGTAGCGGCAAGGCCAAGATCGAACCTCTAATATAGGGTGAACAATACCTGTTATATTCATGATGTTCTATTACATGATTTTGTTGTAAACTTTGAAATGGGAATTGATACGATTACCCGTTTTGTAGAGGTAGCAAAAAAGTGACCCGATTTTGAAAAGAGGCGATGCAGAATACACATTTTTTTAGCATAGTTTTTGGCACTTTAATTTTTTTTATGTACATTACTTTTTAGAATGTTAGTGATTTGCATGCTGATTTAAAAAAGTGGTGATTCTGCATCAGGCCCTTTTTTAAAAGACCTATTTTTTGACTTTATATTTTCTAATGTATGAAATGTAAATAATTATTTTCTAAATTTAAATTTTTTTGAAGTGGTCTTCTTCTTCACACACACACACGCACACACACACACACACACACACACACACACACACACACATATATATTTTGTAGTGAGGTTTTTATTGTTTTGCATATTTAAAGAAGGTCAATATTTTAAAGTTTCGATATTCTACATATTTATACATCATTAATTAATTTTTCAATGCACATCAAATAATTGTCTCTAAAAAACAATAATTTTTAACAATTGACATAAAAATAACCATTTTCAACATAAATATAACTAAAAAATTACACATTTTGATTTTTTTTTGTTAGAAATGACATTTCAAAATCACAAATTTTATAGGAAAAATTTAACAAAAAATGGTTAAATAATATATATATATATATATATATATATATATATATATATATATATATATATATATATATATATATATATATATATATATATATTTTATATGAATTTCATGTCAAAAAATAATAATAATCATTGTTTTTTTCAAAAAATAATGATTAACATAAAAATTAATGCGAAAATCACATAATACAAATATTGAACACATAACAACATTAGTTGAATGCTTATTCTTCTCATAAAATGTCAAAGTCAAAACAATATAAGTATAACTAATTAATAGTTACAAAAAATGAGCTTGATTTCCAAGTATAACTTAAATTTAATCAACAATATCATGTAATCCAAACTCTCCATCCTCTAGAGTTTCATCATTGTCTTCTTCCACAATATTTTCTGCTTCATTTTGCTCATTTTCCTCTTCTAATGGATCTTTGATGTCTGCGAATCTCCCAATGTATGCCTTTCCAATCATTCCATGTAATGGTGATTGAGGTTCCTTTTGTTTTGGGGAAATTTAGTGTTTCTTCAAATGCCTAACCCTCTAGACCTAGTAGCTAGTCTAGAAACAACAGTCAAAGTAATTCGTTGCTTTTCCTATAATTAACAGATAAGAGAATGAGGAAAAGGAACCAACCTGTAATTTTCGCTTGCTCCCTCTCTCCTTTGATCGATTTCGCCGCTCCTTTCTGTATTTAACTCGCTTGGAAAGTACCTGCACACAAGCCGAGACAGAAACCCATCAAAGCATACAATAAAGATCTGTTAATTAAACATGTCATAGAATCTAGAATACGATATATATCATATAAGAACATGAATGGAAAAATCTTTGAATTCTTTATTGATAAAATGAAAGATTACAACCCATGAATGTTCATAGTAACTTGATTCAGTGTCTTCCTTCCAATTTCGATCCCTTCTCTCTTCATGAAGCAACAATTCGACATCATTACAATACTATTACTAATCTCATTCAAACAACATTTCCTTAGCTCAAGAATTTCCAACCTAGACCAGCCTTTGAATGCTTGGTCAATTTATAGCTGAACGAAGGAGGTTAAGCCATTAATGGCCCTCATGAATGCTCTGCCAAAATTGGAAAGTGGTTCCATGGAGGAAGGGATAATGGATTGAGGTTCATTCATCTCCTTCCTCATCCAAATGCGAGCTCAATCAACTTGGAAACTTCCAGAAGCATCCATTGGATGAGGAATCCAGCAGATTCATTTAAAAAATTTGATGAATCTCACTCAACGCAGGTGAAACAAAGGCTAATTGCGCTGCAGTGCACCCAGAGAGTGCAGTTTTTGCATTGCAATGCAACCTGATAGAAGGCTACCTGCAATGATCTCCTTAGGGACATTTTTTGGATGAATGATGTCATGGAAACTCTTGGGAGGCAAGCATGATGTAGGTTGACCTCATTAGGGAATGAAAACAACTAAATTAGGGTTTGATGGACCCTAAAAATATGGATCTGGAAGTCGGGATTGATGTGCCCAACTTGACCTGTAACAATTACCCCCTAAAGCATGAAGTTGAAAATAAACATGTCGAGTGAGATGATTTACCATTCAGAGAGAAGGTTTCAAAGTGGAAGGTGACCTGCATCAATTACAATACAAATATCATGATTATTTGATTTTTTCTCACAAACTAGTCGAGGGAAGGTATACCCATGCTCAACTTATAAACTTTCATTACATGTACAAATATAGTCGTCTATAGATATACACCCATGAATGGATGACCATGAATGTAAAGCCATTGTACATTTGATATAGTACTCTTGAAAAATATATCACAACCCGGATGGATGAAACTAGATCCAGGGTCTTCAATCTCGCCCAATCTTTCACTTAAGTACAAGTCTAACCATGTGAATAGATGACCTGAAATCGAACATGGAGAGACATCGTCTGATTACTAGCCAATGATGTAAGCCGTTAACAAATGTGAGAGGAATCACCGATAATGATAATGACCCTCAAGGTACTGCAGTACATTTCGCATGGTGTGAATAAATGATTTGATGTCGAACACCATACGAAGTCTTTCGGTCGAAGGCCAGTGATGTCAACCTATCGCCGAAAGCGAGAAACTTGCCATTGTTGTACGTAAGCCTCAAGGTAATGAAGGGGTGTTTCTAAGTCAACTTCTTGGATGATGTGTTGATGTCGACAAGAAGCAACTCATCGCAGGATGGCCTTGATGTATCCCACATCAACGACACAAAACGAGGTAAATGATTTTGGGGATGAAACATTGACTGACGACACAATGTTAAGGAATGGTGGGCATGAAAATGAAGGTTTACAATATTGTAAAGGATGAAGTTTTGAGCTGAATGACTTCTCTTGAACATATCGGTGACACTGAAGTGAATTGGTAGCATTGACCCAAAACAAAGCAATGGATGGTATGATAGACCAATGGTGTGATAACCATCAAGCTGAATGACCCAAGCCACATAGTCACAGTGATGAGGTGAAAGTGTCATGTTCAAGAGCGACCCGCTACCATAAAGTATTCTTGGCTTTTTCCCATTTTATCCAGTGATTTCTGACCAATACCTCGCTATTTGATGTTTTAACGAGTCTAGTGAAGGTGAAACTCGCTCTTGTCTAGATGGACAAGTTTGTCGCTATTTAATGCTTTTAACGAGTTTAACGACAAAGATAACTCGGTCCTTTTCACATTTAGAGAGTTTGAAAAGAGACTAAAAGGAAACTACACAAGTTATTTTTCGTAAAATTGTCTCTCAAGTCCGAAAAATCATAAAAAAATACAAGAGAGAACCTATGGATCATGTTTGACCAACGAATACCTTTTTCATAGTTAATCTATCTCAGCTCGAAGAAGGGATAAAACTATACTGAGTAGCTATCGATTCTAATCCGTTAACGAGCTGGAAATGACAAGCGCTCGACAATATTTTCATATTTAGAGAGTCTGAAAAGAGCTTAAAGAGGACTCCAACTTTGAGAAATGAGTGGTGTCTAGGGTAGCAACTAGTTCCGATGATGTTGGAACTTCTCAAAACATGTTGATTTATGTGAAGAGGCTGGCTAATAAGACCACTCATTGCAACTGTCCCTCAAAAAGGGTAAAACAACCAAGTGAAAGCATATGATCGGCCAAATGGATGGTGGCAATGGGATGAAAACAACCAAGGCTCATCTGATAGAAAAGGTTGATAGAATGGGAATGGGTTCATTTTTACACAAGCTTGAACCATAGGGAACTATGCTTGGATTCAGTTTCATGTTTACACAAGCTTGAAACGAAGAACTATGCTTGAGATTGGTTTACATGCCCCCAGCATGATGAAAGGGAGAGTCTTCTGTAACCAGATGGAAGTTGCTGCGGTGAAACAAGACGGTTATCCAACACCTTTTGGCTTCGTCCAGATAAGGACAAAGGTGAATGGGGTGATTCCCTTCACATAACTGTAGAAATTTTGAATAATTTAACACATATTCAACAGAGATTATCCTGATCATGTACTATTGCAGAATACATACACAATACATAAGCTCCTCTACGTTGATCATCAATATAGCAACATCAATAACAATAAAACATCAAGAGCATTCACACATTAACACAGTATGTAACCCGGGGAAAGCATCTTGCTAAAAACCCCACACTATATGTATATTAATGATTAAGACCATATAACATTAGAAAGTACAATGCTTATCACAAGCAATCCAGTACCAGCTCCACCTGTTACACACAATACAGCTAAGATCTGATCTCCAAATCTATTCCACTGCTTGCCTGCCTCCACTGCTCAATACCTGCTCAAGAATGAATGAGAATGGTCTACCAAACTCGTATTTCACCTCCAAAGAATCACTCACAATGTGTAAGACGTGAGCAGAAGCTACAAACTGGGCAAATACATGAGAAAACTCATTGACATACTCAATCCCTTGATTGTGCAAGATCTGATGCACAACTATAGTCACAATTGATAGCAATCTGATTCTCTAACACCTGTCCCTGCTGAACTGAACATGCACTGACATGCAACTGAGTTAACTGATGTATTCTATAGTTGTATTATGAGTTAATAATTAGTTCAACAACTCATCATTAGTCTATTTGCAGTTATACTAACTACAACTAGTTTAACCAAGTTAAACTGAACACAACTCCATCAACTCCACAATCAACTCCACCAAACTCAACTAATTGAGTTCTAACTGAAGTCATGCATGCAACAACTCAACTGACTCATAAGAAAAGCGTACTTCCTTCTGACAGCTGCATGGGCCACATCTGTAGCTCAAACTGAAGTGCTCCAAGAGAATAAGATCAAGTTTATAGTCCAAATATTATTATGAGACAATAATATTTGACTTTTCTATTTTTGACAGCCAGTCTAAAAATAGACTTTGATCACCCACACTGTGGTCACCCACACTTTGGTCACCCACATTGTGATCACTCACACTGTGGTCACCCACACTGTGATCATCCACACTGTGATCAAAAATAGAACTTGCGCCATAATTTGCCTGCGGGCCCACTTAGTGAAGGCAACTCTTTTCACTAAGCTCCATCATCTTGTTGCAATCTCAACAATAACCTATAGGGAAACTTAACTTTACCACTAGGTGACCTCAAGCTTCATTACATTCACCTAAGTAGACTACTCGTGGCTATTAGGTGGATGCAATGAAGGTTCACTTACGGGATCAAGTGAAAGACTCGACTGGAATTTTACAAGATCTAATCAAAGACTCGACTTGGAACTTTGATCCATGGGACCTTGTTTCATTTTTTAATGAGCTTGACACAAGACAAGGAACTCTGCTCAGATTCCTTGTTTCCTTTTTTAACGAGCTTGAAACAAGACAAGGAACTATGCTCATACTCCTTGTTTCATTTGTTAACGAGGTTGACACAAGACAACGAACTCTCCTCGTAGACCCTTGTTTCATTTTTAAACGAGGTTGACACAAGACAATGAACTATCCTCGGGGGCTGTTTCATTTTTTAATGAGGTTGACACAGTAAAAGAACTATCCTGGGGGGCTGTTTCATTTTTTAATGAGGTTGAAACAGTAAAATAACTATCCTCAGAGTCAATCACAACTCATAATAGGTCATGAAGGAGAGTTCTGGTTCCATTGCCCCTAATACATGATGTACAACATCACTGAATTGATCGTCAGTTGATGTAGGTATGGAACAGGTTGCCACATAATTAACCCGCAGCGGGGATGATACCATTGGTACAAAAGGACCATTTAGGGAAGATGGTTGACTAGGAGCTATATTTGGATCGGGAAATGAAAGCTGGTCAACAGTGACAATTCTGCCTTCATGCGGGAAACAAATCACTCGAAAGAGTGTTGAAACAATAGCTCCCATGCCATAAACATAGTCGCGCCCAAGAAGAAAATTGTAATCTAAAGGGACTGGGACTACCGTCACATTCAGATAAATGATTTTTCCTCCCAAAGTAATAGGTAACTGAGGGAGGATCCCTAATGGTTGACTGGTTCCTCTATTAAAACCTAATAGATTCTGGGTAACTGGCACAAGCGGCGGCGAACCGAGCACTTGCCAAGCAGTTTAGGAAAGGATACTCACTGATGCACCTTCATATATAATAGTTCCTGATACAATCATATTACAAACTTGTACTGTGATTTGGAAAGGCACATAAGAAGGAACATAGAATCCTGCCAGTTGATTCCAATCAAAGGAAGTGACTAGACTACTTGGAGGGGGTACCGTAGAAACGGGAGAATTAACCCCTTGTGTTACGAGAGTGGGAGGATTTTCCTCCTGTCTTGATGGAATAGGAAGATTGCCCCCAAGCTCATTAGAATCTGAAGAAACAAAAAGAACTTGAGTGGTATCATTTTCACTCTCTTCGGGAAAGGTACGATTAGCTGAAGGTGAAATCGGGTCAACTGTTACCTCGACCTGTTGATTTGGGTCGGGTATAGACTCAAAGGATTCATTTTCAAAGAGAGTGGTTTCGACTGATGGTTGATTTTGGTCAGTCATTTCATCAATTAGTGATGGATTTAGAGAGAGTTTCCTGTAACCAGATGGAAGTCGTTGTGGTGAAGCAGGACGGTTATCCAACACTTTTTTGGCTTCATCTAGATAGGGACAAAGGTGAATGGGATGATTCCCTTCACATAACCTACATGGAAACTTGACTTCACCCTTATTTCCATGAACTTTACTACCACTAATTGATTGTGTGTCACCAACATGATCTCCAAAAGTTGATGACGCAGGATGATGTGAATGAGAAGACCAATCTTGTAAGATCTGAGGAATATCAGGACAATTTCGAAGAAGATGGTCTCCCGCACAAAGTTTGCATGGATATCAAACTTTGTGAGGCTTTATGGATGGTTTCTCATTTGATGTTGCATTCAAAGCAATGGTTGCTTGGTTTCCCCTCTGCTGAATTTGCTTCTTCTTCTTAGCTACCTAGTTACTAGTACCAATACTTTCATCAGGAAAAGAGGAAGACGGGGAGGAAGAAACAACCGAGGAAGAATGCAAAGGGTCAACTTTAGGATCAATTGGAGGTTGATTTTGTCTAGTTGGAGATGTACTCGATTGTAGAGAAATCATGACATTTTGAACCAAGGAGGTTGAAAACAACCACACTGGCAAGCCAATGGTAAATCCTGGAAGGAACAATGTAGCCATATAAGGAGCACCAATATTTCTGAAAGGAGGAAAAGGACTAGGATTCCCATCAAAAGGAATTCCTTGATCGGTGGACTACGGATTTGTCACCATATGTTTCAACCTAAGATCAACTAAGGAGTGAGCGAGGAGGATGTTATCCACGGTCAATTAATTTTTACGACACTGGAACACAACTTTGCTTTTTCATTTTTTAAGAGTCGAGAAAAAAAAGATGACTCTAGTCAATTTCGATGTTTAATGAGCCTGAAAGGACAAGTGCTCAGATGAACCTTTTCTTTTAAGGAGTCGAAAAGGAACGAAAGTGACTGTTCTGGAGATTCTAGACAAGAGGGTTTACCAAACTAATCACAAAACTGCAATATACACCTTGGTGGTAAATGAAAGACAAATTACCAAGGATTTAACGTACGACAATTAGTCTTCCCGAATGCTGTGTTTGGTGCATTGCGATCGGTAAGGCGGTAGACTCAACTTCCTAGGGATAAAGGATTTCAACCTTTTTAGAGTCTCCCACTATATACTCAACGGTACAGGGAGAACAAGTCCGTACCAGTACCTATCAAATCATAGAGGAGGAATCACCCAACCTCAATGAAAACGACATCCACTAGGTTTTAAGATGCCGGAACACGTCTCTAGCCTAGACCTCTAGATGTTTTCGTTAAGTTCCAATGCGTTATTAGGTTAATTGATGTAAATTTTAGGTTTATCTTGCTTAAAATTTGCCTTTGAGGGTTCACAACGAGATGTTTTTCGAAATTCCTAAGAATGCAACTAGAATGAGAAGCACTCTTTCCATTTGTTTTCAGCAATGAAAATCCTAGCTACAAGGGATAGAGCATACAAGTACTTTTTGAACAAACAACAAAGAGCACAAACTAATGCAATTCCCTAAACCATTCCTTTCAAGCATTCACAAACTTTAATATGCACAATGCATGTTTTTCTTTTCAGTTTCTCTTAATGTGAATGATGCAATAAGAAAAACTAATGCACAAACGATTCAGAACTCTTTTCATAAAAAATGACGATTTGTGACAATTTCTTTTAAAGGGAAAGGAAGACTGTACGACACTTTCGATTTTAAAGAAATTAAGATTTTCAACACTTTAAATGAAAAGCACAAATAAATCAATCGATTATTTATGAAGGAAGACTTTACGACACTTCATTTTTTTGAAGAAAATGATGATTTTACGACACTTTTCTATCGACAAAACAATCGATTAACTATATTCTAACTTTGACTATAGACTGATAATGACAAAGAAAACATTAAAGAAACATTAATCAATCCAATCAAAGTAGGGCTGGCTGGCTAAGGAGATGAAAAGACTATTTTCAGAGATAAGACATCATTGATTTTTAGCAAGCAAGCAATCAGAAGAATTTTGGCAAAAACTCAATCCAAAGGTGGGAATTTAACCTAAGGTTGATCAGCGCAGGTCACAGAGGGGCTAACTGTGCTGCAGAGCACTGGCTCTCACTAAAGACTGTGCCGATTTCAATGATTTCAAAATTGATTAGCACAAGTCAAAGAGGGCCAATATGCACTAATCAGCACAAGTCAAAGAGGGCCAAACTGCGTTGATTAAAATATTCTAAGTTTAATCAGTGCAGGTCAAAGAAGGCCTAAGTGCACTACAACGCACTGTCTCTAAGGCTAGCCTGCACTGATTCCTGTGCGGCCACTCAAGAGTCATCTAACCTCAAATTTTGACCAAAATTCAATGCAAAAGGATGAATTACAACAAGTAAAGTACGTCAAGGTGTCTAAGGAGGTGGATAAGCTACTATAAGGGTAAGATATCCCCAGTATGGTTGCCAATTTGTTTTTGGAAAATCTAGTGTTTCTTCAAACGTCTAACCCTCTAGACCTAGTAGCTAGTCTAGAAACAACAATCAAAGTAATTCATTGCTTTTCCTATAATTAATAGATAAGAGAAGGAGGAAAAGAAACCAACCTGTAACTTTCGCTTGCTCCCTCTCTCCTTTGATCGATTTTGCTACTCCTTTCCGTACTTAACTCGCTTGGAAAGTACCTACACACAAGCCGAGACAGAAACCCATCAAAGCATACAATAAAGATATGTTAATTAAACATATCATAGAATCCAGAATACAATATACATCATATAAGAAAATGAATGGAAAAATCTTTGAATCTTTATTGATAAAAGGAAAGATTACAACCCATGAATGTTCATGCTTGATTCAGTGTCTTCCTTCCAGTTTCGATCCCTTCTCTCCTCATGAAGCAACAATTCGACATCATTACAATACTCTTACTAATCTCATTCAAACAACATTTCCTTAGCTCAAGAAATTCCAAACTATACTAGCCTTTGAATGCTTGGTCAATTTATAGCTGAACGAAGGAGGTTAAGCCATTAATGGCCCTCATGAATGCTCTACCAAAATTGGAAAGTGGTTCCATGGAGGAAGGGATAATGGATTTAGGTTCATTTATCTCCTTCCTCATCCAAATGCGAGCTCAATCAACCCGGAAACTTCCAGAAGCATCTATTGGATGAGGAATCCAATGGATTCATTTAAAAAAATTGATGAATCTCGCTCAGCGCAGGTGAAACAAAGGCTAACTGCGCTGTAGTGCACCCAGACAGTGCAGTTTCTACATTGCAATGCAGCCTGATAGAAGGCTACCTGCACTGATCTCCTTAGGGACATTTTTTGGATGAATGGTGTCATGGAAACTCTTGGGAGGCAAGCATGATGTAGGTTGACCTCATTAGGGAATTAAAACAAATGAATTAGGGTTTTATGGACCCTAAAAATATGAATATGGAAGTCAGGATTGATGTGCCCAAATTGACCTGTAACACCTTTGCCTTTTTTGCTACACATGATTCACTAAAATCCCCTTTCTTCAACCCAATTTCTTGCATTGCATTTGGAAGAAATTGAAGAGCATTAATTCTTTGCTGAATAAAATTGCACTGTACTGAATCTTTTTCAATGGCAATGCAATTTCTTCCTTTTTGAAGGAAACATGCTAGTGTTGTACCTAATTATCAAGCACAAAAGAAATAATGAAGTAAATTAGTATAATGACATATAAATTAAGAAAGAAGATATTGAAATTAAATTTCATATAATAAAACTTACCTGAGCCAGAAAATAAATCCAAAACCCAGTCGCCTTCATTTGAACACATGTCTATAAGATAGTTAATCAATAACTATAGTTTTTGATAAATGTTAACTATCTCTCCCTTTTCTTCTTTGTCTTCATATGTTAGTTTTCTCAAAACAACATCATAAGCTAGTACTTGGCTATGACTCTTTCCATCTACCCGATTAAAAACCATAGACATATAGCTATCGTCTTTTTCCAAACTATCAATATGGATGAACTCACAATCATTTATAAATGGTTGATCTTCACGGTTAAGAAGATTTGACTTTTTCCCGTAACATGAAATATTAAAATTTCAATTAACTTGTACATAAATGAATTTTTTAACATTAATCAAATATACATTTTCAACGTCTTACCATGTAAGCTGCATCCTTGAGTTTGTTTTCCCCTTGAAGATTGACAATAACATTGCCATTTGTGTGTCTGAATGAAATGTCACAAATATCCATAATGGTGATGACGTGAATTCTAGAAATCCCGCAACCACTTTACTAAGAGCTTGATAAGTATAAGGGTCACTATCATAGTCAATGTTTGGGATATTGAAACCATGGGGAATATCTGCAATAACTAGGGCATAATCCCTTTTAGGTATGAGTTTAGCAATGTCTTCACAGTTGCCTTGTATTACTTGATATTGAAAGTGTCAAGCCGATTCCAAATGAAGTGAGTAAAAGTTGGATCGAGTTCAACATTCCTAAGACATTGCTTCTTCAGTCTTTCGATTTTTTCAATAAAAGTTTTGAAACTATTTAGCGCTCCATTTGCATCCTGCCTCATCTTTAATAAAATAAACAAATATATGTATAAGTTATAAAATAAAAATAGTATACGTATGAATAAAAATGAATTTATAAATCAACATACAATTTTAAATGCGAGATAAATTGTTTTTAGTTGTTGATGTAGAACTTGAATCTGGATAGTTGCGTACAACGTCATCCCAACTATCTTCATTCAACAATTTAATCATTTGTTCTTGTATTTTCATGTAAACTTTGTGACTGCATAGATAAAGTAAAAAAAATTAATATAATGATATGTATAACAAATACTAACAACAACAATATGTTATATTTAAAAGAAAATTATAATCTAGAAATAAGTAAAAATAATTCAACAAAATTACTTTTGAAATTCCTCAGACACTTCCTCCAATGGTAATTCCCCTTACCTCACACGAGATAATATTGCTTTGACAAGTTTTTCATCCTTCACTTCTTTCAATGCTCTCCAAGATGTGACATTCATATCTTTTGGAAGCTGCTTCATTTCAGGACCTTGTTTACTATTGCTACATATCAATGGTTTAGACCTTTTGGCCTTCTAGTTTTTAATGCCAATGTTCTCCCACATGCTAAAAATCTCATTAATCAATTCCCATATCTCTATAGTTTTAAAGGCCAATTGGAAAATGTTATTAATACCTCTGAATAAATCAATATTTACTCTGCCACCTTTTGAATTGATTTTCTCCTCAATTTGATAGCCTATTTCCATACAACATTCCTTTCATAAATATACAATAACATTTATCTTATCCCCACCACATTTTTCTTCAAATTCATTATGAATAAATCTAACCCTTTGGATGAAAGTCATAAACATCCTATATTCATTATCTGAATTATGATCCCATGCCACTAACTTTGCTTCTGTATCTGATAAACCAACATAAATGATACATTTCATTATTTCAAAACGTGGGTTATTGGGATATTCCTCCATCAATTGTCTTTGAGCTTCTACAGAATGGTTCCCCCCAAGCACATAATAATTGTATTCAAAACATTTTGAATTATCAAATGCTTCTTTGTTGAGAACTTGAACTGGATCAACAAGAAGCACATAATTAACCACATGAGCATATGGATTATACCTCATTAATGTCTTCAAGTTGTGAACATGCGGGTGGTGTGGCTTTCTGATTTGATATTTACATTGTCCTTCACTTGCCTTATAGATTTTTCTCACATTAAGCTGAAATGTACGACCACCCTCAATTAAGTTTCTCTTTGTCAAGTTCTGTCGAATGGCATTTTGTTTTGTTTTAATAATGCCATCCTCTAAATCAGCTCCTAGTGTAATGATTTCTCTGCTTTCTTTTGAAGTTTCACTAGAATATTTACTGTTGGTAATGACTAGTTGAGAAGGTTCAACTTTACTTTTCTTCCTCATAACATTCTCATCATTAACTAGAACAAATTTATTCTTAGGCATTGTTACTTTTGGTCTTTTACGGCTCTTCTCCTTTCTAACATCAGTTCCAATGTCATCCTCAGTAATGACAACATATTCTTCAGTGTCAGTTTCAACTTCCTCATCTTCAAAAGTAACATGTCTACCTTTGTTAGATTTATCCACTAGAGACATTTTTTTTTTCTAACCCCTTGGATGTAGTTTTGTAGCATCATGAATTACTACCTTTTGCTTGTTTGCCATATCTTCTTCTGACACTGAGTAGAAACTGCTGACAACATTCATAATATTATGTTTTATGCAATGAATGCCTCCCAACATAATTGAAACACTTTCATATGTGAATAAAAACTAAGTTATAAAAATATAATGAAACAATAACAATAATGAAAAACACAAACATTTTTTTGTGTGTAAGCTTGGTAGTACTTTCTCTATTAATATTTTCAGAACACAAGTAGGTATTTAACAAAATTTGCAAGTGGCCTCAACCTTCTCGTAGGAAACCAGGTCTGTTGGCCACTTATCTGTGTCAAATGTTGTCCAAAATTTAAATAAAGTTTTCAAGACCATCCAGGCTACATTTGCAGTTTTATCTACTATAAACTTCAACTTAAAAAAGTAAAGGCTAACCGACATATTAACAAAATTATGTTTGAAGACCTGTTTCACTCATCAGATGAGTCCACTAGGGCTGGGGCTTTCACACTGGACCCCGAGATTTCTCTCCTCTTCATGTCCTGTATGCTCTGCTCGATCTTGTTCAGTGTGAGATTGTTTCTGTACACTTGTATCTGGACTGCAACAATTTCTCTATGTAGATCCTTCATGCTAGGCTCCATTGGTTTGGCCTCCTCCTGTTCCTCTCGCTCCTTGTATAGTGTCATTGCTCAGGCCACTATGTTCTTCATAACCCAGTATTGTTGAATTGTTTGCCAAAACAACGTGTGGCAACCTCTGGTGTTCCTCGGGTCTTTCACCATAGTTTCTCATTCTCCTGTCTCTATTTCCTGATTGGTTGTACTGTCATTGAGCTCCCTCTCCCAATATTTTATTTGAGCTTTCACCTCTGGCGGAGTTCCAGCCATATACGCGTTTATGAGGGTCTGCATGTTTTCTTTCCCAGTGTTTCTTCCTCTTTTTTTTGGACCTCTGATAGAGGTTGCTTCCACCCCCTTGGTCCTTTTCCCTACCTTACCTATTCCTCTAGTTCCTCTATTTCCCACCTATTTTCCCTCTTTTGCCATCCTATCTTCTTTCCTGCTTAGTATTTATTTTCCCGAGCGGATCACTAGTTCCGGCTTTCTTGCCTATTCATGGGCTGGAACATGATAAGGGTTCCGAAACACCGGGCGTCACTGCACACTGGTATTTTTATTACCTAGAACATTAACAAATGAAAATTCTTTATAAGTCAGAATTATTTTAAACAGAGTGGGCTTAAGTTTCTCCGGCCCGAGCTTGTCCACCTACTCCTGGCTTGGAGAATTGTGGTTGCCCTCTATATCCCTCGATTCCCTCCCTTCCTTCTCAGAGACGAACATGCTTCTACCTTTTACTTTGTTCCAATGATTCTCTATAGTTTGTATATCCCAATTTCCCAAATCCCACGAGGTCCCTCTATTGCCCCTTCCTATTTCAGTTTCCTCCCCTCTTTGCTTATCCTCTCCCCAGCAAACAGGATAATGCGGAGTAGAATTAGCAGTTCTGCAAGTGTCCAGATTTTGAGTCTCGTTATAGGTATTTTGGATCATGTTTGAGGGATCAGACCAGGAATCTCTACTCTCTTTTTCCCTCTCTCGGTTGCTACTCCTGATTGTCCCTTGTGACCTGCAGCCTTCAGCCAGATTTGGGCTCAGTTCGAGCCGGACGAACCAAAACCTTGATGCCTGGTCCATGATGGTTACAAACTCCCCTCCCATGATAGTAATTTCTTCCCTCACATGCCACAGGCTCCACCTTGCCGAAGCGGCAGGTTTCCTACTCTCTCCATTGTATAATTCCCATTAGGCACCCCAATGGGCCTCATTCGCTTGGTCCCTATCTTCCCAGAGATACATTATAGTTTTCCCGAGCCCCTTCATCCCGACAACATTCAAGGAAAAAACACTCCAGTCGACCGAGCTAGTTTCCCAGGCAACACAGGTCTCGACTTATTATGAGTCTTGAATTCCCTCAACCCTCACCCCATGTTCCTCTGTAGAATTCATTTTTACTATGCAATTGAGAAAGGGGACCGAGGTAACATACCAATTCTTTCCGACGAAACCCGTTTTCCGCTCGACGTCCTCCAGCTCGCTTCCACCACCTTCTGCTGCACGTTCTTTCTCCTTCTCCCTCTACATGCAAATGCCTTCTCTCCCGGTTGCCTTAGCTTCTTGTTTCTTTGTCCAGCTGCCCCACCTAGCTTCCATAAGGTCCCCCACGTGCCCTCTTCCTCTTTCCGCCACCCATTCCTTCATTCTATTTCCTCGGAATGAGGTTTCCCTGACCCTTCCATTATTGCCTTCCATCACTCCACTTGTGCCACCAGCTGCTCCTGCCATGGGTTTCCTTCTTTCGCCTTGCCACTTGCCAGCGCTGGTCTGCCCGCCCTCATGCTTGACCCCGAAACTCCGTCTCTCTCCTCCATCCTCAGCCACAATTGCATTAACTCTGTACTGTCCGTTGCCCTGTCTTATCCTGCATGCTACCTCGTGTGCATTCGTATCCTCCCACCTTCCAATACCCCATCTGTCCTTTGGGCCAGCTAGGTGGCTTCTAGCGCCTCAACCCCCCATACTCTCTGGCCCACCTCTGCTGTCGTCACCACTTCGCCCCTACCACACCCAAATCGGGGGAACGCAAAACACAAATATAAATAACAATACTTAGAATATTTTGTGTAACCTCATTTACGATTTGTTTACACAATTTTGTAGATACCTCTTTCGTGTCATATAATGAATATAATAACTGATATTTAATCCTTTCATGTGACTTGGATGGTTTTTTAAGTATATAAACAACTTCACTGTCTGGTACCGAACACATGTCTATGACCTTTCCCAACACCTCATAAATTTCACTATTGTTAGGTATATCAACATATAGATATATCTGCACATCTTCACTTTCTTTTTCTTTCACATACCATACATTTTCTGGAAGTTTCACTTCTTTTGATTTCTTCCAGTATGAAATCATCTTCTTATCGTTTGAGGCACTTGAAATATTTGTAGCTATCAACTCAAGTTTGGTTCGTTCAACAATGCTTTTTGAGGATCCACCTTTAACAGTGTTTGGTCTAGAAAGATTCACAGAAATCTTCTTTGATGCCATTTTCCTGCAAAAAAAGATACATATATAAATCAGTAAATTACAAAAAATAAAAGCTTAAATTAACAAAAAAAATGATAAATTATAATTAATTTTGTAAAACATAACAATTTAAAAAAAATAAAAATATAGCCCCTTGCCGCCCCACCCCAGAAATTGGCCTGCCACCCAGGTCGGCCGTTGGGTCGCCGGGGTGGGGCAGGGCGCTGGGCATCCAGACCCCCCGGCCCTCCCCCATGGGCCCATTGGGCCGCCAGGAGCATGATCGGGTCCACCACGCCCACTGCGGACGTAGTGGGTAAATTTGTATCATTGAAATTTTTAATTTCTATTTTTTTTTTTTAAATTTCATTAACCTTATTTAATTTTAAAATTTGCACACAACAAAAAAAGAAACTAACATTTCAAATGCGATAAGCCTTCGTTGAATATGTTGTTGATAACAATGTAGCTACTCCACAAATTCGCTCCAAGTCTTTTAACGGACCTCGAAAAACCTTGATGTGATGTGAGGAATAATGATAATGAAATTTATTATATAGTGGAAATTACGGAATTGTTTTACCGTACGGTTAATGTGGGACTAATTTGTTTTTATAAAAACTTTAACATGTAAATTTTGTTATGGCGATATAGGGAACTATGATAAAGTGAACATTATAGAATTTTTTTACAGCATGGTGAATGTGAGATTAATTTGTTTTAGAAGGTATAATAAAAATAAAAAAAACATTCAATTGTATAATAAATGTTATATAGTTTAAGTAATAAATTAATTTAGGTAAAAGATTTAGTTTACAATTTTAATTTAAAAGATTTATTTCGTAAGAAAATTTTAGTTAAATTTTTTCAATAAATTGTAGAAGAAAATTATGGAGGGAAATACATGAAACAAAATTTTTGGAGGGAAATTTTCATTCTTTAAGCTATATATTATCATCAGGAGAGTTTGCATTTGCATCATTCAATCTCTTCTGAAAGGCATGGATTCTTCTGACAGTGAAGTTTCGCTTTGTGAAGCATTAATATCTTCGTTGCATAACAAATCTATTCATATTGATGAAAATAATGGAAATTCTTCCACTATGAATAGAGAGTCAAATCTTCCACTTAGTCCTAATTATAAGGACTATGAGAGCAACACCGATGAAAGATGGGATGAAGAATTTCAAATAAATAAAGAGTCATAGTTTCCACTTAGTCCCAATCCTATGGATTATGAGAGCAGTAGTGATGAAGAGCATGATGAAGAATTTCAAAAGAATGGAGTGTCATAGTGTCCACTTAGTCCTAATCCTATGGACTATGAGAGCAACAATGATGAAGAGCATGATGAAGAATTTCAAAAGAATGGAGTGTCACCGTCTTCACTTAGTACTAATCCTATGGACTATAGGAGCAATAGTGATGAAGAATTTCAAAAGAATGGAGTGCCACAGTGTCCACTTAGTCCTAATCCTATGGACTATGACAACAATAGTGATGAAGAATTTCAAAAGAATGGAGTGTCACAATGTCCACTTAGTCATAATCCTATGGACTATGAGAACAATAGTGATGAAGAGCATGATGAAGAATTTCAAATGAATAGAGTCTCACATTGTCCACTTAGTCCTAATCCTATGGACAATGAAAGTAGCAGTGATGAAGAGCATGCTGAAGAATTTCAAAAGAATGAAGTGTCACGGTGTCCACTTAGTCCTAATCCTATGGACTATGAGAGCAGCAGTTATGAAAAGCATGATTAAGAATTTCAAATGAATAGAGTGTCACAGTGTCCACTTAGTCCTAATCCTATGGACTATGAACGCAGCAGTGATGAAGAACATGATGAAGAATTTCAAATGAATAGAGTGTCACAATGTCCACTTAGTCCTAATCCTATGGACTATGAGATTAACATTGATGAAGACCATGATGAATATTTTCAAACAAATAAAGAGTCGCAAATCCACTTAGTCCTAATCCTAAGGACTATGAGAGAAGTAGTGACAAAGGATAGGATGAAGCACTCAGTCCTAATCCTAAGGACCATGAGAGTAGCAGTGACAAAGGGCAGGATGTAGAATTTTCAGTAAGTAAACAATCACATTTTCGACGTAGTCCTAATTCTATGGGCTATGAGAGCAACACTAACAATGCACATGATGAAGAATATCCAATAAAAATCGAGTCAAATTTTCCATTTAGTCCTAATTCTAAGGACTATGACAGTAGCACTGAAGAAGGCGAAGATGAAGAATATCCTCCAAGTCAGTATTTCAAAAGCACATATGATCACTGTGAGGATAATATTCCTCAGAATGATGATGAAAATGCTTATACAAATGATGATCCAATGATGGAGATGTTGCCAAGAAATATTGTATCAAGGAGTAGGAGCAGAGCTTTTCATATCAATCCAAGATGTTCTAGTTATACAAGGGGTAGAGAAGAATAGCTAACGAGAAGAAGTTCTATTAGCCCTCTCATTTCAAGTGAATGTTGTAAAAAATATTTCTTGAAACATATGGATTTCAAGTTTGCATTAGAGAAAATGAAGAGACATTTGTTGAATAAAACCATGCAAAATTCATATTTACTGGGGTGCATGCAATCTACATTGTCAGGTTATGATTATCATATTGGGTCTTTATTTGTCTGTAGAAAGGCTTTCAAAATGTTTCATTCAATGGGTAATTTTCGTCTCTCAAGAATCCAAGAAAAATTGGAAAAGGATCCCACATTTTATTCAGAAGTACGTCATAAATGACAGTTTGGGCCATTATCAAATACTACAATGTCATGGATGAAAGATTTTTTTTCAAAGAATGGCGAGTGTATGCCAAATAGAGAGACAATACATATTCCATATAATTTCTCAAGACGAGAAATCTACAACTTATACAAAGAATATGCAAAAGGTGCTGAGGGATATGGTCAATTTATCACATATCAATATTTTGTGAAGGTATGGAAGAAAGAATTCAACAATGTTCGTATTCCTAAGAAGACAAGGATGGGGGTTTGCAGTACATGTGCTTTTCTTAAATAAAAAAGGGATAAATGTGAAGGGTCAGAAAGAGGTAAGCATTCATAACTTTAACTTTTAAAATTGTATAATCATCAACTATGAAAACACATTTCTTAATGACTTTCTTTTATGTTATGTAGATTCCATTTGTCAAAGAACTTCAGGAGCATCGCGAACAACAAACAAGTGAAAGGAAAAAGTTGTACAAGTATTGAAAGAAGTGTTATGATAATCTGAATAAATATTTGGGTTTGATAATTGATGGTATGGACCAAAAGAAAACACTTTTACCACATTTTGTTTGCACACCCAAAAATTTACAGGAGGAAAACTTTAATCAGTATCACTTGGTCGGTTGTATGGTCTTCAATGGGAAAATGTTTCCAAGGGTGTACTTCACAGCTCCAAATATTCATAATGATGCAAATTTGACAATAACCATAATTCATGATGTGTTTTCTCATTGGTCTAGCAATCTTCTTGAAGTTTTGTGTATACAATTGGACAACACTTGCCGTGAAAACAAAAATCATATTGCTTTTGGATATCTAAACATGCTTGTTGAATTGAGAAATTTTCAGAGGGTAAAGGTTGGTTTCCTTCTTGTTGGGCACACTCATGACCATATTGATCATATGTTCAATCGTTTTTCAGTCACATTGAGGAGGAAGGAAGTTGGGAGCTTGCCATCATTAATTGAATGTATTAAGAAATCATACATGCCAGAGCTTACTTTTGATGTGTTGGAAGAAACTGTTGACATGTAAAGGTTTATTCTGGGATCACATGGTGAAGAGAAATGCATTGAACAACTTAATGACATTAGCTTCCAACATCAATTTTGTATCAAAAAAATTGATGGGAAAACACTAATATGGGGCAAGAAGTATTCAACTACTGCAGAATGGACACCGTCATCAGGTTTGGAATTTTTGAAGTTCATTCCAGATCATCCAATATTTGCATCAAATATATTGTTATTACAATCAGTTTCTGAAGTTCATAATGCACGTAGACAGAATAGAGATATAAATTATTTTGATTGCCTAGAAGAAATTAAAAACTGTATTAGAAATACATATGAGTACTTTGATATTGCTGATTCAGTTTGGTGGGAGTCCTTTTTCAATAATCAAAGTGATATCATTTCAAGAACAACAAATGAAGATATACCTTTGAAAAATCCATTTATTTGGCCACAAAATGTGTCAAATGAACATAAGGAAAGAAACATTGTTGAACAACAACAATCTCAAGGTATTATTAATTCTTCACAGGCAGAGGAAAGAGAGATGTATATTGGTTCCATAAGATCTCGTGCACAATATGAAGCCATGGAAGACATTTACAGGGGTTCATTACAGGATATTAAAGAGGGTTGCATGATCGCAACGCTAGCAGATGGAGATCCCAATGGCTATCCGTTCTGGGTTGCTAAGGTTATAAAGTTTATTATAGAAAATGAAGATGTTATAGGTGTTGAAGTACATTGGTATGCCACAAATACCCACCCATTCAATGGTAGTTGATAAAAAAATTGGCGGAAAAAGAAAAAGAAAGGGTACAAATATAAATCGTCGCTACACAGACCTCTTAAAATTGGAGGATGTTGACATACTTGTATATGACTTCAATATTACAGAGAGGAACTCTTCGCTTCAAGATGACAGAGATTTTGAAAGGTTGTTACCAAAAGGAACAATGTTGAGATGGGAATCTGCTGAAACCAGTCGTAGATCTAGAAGAATTTTGAAACCTGAAATGGTGGGGATGCATGTGGACTCAGAGGGGGCACTAGTTGATGAAAGAGAAGAATATGAAACATCTTCATCTGCATCTAGTCATTCATCTGAAGATGTGAATTCTGATGGTGTGCAAGAAAATATGAGTGATTTTAAATAATTGTCTAAGACAATTTATATAACTGATGTTTGCATCGTATCTTGAAATAAAAATTTTGATTTCCATATGGTGTTAAATCAAAAGTTATGAGTCATTTTTATGTTGTTGGATTATATGTTTTAATTATGATGATTTTTATTGTTTGGAATATCTACAATGTAATAATAACTTAGAGATATACTGTATGTTTCATTCAATCTACAAATAATGACATTTTGATTAATCTAGTCATGTAATTTGTTCATAATGTCATGGTTTTTTCATTTTATGGTTGAAATTTTCCAAATTTTTTTGTATCTTTATTATGGTTGAAAACAATTAGAATTTTAGCGATCTTTGGTGTCATGTTATTATATGTTTAACAACATGGATGAAAACTAATAGAATATTAATGTGTTTCAGATCCCATTATTTTATCTTTATCGTCATTACTAAAACATGTTGAAATTATACGTAAGAAAGAAAAATGTTATTTCTACCAAAAACATTAGTGTGTTTTTTTCCTGAAAAACAACTGTTTTTTTACACATAAAAATTCAGTTTTACTGCCATTTTTTAAAAATGTTGAAAATTGACCCTAAAAAAAACCATTGTTCCAATATCAACACTTTTTGTTTTTAGGGTGTTTTTTGCACAATTTTTGCACAACAAATTCATTTTCACTGCCATTTTTAAAACATGTTCAAAATTGAGCCTAAAAAAAAACCCAATCGTTTCAGTATACACACTTTTCATTTTTAGCACCATTTTTCATGTTTTTTCGGGGTTTTTTGTCCAGAGTTTCCGTTTTGAGTTTAGAGTTCTCATTTCAAAGTTTACATTGTTTGTATCTATAGTTACCAGAATTGAAAAATAAATTATATGTGCAATGCATTGCAAATTATGGATGTTTGATGTAAATACCTTAATATCTATGTCCTTTCAATGTTGGTGGGTGTTTAAGGTATTCTGCGATGTTGGTATGGATGTCACTAGCAAATGATTAGTTAAATTGAAAATACTTATTTGCTTATGGTTGTTTTCCAAACTTAACTACAATATTTATAGGAAAAAAAATGTATAATAGGGAAGGTCCCTACAATCAAGATCAATTCACATAGTTCAACCTTGGTTCCTTTGTATTCCAACGATTTTCGTAAAATGAGGTCATTATTAGGCATGTTTAGTTATTTGTGCTTAAAGTGCTATTTGGGGCTAATTATTTGGAGGAGCACCTTAGTGTAATAGGTTGTTGGGATCCAAATGAAAAGATCTACAAGGCAAGATGATGAAAAGGGGATTAAGGGTGATTTGTGTGATCATGGCCGTGAATTGAGCATTTTTCGGTGTTAAAAGTGAATTTAATTAGTTAATAAAAATCATTTTATTAAATAAAAGAGGAGAAAAATGCTTTTATTATTTAATTGCGAAAAAAGGAAAAAGGGGACAAAAGTTACTTGGAGAAAATAAGAAAAACTCATTTAGTGAAAAATTATCAATTAAAAATAAAAATAATGAGGTGCTTTTAGAAGGTGGAAAAAGGATCCAACAAATATTTAAAAAGGGATATGGGTCACTTCTCAAGCATTCTATTTTGGTTATCATTTTTAGAGAATTTATTTGGCCCAAGAAAATCTAGTGCAAGGGTTTCAAACATAACCCTTCAACCGATTTCAATGTACTTTGTGTTCCACCCTAGTTGGCTCTACAATTGATTTTGGAAGACCTAGAGTGCCACCCTAGTTGGTTCATAGGGAGGTCATCCATATATTCCATTTGTGTTCAAAATTTGCAATTGTTTGGAGTGGTTTATCCTAAGGGCCAAATTCATTTTCTAGAGGCCAAATTGTCGCCAAAGACAAATTATTGCTAAGGCTACATTGTGGTTCCAAGGCCAAGTTCCATTTGCTATAATCTCTAGAGGGTCAAGTTTGTTATGAAGGCTGAATTCATATGCCATAGGTTGAGATCTATTTCCAAATTTATTTACCGAAGGCCATTGTCATTTCCTTGAGAGGCTGAGTTATTTTATTGGGGTTGAGTTTATTCATGAGAAGCCGAGTTTATTGTTGGAGGAGGTCGAGTTCATTTACTAGGGCTGAATACAATTGTCGGAGGCTAAGTTTAATTGACAGGGGTCAAGTTCACTTCTTTGGGCAGAGTTCATTAGTCGGGAGCTGAGATCATTTGTTGGAGGCCGAGTTAGTTTGTAGAGGGTCGAATTGATCATTCTTGAGGCTAAATTAATCTGGAAGAAATTGAGCTATTTACTAGTTCCACATATTGATATTCTGCATGTAATCCCCTGAACAGTTTTAATAGAATTCGGGTTGTTTCTTTGAAATATATTGGTTGTAAGTGTTTATTTCTTTAACATACAAAGTGTTCAAAGAAAAGCTTGCACACAAAGTGTTTATAAAATTTCATAAAAGAGATTTAAAGTTTCTTTGCGAGTTGTGCTAGCATATTTTAGCTAAGGGATATAACGTGGTATCAAGGTGGGTTTTCCTGCAATCTTGAAGGTTTAAAGGATAATCTAATTGGTGCTTGGATTTGTAAGTGTTAGCGGAAAAAGAATGCATCGGTAAAGGACCCATGTGAGATAGAGAAGATCCAAAACCAAAAAACAATGTATCTACCATGAAAAAAATAATCAGAATGCAAAAGATAATGATTGAGATTATGGTGCAACTGGCAAATACCACATTGGAAAAACCAAGTTGTCAAGGCAATAGTGGAGAAAGGGGATCAAACTCAGGAAAAGGGAGTCAAGCTCGCATTAATATGCAGAGCCATCCTTATTTGTATGGAAAATCCGTTAGACCCACCATGCCCCAATATCTAGATGATGCATCCGACTGTGGGGGTGGGATAGGACATGATTATAGTAGAGATGGAGTCATTGGAAACAAATTGGGAGGCATACCAGCCATTGGGATGTAATATTCAGAAATCCCCCTCTTTTAGGGAGTTTTGTCATCAGAGAGACAGGCACATACCGATGAGGTATTGCAGGAATTACGCAAGAATCAAAGAATGGTCATTGTCAATGGTAGCAAAGGAAAAAGGAAGATGCAAATTTGAAGATGAAAAAACAACTAAAGACCAGGAAACAAAGATTGAAGTGGGCCCTAAGACAACTTTTGATACACCATTAGAGCTATAATATGACATTGATAACACCCATAGGTGTGAGGAGCACTTAAATTTTTCTTGTGAGATTTATGAGTCATATCTGTTGGAGAGCCCATTGAAGGCTCAAGTTGGAGAGGTTGTCGAAAGAGTTGAGTATCCATGTTTGGGGCCAACCATTGATGTGGTGCAAGTAGATGCAAAGGCATCTAATAGGGTCACAGGGCTTTTGGATGAGAGCCACTAGAGAGAGTTTAAGCTTTTGAGGGAATGTCTTCTAATGATGAAGAAGAATACCCAAACACTTGGAATCACCATCTTGTAGCAAATCTATGAACTCGAAGGCCTTGGAGTGGTATGTGCTAAGTCAGTGGCCAAGATGTTTATCATTGGGGAATAACTAAGGTCCCTAACGAGGAAAAAATAGGAGCATATGTTGGAGTTTCAACACAAGCCTCTTCAAAACTACATTGTCAAGGCTAACAACACTATTAGCCCACCTATGGGAATTGGAAAGATAGAGGCAATGTTTCCTAGATGAATCTTATGGGTTGAATAGGTCATCGAGACAAAGCGACATGCGCTGAGCATGGCACAACATCAACATGGAGGGTTTGCTCCAAGTACATATGTTGTGAATTTGATCCATCTCTCAGCATTGGATGGCGAGAGGTCTTTAGTTGGTACTTGATGGTGTGGGCTAGACTTGTGGAGATAGTCATAGTTTGGGGTACAACTCAATAGGAGTTTTCGGACATCGGGGATACTTAAGGCCCAAGTTGGAATTGGGAACCAGGTGGGGCTTTCCATCATATACCAAAGGTGAAGGATGACTATTGCATTGATCGGGTGGTTGAATCAATGAACAAGCACACACATTCCTTCACATTTCCATCAGAGTTTTGGTCAACACTAGTGAGTTGGTTTGGCAAGGAAATGTACAAACTTTGGGAGATGTCCTAGCACATCATCCATGTATGGGGTTGCAGGGTGGTTAGCATGTGTTGAAGAATATTATGGAAAACAGAATTAAGATGATTCTTCTTATCATGATAACAATTTGTGAAGTATTTAAGCAATTTATATTAGCTTGATCTTTCATTCATTATTAGTGTGTGTTTTCACTTCATCAAACTGCTACCAAAAGCAAAAGAGACAAGAACACAAATGTTTGGCTTTCTGCCAGGGCCAAAAACTCTCCCTCTTGGAGAGGAAAACCCACACAAAATTCTTCTTATAGAGATTCCATTGACGAATACCAAGACCATGACTCTTGACACATTATGTCTCTCCAAGACCAAGAAATCAATCCTTGTCCTTTAACACTGCTGAGATCATGATTGCTGCACCATTGAAGCTGTCACTGGGATCTTCTAATATCTGCTCCATGACTGATCTTTGATATTGCCACCGAGGTGGCCTCTGCACCATTCATCAAGATTATGATCTTTCATAACAATATCATGACAACATCTAGAGTTCATGTGTTACATCATGAGATCATGAGACTCTTTATCCTTGTCATCATTATCACAACTCCTTTCTTTTTGACAAGGTTGTAACTATCATGGTTTCTTACTACTCCCTTTGAGTATACCAAGATTGCAGCTCTTGACTTGATTGTCACTACTTAGATTGTAGTAGACACAGTCATCACTGAAATTCTCTTCAACATGATTATATGTCAAGGCCGAGATAATACATGTATGTCTGCTCCATCTTCCATGCAAGATTCATCTTCAGGTATGCCGAGATAATATATAGCCCAGATTTTAAGTCAATACGAAGTCTGCCAAGACTATCATGCGAGGCCAGCCTATCTTTGATGCCAAAATTGTCATCATGAAGATCAGGTCTATGCCAAGAATGTGTTGAGCCCAGAATTCAACTCACTGCTACATCCTCATCTGAAGTTATTTTTTCTCCATACAATCGAGATCACGACTGCACCTAAACCCCAAATGAGGTGCAGTCAAAATGCTACTGCGACTCTGATCCTATATGCGAAATTTTAGAGGCATACAGAATTTTCCTTGTGTCATTTGCGCTGACCCTTCATGGTTATTTATAGTAGTGTGTGCTCAAAACTGAGCCGACTTGAACTTATGAACCGACATGTCTTTATGCCAAGCCGACATGACTTCCATTTATACATTTAATTCATTTTTGGAGCCGACATTAGGATTCCTTTGATGTTTTTCTTTCAGACTTCAGTAGGCTTTCTTTTGAGGTATTGATCTTGGTCTTGGAGGGTTGTTACACAACTTTGAGGACATGAATACATTTACATAAACTCATGAAGAGTTTCTATGCACATGGCATGACTCTTTGACATATAAATAAATCCTAAAGACATCAAGAAGAAGTCTTTCACATAGTGACACTTCTTGCTCATGAAACACATGTAGCAAGGCATAAAAATATTTTATTTCCTTTTATTACATCGTTTACAAAGATCATGTCATTATGAAGACCGAACCTAATTATACTTTCTTCAATGCCCCCTCTTAACTAGGGAGGTATTCATAATGGTACTTGGTCATTCTCAATCTGAAGAATTTCTCATAAGAAGAATCGGATTTGCAATCCATTTGTTATAGCATCATTTCAACCAACATTGTTTCCATATAGCAAGGCCTTGATTAACAAATCTATCTCTCAAATAGATCATAGCACACAATGTTGGCGAGACCAATGATTGATAGACACATAGCATCATTGTGTCTCTTAGGGTCATGCCCACCGAGGTGTTCTTTGAGTATGCCCTACTAGGACTATTCTCATCTTGGGTTCCCAGCCCTCAAGAATATTGGTTCTCTTGCCCACTCTTGTCTTGGATGCCCTACCACATCCTCAAAGAGTCTCGGATGCTAGATGATTACGCAATCCTCCATTCTTTCTTCCAAAATGAAGACAAGAATGTCGTGTCTAACTTTCCTTTCAACCGGGGATGAGTTCCAAGTTTCTCTTCACTCAGAAACTTGCTCGAGTTCCTTTTACTTATAGGAACCTCCCAGAGCTCCCCCTTACCCATGGACTCTATCATCAGTACTTTATAGGGTCTTCTAGTTGACTGACGATCCAAGACTTCAATGTCATCAATTTCTTCACGTGTAAGGTTCATCCATCCATCACTTTCCTTCGTCATGTCATTCCCTCTCTCCTGGAAAGTATCCTCCTTGGCTTTGCATATGGGGCTTCCTTCATAAGGCCATATATCTTCACCCATTTCTTCAACGGTGATTTACAAAGTACATAGTTGTGACATCCTTCACAACTCTCCTTACCTTGGCCCTGCACGCATACCCAGTCTTTTCCAAGAGGCCAGACATCAAAAACAAATCACATATTACCTTTTGGTGATGGCCTTATATCAAAGACATCTTCTTGTAGGAATCAACATCCTGCATACATGTTGACACATCTCCCAACGATATCTGTTGTCAAGGGTCTTCATCTTTTCAGACTTCTATCAGTCTTCACATCTTTTCAAGAGATTTCCTGGTCAAGTCTTCCTGTTCTTCTGGATGTTGATTGCCTTCATCAGGGTTGCATACTTCATGATCTCTTTCATCCTCACATATTTCATTCCAAGGAGCTCTTAGAGTTCTTCAATTGTAATCAATTACCTCATACTTCATATGAGGACATATTATATTGATTTTATCTAGTTAGACTTATGTCTTTCTGCATCCTTTCAAGGGGGGAGATCCTTTCCCTTTTGATCATTCTCGATCCATTTTACATGCAACCATATATCATGACATTACAACATCAATTACAAATACAAGCATACATACCTCATTTTCCATTTAGGCTACTTTCAACAACTTTCTTGATTGAATGGATCTTCAATCTCTTGATCTAGTTCATCATGTCATCAATCCTTCATCTCATTATTTCCATAATTTGGAAATCCTGATGAAGCATTTGCTGCCTTCCTAGACTAGGAGATCCTCCGCTGAAATTTCCATCAAAGATCCTTCAGGATCTAGTATGTCCCCATTTGGCAAATGTTTCCTTTGTTCTGGATGACCTCTTCCTTTCCTTTGATATTCAATGAGATTCTTAAGAGCTATGTTCTTCTTGATTCTCATACAAGCTCTTGTTTCCATGATGCCACGATGCATCTTCTTACCATGATCATATCTACAAAGAATTCTGATAAGATCCTTTTGAGAGGGAAACCATCTCACTCATAATGGAGATCTAATTTTCCATCTTTCCTTGATCCATTTCTTCATCTTCCTCCATCCTTCTGGTGATATGAGCTTTTCTTCCATAGTACTATTATGACTTGTCAACTTTCCTTTACTTATCTGCACTTATTTGAGTCCTATCAGCTTGTCTTTCTCTATCTGACATAGAGACCACAAACTGTTGATCGAGGTAACCTCCTTGTCCATGGACATTTGTTACCTTTCTTATCAATATCAATATCAATATCAATGATGTTTATTTCATCATTATTCCTAGATCTCGTAACTGAGATCTCACGAAGATGTTTCTTCATTCTTCTTTATTGTATTTCAGATAGTATATCCTCTAGCATTTCATGTATCCTTCTTATGTATCCTTTCTTACTTTATAGAACCTTAAGAGCTCTCGTGATTTCAAAGGAGACATTAATTTACTGACTTCATCTTTTTATAAGGATTCTATCAATCCTACTGCAAGAACTTTTGATGACCCATCTAACCCTAGATCTTCTTGCAATGATGAATTCAATGAACCAAACTTGATTATAGAATGAAAAGATACTTACTTGATATGTGAAGATGAGATCTTCACCTTGATCATTTGATGCTTCCTCCAGATAGGATCCTTGTTGAGGCTTATCTTCAAGTCTTCAAATTAATTGAATTGAATATATGATCCTTGCAACATTGACTTGAGGTTGCTTTCCATGATGTAGAGATCCATCAATTAGTGTTACTATGATTGTGGCAACGAACACCTTCATTCTACATCGAGTACTGTCCATACAATTCATGTTGTAGATGATCTACTTCTTTGAGTAGGAATCCGAGTTGTTCTCTATTGAAAGGATTAATCATTGTAATGTTGAGGTCATGCCATGATGTGGATTGTGGGAGTCATCAAGGCTGCTACTATGCATCTTGAGATCCGACTATTTCATCCTCTGATTAATGTCTCTCAAGATCCTTTGCTGTAGACTTAATGATGTAGACTGCCCCTTAGATCTAGGTCTTGTTAATTTAGCTAATTTGTTGCCTTGACCTCTAAATGTCTCTTTTCTCCTCCTTTCCTTAGCTGCTAAACCTGTTAGCACTTGAAATTTCACCTCAGGCTGAAAAGGCAAATCTCAAAAGCTACATCAAACCATTCAGCCTCGTAGCTAGCCCTATGGGGTAGGAGAAGGCTCTCTCCGGTCAATCTCGATAAATTTTCAATAGGAAGAGATGACCAATCAAGGTAACACTGATATTAGGCTAGTAAACTGATTTGAAGGTTGATTTGGGGGTTTTTTGGGGTTTTTGGTGGCAAATTGAGGAGCTGCAATTTAGGGTGCGGGGATTGGACACAGTTTCTGCAGGGGGGTCTTTGGGGCAAGGTAGGAACCTGTATTGATGTCTTTAGCTGAAGTGAATGATTAGGAAGAAAGAAAAGAAGGCTAAAGAGAGAAAACAATGGATTTGAATTCTCTTTAGACAACAGAAAACATAGAAATTAAACAAATTTAAAAGTAGAGCATGGCAAGCATGAATTCTGACTTTATCACTTCATTTGTTTAATATGCAGCAGTATAGAAAGGAAATGAATCACATAACAAAGCTTACAATAACATGAAGAAACACACCATCATCACCTGAGTCCACAAGAATCCCAAAGATGACTGCAAAACCCTGGTCTTCCTTAGCCAAAAATTGCAGAGATACAAGTGAAATATACAATGATAGCTCCTCCCTCAAGAGTCCAACCATGAAAATGAGCAAGAAAGTACATAATATAGATGATCTAACCTCTTTCCCTGCCTCCATGGGTCGAGCTCACTATCCTAGGAGCTGTTTGAACAACTTCTAAACTAAGCACTACAAAATAGGCAGTCAAAACAACTTGCCTCTATAAACTTGGAAACCAGTTCATACAGTCAATTTTTACCCTTTACATGAGAGAAACTTCTAGAAGAGTAAAACAAGAGTAAAAGTATCCAAAAAGTGCCACAAGTATAGTCAAGAGGACCACCATCGACCTCAGAAAGTCAAACTGGAGCTAAACTGCAACTTCTGGGTTGAACTGGTCAAATCTGGCACAAATTCCTCAATGGGTCGCGCACATCTTCCTCAACGGGTCACGCACTTTGGAGCCCTGTTTGGAGGCCTTCCCGGTGTCAGAATGAGGTGCAGGATAGCTCGTTGGAAAGGTCTCTGAGTCTACTTTCCAACCCAACTATAATTTTTGGATTTGGATGTTATTTTCCCAGTCAAAAGTCAATTCTCCCAAGACTACTTCTGCAGCTCAAAAAAGGGGCAGAAAGTCAAAATTTGGCTGTATTTTGACCTTTTGGAGGCCCAAAACTCCATGAAAACTCAAATCCATCCATAGGCATGTGTAACTTTGCATGAAAAATCTAGCAATGTTGAGTTTTCGCAAAACGGAGCTACGATGACAAAGGGTCTCACCGGGGGTGAGACCCGTTGAGAAGCCAAAACCTGTAAATTTCCCAAAAATGCCAAAAATGAGCCAAAACTTCCAAAAAATTTTGTGCTTGGTGCTGTGAAGAGGCTAGTGGGTGTCATGATCCTTGAGGGATGCCTCAGCCAAGATACAGAGTGGGTTGGTCTTCTTCTTCCGCCTAAGAGCCTCGGACAACCTCCTTTGGAACATTTTCATCTTGGCCTTGCAAACATGCATCCTCGCCCAATAGTGATTTTTCATGTTCCTTAGCAGCTTTTTCTCTTGGTTGGCCTTAGCCAACAGCCTCTCCAAGTGGGCATTCTTCATGACCTCCGTTAAAGGAATATGTATCTTCAACTTTGCAATTTCATTCTCCAAACTGAAAACTGGAAACTTCTCACCTTCCTTTGCCGGATTATCTCTTTTCTCAGCTTTATCCATTGGTGCATTTGATGGCTGGTCAATTTTAGCTGCCGATGATGTTTGAGTTGATGATGGACCGGCTATATCTTTACCTTTTGAAGAAACCGAATCATTCTTTGCTGCAATATCTTTCTTTTTCTGCACGGGATTTATAGGAATAGCCCGGCTTCTCAATTGCCTTTGCTATCCTTGCTGAGCTGATAATGCATTCAAATACCCTCTTTGATATTCTTCAGATTCTTCTTCAAGTATTGTATCGCTTGACAAAATATAATGCTCATCTTGGGGAACGACATAATTACTCACCAACTCATCTTCTTCCGTGATATATGTGGGCATATCATCAGGGGTGAAGAAATGATTTTCCTTGCCAACATTATCACCCTCATCTTCAGACTCTTGACTAACAAAATTCTGCTGAAAAGGTGGTTTCATTTGCTGCTGAACTGTCGTGTCTTGTGCCTTTGTTTCACGCTGCTTGATTCTATATTGTTGCTGCGGTTGACCTCTGAAATTGGGATTACGAATCTGAGGCTCCGGCTTGTCAATAGTCATCTTTTCAAGTGCCCTCTTTATCTGCTCAAGAACCTGATTTGATGTGGATGCTTCCTCCTTGATTGTAACTCGCTTTTCCGCCTTCATCCTTGCTCTTTTGTCATTCAAATTTGCCTCAACGCTGACAGCAATTTTCTGCATCTCCTCCAAGGTAGGCGGATCTCTATCTCTCAATGAATAAGCCATCTCCGGATCGAAACCATCCGGGAACTTGAGAAGTGCTGATTTTCTAGATGGCCTCAAATCATCGGGAATAGCATTATAAACTGTATTGAATCTGATTATGTAATCTTGAACAGACTCACCCGGATTATGCTTGAGGTTGTTGTATTCGGCATTGATTTGAAGCGGATCCTTTCTGATTTCCCACCGATCTAAAAACTGATTCTGGAGTGCTTCCAAAGTTGTGATGCTATTGGCTGTCAACCCTCTGAACCATTTTCTAACTTCTCCTGCAAATGTTTGCACGAATAACCGCATGGTAACATCTTCTTCATCTAACTCATATAGATCAAAAAATGTGGTCATCTTATCGATATGTTGCTGAGCTGTAACACTCTGTGGAGTACCATCAAACATGGGAATTTTACTTTGGTAATCAGCTGGCATATCATGAAGATTTGCAGGTAAAACCAATGGGGCAAACCGGGCAGCCATTGCTCTAGGTGGGGGAGTAGGATGTGTATGAAGTGGAGGAGCTGTGATAGCAGGGATTATTATAAGAGGAGGTGTAGTTTGTGGAGTTGGGGGAGTGGGAGGTGTGGGAGACGAAGGAGGAGAACCGGCTGCTGATTCAGGATAGGTGATTATAGGTGAAACTGCAACATAAGGAGGGTAAGACTCTTCGTGAGCCGTGATAGTAGATCCAATGTGATCAGAGATACTCTCAACAAAATCAACAAGGGTAGTGGCTTGAACACTTGACTGCAGATGTCTTAAAATGAAATTTTCAACCAGTTTATTATGTCTCTCAAACTCAATAACAGCTGCAAAATCAGGGTCAAGAACTAGAGAATCGAGCGCACTTTCAGACTTAGCTTTAAACAGAGACAACTCAAAGCTTTCGTCAAAATCTAAATCTTCAAGATAATAAAAAATAGCTGGGCATGAATGAGATCTGAAAATGGTTTTGGGATCTGTAGCCAGCTTGTTTTCTCGAAATGACTTAAGAAAGAAAAAGCATTCAGCCTGTGAAAACTCTCAACCTATCATCCACGGCTCAGAGTTAACAAATACATGGGGATAAGATGTCAAAGAAGCGCTATGTTCACAAGCTCACGGAGATTGACTGAAGCAGCGTTTATCTACTTGCGCTGATGTAAAACAAGAGCGTTTTCGAAGGCTACCTGGTGTAACTTCAGGCTCCGTCTAAGACCTATGAAATAACACGTCAATGAGCAAAAGATCAGTTTGTTCTCCCCAGTATGGTCGCCAGTATGTTAGCACTTGAAATTTCACCTCAGGCTGAAAAGGCAAATCTCAAAAGCTACATCAAACCATTCAGCCTCGTAGCTAGCCCTACGGGGCAGGAGAAGGCTCTCTCCGGTCATCTCTTCCTATTGAAAATTTATCGAGATTGACCGGAGAGAGCCTTCTCCTGCCCCGTAGGGCTAGCTACGAGGCTGAATGGTTTGATGTAGCTTTTGAGATTTGCCTTTTCAGCCTGAGGTGAAATTTCAAGTGCTAACAAAACCAACACTCTAATTCCATGTTGAAGAATCTAGGGCAAACAAAGGTAAGATGATTCTTCTTATCATGATAACAATTTGTGAAGTATTTAAGCAATTTATATTAGCTTGAACTTTCATTCATTATTAGTGTGTGTTTTCACTTCATCAAACTAATACAAAAAAAAAAAGAGACAAGAACAAAAATATTTGGTTTTCTGCCAGGGCCAAAACCTCTCCCTCTTGGAGAGGAAAACCCACGCAAAATTCTTCTTATAGAGATTCCATTAACGAATACCAAGACCATGACTCTTGACACATTCTGCCTCTCCAAGACCAAGAAATCAATCCTCTTCCTTTAACATTGCTGAGATCATCATGATTACTACACCATTGAAGTTGTCACTGAGATCTTCTAATATCTGCTCCATGACTGATCTTTGGTATTTCCACCAAGGTGATCTCTACACCATTCATCAAGATTATGATCATTCATAACAAGATCATGAAATCATCTAGAGTTTATGTGTTACATCATGAGATCCTGAGACTGTTTATCCTTGTCATCATTATCACAACTCCCTTCTTTTTGACAACGTTGTAACTATCATGGTTTCTTACTACTCCCTTTGAGTATACCGAGACTGCATCTCTTGACTTGATTGTCACTGCTTAGATTGTAGTAGACATAGTCTTCACCGAAATTCTCTTCAATATGTCGAGACTTAGATAATACCTTCAAGGTCACTGTAATTTCTCTTAGGCTATGATAGTAAGGACAAGGATACTAAATTTTACATTGATTGCTCATGAAGTAGATCCATTGAGATCTACCTTCCATCTAGGCCAAGAATACATGTATATCAGATATATATATGACGAGGCAGATTCATTCACATGTATATCGTAAGGGAGATCTCTACTCCATCTTCCATGCGAGATTCATCTTCAGGTATGACGAGATAAGATATAGCCCAGATCTTAAGTCAATGCAAAGTCTGCCAAGACTGCTCCTTTTCATGCGAGGTCAGTCTATCTTTGATGTCGAGATTGTCATCATGAAATCAGGTCTATGCCGAGAATGTGTCGAGCCCAAACTTCAACTCACTGTTGTGTCCTCATCCGAAGTTATTTCTGCTCCATACAATCGAGATTATGACTGCACCTAAACCCCAAATGAGGTGCAATCAAACCCTACTGCGGCTCTGCTCCTATATGCAAAATTTCAGAGGCATACGAAATTTTCCTTATGTCATTTATGCTGACCATTCATGGGTATTTATAGTAGTGTGTGTTCAAAACTTAGCCGACTTGAACTTATGAACTGAAATGTCTTTATGCCAAGCCGACATGACTTTCGTTTATACATTTAATTCATTTTTGGAGCAGACATTAGGATTCCTTTGATGTTTTGCTTGCAGACTTCATTAGTCTTGATTTTGAGGTATTGATGTTGGTCTTGGAGGGTTGTTACACAACTTTGAGGTCATGAATACATTTACATAAAATCATGAAGAGTTTCTATACACATGAGATGACTCTTTGATATATAAATAAATGCTAAATACATCAAGAAGAAGTCTTTCACCTAGTGACACTTCTTGCTCATGAAACTCATGTAGCAAGGCATAAAAATAATTTATTGTCTTTTATTACATCATTTACAAAGATCATGTCATTATGAAGACCGAACCTAGTTATAATTTCTTCAACACTCCTTCTTAATTAGGGAGGTATTCATAATGGTACTTGGTCATTCTTAATCTGAAGAATTTCTCATAAGAAGAATCAGATTTGCAATCCATCTGTTATAACAACATTTCAACCAAAATTGTTTCCATATAGCAAGGCCTTGACTAACAACTCTATCTCTCAAATAGATCAGAGCACACAACATTGGCGAGACCAATGAATGATAGACACACATCATCATTGTCTCTCTTAGGGTCATACCCACTCGGGTGTTCTCTGAGTATGCCCTACTAGGACTATTCTCATCTCGGGTTCGCAACACTCAAGAATAGCGATCCTCTTGCCAACTCTTGTCTTGGATGCCTTATCACATCCTCAAAGAGTGTTGGATGCTAGATGATTACACAATCCTCCATTCTTTCTTCCAAACTGAAGACAAGAATATCGTGTCTAACTCTTCCTTTTATCCAGGGATGAGTTCCAAGATTCTATTCACTCAGAAAATTGCTCGAGTTCCTTTTACTTATAGGAACCTCCCAGAGCTCCCTCTTACCTAGGGACTCTATCATCAGTATTTTATAGGGTCTTCTAGTTGACTGGCGATCCAAGACTTCGATGTCATCAATTTCTTCATGTGTAAGGTTCAACCATCCATCACTTTCCTCCGTCACATCATTCCTTCTTTCCCAGAAAGTACCCTCCTTGGCTTTGCATCTGGGGCTTCCTTCATAAGGTCATTTATCTTCACCCTTTTGTTCAACGATGATTTACAAGGTACATGGTTGTGACATCCTTCACAACCCTCCTTACCTTGGCCCTGCACACATACCCAACCTTTTCCAAGAGGTCAGACATCAAAAACAAATCATATGTTACCTTTTGGTGATGGCCTTCTATTAATGACATCTTCTTGTAGGCATCAACATCCTGCATACGTGTTGACACATCTCCCAACGATATCTATTGTTAAGGATTTTCATCTTTTCATACTTCTATCAGAGTCTTCACATCTTTTCGAGAGATTTCCTGCTCAAGTCTTCCTGATCTTCTGGATGTTGATTGCCTTCATCAAGGTTGCATACTTGATGATCTCTTTCATCCTCACATCTTTCATTCCCAGGAGCTCTCAGACTTCTTCAATTGCAGTCAACTACCTCATACTTCATATGACGACATATTATGTTGATTACATATAGTTAGACTTATGTCTTTCTACATCCTTTTAGAGGAGGAGATCCTTTCCCTTTTGATCATTCTCGAACCATTTTACCTACAACCATACATCATGAAATTACAACATCAAATACAAATAAAATCATACATACCTTATTTCCCTTAAGGCTACTTTCAACAACTTTCTTGATTGAACGGATCTTCAATCTCTTGGTATGCTTCATCATGTCATCAATCCTTCATCTCATGATTTCCATAAGTTGGAAATATTGATGAAACATTTGCTGCCTTCCCGAACTAGGAGATCCTCTGATGAAATTTTCATCAGAGATCCTTCAAGATCTAGTATGTCCCCATCTAGCAAATGTTTCCTTTGTCCTGGATGACTTCTTCCTTTCCTTTGATATTCAATGAGATTCTCAAGAGCTATGTTCTTCTTGATTCTCTTACAAGCTCTTATTTCCATGATGCCACGATGCATCTTCTTACCATGATCATATCTACAAAGACTTCTGATAGGATCCTTTTGAGAGGGACACCGTCTCACTCATAATGGATATCTACTATTCCCTCTTTTCTTGATCCCTTTCTTCAGCTTCCTCCATCCTTCCGGTGATATGAGCTTTTCTTCCATAGTACTATTCTGACTTGTCAACTTTCCTTTACTTATCTGAACTTATTTGAGTCCTATCAACTTGTCTTTCTCTATATCACATAAAGACCACAAACTGTTGATCGAGGTAACCTCCTTGTCCATGGAAATTTGTTACCTTGCTTATCAATATCAATATCAATGATGTTTATTTCATCATTATTCTGAGATCTCGTAACTGAGATCTCATGAAGATGTTTCTTCATTCTTCTTTATTGTATTTCAGATAGTATATCCTATAGCATTTCGTGTATCCTCCTTATGTCTCCTTTCTTACTTTATAGAACCTTAAGAGCTATCATAAATTCAATGGAGACCTTAATGTACTGACTTCACCTTTTTATAAGGATTTTGCAATCCTACTACAAGAAATTTTGATGACCCATCTAACCCATAGATCTTCTTGCAATGATGAAGTCAATGAACCAAACTTGATTATAGAATGAAAAGATAATTACTTGATATGTGAAGATGATATCTTCACCTTGATCATTTGATGCTTCCTCCAAATAGGATCCTTGTTGAGGCTTATTCAAGTCTTCAAATTAATTGACTTGAATATCCAATCCTTGCAGCATTGACTTGAGGTTGTTTGCCATGATGTAGAGATCCATCAATTAGTGTTATTATGACTGTGGCAACGGACACCTTCATTCTACATCAAGTATTGTCCATACTATTCATGCTATAGATGATCCGCTTCTTTGAGTAGGAATCCGAGTTGTTCTCTATTGAAAGGATTAATCATTGTAATGTTGAGGTCATGTCATGATGTCGATTGTGGGAGTCATCAAGGCTGCTGCTATGGATCTTGAGATCTGACTATTTCATCCTCTGATTAATGTCTCTCAAGACCCTTTGCTGTAGACTTGATGATGTAGATCGCCCCTTAGATCTAGTTCTTGTTCCTTTAGCTAATTTGCTACCCTGACCTTTGAATGTCTCTTTTCTACCCCTTTCCTTGGCTGCTAAACCAACACTCTAATACCATGTTGAAGAATCCAGGGCAAACAAAATTAAGATGATTCTTCTTATCATGATAACAATTTGTGAAGTATTTAAGCAATTTATATTAGCTTGATCTTTCATTCATTATTAGTGTGTGTTTTCACTTCATCAAACTGATACCAAAAACAAAAGAGACAAGAACAAAAAAATTTGGCTTTCTGCCAGGGCCAAAACCTCGCCCTATTGGAGAGGAAAACCCATGCAAAATTCTTCTTATAGAGATTCCATTGACGAATACCAAGACCATGACTCTTGACACATTCTGCCTCTCCAAGACCAAGAAATCAATCCTCTTCCTTTAACATTGCTGAGATCATCATGATTCCTACACCATTGAAGTTGTCATTGAGATATTCTAATATCTGCTCCATGACTGATCTTTGATATTGCCACCGAGGTGATCTCTGCACCATTCATCAAGATTATGATCTTTCATAACAAGATCATGACATCATCTAGAGTTGATGTGTCACATCATGAGATCATGAGACTGTTTATCCTTGTCATCATTATCACAGCTCCCTTCTTTTTGACAAGGCTGTAACTATCATCGTTTCTTACTACTCCCTTTGAGTATACCAAGACTGCAGCTCTTGACTTGATTGTCATTGCTTAGATTGTAGTAGACACAGTCATAAATGAAATTCTCTTCAACGTGATTATATGTCGAGACTAAGATAATACCTTCAGGATCACTGTGATTTCTATTAGGCCATGACAGTAAGGACAACAAGTATTTTGATGTTTACATTGATTGCTCATGAAGTATATCCACTGGGATCTATTTTCCATCTAGGCCGAGAATACATGTATATCAGATATATATGATGAGGCAGATTCATTCACATGTATGTCATAAGGGAGATCTTTGCTCCATCTTCCATGCAAGATTCATCTTCAGGTATGCCGAGATAAGATATATCCCAGATCTTAAGTCAATGCAAAGTCTGCCAAGGCTGCTCCTTGTCATGCGAGGTTAGTCTATCTTTGATGCCGAGATTGTCATCATGAAGATCAAGTCTATGCTGAGAATGTGTTGAGCCCAGACTTCAACTCACTATTGCGTCCTCATCTGAAGTTATGTCTGCTCCATACAACTGAGATCATGACTACACCTAAACCCCAAATGAGGTGCAGTCAAACCCTACTGCAACTCTGCTCCTATATGCGAAATTTTAGAGGCATACAAAATTTTCCTTGTTTCATTTACGCTGACCCTTCGTGGGTATTTATAGTAGTGTGTGCTCTCAATTTGAGCTGAATTGAACTTATGAACTGACATGTCTTTATGCCAATCCAACATGACTTCAATTTATACATTTAATTCATACTTGGAGTTGACATTAGGATTCCTTTGATGTTTTTCTTGCAGAATTCAGTAGGCTTGCTTTTGAGGTACTGATCTTGGTCTTGGAGGGTTGTTACACAACTTTGAGGACATGAATACATTTACATAAACTCATGAAGAGTTTCTATACACATGACATGACTCTTTGACATATAAACAAATCCTAAAGACATCAAGAAGAATTCTTTCACCTAGTGACACTTCTTACTCATGAAACCCATGTAGCAAGGCATAAAAATAATTTATTGTCTTTTATTACATCGTTTACAAAGATCATGTCATTATGAAGACTGAACGTACTTATACTTTCTTCAACAACATTCCCTAACAAGAGTTATTCGGATGGGATGGCATTAACATGCCACGAGGCAGGGCATTTTATGGAGACAATGTTCTTCCATTGATGTACTAGGTACACGGGCCATTAAGGATCGACACAGTAGTGACACACCCACTAGCATGTGAGAAGCTATGCCTCTCTGATTTATTAGGGTATATTAGGAGGGATGATCCACATCACAATTGATTAAGTAGTGGAGTGACAGATACATTAGCACATGCATATTACCAAATGATACAAGGTGGTACAACAACAAGGTTTGGTATCCAGTGGTGTACAAAGATATGTCGTGGTGTATAATGGTATGCCAAGGAGCACAGGGATACATGGTTGTATGCAGTGGTGTGTGGTGTTACACAACAAGTTCTTGGAGCATTGCCTTCGAGGAGACCTCCTGATAGGGACGTTAGGCATATAATTGGGTTTGGCTTACCCAATATCGGTGAGGGGATGGATGCGTATCTTGGAGCATCATGTTCATTGAAGAGTGGCCTTCAATTGAGAAATCATCAGATCAAAGGTAGGGACAGGTACATTCATAAGACTACCCTTGAGTATCCATATTGATTCTTGATCATACCCTTGGGGACCCACACGCCTATCACTCTGCAGTATTTCTTGTGGTCGCAGAGGGTTTGGTTGTTTCCCCTTGATGCTCTCATCATGAGAAGCAGGACACAGGAGGACCACCTGAGACAATTGGATGAGACACAGTGCATTGTGGGTAGGAGAGAGACTTCCAAGTTGAGACATATAGTTAATGCACAAGCTGACGAATATAAGCTTGGAATGGCATGATCTACTGCAAAGATAGCACATGTTCTCTTTTCAGTGCACACTTAGTGAAATCATCATGAGGGAGTTGCATGAAACACCTTCGATAGGACATTTTGGCGCATTTTATGAACATGAGCTATAGTGGATGGTAGACCTCTTTTATAGGAGGGTGTTTAGGCTCCAGGTAGTATCTAGCTACATCATTAGGAGACATGATAATAGATTTCACTGTGTGATTTGGCAAGAGTAGGGCGGTTTAGCATGCACTAGGATGATTCTTGATGCCTAGTGTCAAATTATTAATTGCATGCAGGTACCATTGTTGAGGCACAAATGCATTCCAACAACTATTAGTACTACATGAAAACAATTAATAAGGGTTGGGAGTTGTGCTTCTGATTTGGCTGTGGGATCCAGGGATCTAGTTGATTGATGGATGAAAAGTAACCAACTGGTCTATTATTACGATCTTTCCATTATGAGGAAACTTTATAACTCGAAAGACCGATGAAACGACAACTGTCATAGCGTAAGACCAACCACGACCCAAGAGAAGGTTGTAATCTAGAGGGGCATCAACCACCTCCACGTCTAGATTAACAGTTTTTCCTTCAACCCCTATAGGTAGATCCTGTAGAATGCCAAAAGGATGAAACCCACGGCCATCAAAGGCTTTTATAATTGTTCGGGATTGATTTAGTGAAGGAGAACCAAGCGATCTCCAACACTGTATCGACATAATACACGTTGAGGCTCCCTCATCAATCACAGTCCTGTGAATAGGTCTGTTTTTGACTATCACTGGGATCTAGAAAGCCATTTGATGAGGTAAGCGTGGTGTACTATTTTCTAGATCGAAAATTATTAGGTTCGAGTCCTGAACGTCAACAACTCCTATAGCCGAAAAAAGTAATTTACGCTGTGCTGGACATGATTGCAACACTTCCAAAGTCGACATTGCTGAGGGTGAAACAGCTAAATCCTCAACAATGTTATAGTTCTGAGCCGCTCTCACATGTGGATTGAAAGCTGACTTTCGAAGTATACCCTTGGCGGGCGGTTTGATTACCAAGTCTGGATTAGGTTTCTCGATCTGTAGTGGATCAGAACCAGGAGCTGAGGTTGATGGGTTAGAATGAGAAGATTCTGCTTCTTTACCATCAACAGGACTTTTACTACCATAATCATGCGATCGAGTTGCAATCCTAACATGGGACATCATCAATATGAGTTCTTCATTGGCATTCGAGGAAGAACCTATCATCTTACTGTCTTGACTTGGAAAAGGATCCTTCAAAATAGCAGGCGTTTGGGAACCTTTGACAATCTTCGCAACCTCTGCACGATGAGGGCAGTCTCTTGTAAAATGTTCTTCGTCACAAATGAGACAAGGATAACGAGGTTTGCGTTTCTCATCATTGGATTCCGCTTTTTTAGGTTTCTCTTTTGAATTTTTGTCTGTTTTATTTTTCTTCTTCCCTTTCTTCTTACCACTGGATTTTGATTTGGCTGTAGATGAATCTACAACGTGAATATCGGTGGAAATCTCCTGTTGGGGAATCTGGCAAGGTTATGATAGGAGAAGAATTCTTGGAATACTTCTTCTTACTTTTGGTGTTAACCGTACCAATCATACCATCAACGACATGAGACCCTGAAGGAGCTGTAGCGATTTGATTTTGCTTAGGAAGATCAGGAATTTTCTCGTGTAACGTACCTGACTGAGTATAAACCAAGTCAAGGTACTGTGCTTGAGCAATTACTTGCTCCTCAGTAACGACTCCGGCCTTAGCTACATCCTCAGTGATCTTTGGCAAGAAATATTTTACAAACCATTCAGCTAAGATCTGATCCGGAATAAAAACCTTCACTAAATGCCGTCGACGTCTCCATTCATGAACGTGATCTGAAATGTAAGTGGACGTCGACTGCTTTAATGAAGTTAGTAATTCCGTGCCATTGTCATATCTAACTGGCAACTGAAATTGAGTTAAAAACGAGGTAGCTAACTGACAGAAGTTATAAAAAGTGCCTCGCGGTAACTCAATGTACCATTTGGCTGCGAGACCAATTAGAGTGCGCTAGAAAAGCCTTAGACGGATTCAATCATCTGAAATGGAGTTAGACGCACACCAGAGGTGATAAGTCATCACATGGTTCGGCGGGTCCTCTCCTGATTTGCCTTCAAACTTAGGAATATCACTAGGCAACTTATTCGGCATTGGCGGCCAAAACGGAAGATAATTAATGGGATCGTTCGTTAGGCGTGACAAGTCAGGCAAGTCCAAAGTTGTGATAAACGGTAATTGACGATTAGGGTCCCTAAAACTCTGGGTCATGAGACCAGCCCCAGGAGGAGGATATCCAGGATAACTAGGAATAGGGATTGCATTTGGGATATTGTATCCTCCCGGAAAACCAGGATTAACTGGACTGTACTAGGGTTGTTGAGGTTGTTGATATGTGTACCTAGGGTACGGTTGATACCGATAGATTGGCTGCTACACAGCAGGACCGAATTGGTACTGTCCCTGGAACGGTTGATAAGTAAATTGTGGTTGACTTGTGACAACCGTACTTGAGCCAAGTTGTCCTACAGGCATCTGAACCGAAGTTTGAATCGTCGATCCAGCTAGAGGTAAAGATGTCTGAGGAGTAGATACAGGAACAGTAGAAACCGGAGCCGTCGATACTCCAGAAGTAGGTGGGGTAGATTGAACAGATGTTGCGGCAGTTGTAGCAGCCGTCTGAGGCGGAGTACGAGGCGTACTAGGCCCAGGCTGAGAAACTACCGAAGGTACAGAAGTTTGAATGGTAGACTGGACAGGTTGTTGGGGTGAACCATAAACTAAGGGTTGTCCAATTTGAGATGACAACTGTACATTCAGTTGCAAGACCTGTTGAGTTTGCGATGGATCCTACACTAAATTCATTCCGGGGTACGGACCCATAACAGGTTGAGGATATTGAGGACCATAACCGGGTTGAGGGTAGGGTTGATAATTCAAAGGTACATTTCCCGTTCCTTGAACATATGATTGACCAGAAGGTGGTTAGAAACCTTGGTTCGAGTACTGACCTTGGGGTTGATACCCTTGAGGCACGTACTGACACTGGGGTTGACCTTGAGGTACATATTGATACTGGGGTTGACCTTGAGGTACATATTGAGTCTGGGGTTGACCTTGAGGAACGTACTATCCCGCAGGTATGTACTGTCCTTGAGGTTGTCCCCCAGGTGCAAATTGGGTACCTTGAGGTTTCCCCCCAGGTGATAATTGAGGATTTGAGGCTGCCCCCCAGGCAGTAACTGGCCACCTTGAGGTTGAGGATTAGGAATAGTACCTGACATCATGAGAATATCTTCTACACTCAACGGCTTAGTACCATTGTTTCCAGTTAATAACCCTTGTTCAATGGGTTGAGGAGATGCTCCCGCAAAAGTATCAGAAAGTGAATGATACCCAGGGGGAACATAAGGACCGCCGTACAAAAAGGATTCTGGCGATTGAGTAAACATGGACGACTGTCTTGACACATTTAACGGAGGATAGTAACCTCTAGGTGTTGGGTGATAAGGAACACGATGTGGTGAAAAACTTAGCCCTAGGTTTTCCAAGAAATTAGTCAAAGAAAGATACAAGGCAATTCTCCTAGGTGGACTGTAAAAAATTGATCCACGCTCCCTTAGTTCATTAGCAGGTTGATTTTCAGGGATAGGGATGCCTACTTCTTCTTCTGGAGTAGCAATTTCTTCGATAGCTATAAGTCCAGAAGGAAGATTTTGGGTAATTATTCTTTCTACCCTAGGTGAACCAAGACCACTAGAAGCTGGAGAAGTAAACCTCGATGTTGGAGTAGCAGCAAATTCACTTTCAGGTTCGGATATTTCAGGTTCCTCACCTATATCACTAGTAGATGAAAAGCTACCAGTAACTTCGGAAACTGACACTGATTGTGGATTACAATCTGCTACTAAAGCTTGAAAATCAGGGTGTACCACCAAAGAAGACTCTCCTTCTTCAGGTGACCCAACTCTATTGTCTCTAGGAGTTACGAGGGCTCTTAACCCTTCAGGCTGGCTCGGTGAAAACTCAGGAGGTTGGCCCCGAAGTCTACGGGACTTCCTCGGTAATTCAGCCATGATTAAAAAATTTTAACTACTTCACACGCAAACAAAGTAAAATCTCAATGAAAACCACCTAAAGCCTCTAAAGAACCAAACAAATTTGAATCACATGCCTAAAGAATCTAGGAGATCAAACACACACAAACAGTAACTTTCCGTACTGAAAACACTAGTTGGTGATGAAGCCCAACGTCGCAGAGTTCAATACAGAAATGGCGGTTGGAACAGTTACCTCGGCAACCTGCTTAATGAATAGACTGGCACAAGTTCCTCCACTAAACCGTATCGAGTGAAGAGAACCCCCCAGAAAATCCAAGTGAGTCTAGCCGACGACTGCTCCAGGTACAGTGGGATCTTCCCACCACTGTCACCTTAGGAAGAATCCTATAGAATATGGTCACTAAGGTTACCAACGGAAACAAATATACCTGGGGGAACAGTCTACGATCCGATACGCACGCAAGGGTAGAGTAACAAGCTCAATCCCCTTGAAGGCTCCTTGACATAATCCAAGGTTTACCAACAAGTGACCCCAGGCTCCTCGACAATGGTTAATCCGAGGTTTACCTTTTTTAATACGTGAATATCTGGCGTCGTTCCCAATGAGGAAGGATTGATTCCCACACTGGTTCAGACACGATCTTGTGCTTCTCCTTTAAGAGAAGCTTTCCCAGATCATAAATGCAACAATTGGATTTCTCTCCTACCGCAAGATACAACTACTTGTTTGTTTTACTGTCTTGGAGAGTTAATTACTCCCTACTCCAAGACACTAGCCTAAGCTATATTGGTGTATCAGAGCCCTAGAAATAAAAATATTACTAGATAAATTTTACTTTAAGCATTATTTTTATTGGTTTTTGTTTGAGTCAAGAGGTGCGGAGATGAAACTCGTGGTATGAAGACTCGACTCGAAATCACTAAAAAATGCACGTAAGATGATTAAGCAATCTTTTCCCTTTAATGAACTTCTAGCTAGGAAAGAGTTTGAGAATGCAAATACTTGTAAACACAAATATTTCTTAACAAACAAATTAAAAGAAGAGCTTTTTGTCTTTTCCAATGCACTCAAAATGAGACAACTAGTTATTTCCCAAAAATTTCCCTTTTCTTTCAAAACACTCAACCACTACAAAAACAAACTTTTTCAAAAGAGATTTTTTATTTTTTATAAAACACTCAAAACTATGGAAATGACTAATCTTGAGATCTATAAACTATAAAAACCTATTTGAAGTCAAAGCTTACAAGATGTCTTTTTCAAGGATGTTTTACTTAGCTAGATGTAAACTAAGGACCAATTTATGCAAAATCACGAATCAGTCAAAAAACAACAAATTTTTGTTTTCTTTTCTAAAAATGAAATCCAAACTTTGAAACACAAGCTTTTTCGAAGTTTCGTAAAGAGAAAACACAAGGTGGATTCCTCAACAAAGGTAGATTTTACAAATGGTTAGACTCATAAGAAGGCTGGTAAAAACCAAGGTGATCTGAGATTTCTGTTAGCGCTTGAAATTTCACCTCAGGCTGAGAAAGGTAAAACTCAAGGCTACATCAAACCATTTAGCCTCGTAGCTAGCCCTACGGGGCAGGAGAAGGCTCTCTCCGGTAAATCTCGGCAGATCTTCAATAGATGAGATGACCAATAAGGCGACACTGATATTAGGCTAGTAAACTGATCAAAGAGTTTGATTTGGGGTTTTTTGGGTTTTTTGGTGGCAAATTGAGGAGAGGGCAATTTCGGGTGCGGGGATTGGACACAGTTTCTGCAGGGAGTTCTTTGGGGCGAGGTAGGAGACAGTATTGATGCCTTAGATTGAGGTGGATGGTCAGGAATGAAAGGTGAGGAGCTAAAGAGAGCAAACAATAACTTTGAATTCTCTTTAGACAGAAGAAAACATTGAAATTAAACAAACTTAAAAGCAGAGCATGGCAGGCATGAATTCTTACTTTAACACTTCATTTGTTTAATGTGCAGAAGTAAAATAAAGGAAATGAATCACATAACAAGCTTACAAGTACATTGAGAAACACACCATCAACACATGAGTCCACAAGAATCCCAAAGAGGACTGCAAAACCCTGGTCTTCCTTAGCCAAAAATTGCAGAGATACAATGAATAATACAATGATAGCTTCTCCCTCAAGAGTCCAACCTTCCAACCCTTGAAAATGATTAAGAAAATACATAATATAGGCAAGCGAACCTCTTCCCTTGCCTCTAGGGGTCGAGATCATCCTTCTAGGAGCTGTTTCAACTAATTCTAAACTGAGCACTAAAATCTAGGTAGTCAAAACAACTTGCCTCTATAAGCTAGGAAACCAATTCATTCATTTAATATTTACCCTTTTCATGAATGAATCTTCTAGAAGTGTTAAACAAGAGTAAAAGTGTCTTAGAGTTACAAAAATTACATCAAAGATAATCATCTTCAACCCCAAAAATTCAAACTGAGTCAAATCTGCGTTTTCTGGGCTGTACAGTGCAATCTAGCAAAAAACTGCCTGACAGGTCGCGCCCCCCTGCCTGATGGGTAGCGCCCCTTTGGAGCTCTGTTTGGGGTACTTTCAGGTGGAAAAATTGCGCAAAAGTGGGCTTTTTGGAAAGGTCTGTGAGTCTACTTTCCAACCCAACTGGAATTTTTGAATTTGGAGTTCATTTGGCCTATCAAAAACCAATTCTCCCAAGACAGCTTTCTGCAGTTCAAAAAAGTGGCAGAAAGTCAAATTTTGCATGTATTTTGACCTTCTGGAGGCCCAAAACTCCATAAAAACTCAAGTCCATCCATGGGCATATGTAACTTTGCATGAAAAATCAGGAAATGCTGAGTTTTTGTGAAAAGGAGTTGCCATGACAAAGGGTCTCACTGGGGGTGAGACCCGTTAAAGAGCCAAAACCTGTAAATTACCAAAAAATGCCAAAATTACCCAAAATTCTCAAAATTTTTTGGGATTTGAGCTGTGGCTAGGCTATTGAGTGCCATGATCCTTGAGTGAAGCCTCAACCAAGATACGGAGGGGATTTGGCTTCTTTCTCCGTTTTTGAACCTCGGTCAACCTCCTTTGAAACACTTTCATTTTGGCTTTGCATACATGCATCCTTGCCCAATAATGATTTTTCATATTCCTCAGCAGCTTTTTCTCTTGGTTGGCCTTAGCCAATAGCCTCTCTAAGTGTGCATTCACCTGGATGAGCATAGACTCTCGGTCAGCAGGCAATGGGTCACCGGGTCTTCTACGGTTCAAGGTTCGGTCACTACGAATCCTCCATAACTCATCAAGTGCTTTCTCCTCCTCCAACTGTTTGTTGCGCTGCTCAAGGTAGGTGATGGTCCATTGGGCACCCTCTAGTCTCCTCTGTACCTCAACCTCTGACACTGATGCTTGGTCATCACTCTGCTCATATGTTTCGGTTTTTGACATGTTTGAGGAGCAGAGTGGACAAAATGTACTGCTGTTTCTGCTTGTAAAAAGTGCTGAACTCTATGCTGTTTCAAGGGGACAATGACATGAGGGAAATGTTAGGGGAGGGACCTCTTTCACAAGGAATTGGGAATATATGAATAACAGGGAATTTAGGGAATACATTGCAAACAAATATTTGCATATATACAGGCATACATGTACATAACAAGGATATAGGGAATCATTTACAAAATCACTGCATATAGGAAAAAACATGTATGAAAGTGAACATGGGAATATGCATACATGTATTAATAGGGGAGATAGGGAAACATATGCACAAAACTGCTGACATATTCACCAACATTATTATTGTTTACACATGCATATGGTGGAGGAAAATTAGGGTTTGAATTTGTGATGCTTTGGGAGAGGGGTAGGGTTTGCATTTTTAGTGATTAAGGAGAGGGGAGGATTTGTAGTTCATTTATAAAATAGTATGGGGAAAAAGAGATATACATATAAGTGTGAGTGAAAGGGAAAGGAGGGAAACAAATACAAAGGAAAAAAAAAAACACCTTGAAACAACACAAACCCCAGCACATTTTGCCCATTAACATTGCAGTCATATGAAGAGGTTTCACTTGCAAAATTTTGATCATTAAACATGTTCATGATATCCACCATTCATAACCAACAACCATTCCATGTTTAGAGCACCTACCTCGAACAATTTGATAACTTGGAGGGCGTTTGAGGGAATTTGTTTGGAGTTTGCAGCAAAACAGTCCAACGGGTCGCGCACCACGCCCAACGGGTCGCGCCCCTCTGACGGGTCGTGCCCCTCTGACGGGTCGCGCCCTTTGTTTTTCTGAACTGTGGGAGACCCTCTAACGGGTCGCGCACACCCAACAGGTCGCGCACCTGGCTCGACGGGTCGCGCCCCTCTCTGCTGCCCGAAATCGCTCTGTCTTTGCTCCTTTCTCTCAATCACTCTCTCAAACCTCTCTTGCAAGTGTTAGGATGCACAATGAGAGTGAAAGGAGGGAATTTGGGCTTTTATAAGTTTCATTTAAAAAAAATTTCATTCATAAACCCACTTTCTAAAGTTTATCTTTGACACTTTTATAACACTGACTTTTGGTTTCCTTTATCCTGAATTTGACTCATTGAGTGCTTTGACTTGATTCTTTTTGCAGGTAGATCATCTGAGGGACCTTGGCAAGGGGACCAGGGTTGCACTTTGTCCGCTGAAGACTTTTGAAATTTCATCACTTATTTACAAAAACTCGGAAAATGACCTTGGCTTTAAAAACAGAGTTTTTAAATCCAAGGTGAAAATTCACTGTACAAGATAAAAATATCGAAGAAACACGTTTGCAAACCTCCCTCTGGCTTGCTGAGTACTCATGGATTTTCAAAGACATGACCTTGCAGAGATAAATGACCAAAACCCTAGACCTAAGACTTTGACCTCAAGACAAATCAAGACAAGCTTGAAAAATTTAATGACTGATATGACCTGATCCAACAAAGCCAAGAGGGGTATAAATAGACCAGCTCCTTCATCAGGGTTATGGCATGCCTAACGGGATGCAAAATTTGACACTGATGAGACACCTACTAATGCAAATGCAAAGAGTTTTGATCGCTGATGAAGGGATTTCAAGACCGACACTAACAGTTTCTACAGCTTCTAAGCTCAGAGCTACTACAAGACCAAAATGAAAATCAAACCCAATAATCAAAACTTCTAGGAATTTCACCTAAAACCCTAACACCAATGGAATTAACCTATGGAAAGCTTCTGACAAGTTATATGTAGGTCTGGGTAGGGGATAATAACATTTAAACAAAAACTAAGCTGACTAACAGAGAAAATCTTAGGTTTTCCAAAATTTTGACAGGGTCCGCAGGCCCGCCATTTTGTCACACGGAATGAGTCGATCTTGCGAACAAGATAGACCTTCCTAGAATCTAACGATATCTAGTGACAAGCAAGCCAATCAAAAACCATCTTTCTCTAAATATGCATTTATAAACAAAGGCAAACAAGTGTTTTAGGCCTACCTTAGGTCTAATGCAAGTTTGTGGAAGCCTCGCTCCTTTGATCCAAATGAGCTCCCTTGTTGCGAATTTGCAAACACAAACAAGCAAACAAATTAAATAGCACTTGAAAAGCTAATATCATAAAGCATACTTAACATGATGATCAAGGAATTCATGAAACAAATGACATAAGACAATTGTTGAGAAAAATGAATCTGATTGTATTAATTCAAATCAAAGAAGAACTTTACAACCTATGCCTTGATGCTGTACAAGCTCCTCCCAGGGTCCAACAAGAAGTCTCCTCTACTTTGACAAGTTTCACTCTCTTCCCAATGAAGCCAAAAAGGTATGTGATCTCTCCTCTCAAGCTTAACTCAGAAATGTTCAGCTTCCAACCTCCCTAGCAACCAGCCCAATGCCTTAATTTATAGTGCAATGGAGGGAAGTTACTAGGTCCTCCTTCAAAGGGATAAAGCCCTCCTTCAAAGGGATAGCTCCTCTCATCAAGGGATTAGCTCCTTCTCTTTTGAGATGCATGAACCACCTACGAGTGACCAATCCACGTCAAAATTCCTTCTAGAATCATCTAGAATTAACCCAAAGTGAGTTTTTAGAATAAACTTGCGCCTTTTTGACTTTCACAGGGGTCTGCACCCACTCCTTTAGGGACAGAGCGGGCAGGTACGCAGTTTTTGTAAACAAGGGGTGCGAGACTGCAGGCGACAATTTGAGACTTGCTTAGGAGGACAGTACAAGTGATGATAGACCCATATTGACTGCAAATAATCATGGTGACGATATTTTTGTGTAACAGGACCACCTGAGACAATTGGATGAGACACAGTGCATTGTCGGTAGGAGAGAGACTTCCAAGTTGAGACATATAGTTAATGCACAAGCTGACGAATATAAGCTTGGAATGGCATGATCTACTACAAAGATAGCATATGTTCTCTTTTCAGTGCACACTTAGTGAAATCATCATGAGGGAGTTGCATGAAACACCATCGATAGGACATTTTGGCGCATTTTATGAACATGAGCTATAGTGGATGGTAGACCTCCTTTATAGGAGGGTGTTTAGGCTGCAGGTAGTATCTAGCTACATCATTAGGAGACATGATAATAGATTTCACTGTGTGATTTGGCAAGAGTAGGGCGGTTTAGCATGCACTAGGATGATTCTTGATGCCTAGTGTCGAATTATTAATTGCATGCAGGTACCATTGTTGAGGCACAAATGGATTCCAACAACTATTAGTACTACATGAAAACAATTAATAAGGGTTGGGAGTTGTGCTTCTGATTTGGCTGTGGGATCCAGGGATCTAGTTGATTGATGGATCACTCCACTTCTTGATGAACAAGGTTATGACAACAAGTGTCCACTTCATTCTTACATTGATGTGTGGGGGATCGTTCATGCCTTCACCGTTCGTTGAGGCAAGTTTCCCCTATTGTTGCTCAGGATTGAGACTAGCCATGGATTGGTAGACTCTGACATCATTGAGTTGCCTTGGTAGATGGGCTCCATGGGAATGGCTTTGATCCTTACTAGTATTGTGGTCGAGAGTTACAAGAGAGGTTGATTAAGTATGTGCATAATAGATAGACAATTATGATCAAAGTAGCACACTGTCTACATGGTGGTTTCACTAGGAGACTTGTGTGGGACCCTGGGGTTATAGAGCTTGGAAATTCAACTACCATTAGGGATGAGCTAGTCGTTATAGGGGAAGATCACTCAGATATTCCATTGAACCTCAATTTTACATAATGTTTCACTTCTTAGTGATTAATTTATGTTATGGGGTGCCTCACCAGTATGGCAGTATGATCAACAGGAGGAGACCATGGTTAGCTCATGTAGACAAGGATCAAAGTAGACAAATCGTTATGATCATAGTGTTGAGATTTGTAGCTTGGGAGGTACTCCAAAACCCTAGGCTTGAGGGTTATTGAGGAGTTGGCACACAAGTGTGGCTTGCGGGCTTGAAACTCAAGCTTGGGGTTTCGTACCCATCGATGTTGGGGCCAAAACCATGATGAGATTTCTACATGTGATGGATGGAGATGATAGAGGACATCGGGATGAACCAGACATAATGAAATTGTCGAAATCCGAGATGTAGAAATTAAGATATTAATTTTTGAAGTCAATTTGTGGGTTTGGTCAAGATCAGCTAGGCGTTTAGAGACCTTGTGACAAGTTGTCAAGCCCACACATGTGATTTGATGGAGCCCTTGTACTGTGTATAAATATAAGGTGGAGGAGAGTCATTTAACATATCCAAGAAGCATATTTCATAGTATTCACATCAAGAAAGGAAGCGTGAGTGCAGGAACACAAATGTAGAAACACGTGAGTGCAGAACATGCGAGGGCAGGAACACGTGAGTGCAGGGAAGCGAGTGCAAGAACACGCGAGTGAAGGAACGCGAGAGTGAATGAACACACGAGTGTAATAATGTGTGAGTGCAGGATGGCGAGTGCAGGCAGCGCGAGTGAGGGTTTAGCGTGTAGCAGACTGCACCAAGGTGACACAGAAGCTAAACATGGCTAGGTATGTATTGTATTGATGTATTAAGGTTGAATTGGTGCTTGTGGATGGTGTCCTAGGAGAGGAAAATTTGGAAGTCTGTTAGAAGCCAAGAGGAAGGGTTTCCGAGGTGGTTGGATGCCCTAACTAGGAGCATATGCTATGACAAGGATTGGTCACTTGTGGTTTGTTGGAGGGTGGTGTGAGAGTGGACCAAGTGTGGATAGCAATTGGGCATTGATGGTCTGCTGGAGAAAAACGTGATAGTGCCCGAGTTGGAGCTTTGTGTGCAACACTTTGATGGACAAATGTAGTTGCTAGAGTGATACTTGTTGAGCTCAAGGGTTGAAGAACTAGAGGAGCAGTTGGGAAACCCTAGACTTGTGTGTGGAGAAGGAATTCTATAGAAGATGATGGGAAATCCTCCTAGCACGTGTTCATTGTGGGAGATGGACATCTTGCAGTGATATGTGGTAGGCCTTCGTGCCCTATGTTGGTCTTCATTGGAGTAGCGTAGGAAGAACATAATGGGCTGAATTACCTGAGTAGCTGAGGAGAAACATTGGGTAGATTCAGAGTTGTTCACAAGTGGAGTTGTGAACAACTCGGCAGGAGTCTCAATGTGTCAATGCTTGATGGACTAAGGCACAACTAGTGATTATATTATATAGCCAAGGTTTAGTGGTCAGATGGAATTGGATCGTTGATAGAGGTAATGTTGCAGATCGAGAGCCGAAGGACGGGAAAGTACAAGTTATGATTGAGGGGAGCTGAGAGAGTCGACTACATCAGCCAGAAGGTCAAAGTATCTTGTTGAGGATAGATTGGTTGTCGATGGACTGACACCAAGCCTCAGTTTTGTATTCTTGTATTAGTGGATATTTGAGGGCCATTATCCCTCGTACGCGAGCCCTAGACTATTGTATTATATGTTGATTAATATAACAAAGTTGGGTTGAAAAATGAAAAAAGTTGTCGATATTTTGTGCACTAGTAGATTTATTGTTGTTTATATTCCACTGTGCAAAGTAGTATCGTTGTGATTCTTGGTTTGGTAGCGTCAGAGATTTAGGATTCTATCCCAGACACTAAGGTCATGGAAATACAACATGGTATCAGAGTATATCTGAGCTACTTTGATGGACAATGAATCAGAGCGTGCACAACGAAGCAACTCAGAGGGAGTTGTGGGTGTCTAGATCATGGAGCAGAGGGTTCAACTGAAGACATGGATATGTGATTTTTGTTGAAGAAAATGTAACTAGGTTCAGTCTTCATAATGACATGATCTTTGTAAATGATGTAATAAATTATTATTGTAAATCTTGCCTCATGGGTTTCATGAGCAAGAAGTGTAATTAGGTCAAAGATTTCTTCTTGATGTCTTTAGGTTTTTATGTAATTGTAAAAGAGTCATGTCATGTATTGAAGAGCTCTTTAAGAGATTATGTGCAATGTATTCTAGACTACAAGATGTGTAGCAGCCCTCCAAAGACCAAGTGAAATCATCCAAGAAGTCTGCAATAGAAAAACAATAGATCTTAATGTCAGCTCCAAAATAAATTAAATGCATAATTTAAAGTCACGTCAGCTTGAGTAGAAGGTCACGTTGGTTCATGGATTCACATTGGCTTATTATATGTACACAAACTACTATATATACCCACGAAGGGTCAGCACAAATGATTCAATAAATTTCGGAATTGGTCTCTGAAATTTCAGGTGATGAAGGAGCAAAAGATCCACATTTCAGTGGGCTAGAACTAGGGTACAACTGCCTCCTCGGCTGGGTATAAGGAGCAACAGAACCCAGACTAATATACTCTAGACTTACCTATGGTTTAAAGGTGAAGTGCTCAGATGGATAGATTAGAGAATATTGCGGATGTGAACACTGTGACAACATGCGCTCTAGAACAGATACACTTCCTGTAATAACAATCTCGAAATATATGATTTCACATAACGGTTCTGATTCATTGAACTTAGTGACATTCTTGTATCAGCCTAAACATAAGTGACTTACATACTCGGCATATTATCTCGGCATATAAGGGTATATTACCTCCTCACATATCCTCACAGTGTATTGTTATACTTGATTACAGTATCGAAGATACAATCTTGACAACAATGGAAGGTATGGATCTCAGTGCGAGAAAGGATGTAATCACAATCTGGTGGACCTGTTCCATGGCAGTGAATGTGTTTTTGTGATGGAAAGAACCTCATAATCCCGATTGTCCTCGTATAGCCTCAGTCTCAATATCTCGTCTTATGGAGAAACACAATGATACTATCATTGCCCTCACTGTCTCGACACTTTTGTTATAATGTATACTCTATGCTACTCACAGTCAACATGATGATGATTCCAGAGAGAATACTGTGATGATCCAAGTATGGTGTAACAACAGTGAAGCCCTCGGTGCATTGATCAAAGGAGAGAATTAAGGTCACAATGAAAGATATTAATAAAGACAGAGATATTTGTAATATAATGAAGAGGATATGATGAAAATGTCAGCGATGCAACAACAATGGCTTCAGTAGTGCAGAAATCATGTCGATCTCAGCAAGGAGGAGGATAAGGTATCTTGGTCTTGGAGAGGCTAACTGTGTCAAGGGTTATGGTCTTGGTATTTGTCAATGAAATCTCTATAAGAAGAATTTTGCATGGGTTTTCCTCTCCAAGAGGGAGAGGTTTTGGCCCTGGCAGAAAGCCAATCATTTGTGTTCTTGTCTCTTTTGTTTTGGTAGCAGTTTGATGAAGCTAACTCACACACACTAATAATGAATGAAAGATCAAGCTAAGATTAAATTGCATAAATACTTCACAAATTGTTAACATGCTAAGAAGAATCATTCTAAATATACTTGCCCTAGATTCTTCAACATGGTATCAGAGGGAGTGGTTTCAAGTCATAGAAAGGGCAGAAAAGAGGCATTCAAGAATCAAGATTCTAGCAAGCTCAAGAATGGCAAATCAAACTTTAGTCATGATCAAACCCTAGATCAAAGATCAATCTAAATCAGCAAGGGCTTCAAATGTCAACAATCTTCAGATATCAGGGTATGTAACGACAATTTTGACAAGTTAATCCACAACATCTCAGTATCTCAATTTGGATACTTCTTTATATATACATACAAGGCAAGATAATGAAAATAGGCTTTGGGGTGGTTGGTGTGATCATGGTGGCAATTTAATTATTTTCTAGGGTTAAAAGTGACTTTAATTAGTTAATAAAAATAGTTTATTAAATAAAAGAAGGGAAAATGTTTTTTATTATTTAATTGAAGAGAAAGGAAAAAAAAAGGCAAAAGTCACTTGAGAAAATAAAAAAAACTCACTTAGTGACTTTATCAATTAAAAATAAAAATAAAAATGTGTTTCTAGAAGATGGGAGAAGGATCCAACACATCTTTAAAAAGGGAGGGGGTCACTTCTCAAGAATTCCATTTTGGTTATCAATTTTGGAGAATTGATTTAGCTCAAGTGAGACTGGTGCAAGGGTTTTAGGTGGAACTCTATCGCTGATTTCGATGGACCTAGAGTGCCACCCTCGTTGGCTCATAGGGAGATCACTTAGATCTTCCATTTGTGTTTGAATTTTGCAAGTGTTTGGATTGGTTTTTCATAAGGGTCAAATTCATTTTTTGGAGGCCGAATTGTTGTTGAAGATAAATTATTACTGAGGCCGAATTATGTTTGCTGGGCCAAATCCCATTTGCCATAATCTCCAGAGGGTTGAGGGTTGAGTTTGCTATTGAAGGCTAAATTCATTTTCCGGAGGTTGAGATCGATTTTCGAATTTATTTGCCAAAGATTAAATTCATTTTCCAGAGGTCGTGGTCATTCGCTGAAGTGGCCAAGTTATTTTATTGTGGTTGGGTTTATTGCTGGAGGACGCTAAATTCATTTACTGTGGCTGAATATAATTGTCGAAGGTCGAGTTTAATTTACTAATACCAAAGTTCACTAGTTGAGGCTGGGTTCATTAGCCAGGAGCTGAGATCATTTATTGGAGGCCAAGTCAGTTTACAGAGGATCGAATTCATCATTCTTGAGAGCCAAATTAGTATGGAGGAAATTAAGCTATTTCTTTCTTCCACAGACTAATATTTTGTATGTAATCCCCTGAACAAAATTAATAAAATTATGGTTGTGATCTTGAAATATGTTGGTTGCAAGTGTTTATTTCTTTAACATACAAAATGTTCGATGAAAAGTTTGCACACAAAGTCTTTGTCAAAATTGAGATAAGAGAAATTTAAAGTTGTTTTGCAAGTTGTGCTAACATATTTTAGCTAAGGGATATTATAGGTTTCCAAAGATCATTGTTACTGATCGGGATGCCAAATTTAATGGAAACTTATGGAAGGAATTTTTCAAACAAATTGGGACATCCATTAACATGAGCTCATCCTACCACCTCTAGCCAAATTTAATGGAAACTTATGGAAGGAATTTTTCAAACAAATTGGGACATCCATTAACATGAGCTCATCCTACCACCTCTAGACAGATAGGTAAATTGAAGTTGTCAATAAATGTTTGGAATCATATCTTTAGTGTTTTGTAACAGATAAGTGGAACAAATAGTTTGAATGTTACATCTGGAAAAATGTTGGTACAATCCTACTTATCACACTTTAGCAAAAATGATGTCATTTCAAGCTCTCTACAGGTATGAACCTCCTAAATGGGAGGAGTTAGCCATAAATGATATAAAAATTCCAGCTGTAAAGGATCACCTAGAGGAGATACAAAGTTATTTAGAAACTTAAGGAAAATTTAAATATCACAAGAAATAGTATGAAGCAGCAACTTGACCAACATAGGTTAGAAAATTAATTTAGCAAATGGGATTTAGTATATGTAAACATCCAACCTTATAAAAAATTATTGTTAAAACAATAAGAAAAAAACAAGTCAGCTCCTAAGTTTTGTGGACCATATTAAATTATTAAGAAAAATAATCAACTGACTTATCAGTTAACATTACGTATAAAAATTGGCTTCCATAATGTTTTCCATGTTTCTTGTTTAAAAAATATGTTGGGGAAACGTCAAACAACACAAACAACACTTCCTACATTGAAGGATGACAAAGAAGTTGTATTAGAACCAAAAGATATTATTGCCACTAGAGAAAAGTGATTACATTCCCGAGTAATTAAAGAATACCTCATCAAGTGGAAGAGCCTAGCAAAAGAAGATGATTCTTTGGAGACAAGATTTTCTTCAAAATCCCTCATTACCCATGCTTTGAGGACGAAGCATTTTTCTTGAGGGGAATGCAATGTTATGCATGCATTTTTTTTAAATATTAATGATGTAGAATTATGTAGAGAGAGCACGATCAAATATCACGACCCCTCATGTAAATGAACCTGAAGCTATATTTAATCTAAGGGCCTTCATTGTAAACATCATCATCATTGTTTTTTTTACAAGTTCGGTTATGGTTTTATATATTCCAAAAAAATAGAGAGGAGCAAGCTCCTGATACATATGGGGTTGGAAAGAGTCACGCTGAAGGAGAATAGATCGAGAACACAGTCCTGGGTACCTTTAGACATGAATCCAAAAATTCCAGAGTTTCCAACTACATTTCTAGCATACTGTCGTACAAACTGTGAAAGCAAGAAAATACACTTACATAACATAACTTCAGAAACTAAGAAATGCGGGTGAAAATTCAAAACACTTATGAGGCATTTTAATATTTGTTTACAGATTGATCTTGCTGAGATCTCTGTTTACTGCTATGATAGTTGGAGTTTTCTCCCTCCTGATTCAGAGTAATGTTTTTGAGGTAGCTGACTGTCTCCTCTAGGTGAGTGCACTTGTTGGTGAGAGAGTCTATTTCAGCCTTCTGAATCTCCAATTGTCTCTTCAAAGCTGAGTTTTCAGATCTCACTTGAATCTTTAAGTCTTGGATTGTCTCTCTTAACTTAACGACCATGAATTTGTGAGCTCGACATGTAGTGCATTTCTCGTTTTGGGAAGCTCAGTCTACTGGATTCAAGTCCATGGTTGAGTGGTCTTCTACTATCTTATGATTTGAAATATGATCCTCTGTGGTATGCTAGTTCTTCCTATTGTCTCTGTTGGGTGAAGGCATTGTTGTTGTTCCCCGGAGCTTGATAGGATGATGCTTATGGACCTTCTTGTTGATTGGATGAAGATCCAACTTCCCTTGATTAAGGCTCTAGTCTGTTAGCTTGATTCGATACAGAAGGCAAAAGGAGGCTAGCTTCACTGAAGAGAAAGTGAAAATGGAGTGAAGAAAGTGGCCAGAAATAAGAGCAAATATGGGCGAATAGGTAAAGGAAGAGGAGAACGAGGATAGATTGAGGCTCACGATGGGATTGCGAGCATGAGCTGGGGACAACTTGGGATCGCAGAGAGGGGGACCGTAATGAAATGAGAGGGCCGAGGGAACATGGAGAAGGAGGAAGGAGTGCATGCATAGAAGAAAGGAGGGGGAAGCAGAATGACAGAGAGAATGCTGGAGTGGGAGATCCACATGTAAAACAGAGGAGGATCGAGGAGTGAAGTGAGGAGTGGGAGGCCCGAAATTTAAAGGAGAGGGGGAGCGATGGAAGGTCAATTCAACTAGGTAGAGATGGTAACCATGAAAAGCCCGATTGGAGGAAAAAAGCATAACTTAGATCAAATGGAAGGACAGGTTAAGGCATAATGATGAGAGTGGAGTCACAAGATCTCCAGGACTTGTCAACCATAAGGGAACCTCTGCGAGGATAACTGTGGGTACACCAAATCACATAAGTGTTGAAACTCAAAATATAATCTTTGGAAGATATTTTTGTCATGAAATTTAAATACGGACGAAAGGAATAAGGAATAGGTATGGAGAACACCTCCTCAACTACTCTTGTTTCCCTTCAGGTCTGGCTACTGCCAAATTGGCATGGTGGTCAACGGAGCTGTTGTTTTCCTGCAAGATGTGTTTAAAAGTGACATTTCCTACGTCTTCCATATTTTGCCTTATTCTATTGAGGATTTTGTGCATGTAAACATTTGGAGGGGTTCTTCTATTGATCATGGCTTCAGTGACGATTGCTGAATCTCCCATTATAATAGGATCTTTGATTTCCTTTTTTTTTAGAATCTTGGTGCCCATTAGCAGGCCATAAGCCTCGACCCTATTGTTAGAGGCTTCCCCCAACCCCCACTCATAAGTGACCAGATTATTTCCCCCTGGTTTGAGGAGGATCCCTCCTACTCCATCTCTACATAGATTTTTTTTGGAGGCGCCATCAAAGAAAAGACAATGCATGTTCAGATTTCCTTTCCATGTTGAAAATTCTTCCTTATTTAATCTAATTTTCCAGTTTTGAGTTGGGGGTCTAACATTGGAACTGATATTCCAATTACTTCTAATAGTTGCTTAGCTGATCCAATTCCTTTCTTCTTATTGGAGGTTGCTACTATCTATTGCTTTTAAACCTTTCATGTTTAGAAATTCTGAAGTGAGGCCCCAAGTCTTTGACAAAACTCTTCCAATCTTTGGGGTTTGGTCTTTGAAGATGTTTTGATTTCTTGAGAGCCAAATCTGCCAACAGAGAAATGACGAGAGACTTTCCCAGAACCTTTTGATGGTTTGCTTGTTCTTCAATGAATATGGGTATTTTTTTCCATTTAGTGAAGAAGTCATTAAAGGTTGTAGAGAAGTTAAGCTCCATTTCCAGAGGACTTGGGAACTGCTTCCAACACTCTCTAGCAAAGGGGCAATCCAAGAAGAGGGGTTGGATGGATTCTTCTTCATTTAGACACATTGAGCACCTTGACGGACCAAAGAATCCCTTTCTTTTGAGGTTATCAGCTGTGAGAATTCTATCTTTTAGGAGAGTCTAGCTGAAAATCTTGACTTTGGGGAGGCTTTCTGTCTTCCATATAGATTTCCAGGGAGGAAAATCTTGTTCATCTTGTTGTGCCTGGAAAATGATGTTCTAGACTTGATTGAGTAAGCACCCCCACTAGGATCCCAGATAAATGTGTCTTCAGCTTCCAGATTTGTTGGGGCTGATCCTTTGAGATGGAGGACTAAGAGATCCCATTGGCTTTTTAAATTTGGAGGCAGATTTGGAATGTGCCAGTCATGCCAATTTCTATTTTTCCATCGAGATATAGAGTGTAGGGATGTTAGCCCCTTATCTTGCATCCATTCTCTTAACTCCTGGAAACCTGGGAAGGATGATAAAGGCTCTTTCCCCATGATTCTGTCTCCCCAAACCTTGATACTTTTTCCATTTTGAGTAGCTTTGAAGTGTACTTGGTGATAGTAGGTAACACTTTTTTGACTAGCTTCCATACTTGTGAGCAAGGCCTTATAGGGACATTTTCATCCAGCAAGTGAGTTCTTTGATGATTCATATATTTTAAAGCCAAAATTTGTTTCCACCAACTGTCCTTTCCGGTTATCATTCTCCATATAATTTTGGCCCCAAGGGCAACATTCATGATTCCTGGCAGCCTTATGGATAAACCTCCCTTCTCATAAGGCAAAATTACTTGTTCCCATTTGACCAAGATGAACTTTTTGGTCTCGTTTTTCCCTCCCTTCCATAGAAAACCCCTGATTATTATCTCCATTTGTTTGTGGATGCTGGCCAGAGCTAGTATAGTGGCATATTGGTAAATTGGTAGCGCAGTGAGCATGGCTTTGATTAGGATCACCCTGCCCACTATGTTCAACCACTGCATGCCCCAACTTTGGATTTTTTCCTTCATCTTTTTAGTTTGTGTGCTCCATAACTCAGCCTTCATATTTTCTTTTGATATGGGTAGTCCTAGGTAGAAGAAGTGACTCCAATTTGCCTGTATGGGAATCTCTAGGATCTGTGATATTCTTTGCATGGTGCGGGAGGAAGCATTCCAGTCATATATTCTACATTTTGCATTGTTTAGGAGACCACTTGAAACCTCCATGAATTTATCTAAGATTTTTTTGAACCTTTTGGCAATAATGCATGAGGCTCCACCCATCAACAATGTGTCATATGCGAACAGGGAGTGATTAATGCTTCTTACACCATGTGATATGTGAAAACCAGTTAGTGTTGTTTCTCTCCTGCTCTTTTCCAAAGCTCTACTTAACGAATATGCTATTATTATATATAAGAAAGGGGAAAGGGGCCAACCCTACCTCAACCCTCTGGAACTTTGAAATAAGTTCCGTTTATCAACGGGGTTATCCATGGTCCCATAATGCAGGCACTGATTACCTCAATGATGTCGTTTTAGAAGCTAAATTTCTTTAAGACAACAATAAGGTAAGGAAGTCTTACACAGTCAAAGGCATTGGCCATATCCAATTTTATGATGATTCCATGTTATTTTTTCAGCATGCTTGAGTGTAGTGCTTCTTGGATAACTTGAGGAGCAGAGGGGAGGGAGCCTGGGGTTAACTTGAGGAGAAGAGGGGTTGTTTGTTTACCAATTTTTTCTTTTTAACTTGTTCCCATTTTGCTTCTGACTCTTCTAAATTTTCACTTTCTTTTGTTTTGGACATCTATTTGCAAAATGACCATATTCATGACATACCTTGCATTTAAATGGTATCTTCTCATAGTCCAACTATTGTATGTGCGTCCATTGGTCTACTTTGATCTTCACTGCCTCCAGTATGCCCTTCCCTAGATCCACTTCAAGGCATATCCTCACACAAGAATGCATGTTCTCTTTTGGTTCACATCTATCGATATACTTCCCCATTGCATTCCCGATGGCCCTGACTGATTCATCGCCCCAACAATGTAGGGGGGGATGGGGGAGTTTGACCCAAACTAGCACCGTGCTAGTGACATCCATTTCAGGGTTGAATTTGGGGGTCCATCTGAATAAATACAAGCCTCGAATGTCCATGAAGTATGGTTCGTTTCTGAAGATTAGGTCTCGATCTTCCTTTGTTTCGAAATGAAAGGTGTAGTACCCTCTTCCACAAAATCTTATGGAGATTTTTTCATTTATTGAAGAGGACCAATTCCTCTCAACCCATTTCTAAACCGAGCGTGGTGAGGGCCAGAGTCTTGTAAACTAGCTGACCAAACACGTTTTAGATAGATACAGAGTCACCCGGCGGGGGAGAGACGGAGGTAGAGAGATCTCAGGGATGTCTTCGAGTTTCTTCACAAACTTGGATACCGAAGGTCTGGTTCTTGGAGGGCCAATGGCAAAAATCAAAGATGCAAAGGCATCTGCATTTTCATCGTGCTCAAAGGTCAAATTTTCTGGAGGAGGGTCTCCATCCTCCGATCAGGACGTATCTTGTGCCTTGGGAGGCTATTAGGGTGCACCAGGGAAGGGTACACGTGAGAGCGCGTGCAGTTCGATAGTCCGACCACTAGGTTTAACATCATCATCATCATCATATATATATATATATATATATATATATATATATATATATATTATTTCAAATTTTGTTGTAACAAAGACTTGGTTTATTTCTCTAGAGATGAATACACTTAGCAAGGAATTTTATATCATGTTTGACATATCTATTGAAAATTTGGAAGCTCAGGGATGAATTCCTAAATATATAAAATCTAAAAATAGCAAGTCTAAAAATATAATTTCTAAAAATATTAAGTTTAAAAATAGAAATTCTAAAATTTGAAAGTCTCAAAATAGTAAATCACCTTGCGTCAATTGGTAATCAAGTATTTTTGATGGAAAATCTCTTCTAATCATCAATCAATCCTAATAGTTCAATTTCAATTTATTCATCAATATTATCATGATTATTATTATTATTATTATTCTTATGATACTATTATATTATTATTAAAAATAAATTCAAGTAACTCATTCATGACTCTCAATAATGTTCTTATCACTCTCATTATTGGCATGGCATATTGTTAAAATTGGAAACTAGGGCCAAACTCCACATGGATCATCTTATTTATGACAATCGATATTTTTCTTGGATTCCTCTCTTCGAGAGGTGTAGGATTGATCTAAATATCATATGATTCAGACATGTACAAATGAAGTTATGAATTTATTTTGATTATGGACAAATTGTCAAGGTCGGCCAACAAACTCATGTAGGCTCAGAAGCCCAAAAGTCATGTCTATTCCTCCTCATTTGGACACACTTCATTTCTCACACATCTGTCTCTCCTCACATGATTGGGTACAAATTTCTGGGCAACTCTCCACATGTGTGAAGAAGGATTGTACTTTTATGTTTTGACTTATGCGTTGACCAAGTTTGACTGTGATTTTTCGGGACTGTTTTGGGCTGATTCAGAGGACTGTTGGAGGCTGAGTTTGAACGAGATGTTTTGGAGGTCAAATCTGTCCTGTTGACTAGCGTTAATTTTTTTGGTTAGGGATCTTTTACTGTTGTTATAAATTATCAAAATTTGTAAATTGTACTATCTCTCTTGGGTAAACTATTGAAGACTAAAAGAAGATTTGATCAAGGGTTTCTCCACATTGGTGTTTGTCCCTGGCTGGTGCCACATCTTGTGTCCTCTTGCCTTGGCTTGTCTTCTACTATTTATGTTTATGTTCTATCAACATTTTACTTACATGTTTATGTGATTTCTAAACTGAAATTGATATTGGGCTCATAAATAAATTGAAGTAAAATTGCTCTAAAACATAGAACATACCATTGTTGCCTAAAATTAACATGGTATCAAAGGTGAGGTGAACACAAAGCCCAAGCAAGAGTGAAAGAGAAATAACAAAAGACAGTTGGACAAGGACAAAAGACTCAATGGGTTCCCCATCCTACTTCTGGGCTGAAGACAAGCTCCATGATAAATCTAACTGTCATGGATGGAAGATGTCTCTTTATTTGACCTTGGAAGAGAAGGAAGTGATGGATTATGTGCAAGGTAAAATACCCGAGCCTCCTTCAAATGCACCGACTACTGCGAAGACCAAGTACAATAAGGCTGAAGTCAAGAGAAGAAGATTATTAGGGATTCCATTGACAAGAATTTGGTGGCCTATATCTCCGAATTGAAGACCTCCAAGGAGATATACGACAGGTTGGTCAACATGTTCAAGGTTATAATGTTAATCAAATTCTCTTTCTCAAGAATAAGTTAAAGGATATTAAGAAGGGCAAGGACGAGGACATTCAATCCTATTTCTTGGGGATTAATGAGATAAAGAATGATCTACTCTCTATTGGAGAAGTCATTCTTGATAGGGAACTTACTCTCATCACCCTTGGAGGACTCCCACATGAGTGGTATGTATTTAGAACCACTATACTCAACAATGATCAAATTCCAAGGTTTGAAGAATTGATGTCGAGATGCATTCAAGAAGAAACAAGAATGATGGAGTAATCAATGCCTTCCAATAGAAGCAACCTCGCTGCATTCTCTGCTCATGCCAAAAGGAGGAATAATGTAGGGTCTAAAGTTCATTTCCATGGAAAGCCTAGATCTAAGGGAGGAAGGAAGGGCAGATGCTTTGTTTGCAATAAGTTTGGCCACTATGCAAGGGAGTGTCCTAATAAAAGGGATACACCTCGAGATGATGATTATCATAAAAACTCTAGGGGCAACTTCAACAAAAACAAAAACAATCAAAGGAATGGTAGGTCCAATGGCAAAAGAAAAAGGAATGCGAGACGTCAAGGAAATGGTCGACCCTCCAAGAAACCAAGGAACTCCAAGTATGATGAATCCAATGTTGTTAACAATAAGCAAAAATAGTAATATCTTGTATCGGCCCTGTCCACTACCTCTCCTCCGGACACTTTGGGAAATTGGCTAATCGATAGTGGTGCCTCAAGGCACTTCACTTGATACAAGGAAGCCCTCTCGAATTTGATAGAAAAGGAGACAAACTTGGAGATCATCCTTGGAGACGATGCCACCTATCCTGTGAAGGGAGTAGGGAATGTTACCCTTCAATTGAATCAAGGTAACACTATTAATTTGCAAGAAGTAATATATGTACCCAATCTCGAGAAGACCCTGGTGTCCATTTCAGTAATGGAAGATAAAGGATCAAGGTGGATTTTATCGATGGAAAGGTACGTGTTTGGAAAAGAAATTTCAAGGATGATTTTACTCTAGGGTTTAGGGTTGACAATTTGTATCAATTTGGAGGAAGTCCATTGGGAGCCATGTCTTGCAACACATCTCTACAATCTAAACTATGGCCCCGAAGGTTCACCCATCTTCATTATAAGGCCCTACCTGATGTGAGACAGATGGTGACAGGTATCCCTGAGTTCAAAGTAGAGCATGAAGGTGTATGCCCGAGATGTGTCGAAGGAAAACTTACAAGGGAACCATTCCCCTCAAGTAATAGCAAGACCACAGACATATGGAAATAGATCCACTCCGACATATCTGGTATGATTCCCGTAAACTCCTTGGGAGGATACTTATATTATCTCACCTATGTGGATGATTATTATTGCAAGACCTCGATCTACTTCTTGAAGAAGAAGGATGAAGTGTTCACCTGGTTTCGACATTTCAAAGCCTTGATCGAAAACCAATTCGAGAAGAAAATCAAGATATTGAGGACTGATAATGGGACTGAGTATGAATTCAATGAATTCCAAGATTATTGTAGAAAAGCTGGCTTTAAGAGGGAGACTACAACGCCATACACTCTTGAGCAAAATGGTGTGGCTGAAAGGAAGAATCACTCTATTGTAGAAGCTGTCTGTGCCATGTATGTTTCTATGGGGTGAAGCTGCAAATACCGCCATGTATGTTCAAAACCGATGTCCTCATCAAGCATTAGACTCCAAGACTCCCAAAGAAATGTTCACTAGTAAGAAACCCGATGTCTCTCATTTTAGAATTTTTGGAAGCCCTGTATATTTTCATGTGCCGAAAGAGAAAAGAAGCAAATTGGGTGCATTTAGGAAGAAATGAATCTTTGTGGGCTATAGTGAAAATTCTAAGGGATATAGAATTTATGTGGCTAGTCAAAAGGAAGTTGAGATAAGTCATGATGTCACCTTCAATGAAGATATGGCCCTCAAGAAGATCAACAACCTTCCTATCCTAAGGAAGGACAAAGAAGCTGACACAGGAAATCGGGGTGAAAAAGAGGACGAAATAATGCTTGATGTTGATGAACTTGTGGATCCTATTGATTCACTCCCTCAAGAGCCTTCTTCCTCCAAGAGGAGACTCTCATGGCTTAGGGATACTCTCTAAGATGTTGAGAGGCACATTGCACCAAGGGGAACTTTCCATGAAAGCAAGAAGTTGAATAGGTACCAAGGATATTTGACCACCATGAGCACTATCATTCAAAATGAGGCTTCATCATTCAAAGACGCCATGAAGGAACAAGTATGGAAGGATGCTATAAATGAAGAATACGAGTCAATTATGAAGAATGATGTCTAGGATGTGGTCCCTAGACCCCAGGAAAAATCAGTTGTCACTTCTAAATGGCTCTACAAAATCAAGTATGGAGCTAATGGAAGTGAAGAAAAGTTCAAAGCTCGATTTTGTTGCTCGAGGCTCCTCTCAAAAGGAAGGTGTAGATTATGATAAGATATTGCACCTATTGCCCGATACACCGCCATTCGCTAGATCATAGCCCTTGTTGCCTCACAATGATGGAACCTACATCAGATGGATGTCAAGGCTGCCATCTTGCATGGTTCAATCAAAGAGGAAGTCGATGTGGAACAACCTGAGGGGTTTGAAGTTCATGATCGGGAATATCATGTATGCAGGTTGAAGAAATATCTCTATGGATTGAAGCAAGCACCCCGATCTTGGTATGAGAGGATCGATAACTATCTTATGAAGCTGGGATTCACTAGAAGTGAAGTCGATCCGAACCTTTACTTTAAGGTTGAAAATGATAAACCTCTCATTTTGGTACTTTATGTGGACGACCTCTTTCTGACAGGTGCAAACCCTCTCATTATCAAATGTAAGAGGGAGTTGGCTTCTGAATTTGAGATGAAGGACCTAGGACCGATGCACTATTTCATAAGGTTGGAGGTATAACAAAAGACAGGTGAAATTTACCTCTCTCAAGGAAAATATATTGTGGATATATTAGAAAGACTTGGGATGGTGGACTGCAAGCCTGTGACTACTTCGATGGAACTTAACTTTAAAGGCTATGTGGTAGTGATGTTGGACCTGAATTGGGAAATGCTTCTGAGTATCGTCAAGTCATAGCAGTGTTGATGTTCTTGGTGAACTCCCGTTCGGACATATGTTTTGCAATTAATGCATTGAGCCAATACATGGTTGAGCCTCATCATATACATTGGATTGTTTCCAAGAATCTTCTGAGATATCTTCGAGGCACAATCACTCATGGACTGAGATACACTGCCGGAAATGTGAGGCTACATGGTTATTTTGATGTTGTTTGGGCTAGAAGTGTGGTGGATTGCAAGAGCACTTCTGGATGTTGTTTTTCTTTGGGTTCTGTTTCGATATCTTGGATGAGAAGGAAGCAAAAATCAGTGTTGGAAATACTGAGAGGGGGGTGAATCAGTATTCCTTAGCAATTAACACTTTTAAATCTTTTCAGAGCATTAGTTAATCTTCAATTATTATTAATGCTTATGCAGTAATAATAGTAAATAAAAGAACATATTAGACACAATAATTTTAGGTGGAAAACCCCCTCCAACTACCACGCTGAAGTGTTCACAGGCTCCAACCTGTAGGCGACTTCATGCACCAACCTAGCACCTCCCTTCCACTCTATAATGACTTAAATGAGACAAGAGTGTGGATTCCCATACTAGGGACAACAATCCACGATACAATATGATTTAAAATGATTTTGACTGAACACCCAATCACACTATGACCCATAACCCAACCATGACATCATCCCAACAGAGACTCCTATACCTCCCAATAATGCCTTTTCGACTCTAGGCAGATTGACTCTTTTAGAATAATGACTCTTCCAATGATGCCACTTTTAGAAATGGCTCTTTTACAACTTTATAATGATGACTCTTGGCCTTGACACTTCTTCACAATATACGAATGGCTGTCATGTGGTATCAAAACTAACTGTGACATATAGAGACATAGAGATATAACCGAGACCCTGTATGTACTTACGTTGTCCTGAAAAAATATATGTCAGAGATGATACTCATTTTCAAATGTAAACACTAATCATACATACCTTATTGAAGGATACTTACCCTTGACTGTTGATGTGTGGTCCTTACTGCAGTGATCCTTGAATGCCTTCTAGGAGCTTGATATTGAATATGTTGTATCTATGTAATTTTGGATCTCCATCGTCTGAAATTTCTTCATTTAGTATTCATCTGAGTCTTCTTTCCAACCCCATAGGTATGATCAAGATTGGATTCTTCAAGAAAGAGTTATGCCCAATCTCCCATGATGACCTAATTATAGATTGGTTCAGTAGAGAGAATTTGTACAAAGTTCCACGTGTCACTATTACGACCTTCAGGCCTGAAAATGCTAATAAAAAACTATAGTTCATCCTCTTTCTGTGACTATTTACGAAATTTGAATCCAATGCTCAGAGAAAAAGCTATGACGATTTTCCCAATGTCACCTATTTGACATGGAATTCGAGAGCCTGCAAAAACCCTAACTTCCTCAGATCATATCTCTAAAAATATAGTGAAGAAAGATCGAAAATTCGGTCACAAGGTTCATCAATATTTCCGTTCAAATGGGTTTTAATTTCCACTTATGAAGCTTCGCAGAAAAAAAGTTATAGTGAAAATTCCACGATGACCTGTTTGAAGCCTCAAAATCCCTACTAGAGGAGGACGTGAGGGTCATTATTTATATGAATTTCTTGAGTTGAGAGGGTTCTCAACAAGTGAATGTTGGAGGGGTTTTAGGAGATTTTTTTATTATTAATTATTGACTATTCAATGAACACAACCAATTATGAGTGCCATGCCACAACTCCATAGGGTTTTAGCCCACTAACTGGGGTTACTAACTTCAAACATGAATATCTCTCAAACCGTGAAGAATTACTTGGCATACCATTTATCAACAGAAACATATCGACGAGTAGAATCCATCTAGAAGATCCTTGACTCATAATAGAGTAAGTTTTCAAGTCAAAAAGCCCATGCAAGATCGGGGTAGCCCTTGGTGCTACTTGGGTTGACATCAATGACAACCATTGATCAACAATCGGTTGCCTTGAGCACCACCGAGGCCGAATACATAGCTGCTAGTATGGCCTCCTGTGATGCTATATGGTTGAGGAAGCTCTTCAGTGAGTTGTTTAGACATGCGCTGGATACCACCGTGATCCTCTGCGACAACCAGAGTGGGATCTGGTTATCAAAGAATCTTGTGTTTCATGATCGCTCCATGCATATAGATATCAAGTACCACTTTATCCGGGATATGGTACAACGAGGAGAAATAAGGCTCCATCACATTGGGACTGATGAGCAGGTTGCCAATGTTCTGACAAAGCCCCTGGGGAAGGTCAAATACTTGGCCTTCCAAGAACAACTTGGAGTTGTGGAGAGACCCTATGAGGGTCCTGTATGAGATGGATATTAAGCTATGGGAGCTCTGGGGGGCTTGGGGTACTTCTTGGAGCAGTGAGAAACCATAAGGAGAGTGGTTCAGCCTTCCCCTAGTGCTTCGCTGTGTATAGGGTGAGTGGTTCATCCTTCACCTGTGATACCCCTTGGCAACATGTGAACAGGATGAGTGGTTCATCCTTCTCCTGCCAAGACATCCTACCCATGCAGTCTGGGACTCATGGGAAGTACCTCTCATCTGGCCAATGAGTATGGAAAGGAGGATAGGGACCATAGTACTACCGATGGACGCATTGTGTACTACCATACTCCCTATGCTAGGATGTCCGATATTGATCTGGGATCAACGGGAACTGACTTTGGGTCAATAAGAGTGGCATGAGACACTCTCTTTTGATTGGAACTGACTTCGGGTCAGTAATGTTGAAGGAAGTGTAACTAGGTTCGGTCTTCATAAATGTACTTTTGATATTTGTACTTATTCAAGAAAAGAAACATTATTTTTATAATATATGACAATGAGTTTCTTGCTCATTGTAGTAGCTCTAGCACATGTCAAAGTGCTATAGTCAAGAGAAAATATTAAAGGCCTTAAGGGCATGTTACACTATGTATAAATATATATTAAAGTCAAAGGGAAACCTCCAAGCAAAGTCAAGTCTACTCCTAGGCAATGGAAGTTTCAACAAGCTCCTTCAAGCATGCTACAAGACCATGGAAACTATTTGAAGTCCGCTCAACAAGTCAGCCACCAAACTACCCTCAAAGTCTGCCTACAATTAAGAGGACAAGTCGGCCTAAATATAGTCAGTCAATTTGGCTTAAATGGAGGGACACTCCTCTATTATAGAGGTTGTCCACTCCAAAGACAACATATCAATTGTGCTCTGAAATCCGCAAGAGAAAGAGAACAAGAAGGTCGAAGGAAGCTAAGGTAAAGGGGCTACTAGGGCAGAGAAGAGAAGAGGAGGAACAATGAAGAGTATGGGACTATTTTTAGGGTATGCACAGTCACACGTGTGAGGGAATGAAGGACAATCTGTGGCTATAACAATAGTAAGATCACAATTAGATATTTCTGTTTGTTTGGGGCTAAAACTAGGCCCATAAAGGCCTCCTACTCTAGCGTGGAAGAAGGACATAAAGCGAAGTAAGAAAGGAAACCGAAGTATAAAGGATTGTTTCTAGGACTAGAAACAATCACACATGCAAGGTGCAATAACGGTATGTCTGAGCCATAACAAAAACTAGTGAACAATTCATTGTTTGGATGAGTGATCAAGTTTACAAGGACTCCCAAGCCTAGCGAAGGAGCCTATCTCTCTATGGTAAAAGGACTCTAATAGGAAGACAAAGTGCTGGAAGACAAAGTGCCAAAAGAAGTGCTGAGGTATATGGTGAAGAAAGGAGTAAAGACTTGACTTGTGGTTGGAGGATCTCTTAGTCAAGGGTCTAGATTTTGGCATTGATCAATAGAAGCCTCAATAAGAGAAATTCACTAAAGGGTTTTCCTCTCAAGAGAAGAGAGGTTCTGGCCCTGGGAGAGAGCCAACATCTTGTGTTCTTGTTTTTATGTTTTGGTAGCAGTTTGATGAAGTACACACATATGCACTAATAATAAGAAGAAGAAGCATAAGCTAACAAGAAAAGTAAAAAGACTCCACAAATTGTTATCAAGTAACGAAGAATCACACTAAACTACTTTGCCCTAGATTCTTCAACAAGTAAGAGTGGTATGAGACACTCTCTTTTGATTCGCACTGACTTTGGGTCAATAGAGAATGGTATGATACATTCTCGATCACTTCTTCTTCTTCATATTTCAGCAGAGCAGTGCATGTATGGCAAAGATGGTACAGATTGGCAGATGGATTTTAGCAGGTGGAGTTCTCCCTAGTTGAGAGGGAGTGTTAAAATTGGCAACTAGGGTCAAACTCCATATGGGTCATATTATTTATGACAGTTGATATTTTTCTTGGATTCCTATCTCCGAGAGGTGTAGGATTGATCTAAATATCATTAGATTCTGACATGTACAAATGAAGTTATGAATTTATTTTGATTATGGACAAATTGTCAAGGTCGGTTAGAAAACTCATGTACGCTTAGAAGCCCAACAATGAAGTCTATTCGTCCTCAGCGTTTGCCTATAAATAAATGATGCCTCCTCCTCATTTGGACACACTTCACTTCTCACACATCTCTCTCTCCTCACATGATTGGGTACGAATTTCTGGCCAACTCTCAACACGTGTGAAGAAGGATTGTACTTTTCTGTTTTGACTTTTGCGTGGACCAAGTTTGACTGTGATTTTTGGGGACTGTTTTAGGCTGATTCAGAGGACTATTGGAGGCCGTGTTGACTGGGTTCGACCAAGCTGTTTTGGAGGTCAAATATGTCATGTTGACCAGTGCTGACTTTTATGGTTAGGGCTCTTTTGCTGCTGTTATAAATTATCAAAATTTGTAAATTGTACTATCTCTCTCTCCTAAACTATTGAAGACTAAAAGAAGATTTGATTAAGGGTTTCCCCACATTGAGGTTTGTCCCTGGCTAGTACCACATCTTGTGTCCTCTTGTCTTGGTTTGTCTTCTACTGTTTATGTTTATGTTCTATCAACATTTTACTTACATGTTTATGTGTTTGCTAAACTGAAATTGATATTGGGCTCATAAAGAAATTGAAGTAAAATTGCTCTAAAACATAGAACATACCATTGTTGCCTAAAATTAACACATATTCCTCTTACACTCTCATTAATGCTTTTACACTCTCTTACACTCATTAAAGCACGTCATAAAAGATTCTCTTACACTCTCTTACACTCAATAAAAACATGTCATAAAAGATTCCACTTACGCACTCTTTAATGCATATGTTACACACTCTTAAAAACATAATTTACAAAGGCATGCTTACCTCCTTAATGACATGGATTACATTTTCTAAATGGGCATGAGTTACATTCTTCTTGGCATGCAAGTTACTCCCTTATAGCATGGATTCGTTGTTCCTCCTATATATGCGTGTGTTGTGAAAGAAGAATTTGAACTTGAGAAAGAGTTGGAGAGAGTTGAAAAAGATTGCGAGAGAGAGACTTGGAGAGTAAGAGCACAACTTTGTGAGCTAAGGTTGATTCAATATTTCAGTGTTGATTCAGTTGAAGGGAAGGTTGATTTAGTGTGTGCATTAACTGTTGCTACTAGATCTTCATGCTACAACTTGTTCAGATTTGGGTGAACTTATTCATTCTCTTGATCTCTAATTGTACTTTGTATATTTGTTGAACAATTAATTTATAATAGAAGAATAATTTGGTTAGGTTTTCCCCTTGTGGGTTTTGCCCTAGTCATTGGACCTAAATTCTCTGTGTTTCATTTTATATTTTATTGTCTTTTATTTTGCATTTGATTTATGTCGTATCTACAATTACTTATATAATATTTCAACATATATAAGTTTTGTAATAAGTGATTGTTACAACATAGAACATCAAAATTTCAACATGGTTTCAAAACTTTGGTGAAAACTAATTCAAGAAGACAAGTTCTATTTGTAGCTCTCTATCTGCTTAAATATCTATTGTTGTCTACTCCATTTGCAACTCTTTCTCTGCTGGAATATCTCTTGCTGTCCACTCCATTTCAAGTTCTCTTTCTACTGAAATATATTTTGTTGTCTGTTCCATTTGCAACCCATTTTCTGATAAAATATCCCTTGTTGTCCACTCTATTTACAACCCATTTTCTGTTGAAATATCAAGTGTTGTCCACTCTATTTGCAGCTCATTTTCTGCTGAAATTTTACTACTAAAACATCATTGCTGAATTTCACTGTTGAAATCTGAATGCAGATAGTAATTAAGGTGTTGCATGTGTTTAATAGTTGTGGTTTTGGTACTTGTTGATGCATGAAAAAAATAAAGAGTACTTTTACTCATGTTTATGCATCTGCAAGAAAGTGTTGCCTTGAAAAAAAATATAATGCATAGAAAGTTATGAAAAAATAATTGATAGGAATTGAATGTTGAAGATGGGGGGTTTCGACTCTCTCACATTATATGAAAAATGTCATAATCTTATGGGGTTTGGAAATTTTGATATTAGAGTTTACTAATAATAGTGGTTGTAGGTAAGAATCATAACTTTTGCAAAAGATGAAATGATAATTTTCTAAACTAACTTTTTTTACAATTATCAAAGATTGATTATAAGTAATATCATTGCAGACAATGAAGTCAATATGGATAATTATTGTGACATGTCTTCACTCTAGGATCAAGATTTGAAGATCTTTATAAAATCAATGTAAGACTTATCCATGCATTGATTCATGATAAGTAATCATCAATATTGATTGTGGCACCGAAAGATCAATCATCTTCACTATAAAACATTACATCATCTGTAAAAGATGGTTTTTGAAATCCCTAAGATAGAGTGTACCATGAGGGAGTTTTTCAGGTGGTTTTCAAGAAGATGCATTTCTTTTGCCAATGATATATGACTAATGGATAGTGGTAACTTATCAACACCAGATCAAGAGGGAGCTAACAACTTCCTTCGATTCTCATTAAAAAATAAGTTTTTTCAAGTCTTGTGATGTTTCTTTGTGTCACTGATCTTGTTTAGATTTATCTTTATAGATAATTGGTTATTCTTCCTACATGAGTATTTGAATGATTCTTTCATTAACTTCTTGATGAGGATGCGATCAAGAAAAGCATACCCTGAAGATCATCAAGGTGCAGAATAGTGCAAGAAGAGTAAAATCCAAGAGGAAGTTAGTGCAAGGATAATGAAGGAGCCACTCTCACATCTAGAGAAGAAAGAAAGACTTGCCTCATCACCAGGTATATGTGCATTATGTTTATTTACTTTGCTACTATTGTTCTTGCTCTTATTATGGGATCAACAGGTACACTTGATAAATGTGAGAATTGATTCCTTTGTATCGAGATTAAGGAAGATGTCGAGCAATTCCTTGACTTGAGTGGACATGAAGTGGACAAGAGCTCAAGACTTCTGCAATGACGTTTGAATCAAGAAAGAGACCACAGTATTGTATAACAAATAACAAAATCATGTGGCTAAGAGAAAGAATAGAACTATTATGGAAGCATTCAAAGCTATGTTGCATGATAAAAAACTACTAAAGTTTATATGGGAAGAAGTTGCTAACACAGTTGTCTATGTTCAAAATAGGTCTCCTCACCATGCCCTAAACAACAAGACTCCAAAACAAGTCTTTTCTAGTGAAAAACTCGAGGATGGGAACTTGAGGATCTTTCACTGCCCTATATACTTCCATGTGCCAAAATAATGTTGCTCCCAGAGGAACCTTTAGAGAAAGTAGAAAACCATGTTGGTTCCAAGGATATGTTGTAGCCATGAGCAACATTATTCAAGTTGAACCATGCACTTTTGAAGAAGGTGTGAAGGCTCAAGTGTGGAAATATGCAATGGCTAAAGAATATGCATCCATCATTCATAATGATGTATGAGAAGTGGTTCCAAGACCCCAAGGTAAATATGTTATCTTCTAAATGGCTATATAAAATTAAACATGGTGTTGAGACAATATTGAAAAATATAAAGCTAGATTTGTGGCCAAAGGCTTCTCTCAAACAGAGGGAATAGACTATGATACAAATTATGCACTTGTTGCTCATTATACAACCATATGATTTATTGTGGCTCTAGCTGCTAGCCAATGATGGTCCCTTCACCAAATGGATGTGAAGATTGTTTTTTGGCATGGCTTCCTCAAGGAAGGAGTATTTGTGGAGCAACCACAAGGATTTGAAGTACATGACCGGAAAGCTCATGTGTGTAGACCAAAGAAAGCCCTCTACGATTTGAAACAAACTCCAAGATCTTGGTATGCCCGCATTGATAGCTTCTCGATGAAGCTTGGTTTTACTATAAGTAAGATTGATCCAAATTTTTACTTCAAAAAAATCCAAGATATGCCTTTGATTTTAGTATTATATGTTAATGATTTATTTTTAATTGATAGTGAACCTCTTATCCTCTAGTTTAAGAGGGAGTTAGCTTTTGAATTTGAAATGAAAGATCTTCATTTATGTTGATTTTTGGTAGCATCGGATGTGCTCTAGCCTTGAAATTTGGAGGAGAGGCTAAAGCACATGAGATCTCCAAGACCCAAAAATTGTTTTGAGAAATTCCATCGAGATGATGAGTTATTAAAATAATTAATATTTTTAATGGGTTCCTATGTCTAAACTTAGGAAAATAGAAATATGGGTATTAATAAAGATAAGGATGAGAAGCTTCTAAGAGACAAGGAACAAGTCTGTTTTAATCTTAGCAGTTGATTAGGAACTTGATCTCAGTCATTTATTCATCAACAAGAAAAGTATAAGAGAAGACTTGAGGGTCATTTGGAGACACACTAGCAGATACTCAGTATCTCAAGGAAAATCAGTTCTCAAAGAGAAGGAGATCGATTTCAGAGGGAGAGTTGCAGGGTGGAGGAAGAGGGGGATTAACAACAGTCTGGAGATCTCAGAAGAAGTGATGCAGGGACTCTGAGAGATAATGCAGAGGGAGACACAGATCAGTGAGACGCAGGGACTCTGAGAGATGATGCAGAGGGAGACACAGATTAGTGAGACGCGGGGATGATGCAAAGAGCGAGCAAAGCCGCGCAAATCCACACAGAGTGATGCAGGGCTAACACAGTAGAGAAAGGAAAATCTCCAGGGTGTCAAAAAGTCTCGAAGAAAAGTCTCAGGTGTTTTCTCCCAGTGTCTATGTAAATTTTTCTGTAAAAGCGATTGCCGCTGAAGATTAATAAAATCCCTCCTCTGTTGCACTTACTTTCCTGCATTGGGGTTTTTCGGGGACAATTGTCCAAAAATAACTGTGTTGATGTGATTGATTCTTGTGCATATGTTTATTTCAGTATAATGATGTGATATTTGCAGTAGAAATTATTTTAATATTCACAGAAGAGATTTCATAAAAAACTTATTGGGAATAATAAGTAGGTGAAATAAGTCAGTTGCTGCAGTAATAAAATATGTTTAAAAATTTTCACATGGAATCAGAGCAAAGATTCAGCGACAGGAAGGGAAAATCAATTATGGGTTAGGAGCATGATGCAAAGGCATCCACTCAAGGAGACTCGTGTAGATTTTCATAAGAATGCACAAGAGACAAAAATTACGATTATTCTATGTTGGCTTCCAGATTGGAAGAAAAAGTTGCTTTCGTAGCAAGCTCTGCCTCCTCGGGGGTCCGGTGTATAGATAGTGGAGCTTCTTGGCATATGACAGGAATTCGAGAATGTTTTTCAGATTATCAGGAAGAAAGAATGAATTTTCAGATCACCATGGGGAATAAAGCAAAGTGTACTCCAGTAGGGAAAGGTATTATAGTTTTTCAAACAGAAACATGAGGGCGGTTCCGAGCTACCAATGTGCTGCATGTGCCAAGACTAGGGATGAACTTACTTTCTGTATCTCAACTTCAAAGCAAGTGCTATGACATTTTCTTCATCAAGGAGAACGTATATGTCAAACACCCGAGTTGGAAAAAGAAGGTCTAGATCGGAACGAAAAGTAACAGGTTGCAACGAGAATCACCAATGGCACTGATAGGTAATAACGGAGACAAGGATTTGAATGAACTATGGCACAAAAGGATGAGACACTTGCACCATGGGGCTCTGATAATTCTTAGAAAAATTGCAACAAGAGTTCCAGATGTTAGTACTAAATGAGATGATGTATGCAGAGGGTGTGCTCTGGGCAAGTATGCCAAAGCCACGTTTCCAAGAAGTAAAAATAGGGCCAAGAGTGTACTACGATTGATAAACTTAGACATCTACAGACCGATGTCCGTAAAAGGCTCTTAGTGGTGCCAAATACTTTGTCACCTTCATTGATGACCATTCTAGAAAGACTTGGATTTACTTTCTGAAAACCATAGATGAGGTTTTCGGCCGATTCAAAGAGTTCAAGGCTCTAGTGGAGAATCTGACAGGAAAGAAGATAAAAGTGTTGCGCTCAGACAATGGTGGAGAATATGTTGACAAGGACTTCACCATTTTTACGCTAGGGAAGGCATCAGAAGAGAGTGGACAACTCCCTACAATCTGGAGCAGAATGTAGTAGAAATGAAGAACAAGACTATTGTGGAAGCAGCTAGGGAAATGATGTATGATCAAGGTATGCCAAAATTCCTGTGGGCAGAAGCATGAAACACGACAGTCTATGTCCAGAATAGAACTCCTCACAGGGCATTGGGAAAGATTACTCCAGAGAAGGTCTTCATCGGGAAGACACCTAAAGTCAGCGTTTCAGGATATTTGGGAGTTTAGCATATTGTTGTATACCTTAGGAGAAGAGGAAGAAGTTAGATCAAATTGCAGAGAAAGGATATCTTGTGGGATATAGCGAGAATGCTAAGGCATATAGAGTCTATCTTCCGGGGAGCAGGAAGGTAGTAGTTCGGCGAGATGTAAAGTTCATGGAGGATAGAGCTTTCAAAAAATCTCGAGAAATGCCTTCCGAAGAGTAGTCAAAAGATGAGTCATTGGTCAAACCACTTCAACCAATGGAAACTAGTACAAAAAATTCTCCTTTAGAACAGGAGAAGGAAGAGGAAGAGATGATAGATGAGCCTACTACTAGAGGAAGAACGAGCCGAGAACTCCGAAAGATTCTACGAGATGCAGAAAAATTCATTGATGCACCTAGGAACAGTAAAAGGGAGCGAAAACAACTAGACAGATCCCAGGCCTTAGTTGCTTAGGTTGGGGAACCCTCCAGTTTTCAGGAGGCCGTTTAGCATCAAGTATGGGTGGATGCGATGGTGGAGGAATATAGCTCTATAATGGTGAATGATGTCTAGGAAGTGGTGCCCAGCCCTTACGATAGATCAATGGTAGGTTCTAGATGGATCTACAATATCAAATATGTTGCGGATGACAGTGTGGAGAAATACAAAGCCAGGTTTGTGGCTAAGGGGTATGCTCAGAGGAAGGAATAGACTATGAAGAGTAGTCAAAAGATGAGTCATTGGTCAAACCACTTCAACCAATGGAAACTAGTACAAAAAATTCTCCTTTAGAATAGTAGAAGGAAGAGGAAGAGCTGACAGATGAGCCTACTACCAGAGGAAGAACGAGCCGAGAACTCCGAAAGATTCTACGAGATGCAGAAAAATTCATTGGTGCACCCACGAATAGTAAAAAGGAGCGAAAACAACTAGACAGATCCCAGGCCTTAGTTGCTTAGGTTGGGGAACCCTCTAGTTTTCAGGAGGCCGTTTAGCATCAAGTATGGGTGGATGCGATGGTGGAGGAATATAGCTCTATAATGGTGAATGATGTTTAGGAAGTGGTGCCCAGGCCTCAAGATAGATCAGTGGATCTACAATATCAAATATGCTGCAGATGACAGTGTGGAGAAATACAAAGCCAGGTTTGTGGCTAAGGGGTATGCTCAGAAGAAGGAATAGACTATGAAGAGACCTTCGCCTCAGTTGCCAGGTGTATATCTATTAGAACTCTGTTATCTCTTGCAGCACAGATGGGGTGGGAGATTCATCAAATGGATGTCAAGACAACATTCTTGAACGGGGTAATAGAAGAGGAAGTATACATTGAACAGATTGAAGGCTTTGAGACACATGAGAAGAAATCTCATGTATGAAAATTGAAGAAAGCCTTGTATGGGCTCAAACAGGCACCTAAAGCATGGTATGGTTGAATTGATGGCTACTTGCAAAAGATGGGATTCGTCAAGAGTGATGCAGATCCCAATCTCTACTATCTAGTTGTAGAGAATGAGCCTCTAGTCTTAGTATTATATGTGGATGATCTCTTCCTGACAGGATCATCCAGGCTCATCAAGGACTGCAAGAAGAATCTAGCCACAAAATTCGACATGAAGGATTTGGGATAGATGCACTATTTCTTGGGGTTGGAAGTTTGGCAGCAGAAGGGTGAGATCTTCCTTGGACAAGGGAGATATGCTACAAAAATCCTGAAGAGATTCAGGATGCAAGACTGTAGGCCTATGGCTACTCCAATGATCACCAACTGGAAGAAGATTGATGCATCAAAAGACAAAGATGTTGATCCCACCTTGTACAGGCAGCTCATAGGATCCCTGATGTATCTGGTCAATACCAGGCCAGACATTTGTTACGTTGTCAACACCCTCAGTCAATTCATGGTGGAACCTAAGAGGGCGCATTGGGCAGCAACCAAACATGTTCTCAGGTATATACAAGGAACAGTCGAGCATGGACTATTATACGCCAGAGGTAATGACATCAGGCTGAGTGGGTTCACTGACGCGGATTGCGCTGGAAGTTCAGTAGATCAGAAAAGTACCACTGGGTACTGTTTCAACATTGGATCAGGGATGACTCCCTAGTGCAGTACGAAACAAAAATCCGTAGCTCTAAGCTCAGCTGAAGCAGAATATATGGCCGCGAGCACAGCTTCGTGCAAAGCCATATGGCTCATAAAGTTGCTTGTGAACCTATTCAATAGAATAATGGATGCAACCAGGATCATGTGTGATAATTAGAGGTGTATCAAGATCTCTAAGAATCCAGTGTTTCATGATCTCTCAAAGCACATTGATATCAGGTGTCACTTTGTCAGAGATGGTGTCCAAAGAGGAGTTGTATAGTTCAGCTACACTCCTACAAGAGAACAGGTGGCGAGCATTCTCACCAAGGTCCTAGGAAGAACAAAGTTCGTTTATTTCAGGGAGAAGATGGGGATGGTAAAGAATCCATTTTAGTAACAGAAATGGGTAAGTATCAGAAGTTGCAGTGCAATAGTAATAGTGTTATGGGAAGCATGATGCAGCAGATTGAGAGGGATTTGGAGTACATATGTAGCAACGGCAATGACAGTGTCATGGGAAATAGTATAGGAAGCAACAATGCAGATGATGTAAGGCAACAGGCCAAGCATTAGCAAAGGTACCGGTGCGAAAGGATCAGTGTGATGTTCAGTAGTGGAGCATTACTAGAGTAAATTCATCGCTAAGAGGGAGTGTTGATTTGTGGTAGCATCAAATGTAATCTAGCCTTGAAATTTAGAGGAGAGGCTAAAACACATGAGATCTCCAAGACACATAAATAGTTTTGAGAAATTCCATCTAGATGAGGAGTTATTAAAATAATTAATATTTTTAATGGATTCCTAAGTCTAAACTTAGGAAAATAAAAATATTAATGGGTATTAATAAAGATAAGGATGAGAAGCTTCTAAGAGACGAAGATCAAGTCTGTTTTAATCTTAGCCATTGATTAGGGACTTAATCTCGGTCGTTGATTCACCAACATGAAAAGTATAAGAGAAGACTTGAGGGTCATTTGGAGACACACCAGCAGATACTTAGTATCTCAAGAAGAATCAATTCTCAAAGAGAAGGAGATCGATTTCAGAGGGAGAGTTGTAGGGTAGAGGAAGAGGGGGATTAGCAGCAGTCTGGGGAGCTCAGAAGAAGTGATGCAGAGACTCTGAGAGACAACGCAGAGGGAGACGCGGGGATGACACAGAGAGTGGTGTTTTCTCCCAGTTTCTATGTAATTTTTTTCTGTAAAAGCGATTGCTGTTGAAGATTAATAAAGTCCCTCCTCTGCTGCATTGGTTTTCCTGCATTGGGTTTTTCCAGGGACAATTGTCCAAAAATAATTGTGTTGATGTGATTGATTCTTGTTCATATGTTTATTTTTGTATAATAATGTCATATCTGCAATAGAATTTATTTTAATATTTACATAAAATATTTCGTAAATAACTTATTGGGAATAATAAGTAGGTGAAATAAATCAGTTGCTACAGTAATAGAATTTATGTTTAGAAATTTTCACAATTTAATCCACTATTTTTTGGGTCTTGAAGTATGGAAGAAACCTGGTGATATTTTCCTTTCTCAAAGAAAACTTGTTGTCAAGTTGTTTGAAATATTTGGTATGATAATGTAAATCCATGAATACTCCAATGGAGATGAACTTCAAGAAGCTATGTTGTGACGTTCCAAGGCTTGATTTGGCCAATCCTTCTGAGTATCGTCAATTGATTAAGGCATTGATGTTCTTAGTGAACACTAGATCGATCATATGTTTTGCAACCAATACTCTAAGCCAATATATGATTAAACCATCTCATGCACATTGGATTGTTGCAAAGCATGTGCTGAGATACTTGCATGGGGCCATTAATTTGAGATTGAAATATATTGTTAGTGATATAAGAGTACATGGATACTCAGATGTTGATTGTGCTGGTAACTCTATTGATAGAAAACACACATTTGGGTGTTGCTTCAGCTTAAGATCTACCATGATATCCTGGATGAGCAAGAAACACAAGTTTATAGCCCTCAGCGTCCAAATCAATTCTTCTGAGTATCGTCAATTGATTAGGGCATTGATGTTCTTAGTGAACACTAGACCAATCATATGTTTTGCAACCAATACTCTAAGCCAATATATGATTAAACCATCTCATGCACATTGGATTGTTGCAAAGCATGTGCTGAGATACCTGCATGGGACCATTAATTTGAGATTGAAATATATTGTTAGTGATATAAGAGTACATGGATACTCAGAGGTTGATTGTGCTGGTAACTCTATTGATAGAAAAAACACATTTGGGTGTTGCTTCAGCTTAAGATCTACCATAATATCCTGGATGAGCAAGAAACACAAGTTTATAGCCCTCAGCGTGACTGACGCTGAGTACATCGCTGCTAACATGGCTAGCTGTGAGGCAATATAGCTAAGGAAGCTCTTTGGAGGGATGTTTGAATATGTTCTGGACACAATAGTAATTTACTGCAATAATAAGAGTGGGATTCGACTTGCAGAAAATCATGTGTTTCATGACAAGTCCAAGCAAATTGAAATCAAATCTTACTATATCTAGGATATGGTGTAGAGAGGAGCAGTAAGACTCCATCATATAGCGACTGATGACCAAGTCATTGACATTCTTACCAAGCCTTTACCAAAAGGAAATTTTTTAGTTTTCAAAAAGTAATTGGACTGACAGATGTGACCCTCCCTAGAGAGGGTACTCGATACTCATGGGTGATAAGCCTTGGATGTATGAGATCCTTATCATATGTTAACATGTGGAGCCCCCCAAGCAGTGATAAGCCTTATATGTGTGAAATCCTTGTCATGTGTTGACAAGTGGATCCACCCAAGCAGTGATGAGATCTTTCTCAAGTGGGTTATCCCACCAAGCAGTGATGTGAATTGGTTGTGTGAGACCCTTGACCAGTGGGTTATCCCCCCTAAGTAGAGACAAGACTTGTTTGTGTGAGATCCTTTTCATATGTTGGCAAGTGGCAATCCCCCCAAGTGAATATAGGGTGATAAATTAATCTCCCTATTGTCCATGGATATAAGGTGGTAGCTGGAGCTCCCCTATGATGATTCTTCTTCATTAGAGTGAGACATCATTGTTCCAGATGATATAGAGTAGAGATGAACAAAGATTAGTAGAGAAAGCAAAGATTTTTTGTTACTTAAAAATAACTCCCTAGTTGAGAGGGTTGAAAATTTGGCAACGCATGGATGAATTTCTAAAAATAGAAAGTCTCAAGATAGTAAATCACCTTGGACCAATTGGTAATCAAGTATTGTTGATGGAAAACCCTTTTGATCATCAATCAATCCTAATAGTTCAGTTTTGACTTAATTATTAATATTATCATTAAAATTATTATTATTATTCTTATGATATTATTATATTATTATTAAAAAGAAATTCAAGTCACTCAATTATGGCTCTCAATAATGTTATCTTGCACTCATTATTAGCATGGCATATTCCTCTTACACTCTCATTAATGCTCTTACACTCTTACACGCATTAAAGCACATCATAAAAGATTCTCTTACACTCTTCACTTAGTAAAAGCATGTCATAAAAGATTCCACTTACACACTCTTTAATGCATATGTTACACTCTCTCTTAAAAGCATAAGTTACAAAGGCATGTGTACATCCTTAATTGTTAAGATTAGGTATGTTCTATGCTAGAGCAATTTATTTAAATTTTCACAGTTAGCAATCACATCAACATTACGATAAACTACAGATAGAACATAAATATAAAACGCAGAAGACAAGCCAAGACAACTGGACACAAGATATGGCGCGAGCCAGGGACAAACCCCACAATGTGTGGGGAAACCCTTTGATCAAATCTTCTTTTATCTTCAAAGTTCAGCAGAGAAGGAGAGAGAGAGAGAGTACATTTACAACAGAAGTCAATACTTTGACTTATCTAGATCTAGCATAGATCATATCGTATCATGATGAGATCAGTTGAAGACATTCTGCTTCAACTGATTCTCAAGGTGACTCCTCCACCTATCATCGTGCTGCATCTCGTCCATTTGTTGCACCTTACTGTGTAGCACCATCATGCTGCCCATGATCATCATGTTGCTCACGCTACCCATGATCTCATCATGCTTCATGCTACCCACGCTGCCCATGATCTTGATCTCATTTATCATGATGTTGTCCGTTGCATCATTTATCACAGTTGCACCATTAAAATCAACACACACATATATACGTCACCTTTTATGTCTGTGTATATCATGTATAATATCCATGCTACTGATGTGTATATCAGTACGTTACACATGACAACATATTGTTACCCTTACCTGCAGCTCCATGAATTGACAACGGCTCCATGCCTTGACAACAGTTATCTCTGTGCATATGAACAACGTATATATATTTCATTATTATGAAAATCGTTGAACAACGTGTATATATATATATATATATATATATATATATATATATATGAACTGCGTCTATATGACAACTGATGGCATCACGTTGGTTGCCTTCATGATGACTACGTATTCTCCATGTTGTGCGTATATAATGTTGTCCCATTACAGCGTATGATGCATATTTCGTTCCCGTTACAGCGAACTGTGGCTAAGTATCTATATTACACCAACTGCGTTTAGGGCTTCTTGAACATGTCACACCCACTATGAATAGCGTATAAGTACAATGTATAACCTTCACTTATAACTGCGTGTAACATGTCCTATTACAACGTGTATATATCTCTATTACTGTTGTGTATACATAGTCATTGCCTGCGTGTATTCTCCATGATCTGCATATACCTATATCCAAGATTCACATGGTGTTAAAATTGGCAACCAGGGAAAAGCTTCATGTGGGTCATCTTATTCATGGCTGATAGTATTTTTATTAGATTCCTCTCGTCGAGAGGTGTAGGATTGATATAAAGATCATCCAATTCCGATAAGTATTCATGGAGATATGAATTTATTTTGATTATGGAATTATTATCAAGCCGACCTACAACTCATGTAGGCTCAGAAGCCCAACAGTCGCATCTATTCACCCACCAACGTTGTGTATAAATATAAGAGGACTTTTCCTCATTTGGACTCACTCATCTCATCACATCTCTCTCTCTCTACTGCGCAGATATGAGTCTCTTCTCTACTGCGCTGAAATGGGTCTCTCTCTCTCACACATGTGAAGCCAGAAGCTGTTGAATTTGAAGCTGCAACTGCAGAAGTAAAGATTGACTTGCGTGGCCTAGAAGATCTCCTCTTTGGAACTGCGTTGTAGGTTCATCTGAACCTCCTTTGAAAGCCGCAACTTTTGGTGGTGGAATGAAGTCAATCCGGCGAACGGTTTGCAAGATATCGACTGCCCTAGTTTGAAGCCGGAAATTGCTGAAACTGAAGCTGCAACTGCAGAAGTAAAGATTGACTTGCATGGCCTAGAAGATCTCCTCATCTGAACTACGATGTAGGTTCATCTGAACCTCCTCTGGAAGCCGAAACTTTTGGTGGTGGAATGAAGTCAATCCGACTGTCGGTTTGTGAGATATGGTCTGCCCTAGTTTGATAATGAAGCCGCTAATGCTGATGCTATTGATCTAGGGTTTGCTACTGCTTATATGAATAAGATTTATTGTACTATTTCTCTCTGCTGAATTATTGAAGATAAAAGAAGATTTGATCAAAGGGTTTCCCCACACATTGTGGGGTTTGTCCCTGGCTAGCCGCCACATCTTGTGTCTCTTGTCTTGGCTTGTTTTCAGTCGATCGTTTAATGTTCTATCTGCACTTTACTTTATGTACATGTGATTGCTAATCGGTGGAATATAATAAGAAAAAGAAGTAAACTGTTATAAGCATAGAACATACCATAACTTAACATGGTATCAGAGCTGAGGTGAAGACAAAGCCCGAGAAAGAGCAAGAGCAATCATTGAAGAGAAGATTGGCAAGGCTATCCTAAAAGAACTATGGGGTCCTCAACACTCTTTCCTGCCAAAGACAAGCTCCGTGAGAAAGCTGACTATCACGGATGGAAGATGTCTATCGATCTAATCCTTGAAGATCAATGAGTGCTGGACCATGTGAGAGGCAATATTGTTGAGCCTCCATCAAATGCATCCGCTTCTGCCTGGAACAAATAAAAAAAAATGGAGAAGTCAAAACAATAGAAGATCATTCGGGACTCTATCGACAAGCACTTGGTGGCCTACATCTCTGAACTGGACACCTCCAAGGAAATCTACGATAGAATGGTGAGTTTATTTAAAGTTAATGATGCAAATCAAGTTTTGTTTCTTAGAAATAAGCTGAGGGAAATCAAGAAGGGTAAAGATGAAAGTATGCAAGCATACTTCTTAAGAATCATCGAGGTCAAGAACGATCTCCTATCTATTGGGGAAACTATTACTGACAGAGAAATGGCACTCACAACTCTTGGAGGATTTCCATTTGAATGGTATGTGTTCAGGACCAATCTTTTGAACTATAATGTAATTCCTGGTTTCGAGGAATTAATGGCTAGATGCATTCAAGAAGAAACAAGTGAAGAAGTGCAAGAAATGCCCATGCCTAAAGGTCCTCATGCTGCCTTTCTTCTCATGCAAAGAAAAGAAATAATTTCGGGACTAAATCAAAAGGAAAGGCTGGACCTAAGGCTAGAAGAAAATGACGATGTTACATTTGCGATAAAGCAAGTCACTATGTATGAGATCATGAGCATCATGACGAATGAGATCATGGACATAAAGGGCAACATGAGATCATGGACATATAGGATAGCATGATGATGATGCACACTACTTTGAGCAGCATTATGATGGATAAAATCATGGACATGGGCAGCATGATGATAATCATGATTAGAGAAGCATGGTACAATATGCAGTGGTGCAACTCGAAATCCCTCTGATGGCAATCAAAGGAATGAAAAATTCAACAGCAAAGGTAAGAGGAGAGCTGGGAATCAAGGAAGAGGACAAGCATTCAAGAAGGCTAGAAATTCTAGGATGTATTAAATGCACCTGACATCAAAAGGAACCTAGTGTCCATCTTGGCAATGGAAGACAGAGGCTACAAGGTAACCTTCAGCAATGGAAAGGTATGTATATGGAAAAATAATGTTAAAGATGCCTTTACTCTTGGGTTTAGTGTTGATTCATTATATCAGGTCGATGAAAGTCCGTTAGGTGTCATGTCTTGTGACACAACTCTTTAGTCCGAACTTTGGCATCGAAGGTTTGCCCACCTTCATTACAAAGCTCTACCCGATGTAAGACAGATGGTAACAGGGATGCCCGAATTCCAAGTAGAGAAAGAAGGTGTATGTCCGAGATGTGACGAAGGAAAGCTCAAAAGGGGACCATTCCCCTCAAGCCAAAGCAAGACCTCCGATATATTACAATTGGTTTACTCAGGCATACCTGAGGTTGGAATTAAGAGGGAGACTACTACACCACATACTCCTGAGCAGAATTGTGTGGTGGGAAGGAAGAACCACACGATGATGGAAGCTGTCCGGGCCATGCTACATGATCAAAGACTTCCAAAGTTTCTATGGGCTGAAACTACAATCACTACCGTATATGTACAAAATCGATGCCCTCATCAAGCATTGGGTTCCTAAACTCCTGAAGAAATGTTCACCACCGGTCAAAGGGAAGTCGTGATTAGTCATGATGTCACCTTTGAGGGAAGTCGTGATTAGTCATGATGTCAGCAAGGTAGACAATCTGCTGACTTTGAGTAGCTCTCAAGAAGTCGACACCAGGGAACCGAAAGAAAAGGATGATGAATCAATGCCTGATGTAGAAGAACCCATGGATCCGATTGATCCTCATCCACATGAGCCTTCCTCTTCTAGGAAGAGGCCTTCATGGCTTAGGGGGATACTTGACGATGCTGAAGGACATGCTGCATCCTGAGGAACCTTCCATCATAGTAAGAAACTTAACAGGTATCAGGGATACCTGACCATCATGAGCACGATCATACAAAATGAACCTTCATCATTCTCGGATGTCATCAAGCATTAACTATGGAAGGATGCTATGACCATATAATATGAGTCTATTATGGAGAATGATGTCTGGGAAGTAGTTCCCAGACCCTGGACAAGACAATTGTTACTTCAAAATGACTTTACAAGATAAAGCATGCAGCAAATGGAAGTATAGAAAAGTATAAGGTTCATTTTGTTGCTCATCCCAGAAGGGAGGTATAGACTATGATATTTGCACCTGTTGCCAGATATACGACCATCCGCTTGATCATAGCCCTTGTGGCTTCACAAGGATGGAACCTACATTAGATGGATGTTAAGGCCGCGTTCTTGCATGGTTCTGTGAAAGAAGAGGTCTATGTGGAGCAACCTGAAGGATTTGAGATTTATGATTGAAAATCTCATGTATGCAGGTTGAAGAAGGCTCTCTATGGGCTGAAGCAAGCACCCCGAGCATGGTATGAGAGGATCGATAGCTACTTGATGAAGCTAGGATTCACTAGGAGTGAAGCTGATCCTAACCTTTACTTTAAGGTTGAAGATGACAAGCCTCTCATACTGGTGTTGTATGTGGATGACCTCTTTCTAACAGGTGCAAACCCTCTCATTCACAAATGTAAGAGGGAGATGGCTTCTGAATTTGAAATGAAGGACCAAGGACTTGAAGTGTGGCAGAAGCCAAGGGAAATTTTCCTATCTCAAGGAAAATATGTGGTAAAGATATTGGAAAGATTCGGTATGATGGACTGCAAGCCTGTGACTACCTCGAGGATCTCAACTTTTAGAAGTTATATGGTAGTGATGTCGGACCAGACTTGGGAAATGCCTCTGAGTTTCAAAAACTCATTCGCATTGATGTTCTTGGTGAACCTCTGTCCGAACATATGTTTTGCAGTTAGCATTGTGAGCTCATATTTGGTTGAGCCTCACTGGATTGATGCCAGGAATCTTTCTGAGATGTCCTTAGGACACAATCTCTCATGGATTAAGATACACTGCCAGAGATGTGAGACTACTTAGATATACTGATGTTGATTGGGCAGGCAGTGTGGTGGACCGTAAGAGCACTTCCGGGTATTGTTTCACCTTGGGATCTGCTTCGATATCCTGGATGAGCAGGAAGCAGAAGTCAGTGGCTTTGAGCACCGCCGAAGCAGGATATATTGTTGCTAGCATAACCTCGTGTGAGGCAGTCTGGTTGCGAAAGCTCTTCAGTGAGCTGTTTGGATTTACATTGGATACCACTGTGATTCTCTGTAACAACCAGAGGTGGGATTCGATTATTGAGGAATCCCGTATTCGTCAATTGCTCCAGCAGAAAGACATCATCTGGGATATGGTAAGTCGATGAGCAAGGAAGCTCCATCACATTAAGATGATGTACAGGTTGATACACCTTGTCAAAGCCCCGAGGAAAGATCTAATCTGTGATTTTCCCAAACGACTTGGAGTCGGCAAGAAACCCTTGTACAAGGGTCCTGCATGTTGCATACATTGAGCTTTGGGAGCTCTAAGGGCTTGCGGTTCCTACTGGAGTAACATATGACCACAGGGTGACTCACCCTCCCCTGGTGGTGCACACTGGAACAAGATGATTCGCTCTCTTGTGGGACAAGATGATTCACTCTCTTGTGGAACAGGATGATTCGCTCTCCTGTGTAGCAGGATGATTAGTTCTCCTGTGAGGCCTGGATTGATGTGTTCTCCATGGCAGCCTGGATTGATGTGTTCTCCATGGCAATTGTAGCAGGATTGATGTGTTCTCCTGTGAGGCCTGGATTGATGTGTTCTCCATGGCAATTGTAGCAGGATTGATGTGTTCTCCTGTGAGGCCTGGATTGATGTGTTCTCCATGGCAATTGTAGCAGGATTGATGTGTTCTCCTGTGAGGACAGGATTGATTAGTTCTCCTGTTGAGGCATCCTACCCATGCAGTCTGGGACTCATGGGAAGTACCTCTCATCTAATCAATGAGCAGGGAAATGAAGTTAGGGACCATAGTAGTACCGATGGACGCATTGTTGTAACTACCCTACTCCCTACGCTAGGATGACCTCCATTGATTTGGGATCAATGATACTGGTCTGGGACCAGTGGTAGGAGTTGTACCATACTATGACGCTGACTTCGGGTCGGTTGAAACTGGTCTTGGACCAGTGGTACATACTCTGAGACTGACTTTGAGTCAGTGGAGGATGATATTGGTCTGGCACCATTGGAGTTGTACTCACTATGACGCTGACTTTGGGTTGGTTGAGACTGGTCTGGGACCAGTGGTACATACTCTGAGATTGACTTTGAGTCAGTATGATACATCCTCGATCATTTATTCTTCTTCATAATTCAGACAAAAGCAGAGTAGAACAGAATAATGCAAGAGCAGAACAGAACAGAACAAAATAGTACAGATCAGTACAGGGCAGAACAAGACAAAGCAGAACAGGCAAAATAGAGCAGAGCAGGGCAAGGGTCAGGCTGTACAAGGCAGTGCATTTGATGGATGAATAGTAACGACAGATAGACAGATTGCAGATGAAGTTCTCCATGGTTGAGAGGGAGTGTTAAAATTGGCAACTAGGGCAAAACTTCATGTGGGTCATCTTATTCATGGCTGATAATATTTTTATTAGATTCCTCTGGTCGAGAGGTGTAGGATTGATATAAAGATCATCCAATTCCGATAAGTATTCATGGAGATATGAATTTATTTTGATTATGGAATTATTATCAAGCCGACCTACAACTCATGTAGGCTCAGAAGCCCAACAGTCGCATCTATTCACCCACCAACGTTGTGTATAAATATAAGAGGACTTTTCCTCATTTGGACTCACTCATCTCATCACATCTCTCTCTCTCTACTGCGCAGATATGAGTCTCTTCTCTACTGCGCTGAAATGGGTCTCTCTCTCTCACACATGTGAAGCCGGAAGCTGTTGAATTTGACGCTGCAACTGCAGAAGTAAAGATTGGCTTGCGTGGCCTAGAAGATCTCCTCTTTGGAACTGCGTTGTAGGTTCATCTGAACCTCCTTTGAAAGCCGCAACTTTTGGTGGTGGAATGAAGTCAATCCGACGAACGGTTTGCAAGATATCGACTGCCCTAGTTTGAAGCTGGAAACTGCTGAAACTGAAGCTGCAACTGCAGAAGTAAAGATTGACTTGCGTGGCCTATAAGATCTCCTCATCTGAACTGCGTTGTAGGTTCATCTGAACCTCCTCTGGAAGCCGAAACTTTTGGTGGTGGAATGAAGTCAATCCGACTACCGGTTTGTGAGATATGGTCTACCCTAGTTTGATAATGAAGCCGCTAATGCTGATGCTACTGATCTAGGGTTTGCTACTGCTGATATGAATCAGATTTATTGTACTATTTCTCTCTGCTGAATTATTGAAGATAAAAGAAGATTTGATCAAAGGGTTTCCCCACACATTGTGGGGTTTGTCCCTGGCTAGCCGCCACATCTTGTGTCTCTTGTCTTGGCTTGTTTTCTGTCAATCATTTAATGTTCTATCTGCACTTTACTTTATGTACATGTGATTGCTAATCGGTGGAATATAATAAGAAAAAGAAGTAAACTGTTATAAGAATAGACCATACCATAACATAACACATGGATTTTGATTCTTCTTTGACTGCGAGAACAACTGTGGCTTCATATATTGACTGCGGATGGACTGTGACTTCATTATTACCCTTACTGCGATAGGGTTTCACCATGATTAGTGCATCTGTTTTCCTTGAACAACATATCTGGTTTCACCATAGCATATCAGATTTCCTTTAACAACGTTTCACCATGAACGGCATATCAGATATTTCCATGAAAATGCATTGAGCTATTTGTAGAGTATATGTACAGTGTGTAATATATATTGCCATGCTGCGTATATAAGTATCTGTTGTTGCGTTATGTCATTGCCTGTGAATTGCGTGTTATGACTGCGGCTCTTTAGGAGGAGATTCTCACGTTGACTGCGGCTTAGGGCAATGTATCACAACAGCCTCCATTTACTGTGGCTCCCTTCTACTGCGGCTTCCATCTACCATGGCTGCGTATATGGCATTACGTTTATTGTGATTGCTGTGCGTTAGAACTAGGGCATCATAGGCCAGCGTACATTTTCATGGTGTCTCTCTCTTGCTCCAAAAACCCAAGACATGGAGAGGAGGAGATCACCTCAATAATGTATCTCTGCCAAATGACATCAAATCCTCTTTTATTTATACTAAAAATGTATAAGTGAATAGACATGACGTTTGGGCTTCTAGAGCCTACATGAGAGCTGGTCAGCTTGATAATAATTACATAAACAAAATAAATTCATATCTCCATAAATACTTATCGGAATCGGATGATCTTTGGATCAATCCTACACCTCTCGACAAGAGGGATCCAATAAAAATATCAGCTGCCATAAATAAGCCGACCCACATGGAGTTTGGCCCTAGTTGCCAATTTAACACTCCCTCTCAGCTAGGGGGAATTCCATCTGCTGATCCATATGTCCGACTGTACTATCTCTGCCATCAGTGCCCTGCACTGCTCTGCCCGTCTTTGCTCAGTTCTGCTGGCTCTGCTCTACTCTGCTCAGCTCTGCTGGCTTTGCTTTGCTCTGCTCAGCTCTGCTGGCTCTGCTTTGCTTTGCTCAGCTCTGCTGGCTCTGCTCTGCTTTGCTCAGCTCTGCTGGCTCTGCTAGCTCTGCTCTGCTCAGCTCTGCTGGCTCTGCTAGCTCTGCTCTGCTCAGCTCTGTTGGCTCTCCTAGCTCTACTCTCCTCAGCTCTGCTGAACTATGAAGAATAAGAATTGATCGAGAATGTCTCATACCATTCTCCACTGACCCGAAGTCAGACTCAGAGTGCGTACCACTGGTCCCAGACCAGTCTCAACCGAACCAAAGTCAGCGTCATAGTAGGTACCACTCCTACTACCGGTCCCAGACCAGTATCGCAGGCTCAGAGAGTATACTACTGGTCCCAAACCAGTCTCAACCGACCCGAAGTCAGCGTCATAGTATGTACGACTCTCACTGGTCCCATACCAGTCCTGCACTGACACGAAGTCAGTCTCAGAGTATGTACCACTGGTCCCAGACCAGTGTCAGCCGACCCGAAGTCAGCGTCATAGTATGTACAACTCCTACCACTGGTCCCAGACCAGTATCATTGATCCCAGATCAATGGAGGACATCCTAGCGTAGGGAGTACGGTAGATACAACGATGCGTCCATCGGTACTACTATGGTCCCTAACTTCATTTCCCTGCTCATTGATTAGATGAGAGGTACTTCCCATGAGTGCCAGACTGCATGGGTAGGATGCCTCGACAGGAGAACTTAATCAATCCTGTCCTCACAGGAGAACACATCAATCCTGCTACAATCGCCATGGAGAACACATCAATCCAGGCCGCCATGGAGAACACATCAATCCAGGCCTCACAGGAGAACACATCAATCTTGCTACATAGGAGAGAAAATCATCCTGTTCCACAAGAGAGCGAATCATCTTGTTCCAGTGTGCACCACCAGGGGAGGGTGAGTCACCCTGTGGTCGTATGTTGCTCCAGTAGAACTGCAAGCCCCCCAGAGCTCCCAGAGCTCAATGTATGCAACATGCAGGACCCTTTTACAAAGGTCTCTTGATGACTCCAAGTCATTCGGGAAAATCACAAATTTGATCTTTCCCCCAGGGCTTTAGCGACCTGTATATCATCTCAGTGCGATGGAGCCTCCTTGCTCATCGACTTTCCATATCCCAGATAAGGCAGTATCTGATGTCTATCTGTTGGAGCAATTGTCAAATACGGGATTCCTCAATAATCGAATCCCATCTCTGGTTGTCACAAAAAATCACAGTGGTATTCACCATATGTACAAACAGCTCACTGAAGAGCTTCAACAACCAGACTGCCTCACAGAAGGCCATACTATCAGCAATGTATTCTGCCTTGGTGGTGCTCAGAGTCACCAACTTCTGCTTCCTGCTCATCCAGGATATCGAGGCAGATTCCAAAGAGAAACAACACTGAGAAGTGCTCTATTGATCCTCCATACTACCTGCCCACTCATCATTCGAATAATCATGTGATTACATATTTCCGGCAGAGTATCTTAATTCATGAGAGATTGTGCCCTGAAGATACCTTAGAAGATTCTTGGCACCAATCTAGTGAGGCTCAACCAAATATGAGCTCACCATGCTAACTGCAACACAGATGTCCGAACGTAGGTATGAAACTCAGAGGCATTTCCCAAATCTAGTCAGACATCATTACCATATAACTTCTGAAAGTTAAGATCCTCGAGGCAGTCACAAGCTTGCAGCTTACCTTCCCACATTCAGAATCCAACTCCCTCTGTCTCCTATAAATGAGAGGGTCTACACCTGTCAGACATAAGTGCCGGTACGAGAGGTTTATCATCCACAACCTTCGAGAAATGGTTTGGATTGGTTTCACTCCTAGTGAATCTCAGCTGCATTAGACAGTTATCAATCCTCTCATACTATGCTCGAGGTGTTTTTCTTCAAGCCATAGAGGGCTTTCTTCCACCTATATACATGAGATTCCTTGATCATGATTCTCAAACTCCTTGGGTTGTTCCAAACCTGTGAAACTGCTGCATGAGGGGAATGGTCCCCTTATAATATTTTCCTTCGGTACATTTCAGACGTGTACCTTCATGCTTCTTTTTGAATTCAGGCATCCTAGTCACCATCTGACTCACAGTCCTCCGAAGCTGAGTCAATGGACATGGTCCCCAGTGGACTTCTTGCAACTTGATACAACCCTGAACTTAAAAGATCTATTTTCAAACACGTACCTTTCCATCGATAAGTGCCACCCTGTAACCTTTGACTTCCATTTCCGAGATGGATATCAGGTTCGATCAGGTACATAAAAGAGATTTTGGGGTTCCTTGCTTTCGTGGAAGAGTTGACCATTTCCTTGATGACCTGCATTACCAGTCATTCTTTTGATCATTGAAGATGTCCCAGGAATGATTGTTATCTTCATCAAGAGATGTGTCTCTGCCATTCGGACACTCCTTCGCATAACGGCCGAACTTATTTCAACAAGGCATCCGCCTTTCCTTCCACCCTTAGATCCGAACTTCCCAATGAAGTGATCTTAAGATGGACCATCAGAATCTTCCGCTGCGCCATTCTAATAACATTCTCTGCTTTGTCTTCACCCTAGGTGAATTATGAAGAACCCATTGATCCTTCTGTCTTGTCCCAACTGTCTTCGGTGATTGCTCTTTCACTCTTGCTTGGGCATTGTCTTCACCTCAGCTCTGATACCATGTTAAGATTAGGTATGTTCTATGCTAGAGCAATTTATTTAAATTTTCACAGTTAACAATCACATCAACATTACGATAAACTGCAGATAGAACATAAATATAAAACGCAGAAGACAAGCCAAGACAAGAGGACACAAGATATGGCACGAGCCAGGGACAAACCCCACAATGTGTGGGGAAACCCTTTGATCAAATCTTCTTTTATCTTCAAAGTTCAGCAGAGAAGGAGAGAGAGAGAGAGTACATTTACAACAGAGGTCAATACTTTGACTTATCTAGATCTAGCATAGATCATATCGTATCATGATGAGATCAGTTGAAGACATTCTGCTTCAACTGATTCTCAAGGTGACTCCTCCACCTATCATCGTGCTGCATCTCGTCCATTTGTTGCACCTTACTGTGTAGCACCATCATGCTGCCCATGATCATCATGTTGCTCACGCTGCCCATGATCTCATCATGCTTCATGCTACCCACGCTGCCCATGATCTTGATCTCATTTATCATGATGTTGTCCGTTGCATCATTTATCACAATTGCACCATTAAAATCAACACACACATATATACGTCACCTTTTATGTCTGCGTATATCATGTATAGTATCCATGCTACTGATGTGTATATCAGTACGTTACACATGACAACATATTGTTACCCTTACCTGCAGCTCCAGGAATTGACAACGGCTCCATGCCTTGACAACAGTTATCTCTGTGCATATGGACAACGTATATATATTTCATTATTATGAAAATCGTTGAACAACGTGTATATATATATATATATATGAACTGCGTCTATATGACAACGGATGGCATCACGTTGGCTATCTTCATGATGACTACGTATTCTCCATGCTGTGCGTATATACTGTTGTCCCATTACAGTGTATGATGCATATTTCGTTCCCGTTACAGCGAACTGTGGCTAAGTATCTATATTACACCAACTGCGTTTAGGGCTTCTTGAACATGTCACACCCACTATGAATAGCGTATAAGTACAATGTATAACCTTCACTTATAACTCCGTGTAACATGTCCTATTACAACGTGTATATATCTCTATTACTGTTGTGTATACATAGTCATTGCCTGCGTGTATTTTCCATGATCTGCATATACCTATATCCAAGATTCACATGGATTCTGATTCTTCTTTGACTGCGAGAACAACTGTGGCTTCATATATTGACTGCGGATGGACTGTGGCTTCATTATTACCCTTACTGCGATAGGGTTTCACCATGAATAGTGCATCTGTTTTCCTTGAACAGCGTATCTGGTTTCACCATAGCATATCAGATTTCCTTTAACAACGTTTCACCATGAACGGCATATCAGATATTTCCATGAAAATGCATTGAGCTATTTGTAGAGTATATGTACAGTGTGTAATATATATTGCCATGCTGCGTATATATGTATCTGTTGCTGTGTTATGTCATTGCCCGTGAATTGCGTGTTATGACTGCGGCTCTTTAGGAGGAGATTCTCACGTTGACTGCGGCTTAGGGCAATGTATCACAACAACCTCCATTTATTGTGGCTCCCTTCTACTGCGGCTTCCATCTACCATGGCTGCGTATATGGCATTACGTTTACTGTGAATGATGTGCGTTAGAACTAGGGCATCATAGGCCAGCGTACATTTTCATGGTGTCTCTCTCTTGCTCCAAAAACCCAAGACATGGAGAGGAGGAGATCACCTCAATAATGTATCTCTGCCAAATGACATCAAATCCTCTTTTATTTATACTAAAAATGTATAAGTGAATAGACATGACGTTTGGGCTTCCAGAGCCTACATGAGAGCTGGTCGGCTTGATAATAATTACATAAACAAAATAAATTCATATCTCCATAAATACTTATCGGAATCGGATGATCTTTGGATCAATCCTACACCTCTCGACAAGAGGGATCCAATAAAAATATCAGCTGCCATAAATAAGCCGACCCACATGGAGTTTGGCCCTAGTTGCCAATTTAACACTCCCTCTCAACTAGGGGGAATTCCATCTGCTGATCCATATGTCCGACTGTACTATCTCTGCCATTAGTGCCCTGCACTGCTTTGCCCGTCTTTGCTCAGCTCTGCTGGCTCTGCTCTACTCTGCTCAGCTTTGCTGGCTTTGCTTTGCTCTGCTCGCTCTGCTAGCTCTGCTCTGCTTTGCTCAGCTCTGCTGGCTCTGCTCTGCTCTGCTCAGCTCTGCTGGCTCTGCTAGCTCCGCTCTGCTTAGCTCTGCTGGCTCTGCTAGCTCTGCTCTGCTGGCTCTGCTAGCTCTACTCTCCTCAGCTCTGCTAAACTATGAAGAAGAAGAATTGATCGAGAATGTCTCATACCATTCTCCACTGACCCGAAGTCAGACTCAGAGTGCGTACCACTGGTCCCAGACCAGTCTCAACTGAACCAAAGTCAACGTCATAGTAGGTACCACTCCTACTACCTGTCCCAGACCAGTATCGCAGGCTCAGAGAGTATACTACTGGTCCCAGACTAGTCTCAACCGACCCGAAGTCAGCGTCATAGTATGTACGACTCTCACTGGTCCCATACCAGTCCTGCACTGACACGAAGTCAGTCTCGGAGTATGTACCACTGGTCCCAGACCAGTCTCAGCCGACCCGAAGTCAGCGTCATAGTATGTACAACTCCTACCACTGGTCCCAGACCAGTATCATTGATCCCAGATCAATGGAGGACATCCTAGCGTAGGGAGTACGGTAGATACAACGATGCGTCCATCGGTACTACTATGGTCCCTAACTTCATTTTCCTGCTCATAGATCAGATGAGAGGTACTTCCCATGAGTCCCAGACTGCATGGGTAGGATGCCTCGACAGGAGAACTTAATCAATCCTGTCCTCACAGGAGAACACATCAATCTTGCTACAATCGCCATGGAGAACACATCAATCCAGGCCGCCATGGAGAACACATCAATCTAGGCCTCACAGGAGAACACATCAATCTTGCTACACAGGAGAGCAAATCATCCTGTTCCACAAGAGAGCGAATCATCTTGTTCTAGTGCGCACCACCAGGGGAGGGTGAGTCACCCTGTGGTCATATGTTGCTCCAGTAGAACTGCAAGCCCCCCAGAGCTCCCAGAGCTCAATGTATGCAACATGCAGGACCCTTTTACAAAGGTCTCTTGATGACAACAAGTCATTCGGGAAAATCACAAATTTGATCTTTCCCCCAGGGCTTTAGCGACCTGTATATCATCTTAGTGCGATGGAGCCTCCTTGCTCATCGACTTTCCATATCCCAGATAAGGCAGTATCTGATGTCTATCTGCTGGAGCAATTGTCAAATACGGGATTCCTCAATAATCGAATCCCATCTCTGGTTGTCACAAAAAATCACAGTGGTATTCACCATATATACAAACAGCTCACTGAAGAGCTTCAGCAACCAGACTGCCTCACAGAAGGCCATACTATCAGCAATGTATTCTGCCTTGGTGGTGCTCAGAGTCACCGACTTCTGCTTCCTGCTCATCCAGGATATCGAGGCAGATTCCAAAGAGAAACAACACTGAGAAGTGCTCTAGTGATCCTCCATACTACCTGCCCACTCATCATTCGAATAATCATGTGATTACATATTTCCGGCAGTGTATCTTAATTCATGAGAGATTGTGCCCTGAAGATACCTTAGAAGATTCTTGGCACCAATCTTTTGAGGCTCAACCAAATATGAGCTCACCATGCTAACTGCAACACAGATGTCCGAACGGAGGTATGAAACTCAGAGGCATTTCCCAAATCTGGTCTGACATCATTACCATATAACTTCTGAAAGTTAAGATCCTCGAGGCAGTCACAAGCTTGCAGCTTACCTTCCCACATTCATAATCCAACTCCCTCTGTCTCCTATAAATGAGAGGGTCTACACTTGTCAGACATAAGTGCCGGTACGAGAGGTTTATCATCCACAACCTTCGAGAAATGGTTTGGATTGGTTTCACTCCTAATGAATCTCAGCTGCATTAGACAGTTATCAATCCTCTCATACTATGCTCGAGGTGTTTTTCTTCAAGCCATAGAGGGCTTTCTTCCACCTATATACATGAGATTCCTTGATCATGATTCTCAAACTCCTTGGGTTGTTCCAAACCTGTGAACCTGCTGCATGAGGGGAATGGTCCCCTTATAATATTTTCCTTCGGTACATTTCAGACGTGTACCTTCATGCTTCTTTTTGAATTCAGGCATCCTAGTCACCATCTGACTCACAGTCCTCCGGAGCTGAGTCAATGGACATGGTCCCCAGTGGACTTCCTGCAACTTGATACAACCCTGAACTTAAAACATCTTTAAAAGATCTGTTTTCAAACACGTACCTTTCCATCGATAAGTGCCACCATGTAACCTTTGACTTCCATTTCCGAGATGGATATCAGGTTCGATCAGGTACATAAAAGAGATTTTGGGGTTCCTTGCTTTCGTGGAAGAGTCGACCATTTCCTTGATGACCTGCATTACCAATCATTCTTTTGATCATTGAAGATGTCCCAGGAATGATTGTTATCTTCATCAAGAGATGTGTCTCTGCCATTCGGACACTCCTTCGCATAACGGCCGAACTTATTTCAACAAGGCATCCGCCTTTCCTTCCACCCTTAGATCCGAACTTCCCAATGAAGTGATCTTAAGATGGACCATCAGAATCTTCCGCTGCGCCATTCTAATAACATTCTCTGCTTTTTCTTCACCCTAGGTGAATTATGAAGAACCCATTGATCCTTCTGTCTTGTCCCAACTGTCTTCGGTGATTTCTCTTTCACTCTTGCTTGGGCATTGTCTTCACCTCAGCTCTGATACCATGTTAAGATTAGGTATGTCCTATGCTAGAGCAATTTATTTAAATTTTCACAGTTAGCAATCACATCAGCATTACGATAAACTGCAGATAGAACATAAATATAAAACGCAGAAGACAAGCCAAGACAAGAGGACACAAGATATGGCACGAGCCAGGGACAAACCCCACAATGTGTGGGGAAACCCTTTGATCAAATCTTCTTTTATCTTCAAAGTTCAGCAGAGAAGGAGAGAGAGAGAGAGAGAGTACATTTACAACAGAAGTCAATACTTTGACTTATCTAGATCTAGCATAGATCATATCGTATCATGATGAGATCAGTTGAAGACATTCTGCTTCAACTGATTCTCAAGGTGACTCCTCCACCTATCATCGTGCTGCATCTCGTCCATTTGTTGCACCTTACTGTGTAGCACCATCATGCTGCCCATGATCATCATGTTGCTCACGCTGCCCATGATCTCATCATGCTTCATGCTACCCACGCTGCCCATGATCTTGATCTCATTTATCATGATGTTGTCCGTTGCATCATTTATCACAATTGCAACATTAAAATCAACACACACATATATACGTCACCTTTTATGTCTGCGTATATCATGTATAGTATCCATGCTACTGATGTGTATATCAGTACGTTACACATGACAACATATTGTTACCCTTACCTGCAGCTCCAGGAATTGACAACGGCTCCATGCCTTGACAACAGTTATCTCTGTGCATATGAACAGCGTATATATATTTCATTATTATGAAAATCGTTGAACGTGTATAGATATATATATATATATATATATATGAACTGCGTTTATATGACAACGGATGGCATCACGTTGGTTGTCTTCATGATGACTACGTATTCTCCATGATGTGCGTATATACTGTTGTCCCATTACAGTGTACGATGCATATTTCATTCCAGTTACAGCGAACTGTGGCTAAGTATCTATATTACACCAACTGCGTTTAGGGCTTTTTGAACATGTCACACCCACTATGAATAGCGTATAAGTACAATGTATAACCTTCACTTATAACTGCGTGTAACATGTCCTATTACAACGTGTATATATCTCTATTACTGTTGTGTATACATAGTCATCGCCTGCGTGTATTCTCCATGATCTGCATATACCTATATCCAAGATTCACATGGATTCTGATTCTTCTTTGACTGCGAGAACAACTGTGGCTTCATATATTGACTGCGGATTTTTGCATGGACTGTGGCTTCATTATTACCCTTACTGCGATAGGGTTTCACCATGAATAGTGCATCTGTTTTCCTTGAACAGCGTATCTGGTTTCACCATAGCATATCAGATTTCCTTGAACAACGTTTCACCATGAACGGCATATCAGATATTTCCATGAAAATGCATTGAGCTATTTGTAGAGTATATGTACAGTGTGTAATATATATTGCCATGCTGCGTATATATGTATCTGTTGCTGCGTTATGTCATTGCCCGTGAATTGCGTGTTATGACTGCGGCTCTTTAGGAGGAGATTCTCACGTTGACTGCGGCTTAGGGCAATGTATCACAACAGCCTCCATTTACTGTGGCTCCCTTCTACTGCGGCTTCCATCTACCATGGCTGCGTATATGGCATTACGTTTACTGTGATTGCTGTGCGTTAGAACTAGGGCATCATAGGCCAGTGTACATGTTCATGGTGTCTCTCTCTTGCTCCAAAAACCCAATACATGGAGAGGAGGAGATCACCTCAATAATGTATCTCTGCCAAATGACATCAAATCCTCTTTTATTTATACTAAAAATGTATAAGTGAATAGACATGACGTTTGGGCTTCTAGAGCCTACATGAGAGCTGGTCGGCTTGATAATAATTACATAAACAAAATAAATTCATATCTCCATAAATACTTATCGGAATCGGATGATCTTTGGATCAATCCTACATCTCTCGACAAGAGGGATCCAATATAAACATCAGCTACCATAAATAAGCTGACCCACATGGACTTTGGCCCTAGTTGCCAATTTAACATTAATGACATGAGTTACATTTCCTAAATGGACATGAGTTGCAAGTCACTCCTTTATGGCATGGATTCATCACTCCTATATATACATGCCTCATTTTTTCTCCCCTCACTATTTGTGTATTGTGAAAGAAAAATTCAAACTTGAAAAAGAGTTGGAGATGTTGAGAAATCTAAGGAATTGGCAGTTAAATGATTTCCCTTACTATGACATTAACTTGTGATGTTTTCATTATTAGTATTAGATATTTTAAATATATTTTCTTATCATCAAGATTAATTCCAAGAAACAAATATATGAGAACACAGGATGTAGGTACACTGCCAAGGCAAAACCCCCCTTGAGGGGAAAACCCGATCACAAGTTCTTCCTTCAGTAGATTCAAAAGATGAGACGACCAAGACCCTTACAATTTAGACACAAGACATCCTCCATCAAGTCATCCTTGAAACTGTAATAGCTCTGAGACCTCGACCGTGGTGAATTCTTCACACTATGGTAGCATCGAATTCTTCATTTTGTGGTAGCACCGAAGCCTTTATTGTGATGCATCACAAAAGTCTCCATTGTAATGCTGAGCTTATCTTTCACAATTCAACAAAGATGTGTCCATCACTTCTTTCAACAATGATACCGAAATAATACGAATTTACTCACTATAGTGACACTAAAACATCATTTTTCTGAGTTTCTGTTGTGCCATCGAGACCTCTTCTTTGTAATTCGAATTCCTATGATTTCGCTAAGAGCATTATTCTGATATCACTGAAATATTACCTTTGAAATGTGAGCATCTGTCCTCTGCTCTAGTAGCGAATCTCCTTCTCTGAAATTCGAACTTTTTGTGGTCAAAGAAATGCGAAGACCTTATGCTTGTAATATACAGTGGTTCAACCATACAAATGAGCCGACATGACATTATGAAAAGATGTGTCACTATTATAAGGCCGACATGAATATATTAGCTTGAAGATGATTTATTTTAGGCCGACTTGAAGAGGCTGACTTGAAGACATTGATGAAGAGGTTCAGTTGATGACTTGATGGAGGAGTCTTTGACCAAACAATAAATGACTTTGAAAACAACCTAAAGCCTACAATGGAGGCTTGACCTATAATTGACCCAAGCATGAAACCCATGCTTTAACAAGTCAATTCAAATTAATAATAAAATTATTTTCACTTTCTTTTGACAAATATATTATATTTGACTCAAGTACAATAATGAAGACTAAACTTGGTTACATTTTCCAACACTCCCTCTTAACTAGGGAGGTATTCATATTTATATATAATCAAAGAGGTACATGGAAGATCTCAACACATCCTCTATGAATAATTTTAGGCACCACAATGCCATGGACTAGATTCCTGAACAGGGAAATCTATTCATTAGTCTCAACAATTTAAGCACCACAATGCCACAGACTAGATCCCTAACCAGGGCAATCTATCCGAGTGGGACTAAGATGGACTCAAGCTTTCAGCCTCTCTAGGTACCATCAGGGTTACTTGCTAACCATCAACCCAAAGATCCAAGTGTGTGTCAAAACTCAATGACCAACACCACCCTTCCAACTTCGGGACTCAGACATCAACACAAAGTGTCGACTAGATGTCCTCCCAGGCAATGCTTCACTTACAAAGCCTCAACACCCCTTGATCTCGCAAATCAAGAACAAATCTCTCCTGATCAAACTGATCGGTAATCAACATGCTATCAAAACCTTCGAGAGATTTAACTGTACAAACACAACCCCAATCAATAATATACCTTCACATGTACATAAGCAAATACAGCCTCTGGGGTCTTCCAGACAACTTGATGTTGCTTTTCAACTTTTCATAGTAGGACTATCAACTGAATCTTTTGACAAAAGATTCCTTAATCATACACTTTCCTTTCCTACTTCATATGCAACAACATATTCTTCAATCAGATCTTGCTTTCCTTCTTTCAACAACACCTCAAAATGCATTCTCCAATTTCCTTCTCTCATTCATGGCCTTTACTAAAACTTACGGATGTTAGTCCTGGTCTAGTGCATGGCACATGAAGTAGAGAACCATATCTTTCACTCCCTCTTAATCAAAGAGGATCTAATAATTTTTGTACAAGGAATATTCTCACAGATCCTCTTATCCTAGGGAGATTTCATCTAGGCTCCCTCTTAACCTAGGGAGATTTCATCCACACTCCCTCTTAACTTAGGGAGTTCTACTTCTTCTTTACGACATCAGAGAATCTTTCATGGCTTCCACCTTCTTATCAGTGATTCATATATCATGCTTATCACATCAACTTTACTTACGATCATCTTTGCCAACTTGAAGATGATGTACCTGCAAAACTTAAATAGAAAGTACAATCAAAATTATAGAAGCATGAAGTTAGCCATATCAAAACTTATAATAGCGGAAGCATTTAGACTTTTCCAAAATAATCAACAAGAGACTATACTTCAACTTCTTGCCCAGTTTTAGTTACAAACCCTAAATCACATTCATAACTCATCAATATTTCAAACTCATTATTCTAGTGTTCCAATAGTCTTTCAACGACAAGTTCTTTCATATAGAAAACCCTAGAAACAGATCAAATCAATGAATTTAACAACTTTCAAAATTCATATGTTAGACTCCTCACTAAGATTTCACACATCCTAGATTTCATACATGCGCTTGAACAATCAAAACCAATCACAACTTAATCAACATCATGACTAGCATCTACTAGAGTTTGATATAAACCCTAGGTTTTCATCTTCAACTTCTTAGCAATCACTATACAGATTCATAAATTGCAGACGATTATACATAATAGAGAATTTAACTGCTACTAGGGTTTTAGCTGCTAAACCCTAGATTTTCCAAACATCATCCTAGACCATCAAACTTTGACTAGGGCGTGTTTCCAAACCCTAGGACTCATGATCATTAACACTTAGGTCAACACATATATCTAGGAATTCACCAACATAACATAAGCACATCATATGTCAGGCAATATTAATATGTTAGACATATATCGACCTAGAACAGGGTAGGGTTTCAACTAAATGAATACATACCTAGGGTTTCATTCCTAGGGCTCTAATGGTTTTGCTTATAGACCCAACCAAACCCTAAATATCTAAGGTTTCATAACATAGCAAAGCAAACCCTACTATTCCAAAATTTCAAAGGTTTAGGATCTTAAACAAACATCATTCAACCCTAACAAGTTAAGATTTCATGATCATATCGAAATCCCAAGCATGACACCATCAACGAAAACTTCAAATAGCATGTCACAATAACCTTAAGCAGTTTTTAGTGTTTCAGATGTTAACATACCCTTAGGTTAGGGTTTTCTAGAGAACCTATCTAGGGTTCTGTATAATCAATTAAGAATATGAGGATGGGTAAATTTATCAAGTGATGAATCACCCAAAACAAGAATCATTATGATTCAAGGCTAAACATAACGATGTTAGTCATGTAATGCAAAATTTCAAAAATAAGATGATCATACTTTAAGAGAATCTTGTAAGGTGTATGGTTTGAGACATACCTGGGGATGTTTCTTGGAAAACTTGCTAAGGATTCCTTGAAATGTTAAGCCATCATCTTTTATACCTATAGAACATACTTACAAGAACAACATGTGATACCAAAGACATAATTTAATTTCTTAAGTTAGACCTTCTACATAATCATGGAGGAGGGAATCTTTCAAACATTAGTGGGACCTTTTATTTGATATCCTAGAAAAACCTTAGAAGATAAGGATGTAAGTTATCTAGGGATTGCAATCTTTATCCTAGTCTAACGATAAGCAAGAATCATTTAGAATAACATACATACCTCTAATTTGGTAACTTCTTGTAATAACAATACCTACTTGGTTCCTTGTCCTTAGATCCTCAAAGAGTCCTTTCTTCAAGCTGGTTCCTTGGACTATCAATGTTATTTACCTTAGGACAGATTTTGAATTCTTTATGTGATGACGCAGTTTATTAAGGTGCCTTATTTTGTGCTTTGTTCTTGTGATGACTGAGATTTCTTCATTATGATAATACCGATTTGAAATAGCACCAAATTGAGGGAGAATACTATCAAATTAGAGCATAACATCGAATTGTAGGAGTATCTCACCGAACTATGGAAGCATAGAGATCATCTTTCCACCTTATTCGAGCTCCTTTTAATGGCAGCTAAACATTTTATTCGAACTAGTTATCTCAGTTATTCTTCTTCACGAGATCATATCACTTCAATGGCACTAAGTCTGAGATCTTTGTCACTATGGAGGCAGCCCTAAAACATTTCATCTTCCACTATTACACTGAAACTCCACCGAAATGCATCTACTATGACATTGAACTGAGGTCACTTAATTCCACCGAAAGTCATATGAGCTTATATAACGAAGTTATGTCTTTATTTGTGCCTTGACCGAAATGTCCATATTGTGCCTTTACCAAAATGTCCATATTGTGCCTTTACCGAAAATGTCCATATTGTTCCTTTACCAAAAATTCCATATTGTGCCTTCACCGAAAATGTTAAGACTCCATTTTGGAAAAGATTTGAACTTCTTTCTCCTTCATACTTGATGTCTTCAATATGGTGAATGGACTAGTTTCATCCTTTCAAGATAGCTCAACAAATTTGCCTAGAAATGTCCTTAGGATCTTGAACTTGATCTTCAATGCAAACATATATTTTCACTTAGAATACTTCAAAGTGATCTTCAATTTGACCTTGACCATAACTCTGATACCATGTTGGGTAATCTAATGAATTGGCAGTTAAACGATTTCCCTTATTATGACATTAACTTGTGATGTTTTCGTTATTAGTGTTAGATCTTTTAATTTATTTTCTTATCATCAAGATTAATGCCAAGTAACAAATAGATGAGAACACAAGATGTAGGCACGTTGCCAGGGAAAAACCCCCCTTGAGGGGAAAACTTAGTCACAAGTTCTTCCTTTGGTAGATTCAAAAGATGAGACAACCAAGACCCTTACAATCAGAACCAAGACATCTTCCATCAAGTCATCCTTGAAACTGTAATAGCACCGAGACCTTGACTGTGGTCAATCCTTCACACTGTGGTAGCATCAAATTCTTCATTATGTGGTAGTACTGAAGCCTTTATTGTGATGCATCACAAAAAGTATCCATTGTATTGTTGAGCTTATCTTTCACAATTCAACAAAGACATGTCCATCACTCTTTTCAACAATGATACCGAAATCATACGAACTTACTCACTATAGTGACACTGAAACGTCCTTTTTTGAGCTTCTGTAGTGACACCGAGACCTCCTCTATAATCTGAATTCTTATGATTGCACTGAGAACATTCTTGTGATATCACCGAAATATTACCTCTGAAATGAGAACATCTATCCTCTGTTCTAGCAATGAATCTCCTTCTTTGAAATCCTAACTTTTCTATGGTGAGAGAAATGCGAAGACCTTATGCCTGTATATATAGTAGTGCGACCATACAAATGAGCTGACATGACATTATCAAAAGATGTGCCATTGTTATAATGCTAACATGAATATATTAGCTTGAAGATGATTTATTTTAGGCCGACTTGAAGAGGCCGCCTTGAAGACATTGATGAAGCGGTCGACTTGATGACTTGCTGAAGAGGATGACTTGATGGAGGAGTCTTTGACCAAACAATAAATGACCTTGACAACAACCTAAAGCCTACAATGGAGGCTTGACCCATAATTGACCCAAACATGAAACACATGCTTTAATAAGTCAATTCAAATTAATAATAAAATTCTTTTCAATTTCTTTTGACAAATATATTACATTTGACTCAAGTACAATAATGAAGACCAAACCTAGTTACATTTTCCAACAGGAGAGAGTTGAAGAAGATTGTGAGAGAGAGACTTGGAAAGTAAGAGCAAAACTTGGTGAGCCAAAGTTGATTCAATGCTTCAGTGTTGATTCCATTGAAGGGAAGGTTGGTTCAATGTGTGTATCTATTGCAGCTACCAGTGATCTTCATGCTACAACTTGTTCATATTTGGGTGAATTTATTCATTCTCTTGATTTCTCATTGCACTTTGTATCTCTATTTAACAATTGATTTCTAATAGAAAAAGAATCTGGTTGGGTTTTCCCCTAATAAGTTGTGCACTGGTCATTGGACCTAAATCCTCAGTGTCTCATTGTATTCTTGGTTGTCTTCTATTGTGCATTTGATTTATGTTCTATCTACAATTGTTTATCTAATATTGCAACATAAAAAAGTTTTGTAATAAGTGATTGTTACAACATAGAGCATCGTAATTTCAACAATATCAACTTGTAATAAAACATCTCAGAAATTAAAAAACTTACTACCATGGAGATATTCTGAAAATCCATCACATTGAAGCACCTTTGAGGTATTCAGTGTCAGTGTTATGATTTTTAATACATCCCAATTCTTTAAATTAGTTAGGGTAAAAGTATTTATTTCAACACAATGCAAACATTTTGAGAAATAACGACGTTCACAAGCAAACAGAAAGTACACATGCACTAACAAATCTACTATATACCCTGACTTAGATAAGAAAAACACAAGCTAAATTTTAATTAGGTTCCAATACAATGATATAAAAAGCATTGCAAAAATTTTGTTAAAGAATGGCATATTACAAAGAAACATAGAGCACACTATGTTAACCTTGTTCAGATCGCTTTCAAAATTTGCACAATCCTGATTATAAAGAAGTATGCTATCCAATGCATTTCTTGTTCCTTGCAACCAAAATTTTGTGCATTAACATAACATATTCAATTTCGTAGATAAAGATAAAATTAGGCAGCACCAATTTCTCTCCATTGTTAGCCTTGTGTAAGTACAAAATTTCAAACTAAAGAATTTGTCCTTCAAGCCACCAACCAAAGGGTGTTCTTTAGATTTTCTTTCATTGGGTGTAGAAGCTGAAATTTCAATAAGAACTCCCTTGTACAGACCTTTTCCACAACCAAACTACTCTGCATGTATTGAAATCATATGTTTGAAAACTCGTTATTCTCCTTGAGATGAAATGTAAATTGCAAGATATGATTTGCATTGTCTCGATAAGTAACACACAAATATGATTTAAGGAATGCCAACCTCTTCTTCACAAACAAGCTTGAATCTCAGTAACGATGGAAGAGGCTGTGCAAGATTGAAATTGCATTATTCATCAGCGTTTCCTTCTTTCTTTAAAATTCAAGGTAAAATAATGCATACAATTGTTGAATTTTGGCACATCAAATGAAAAAAACATACCTGAAAGCCAACATTGGCTGTTAGCTCTTTTGATGTTTAGAGGAAAAATAATTCAAGGCTGCCTTGTATTTCATGGCATTTAACTAAAAAGAATAGACAGTGAATTGCCTGGTTGTGATTTTCATGTATTTGATTATATCAATGAGATCTCAGATAACGTAATCAGGCAAGCAGCGTAGATAACAGATGAACACAACATACCCAGAAGAGATAATTTACTTGCAGACATCTCTAACAAGAACGTAATGAAGGCATTACATGCCCATGAAGAAGTGTTTATGCATAACACAGGGAAATGACATGGAAAAAACAAGATATTTGACTTCTAAACAATTATTCTGCATCCTCATCACTTTCATCACTGTAAGATACCAGTGCCATAAGTCCGGTATCAGTACCACCCGTGACTAATTCCTGTTTCTTTGGCTCATCCTTTGCTGGAATTTTCTCAGCTCCATCCAGCATTTTAGATAACTCAGCATGTTCACTACTCTTCTCTGAATCCATTTTTATTTTTTTTGCTTGTGGCTTGATCATAATTAAGCTGCTCAAGGGGCGTCGTGCTTGAGTTTTCCTTTTGTCTGCATATTTCAGGTCCTGCATACATCAGAAAAAAGACAATCACAAGTTAACACACTTACCATATTAATTTGAAGGATAAGCTTTTCTGTTTTCTCTCTAGCAAGTCGTGTACCCATAAACAATACAAAAATACAGAAATTATACAAATGTCATATGTAAAGGCACAAGGACATCACATTGTGCAGTGCTATAACTGACCTCTGATTTTCGCACAACCGGATCCTTGGAAACAATGGCATTTATTGTATGACTTGCTATAGCTTCCTGGAATTAAAGCAACAAACAGTGAACTTGATATTTGTTGGAAAAACAGAGTAGACAAAACACAAATTCACACACAAATACACGAGTTGCGGCTCTTCTATTGATCAAAGCTTAATACTTACAATGAACCCGGTGAAGGTATTTACTATTTAACCTTTTCCAACTAGCGACTTGCCTAAAATATCTTGACATGCATCCACACACTAAAAGTCATTTATCACTTAACTCGACTTGACTCAACACTCCAACACTCAACCCTCAACAATTAGTTAACTGACTCTCTAATATTAGCCAACTCCTCATGCGGGAGTAATTAGCTTATTTTAACACTCCCCCTTAATTACAACCGTATGACTCAACATGAATCAACATAACACAACTATGCCTGCTATGCTTACAATACAAATTGACTCAATTATCACTGAAACGTGCTTGCTGGTCTATGTCTTAGCTAGGCTTACAATCACTCAAGACTTTCACAATTTTGCATTTTATTTTTCTCTTCTTCCAAATTTTATATCCTCGAAATTGCTTCATTCTCTGTTGTGGGTTCTTGTTGTAGGCTCCATATTTCTTTACTTGCTGCTGTTGCAATTTTTCTTTGACTTTTCTTGAATTTGTGCTGAAACACAATCTGATCTTGTCTACTACACCTTCCTCTTCAAATATTCATTCAACCATGGACTGCTGCCACAACATTGCATCTTCAAACTGTCTTCTTTGCTTTGTTTCTTGCGCTTCATATTCCTAACTTTCTTTCTGCCATATTTCTTGATAGCAAAATCTTATCTCTTCTTGACTCCATTGCTAAAAAATCGTTTCAATGCATTCATCTTTGTCTTTCATATCATTCTTTTCACTTTCATCATCATGTACTATTGTCTTTTCCCTGTAATCTGCACACTCAAAATCAACATTCACCATTTCATTCAATTCTTTTATTCCAATTGCTTCTTTAAGACTCGTATCAATTTGTTCTATTGATTTTTGAATCCATTCTTCAATGAGCTTCAAATCAACATCAAATTTATTAACAACCTCACTTCAACTTTTTCGCCTATGCTATTTTGAACACCTGCATGTTAAAAAACAATGTTAAAAACATCTTTATTATGACTCTCTTCAGTGAGAGCTTCCTTCTCTACATCTGCCTTCTTTTCAACTACATGGAGGTTTTCTTCCACTGTTATGTTGTTAGTGAATATTCTCATCAAAAATTCTTCAATCACTTTATCCTGTTCATGATCATCAACTGCTGCTAGAAGACATACTACTTCATGAGCACTTCCAACTACTTCATATCTTGCTTCTACTGTGGCAACTTCAACCTTCAATTCTTCATCAAACATTGCACTTACTATATTTCCACAATCAATCCCAGTTTCAAAAAAGAAACCACACATATCATCAACATAATGTTCATCCACACTATGGTGGGATATCCGAGCATTCCTATGCTCATTGACAATTTCAACTTCACCAAATCCATCAGCTGTGGCTGGATTCACCAATTCACATATCACTTTGCAGTCATCATCCACATGTGTCTCATCACAGTGGGATTCACCATCATCTGTATTATCCACATCACAGTGGAGTCCCTGAGCATTTATTTTCTCTTGCTCTGTTTCACACACAGAGGCTTCAACTTCTCTCTCTGCAATCTTTACTGCATCTCCTTCATCCATATGCATGCTTACATAATGGGTTTCAATTTTATGGTCTTGATAACCATCATCCACTTTTGAGTGGGATTCTCCAAGCTCTGTTTTTCTCCCAGAGTCTTTCTCATAAACTCTCAGATCTGTCGCTGACTTCTTTGCTTGTGACATAACCTGTGGTTGCATGTCACTCCCCTTTGCACCAAACTCTTCTTTCAGGAACTTCCATGTTTCCTTGGAAGTTGTAGCTTTTGCTACCTTGCACAAACACTTCTCACCCAATGTTTGTTTTATAAAATTCATTGCTAAAGCATCACATACTGTAAACATAAGAGGTGGTAGAAAATCAAAGCTACTCCAATCACCCTTGATTTCTTCTTTGTCTTCTACTAGACTTCTCAGTTCCTCAGCTGCGACGTGAAGCTCTCTAACCATGGCAACAATATTTGCCTCTTCTTTTCGATTTCTTTTCTTCATATGCTTCAATCGCGCTTTGCGACCCTTGACTGCGGTCTTTCCTTTGTCTTATGGTTTCTTTCTTGATTGCATGAGGCTATCTTCCATATCGCCCCCGAAAAAAAATATGATTTTCAATATGCGCCCCATAAGGCACAATCTTCACCCAAAAACATGTCATGCTTGATAAACCACCAGAATATTATGAATGGGCTTTTACAAAACCCAAAAAAAACCTCTTCAAATAAAACCTTTTTTCTATTCTCTTGAGAAACAAAAAAAAAAATCATTTCCAATAATTTTTTATTTTTTTATTTTATTTTTTTATTTTTAACTTTTCAAAATCTCTCCTTTCTAATAAATTCCAACAAATTTTGTTTTTTTATTAAAAAAAACTTTCTTCAAAAAAAAAAAAAAAAAACTATTCAGAAACCCCTTTTCGAATTCAAAAAACACTTTAACCTGACTCCTTTAAAACTTACGTGACTCCTTAACAAACTTTTGTGAGTCAAACCCCTTTTTTTGAGTCAACAAACTTACATGACTCTCTTTAAGCAAATTTTCGTGCCCTTTTGAAAAATTGCTCTTGACTTGGTTTATGCGGTCGTGATTGCTTGAGGCCTGCGTACTAATGCTCTATACATGAAGGTAGCCCACATTAGTGAGCTAACGCTGCGCACGTCAAAGGAAACCGCGTGCTTCCGGAATGGTGTAAGTCCACCTCTTGTAACGCGGTGCTTACTGACACAAGCCTGCATTATAATGCCCTGTATACAGTTTACAAGGTGCGTTCTAGCGTTAACTACGAGAAAAAATATATTTTTCTCCTCTCACACGGATTGCTGCTAATCCGCTCTCTGGCGCTCTTTGTAACCTCCCTTTGATACCAATTTGTTGGAAAGGCAGAGTAGACAAAACACAAATTCACACACAAATACACGAGCTACGGCTCTTCTATTGATCACACAAAACTTGATACTTACAATGAACCCGGTGAAGGGTATTTAAACTTTTCCAACTAGCGACTTCCCTAAAATATTTTGACATGCAACCACACAATAAAGTCGTCTATCACTTAACTCGACTTGACTCAACACTCCAACTCTCAAACCTCAACAATTAGTTAACTGACTCTCTAATTTTAGCCAACTCCTCATGCAAGAGTAATTAGCTTATTTTAACAATATTGTCATTTACAAGGATGAAGGAAAGGGCTACACAAACAAGTTCATTTTATTACCCCTCGCTATTCTTCAGATTACAAAACCATCAGCTAACAAAAGCATCGCTGTATGAAATTATGAATCACAACATTTGAAAATTTCCAACACCGTCGAGAGACAGGGAAAAGGATTGAATAAGGAACACTTATTTAATCCTAGCATACACAATATATATGTTATATGTACAAGGAATTAGTACACATTTAGTACAGGTCCATGTGCAAAACTCACCTTTTACTGTCGGATTGAATAAGGAACACTTATTTAATCCTAGCATACACAATATATATGTTATATGTACAAGGAATTAGTACACATTTAGTACAGGTCCATGTGCAAAACTCACCTTTTACTGTCTATTATCTCAGAACCGCAAATGATGGGATGTTACAGGTTTAAACATTTAAATCAGGCACTGATGGCAGAAATTTGTTTCCATATTTATTTGCTCAGCAAATATCCTACTAGAATTGCCTGACGGACAGGAAGCAACAAAATATGGTGGCAATGGAAAATGTTATTTGCATTTTTCTTAGAGAATGACGCCCAAGGCTGCATAAAAACAGACTACTTGGGCTGTACATCAACATTCCAGGGTCCTGCATTTGACATGCATGCCATGCTTTCAAGATTCTCTTAAGCATAAGAGAATTTTCAATAGTGAAGTCTGAGGTGCACACAATGTCAGCCACCGTGAAGTTTCCTTCAGCACTACAAATGAGAGGCCCAATGAGCATCAAGCCTTTAAGAATCCATTTAGCAAGAGAATTTTCCAATGAGTACCAACTGTCTTAGAATACATTTAGCATTCATAGCCAGTCCCTCAAACATACAGTGTCCACAGTACAAAAATCCAAGTGACCAAGGGAAGCATATCTTTTGGGAGTCTGGCTTCACTAAATCTCTTTGGATCTAGGTCACGAGACATGAGAACGTTATACACCTTGGGTGGGCCTAATGTTTAAAAGCATGTGTTTCCTCTTAAGAAATCACATGTTAAAATCCAGAGGGGTAGAGTATGTATACCTCCATAGACTTTAGCAATCAAATCACTGTGTGGAGGTGGTCCCTTCTCCCACAAACAAAATTGAATATTATATATATATGTGTGGGTGTGTGTGCGTTAAGATATTTAGACACTTGGGAGTCAATTAAGTTCAACTTGGTCTAATGAGTCTATTAGGCAAGTGTGTTTTTTTAGTATGCATTAATTGCATGGTAATCTGACAATCACAATATGTTTTAGACATAGAATGATCCGAGGATCATATTCTCCTCGATATTAAAGACTATTGATCCATGGCTTAACACCAAATTGGTCCATGATCTCTATTTAAAGAGCATAGAAGGTCATGTTGATGATTGATTGTGAGAAACTCTCTTATGTACAAATCTTCTTTTGCATTAATAAAATTGCCTCAAGTGGCCACATTGGCTAGGGCCAGAGTGTTTCCCTCTTAGATGGTTTAAACCATGTAAAAGTATTGGTGTTATGATCTTTGATTAGTTCTGTGAGTGGTTACTTAGGGCGTTTGTCCTATGCACAATATCCTATTTTCCTAAACAAGGTATCGGAGCACATTTAAAGAGCTACTCCCATTATTGATCAAGATCTTTAGCACGTGTCACTGCATTTCCAAGATTTACTATTTTTGTATTTTCGTACATTTCTGGTCTGAACAGTCTGTACTATTGTGTTTGGAGCACTACTTTCAGTTACGAACGATTTTCATTTCATCTGAGAAAGTGTCTATTCTCCCAAGATACAACTTTTCTTGTCAAAATTGAAGGAATATAGTTTGAATACACCCCTTCAATTTTTTTACAAAGTTCATATTTTGTTTTTCTATTTTTCTTCCTAGTTCTCTACTCTTTTCGGCCAACATTTGCTCTGTCATCTGTTTTGTGTGTTGTTATTGAGTTTTATTTTATTTTTCCAATCTATTGTTTTTTTTGGATAAACATGTTTTTATTGGCAAACATGCACTTCAAGGCAAAGCCCCAACAACAACAACCCCATCCTCCTCCATTAGTATTGTTATGTATTTTGTACTAACACACTTGGTTGAAAGTTACTTTATTTAGTAAGAGGTTTTGAGTTCAAATCTCTTTTTGTGATTTACTTTTTGAAAAAGTTCATGCAAACTTGAGTTATTCGATAACTTTATTGTAAAGTGTATTTCACTTGTATTATAAAAGTGAATCACTATAAAATAACTTTAATATTTTTTTTGTTACTTTTTGCATACAACTGTCATTTATAAAGTAATTTCATCGCCAGAAAGTAACTTATTTGTAAAAGTGTGATTATTAGGAAAGATAGTGATGAAAAATATTTTTTCTATTTTTTAGCAACATCCATCAACACATTGCCCAACTTCTACTTAACACGTGGCTCTTTGTTATCATTAATGTTTTTTCCCCTTTTTTTCTTTTCTTTTAGGGGCATAACTTTCACATCTGAAGTTTGTTTTTCGTTTCGTTTATTCTAAATGACCTATTTTTTCAAGAGCTTCAGTTTCAGCTTTTTAATCGATATGATCTGCATATTTTAATATGGCCACTCCAAGTGAACTTTTGCTTATCAATATCAATTGCTTCTCATGGAAATCCCACACAAAGGATGTACTAAAAAGTAAAGGATTGGATCAAATTACCTTGGCAAAAGATAAATCCCCCAATGATGCTAATAGGAAAGCCAAATGATCTGTAAACTGCCACGGATATTAGACTGGACAGTTCATCACAACACTTTTGTAAAAGTAAACTAAAATCTATACTATGAAAGGTTAATTCCTTTTAGATTCCAGATTTCCTATTTATGCATGCAATAGACGATATAAAGAAAATAGAGAACAGTTAAATATAATTACTCACAAAACCCATTGAAAACCAAGATATGCTCTGGAAAACCCTTACAAGAGAAAATCCACCTATAAGGTGAGGTTGTTCTACTTTCTTTTGTTTGGATTGGAATTGACGCAAGTACAAAGGAGAATGCACTCTCTAGAGTCTATAGAGTTCCCTGAGACCTATGGCCCATGGGTTGTTAACTTGCTACATGACACAAACCCCCTCTGTTATGCTCTCTCTCTATCCATGCTCAACTACTATGTTCTACTATGGAAAACAATGTAAGCAAATAGAATGGAACACCTTTTCCTCCTAGTGGCCCAATTATAACATATCTCGATTGCTAACTAGCGGTTAGATTTTACCAATTAAACCATCAACGTGAATTATAACACGACCCTTCTAGAGTCTTCTTTGTAGTCCCCATGTGGTTAGCCCCTTTTCAATGAGTAACGGGGGTTGACACTGAATCCTCTTGAATTATGGTGGTCTATCACAATAGGTCAACTTTCAAGAAGCATAACTTTATCATATGAGCTTCAATTGAGGCAATTCTTGCATCGTTGGAAAGGCATCATTCTGTAGATTATCGAATCTAGGTCCATGGTAAATTCAAGACCACAAAATTGTTGGAAATGCTAAGAGTGGGGGTGAATCAATATTTCTTTCAATTGTTAATTAGCTAGTTAAGATTTTTCTTTGATTAGAAACACAATATACCAGAACACATAAATAAAAAAATAATTTTATTAATAAAGAAAGTGAGGACTCCAATCCTCTTCAACATGTACAACAAAATCTCCAACTTCTTCAAGGCTCCAACCTTAAATGAGGACTCCAATCCTTAAATATCAATCCAGGCTCCAACCTTGTATGAGGACTCCAATCCTCAATTTTAAATCCAGGCTCCAACCTGGTCTCTCTCAAGGCTCCAACCTTGAATGAGGACTCCAATCCTCTCAATCTAATTTAGGCTCCAACCTTTTCAAAGTACTTTCTTCAAGGTATCTCAAATATTTTCCAAGATCTCTTCAATTGCTACTCCAAAGTCACTTCTTCACACTTTGAGGTCTAGTCAAAGTTCTGCTCCAAAAGACACTTCTTCATTCCTCACGGTCTGGTCAAGGATCTACTCTAAGAAACATTCCTTCACTTCTTTAAGATCTGCTTCAAAAGATGTTTCTTCATTCTTCAATGTCTTGGTCAAGGATCTCCTTCAAAAAAGCAATCCCTCATTCTTCAGGGTCTGCTCAAAGGATGCTCCAAGTCTACCTTCACAGGTGTCTTCAGGTCTGTTGTAACAATCACTCCAAGTTTGCTCAAGGACTATATTCAATTAGCTCCCCAAATACGCTTGGTCAAAAATATTAACTGGTCTGAATTCTTCCAAAAGATCTTGGTCAAAGATATTACAGATATGCCCTAGTCTAGAGCAGAGAATCTGCTCCACAGGTCGAGCTATACAGGTCTGAATTTTCCACTCCACAGGTCCAAGTTCTGTCCTTCACAAAGGCTGATAATTAGGCCAAGTTCTGTGCTCTATAAAGGCCAAATGTTCTGCTTCAAAAGGCTGAATTCAGAGCTCCATAATGACCGAGTTCGCTACTCCAAAGAGGTCGAATTCCAAAGCTCCACAGTGACCAAATTCTCTGTTCCAAAGTGGCCAAATTTTAAAGCTCCACAGTGACTGAATTCTCTGTTCCAAAGTGGCCAAATTTCAGAGCTCCACAGTGAGTTAAAGCAAAAAGAAAAGAGGTATGCAAGTCTGAATTCTCCAAAAGATGCAACAAAGAAATATAGCAAAAGTAGCTTCAAGAACTAATCTGAAACCCACCAATAAACCTTGATCCAAACACCAGAGATAAAAACACAAACGATTTCCCTTAACTTGCTTCTTGGTTCATGAGATATGAACCATATCTCTCTTCCTCAGGTCTGAGCTTCTTAATCTTCTCTTGCTTGGCCGAGTTGGATGCGCAAATGGAGGAGATGTGTTGTTTGTTTATACTAGCTGAGCCATCATGTTTATAGGAAGGCCAAGTTGCCTACTTGATCTCAAGGTAGGCCGACTTGAGCACATAAAAATTATAACAGTATTGGATCCGACCAGACAGAGTTGAACTACTCCTTTTGCTCAGTTAATGAATCATTTGATTCATAACAACCTTGTTTTCAGTTTTCTATCTTTATAACTTAGACTTTGTCACAATAATGAACTATTCTTTCTTCAATGTCTCCTTTTGTATTTGTACATTTTTCTTTGGTGACCATGGAGATTCATTTTCACATTTTGTTTCAGTTGTGTTGAGCCCTGTGTACATGCTTGGGCAGAAGAATAGCACATCTTGTTCTGTATATGACTTTCACACCATATTATGCTTTACACACCTACTTTAATGTGTGTATCATGCTTTGTGCTCTTTCTAAAACCATTTTACTATATCGTATGGATGCTAGCTTGGGGTTATCCTATGAACTCAAGTAGTGCGAAGATCAGACTTGTTTAGCTATTTACACCTGGATTCTCAATGTAATTGGCAATTGGATGAGAACTTTGTATCTACTTCTTTTTGACAAACTTAACTGAAATTTCTTTGTTGACTATTGAGTACTAGCATGTCAGTGTATTGTGCAATCAGTTCTTTGGTACTTTATGTTTTGGCATGCTTAAGTAGAATAGTTGCAATGCCTACCTTTATTTCAACAGATATGGCAGGCTACATCAGATCCATCTTGATAACACTGAGGGGGGTGAATCAATATTTCTCTTCAACTAGTACATTTTAAATTTCACAGAGCATTAATTATTATTAGCATCACATCAAACATAAATCAACAACACCATTCAACAATGCACAATATCAAAGACAGAAGACACAAGAGATTTTAGTCGGAAACCCTTCTGGGAGAAAAACCACCAAATGCTTCATAATATGTATTTTCAATAATTTACATCAATAGGAAGCTCCAACTTCCATTTTTTCAGCATCAACTGAAGGAGGCTCCAACTGCTTGGTTTATAGGTTCCAACCTGCAAGATGCCCCAACGCTTTCTGAAAATTATTGTGACTTGAAATTATGAAGTCAAGTTCTCTGAAATACAAGCTACCTTAATCAAATAAAGGTTCTTATCTAAGAACATGTCACCTTGTGGAAATACTATGTCAAGTGCGCAAAAGATGGTTTGCATTATGACAAAGAAGCATGGTAATCCAATTTCAATAGTTCATGAAGTTAGGATGGTCATTTGAAAGGAGAAGCTTGAAGCAAATCTCTTGAAACCCTTGTTACTTTTCAAGATCTGATGAAAGAAGGCATGAAGGTCCTATGGTCTTGAACATTTTGATATGGAAAGATAATTTGCCATAGTTACCAGAAATGTTTCAAGAGCTGTTGAAGAGTGTGTGAATCCTCTGAGCTTACAATGAAAAAGAAGCCTAGTTCCTTTTCAAGGTTGAAGAGGTTCTCTCTAGAAAGATGAGTCACTTAAAGGACTTGTTGTACCCTTATTATTTCTTCTATGATTAGGGTTGATGTTTAACTGTTGAAGAGTGTGTGAATCCTCTGAGCTTACAATGAAAAAGAAGCCTAGTTCCTTTTCAAGGTTGAAGAAGTTCTCTCTAGAAAGATGAGTCACTTGCAGGACTTCTTGTACCCTTATTATTTCTTCTATGATGAGGGTTGATGTTTAACTGAGAATACATGTGTTAAAGTATCATTGCAAGTAATGTTCAACATGGGGACTCTATAGTTTTGAACATTTGGGTATTGTAAAGTCTCTTGGACTTGCAAAGAGTTACAAAACTAGGGTTTGTAAACCCTAGATTACTTTTTGTAGGATATTGAAGACCTAGGGTTTGGAGACAAAACTCTATCTAGACGTTTTCTCTGAAAGAAGAAACCCTATCCCTAGAAAGGAAGGAATGACATCATGCTGATGATAAAGTTGCAAAATAGATGCAAGGAAGCTAAGATCAAGAGGGAGCTGACATTCTCCTACAATCCTCATAAGATAAGTATTTTAATTTTATATGTCTTCACTTTGATTATTACTATCATTGTTTTTACTATTAGATAGTCTCTTGTCTATATATCCTTTGCTTGGTTGTAATTGTTCTTCCATGGCCTCCTAGTGAGGATTGCATGTAAATAGTGAAGTTGCAAGGTTTTGGCAGCAGATTAAAGAAGTGGAAGAACAAAGCAAAGCGTGTGACAAGAGGATTTTCCCAGAATCCTAGTCTGTATTGAAAGATATTATAGTAGATGAGATTCAAGCTCAGAGGGAGTGGGCAGATCAACAAGTTTCAGGTATACATGGATTGTGCTGAAGGGAAGTCAATGGTAACTTCCAAATGGATCTTTAAGATCTGGCATACAACAGTTAATAGTATAGACAAATACAAAGCTAGAATTGAGAATAGAAGGTTTTCACAGTAAGAGGGAGAGGATCACAAGTAAATACTTGCTCCAGTTGTAAGGTACACTTCTGTTATATTATTATTATTGCTTTGAAATTGCACCAAGTAAATGCAGATATTGTTTCTCTCAATGAAGAAAAAGAATTGTACATAAAGCTACCTTAGCGCTTTGAGGTACATGAGAAGAAGTCCCATGATTGAAGGGGGCTATCACAAGTAGACACCCTGGGCTTGGATGATCTTATTTAATTTGTCTCTGGTGGAAGTTGAAGACTCGTGTTAGAGGGAGGAGTGGTGGCAGAAAGAATTGCCTTTGTATCATAGGGAGTAATCAGAGAGCCTCATTTTAGCTTTAGAGGGAGTAGACTTCTGAGTTCAAAATGATGGAATGTAATTGACTCTGGCATGATAGATATTTGATATGTTGGAAGGTAGCAGTGGCTAAGGAAGTAGCCAAAATTACCACAAGAAGATATGTTTCAGTGCGAGAGGGAGCACCTAGTCAGGGTGACAAGAAAGTAATTGACCAATTTTACGAACCAAAACATGTTGCTCACCTAGGTTGGAGTACCAACACGGTACAATTGGTCATGACAAAGTCAGTTATGATTTGAAATTTGTCTCAAAAAGTGAAATACAACTGCAGATTCAGATTGGGCAAAGAGTGTTGAAGACAAGAAGAGTTCATCGAGATATTGCTTCATTTGGGCTTTGTTATAATTTCTTGAATGAGCATGAAGTAGTCATCTATTGCACTTAGTATTGTAGTGGTTGAGTATATTGTAGCTGGATTGGAAAGTTGAGAAGCAGTTTGGCTTCAGAGGCTACTTGCAGGAATGTCTTGATCAAGTACAGGCGACGACCATGATGACATGTCGTAGCACAAAAAGAAGCAGAGTGCCTTCAATATTATTCCACAATATAACAAATTGCTAGCAAAGCCTTTGTCCTAGGGTGAATTTTAGCTATACTTCAAGGACAAGCTTGGATTTGTTGAGAGTGCCTCTCTCAATGAGAGGGAGTATTGATGAGAGAGCGTCGTAGACTGACATTCTCCCTATGTCAAGTACTTTGATCCGAATTAGGGATATTACCCCTATGTCAAGTACATTGACATGAATTAGGGAGAATGGTTCGGAAGAGGACAATTATTCTTCTTGTGTCTATTATGTTGCCCTGAATGAAAAAGACTGGTCCTAGAGCATCATGTTCATTTAACATTGGGCCGTGAATTGTGCAGCTAGAGTTTGGCCTTTGGCAATTCACCATGTGTTATTGACTCGAATGATCGTGAACCAAAACTAGTCTGGATGCCATGTGTTAGGTACCAACCCGAATTATGGTGACTAGTTGTATGCTAAATGATATCCCATGTGTCTAAAGTACTGACCCAAATTATGGTGAGCACACACCATAGGTCTAAAGCACTGACCCGAATGATGGTGATTAGTTGATGCAATTAATTTACCATGTGTTTGAAGCACTGACCCAAATTATGGTGAGGATATACAATAGGTGTGAAGTGTTGACTCGAATTATGGTAATTGGTTGATGTTATCATTGTACCCAATGTCAATATTGTTGACCAGATTATGGTAACTTATTTTACCATGTGTCACAATTGTTGACCTAATTATGGTACTTGGATTTGTTATAACCTTTTCTTAGAGAAATCTGTCAACATGAGAACATCTAGATAGTCATTATGAATACCTCCCTAGCTAAGAGGGAGTGTTGAATTTTTGTAGCTATGGTCGGTCTTCATAATTATTGTTTTTGGTCATTGATGTATTTTGTAAAGCATGTTTTTCATGCTATGGTCAAAAGAAAAATATTAAAGACATGTTCTTCATGTCAGTTTTTAAAAGAAAAATCATTTTTTTGAAAATAGAGCTTTTGGCTCCAAAATAGGCCAAGTCGGCCTCCTAGTCAAGTCAACCCAACTTCTAGAGGCACCTATTCGACCTCCCAAGACACTATATATAGACATCATTTAACCCTTCTCCACGCCAAGCAATTTGATTCGTTTGAGGCCAGGAAAGCCGAAGGTCTGAAGCATGCGAAGATCTGAGGCAAGGAAAATTCTGAGGGAAGTGAAGGTCTGAGGGAGAGACAAGACAAGAAACTCGTATCATCTAAGGTAGAAAGAAGATGGATATGAGGCTAAGAATAAGACGAATTTGTGGCTGCTCATTGGACAAATTTGAGGCAGCCTGTTGGACTATTTTGAGGAAGGTTATTATTCTGAAGATAATCGAATTGCATATAAGGAACACCATGTTGATCATAATCTTTGTGACAAGATCAAATCTTTTGAGGCAGCAACAAACCTAATCAAATCATGTTCAGTGGGAAGACTTATGACTTGACTAGGATGGAGTTGGATCAATTTTGACCTAACTTTATTGTTGGTCTGTTTGACCTTGTATTTGACCGATGTATCTCTGTTGAGCTTGATGATTTCTCTAAGGAAAAGGTTGTTGGGTTTTTCCAGCATGTGGGTTTTCCCAAGGTAAACTCGTGTTTTTTGTGTGGTTGTCTCTTGTTAAATTATGGTATGTTCTATGCTAAGAGCAGTTTACTTCTTTTCTTCTTATTAGCCACAGATTAGCAATCACATATACATTAAGTAAAGTGCAGATAGAACATTAAACGATCAATAGAAAACAAGCCATGACAAGAGACACAAGATGTGATGGCTAGCCAGGGACAAACCCCAATGCAGGGAAACCATTTGATCAAATCTTCTTTTATCTTCAATAGTTCAACAAAGAGAAACAGTACAAAATCAGAATTCCGTAATTTTATATCAGCAGCAACAAGCCCTAGATCAACAAAGTCAAACTTGGTCAAACGAGTTGAAATTGACCTCCAATATGCTTGGTCAATTTTCGGTCAACTAGCCCTCGAACAGCCTGAAGAAACAACCTTTGAATAGCACCAAAAACACAGTCCAACTGTTGTTGACTGAAGTCAACCTGTTACCCAAAACTAGGGCAATCAATGCTGGTCAACCCTGTGGACAGATTGCCTCGATTTTTGTGCCAACTTCTGCAACCTGCCTAGGATAGGCAGCCACACCAAAACCACACCCTTGATGAGTCAACGCTTGGTCAATGCAGGTCAAAGAGACATTTAGCAACTTCTGCGTCCTCCTTTCAACGTCCTCTTTGCCCTAATGCATGCTTCTTCCTCCCACGTGTGAGTTGCTCCTTGTATAACCCAAAGCTAAGGAGAGAGAGAGAAGAATGAGTGAGATGAGATGATGAGAAAATGAATCAACCTCTCTTGTATTTATATGATTCACTGGGCATGTGTGCCACACATTTAACTGCTGGCCGACCTTGACAATTTGTCAAGTAAATACAAATAAATTCATATCTCCATAAATACTTGTCGGAATCGGATGATCTTTTGATCAATCCTACACCTCTCAATAAGAGGAATCTAGGAAAAATATCAACGGCCATAAATGAGGTGACCCACATGGATTTTGGCCCTAGTTACCAATTTTAACACTCCCTCTCAACTAGGGAGAACTCCATCTGCAATCCGTCTGACCGTCGCTACTATCCCAGCCATCAAATGCACTGCTTGGACTTGCTCTACTCTGCTCTGCTCTGCTCGAACTATGAAGAAGAAAAAATGATCGAGGATGTATCATACCATCCTCCACTGACCTGAAGTCAGTCTCAGAGTGTGTCATACCACTCTCACTGATCCTAGATCAGTACCATTGATCCCAGATCAATGGAGGTCATCCTAGCATAGGGAGTATGGTAGATACAACGATGCGTCCATCGATAGTACTACTATGGTCCCTAATCTCATTTGCCTGCTCATTGATCAGATGAGAGGTACTTCCCATGAGTCCCAAACTGCATGGGTAGGATGCCTCGATAGGAGAATTAATCATCCTGTCCACAGGAGAACGAATCATCCTGTCCAACAGTCGCCACAGGAGAACTAATCATCCTGGCCCATAGGAGAACTAATCATCATGTTCCACAGTCGCCACGGAGAACTAATCATCATGTTCCACAGTCGCCACAGAGAACTAATCATCCTAGCCCACAGGAGAACTAATCATCTTGTTCCGCAGTTTCCACGAAGAACTAATCATCCTGGCCCACAGGAGAACTAATCATGCTGTCCTACAGTCGCCATGGGGTGTCACAGGGGAAGGTTGAACCTTTCACCCTGTGGTCGCATGTCACTCCAAGAAGTACCCTGCGCCCCCTAGAGCTCCCAGAGCTCAATACATCATACTCGACCCTCATAAGAGGGTCTCTGAACGACACCAAGTCGTTCTCGAAAAGTCAAGAATTTGACCTTTCCCAGGGGCTTCGTCAAAATGTCGGCGACTTGTTCATCTGTACCAATATGTTGGAGCCTTATTGCTCCCCGCTACACCATATCCCGAATATAGTGGTACCTGATATTGATATGCTTGGAGCGATCATGAAATACAGGATTCTTTGATAAACGAATCCCGCTCTGGTTGTCACACAAGATCACAGTGGGTTCCAATGTAAATCCAAACAGCTCACTGAAGAGCTTTTGCAACCATACCGCCTCACAAGAGGCCATACTAGCAGCAATGTACTCTACCTCGGCTGTGCACAAAGCCACTGACTTCTGCTTCTTGCTCATCCAAGATATCGAGGCAGATCCCAAAGAGAAACAGCACCCAGAAGTTCTCTTTCGGTCCACCACACTGCCTGCCCAATCAACATCGGTATATCCATGTAGTCTCACATCTCCGGCAGTGCATCTGAACCCATGAGTGATTGTGCCACGAAGATATCTCAATAGATTCTTGGCACCAATCCAATATGAGTGGTGAGACTCAACCATATGTTGACTCGAAGATATCTCAACAGATTCTTGGCACCAACCCAATATGAGTGGTGAGGCTCAACCATATGTTGACTGCAAAACATATATCCGGACGAGAGTTCACCAAGAACATCAATGCTCCGGTGAGTTGTTGATACTTAGTAGCATTTCGTAAAATGGGTCCCGCAACACTACTGCTTAACTTCTTGAATTCAAGCTCCATCGGGGTAGTCACGGGCTTACAGTGCACCATACCGAATCTCTCCAATATCTTCACATATTTTCCTTGAGATAGGAAAATCTCCCCTGGCTTCTGCCAGACTTCTAGTCCGAGGAAATAGTGCATCAGTCCTAGGTCCTTCATCTCAAATTCAGAAGCCAACTCCCTCTTACATCTGTGAATGAGAGGTTTGCACCTGTTAGAAAGAGGTCGTCAACGTACAACACTAGTATGAGAGGATTGTCATCTTCAACCTTAAAGTAAAAGTTAGGGTCGGCTTCACTCCTAGTGAATCCCAGCTTCATCAAGTAGTTATCGATCATCTCATACCACACTCGGGGTGCTTGCTTCAGCCCATAGAGGGCCTTCTTCAACCTACACACATGATATTCTCGATCATGAATCTCAAATCCTTCGGGTTGCTCCACATAGACCTCCTCTTTGATAGAACCATGCAAGAATGCGGTCTTGACGTCCATCTGATGTAGGTTCCATCCTTGCGAAGCAGCAAGGGCTATGATCGAGCAGATGGTGGTGTATCGAGCAACGGGTGCAAATATCTTGTCATAGTCTATACCTTCCTTCTGAGAGAAGCCACGAGCGACAAAACGAGCCTTATACTTTTCCGTACTTCCATCAACTGCATGCTTTATCTTGTAAAGCCATTTCGAAGTGACAACTACTTTGTCCTTGGGTCTGGGGACCACATCCCAAACATCGCTTTTCATGCTGGACTCATATTCCTCAGTCATAGCATCCTTCCATACTTGATTCTTGACAGCTTATGCGAATGAAGAAGGCTCATTTTGGATGATCGTGCTCATGATGGTCAAGTATCCCTGATACCTAGTCGTCTTCTTACTTTCCCGGAAGGTTCCCCAGGGTGCAGCGTGCCCTTCAGCTTCATCAAGTGTCCCCCTAAGCCAGGAAGGCCTCTTCCTAGAAGAGGAAGGCTCTTGCAGAGGGGGATCAATAGGATCCATAGGTTCTTCCACATCAGGCATCGTTTCATCTTCCTTTTCCTTCGGTTCCCTGGTGTCAACTTCTTTAAATCCCCTTTGAGTAGGAAGATTGTGACATCATGGCTAATCTCGATTTCCCTTTGACCAACCACATAGATTCTATAGCCCTTAGTGTTTTCGCTATAGCCCACGAAGATTCCTTTCTTTCCAGATGCACCCAATTTATTCCTCTTCTCCTTCGGCACATGAAAATACACCAAACTTCCAAAAATTCTAAAATGAGATACGTCACGTTTCTTACCAGTGAACATCTCTTCGGGAGTCTTAGAACCCAATGCTTGATGAGGGCATCGATTTTGCACATATACGGCGATATTCGCAACTTCCGCCCATTGAAACTTTGGAAGTCTTTGATCGTGAAGCATAGCACAGACAGCTTCCACAATCGTACGATTCTTCCTTTCCGCCACACCATTATGCTCAGGAGTATACAATGTTGTAGTCTCCCTCTTAATGCCAGCCTCTTTGCAAAAGTCATGGAACTCATTGGATTCATACTCAGTCCCATTATCAGTCCTTAAGATCTTGATCTTCTTTTCAGTTTGATTTTCGATCAAGGCTTTGAAGTGACGAAACCAAGTGAACACTTCATCCTTCTTTTGCAAGAAGTATATCCAAGTCTTGCGAGAATAATCATCCGTAAAAGTGAGGTAATATAAATATCCTCCCAAAGAGTTCACAGGGATCATAAGAGATATGTCTGAGAGAACCAACTGCAATATATCAGAGGTTCTGCTTTGGCTTGAGGGGAATGGTCCCCTTTTGAGATTCCCTTCAGCACATCCAGGACATACACCTTCTTGCTCTTCTAGGAACTCGGGCATCCCTGTCACCATGTGTCTTGCATTGGGTAGAGCTTTATAATGAAGGTGAGCAAACCTCTGATGCCATAGTTCAGGCTGAAGTGATGTGTCACAAGACATGACACCCAGCAGACTTCCTCCGACCTGATATAATGAATCGACTCGAAACCCAAGAGCGAAAGCTTCCTTAAAATTCTTTTTCCATACACGTATCTTGCCATCCATGAAGATTACCTTGTAGCCTTTGTCCTCCATTGTTGTAACAACCCATCTCAAAACACGAACATCATAGTAATATTAGCATGCATGTGAGGCATGCATATGATAGCTACATATGCATGCATCATATACATTGCACTAGTATATATATATTGACTATTCATGGAGAATGTCTAAATATAAGATAAATGAATTAATTATCAAAAGTGTTAATTAAATACCTAATTCTCGTAAATAGAAGGAATATACATTTAGTAAGAAATATAGTTGAGTTTATTCATAGGTTTTCCAGCTCATATATAACCCAAAATGTATATTAAATAAACTAAACCCATAAACCTTATTATTAAACCTGATATGTTATAAACATAAAATAATATTTAATATTTAAAATCATTATGGTCATATACTATTTAATAAATTAAAGTACCAACCGTCATAATTAAAAAGTGATACCACTCGATGTTGTAAGGGGATCTGATTCAATTAAAGGCAAGAAGCATGACAAAGCAACCACCGCTTAACAAAAAAATAATATCCTTTCATAAAGGCGGTGAACGGATACGTAGAGGTGAAGGGACCTCTACTATTTAAAGAGAGGAAGGAGGATTTCAAGGGGAAGAAAAAAAATACAGAGAAGGGTGATGGAAAATCAAACTATTTGAGGGATGAGCCAAGGGCTGAATTTTGGAACTGAAAATTGGAAAATCTTCAACTGTTCTTGGAGTTTTGGGCACGGGGGCCAGTGGACTTCCATTTCGAAGTTCTCTGGATCTGGGAACCACAGAGGTTGATCCCAAATAGGCAGGGAGGAATCAGTTGGTTTGGTAACGGAACTAGAAAATTTGGAGCAATGTGATTGACACCAGATGGGAGAATCGGGTACACAAAGAATCAGGTATGCAAATGCATTTAATTTGATACGATTAAATTGATAGAATTTTACAAAAAGGAATCTGTCAATCTTGTTCAAATTTAATATCAGTGTTTACATTTTTACGAAAGAAACCTGTCAATCTGATTGAAATTTAATATCAGTCTTTACAATTGCTGAAACGGACACCAAGTCCTTTTTGAGATCAGGTACATATAGGACTTCTTGCAAATGAATTGTATTACCCTAATTCAATTGAAGAGTGACATTCCCTACGCCTTTCACGGGATATTTTGCGTTGTCCCCAAGAACAATTTCCAGGTTGGTCTCCTTCTCTATCAAATTGGAGAGAGCTTCTTTGTAACCAATGAAGTTCCTTGAGGCACCACTATCAATAAGCCAATTTCCCAGCAAGTCCGGGGGAGCAGTAGTAGAGAGGGCCGCTGGTAGACAATATTAATCTTGCTTATTGTTAACAACATTAGATTCATACTTGGAGTTTCTTGCCTTCTTTAAGGTTGTCCTCTTCCTTGATTTCCAACATTTCTTTTACCTCTGCCATTCCTTTGATTGCCTTGAGAGTGATTCTGGTCATCGTCATGGTGTGAGTCCCTTTTATTAGGGCATTCCCTTGCATAGTGGCCCATTTTGTTGCAATTGTAACATCAACCTTTTCTTCCACCCTTTGGTCCAACCTTTCCTTTGGATTTAGCCCCATAATTGTTTCTTCTTTTAGCATGAGAAGAAAAGGCAGAGGGATGGCCTTTAAATGCGGGCATTTCTTGCTCTTCCATCCTTGTCTCTTCTTGAATACATCTAGCCATCAATTCCTCAAATCCTGGGATGACATTATTGTTGAGAAGAGTAGTCTTGAATATATACCATTCAGGTGGCAGTCCTCCAAGGGTTGTGATAGTCATTTCCCTGTTAGGAACTACTTCCCCAATAGATAGGAGATCATTCTTGATCTCGGTGATCCTTAAGAAATATGCTTGCATACTCTCATCTTTGCCCTTCTTAATTTCCTTCAGCTTATTTCTAAGGAACAGAACTTGATTTGCATCATTAACTTTACATAAACTCACTAGTCTATTGTAGATTTCCTTGGAGGTTGTCAACTCGGAAACATTGGCCACCAAGCGCTTGTCGATAGAGTCCCAGATGATCTTCCTTGCTTTGACTTCTCCCTTGGACCACTTGCTTTTGGCAGCAGTGGATGTATTTGTTGGAGGCGCATGGTCCAACACTTCCTGATCTTCTAAAGTCAAATCGAGAGACATCTTCCATTCGTGATAGTCAGACTTCTCACGGAGCTTGTCTTCGGCGAGGAAGAGTGTTGAGGACCCCATGAAGTTTTTAGGATAGCCTTGCTAACCTTCTCTTTAGTGATTGCTCTTGCTCTTGCTTGGGCTTTGTCTTCACCTCAGCTCTGATACCATGTTAAATTATGGCATGTTCTATGCTTAAAGCATTTACTTCTTTTCTTCTTATTAGCCACAGAATAGCAATCACATATACATTAAGTAAAGTGCAGATAGAACATTAAACGATCAACAGAAAACAAGCCAAGACAAGGGACACAAGATGTGGCGGCTAGCCAGGGACAAACCCCAATGCGGGGAAACCATTTGATCAAATCTTCTTTTGTCTTCAATAGTTCAGCAGAGAGAAATAGTACAAAATCAGAATTCTGTAATTTTATATCAGCAGCAGCAAGCCCTAGATCAACAATGTCAAACTTGGTCAAACGAGTTGAAATTGACATCCAATATGCTTGGTCAATTTCCGGTCAACTAGCCCTCGAACAGCCTGAAGAAACAACCCTTGAACAGCCCCAAAAACACAATCAAACTATTGTTGACTAAAGTCAACATGCTACCCAAAACTAGGGCAGTCAACGCTGGTCAAACATGTGGATGGATTGCCTTGATTTTTGTGCCAAAATCTGCGACCTGCCTAGGAGAGGCAGCCACACCAAAACCGCACCCTTGATGAGTCAACGCTTGGTCAACGCAGGTCAAAGAGACCTTTAGCAACTTCTGAATCCTCCTTTCAACATCCTCTTTGCCCTAATGCGTGCTCCTTCTTCCCACGTGTGAGTTGCTCCTTGTATAAACCAAAGCTAAGGAGAGAGAGAGAAGAATGAGTGAGATGAGATGATGAGAAAATGAATCAACCTCTCTTGTATTTATATGATTCACTGGGCATGTGTGCCACACATTTAACTGTTGGCCAACCTTGACAATTTGTCAAGTAAATACAAATAAATTCATATCTCCATAAATACTTGTCGAAATCGGATGATCTTTAGATCAATCCTACACCTCTCGACAAGAGGAATCTAGGAAAAATATCAGCTACCATAAATGAGGTGACCCACATGGAGTTTGGCCCTAGTTGCCAATTTTAACATCTCTTCATAATCCTATCGTCATAATTATTATGTTATTGATGTCTTCTGTGTAATTACTTAATGATAAAATAATGGATAAACATGTGAAAAATATCTAAATCATTTGGAGTAATTATCATTATAGAAGACCCTATGAAAAATCAACAAAGACAGTAGGCCAGCTAGTTTGGATGGATGCCATGATGGAGGAGCTTCAGTCCATCATGAAGAATGATGTGTGGGAGATAGTTCTGAGACCAAAGGGGAAGTCAATGTGACTTCCAAGTGGATCTATAAGATCAAGCATGTAGCAGATGGCAACATCAAGAAGTACAAAGCAAGTTCATGGTAAGAGGGTTCTCCCAAAAAGAGGAAGTGGACTGTGACGAAATGTCTCAAGTCGCAAGGTACACTTCTATTAGAAATTTTGTTTCTCTTACTTCTGTTATGGGTTAGAAGATACATCAAATTCATGTAAAGACCACATTCCTCAATGGTGTGATTGAGGAGGAAGTGTACATAGAACAACCTCAGGGCTTCGAGGTACATGGGAAGGAGTCCCATGTTTGCAAATTGAAGAAGGCTTTGTATGGACTCAAGCAAGCACCTAGGGTGTGGTATTCCAGGATTGATGGATACTTCATGAGCTTGGGCTTCCCAAGAATGTTGCAAATCTTGACCTTCATGATTGTTGATGGCAACCCTTTGATCTTGGTGTTGTATGTGGATGATTTGTTCCAAAGGAGTCCCATGATTGCAGATTAAAGAAGGCTTTGTATGGACTCAAGCAAGCACCTACGGTGTGGTATTACAAGATTGATGGATACTTAGTGAGCTTGGGCCTCACCAAGAGTGTTGTGGATCTTGACCTTTACTTCATGATTGTTGATGTCGACCCTTTGATCTTGGTGTTGTATGTGAATGATTTGTTCTGAAGGAGTCCCATTTTTGAAAATTGAAGAAGGCTTTGAATGGACTCAAGCAAACACCTAGGACGTGTTATTCTAGGATTAATGGATACTTGATGAGCTTAGGGTTCACCAAGAGTGTTGTGGATCCTGACCATAATTTTCAAAACTGGTCGGTCTGAACCAGAAACCGATCAAACCGGCTAGTTCATTAGCCCTAGCCATAAAACCGGTTGAAAAAACCCAATTTTCTGAGTGGTGCACCAGTTTTTTGGTCTAACCGGTCATAAACCAGTCGGTTTATGAAGGAACTTGCCGGTTTTCCCATAAACTGGTCGGTTCCTTCATATATCGGTCGGTTTATTGCCAGGCCAGCTACAGACCCCACAAAATGCAGTTTTGTGAGTTTTGATGTCATTTTTGAGGGAAATTTGGGGTTGTTTCCCTCCAGAAACAACCCCTCTAAGAAAAGCATGCCTCCCCTCTCATTTATCCCACACATATCAACCCTAGCAACACTAGTAATCAATGGTTATGTTAAATTCTTAAAGTAAAAGTGGCATTTCCTTCATTTTTCTTTTTTTTTTTGTAAGCTTCGGTATGTAAAGTTTTGTAGATGTTCTATGCTAAGAGCAATTTCACTTTTCTCACAGCAATCATACAAGTAGATAAGCAAAATGCAGATAGAACATATAAGCAGATCTTACAGAAGACAAATCAGAAACAAGAAAAATGTATGTGATTGTTTCGGCGGTCAACAGGATGCTTCAACCAGCAAAGTCTCCTTTGGTCAGCCAGCCCAGCATGTGTCACAACAACCCTCCAACCAGTAGATGAGTCAACCCAAGTCAGTTCTACAAAAGTCAACACTGTCCTGAAAAGTCAACGCAGGGGCAGCAAGCTAAAAGTCAACGCAGCAGCAAAACGGTCAACCCTTTGACCTCGATTTTTGTGCCAAGTAGTATGGCCTTCAAAAATCGAACCTCCCACAAGTTTTCAGCTTGTTTGGACCAAGCGTTGACCAAAGTCAACGCTGGTCAAACTTCTGCGAAACCCTAGCAGCAGAAACATCCTCTTTGTCCTTCCCACGTGTGGCTGAAATTCGTCCTCCAGGTAGCTCGTACTTTTTAGGATGAGAGAGGAAGATGTGAGTTGTGTTGTGTTCCAATTCTCTCCAACTTTTCCTATATATATATATATCCATCAATGAGAGTGTGTGACACATCTGTTGGGCATGTGAGCCTACATTACAAAACTGGCTGACCTTTGCACATATAATTTATTAAGAATAATAAATTCAAAATATAAGTTCTGCTCATCGGATTAAGACTATTTTTATATGGATTTTACACCTCTCAGAAAGAGGAATCCAACAAAAATATTAGCCTCTTAATCTGAGCATCAGAACATGGAGTTTGGACCTAGTTGTCCAAATTTAACACTCCCTCTCAACTAGGGAGAACTCCATCTATTAGTGCAATTAACATCGTGAGTCATCCCGCCGAAACTTGCTTTGCTGGCTTCTTTATTTCAGAACAGAAGTGGGTCAGTCACAAAGACATCATTCCCCGACTGACATAATCAGTCCAGAGGTCCCAGACCTCACAAATCTTGATCCCAGATCAAGTGGTTGGACCATGCCATCCTAGATAGAGAGTACGGCAATCTCTGATGCGTCCATCAGTCTTTGCTAATAGTCTCTAGCTTTTCCACACCTCATTGGCCAAATGAGAGGTACTTCCCATGAGCCCTGAACTCAATGGGTAGGATGCATACGGGGCACAGATTAAATGAGTGGCGAACCAGCTCAATAATCACAAGGGTGGGGCAGAAGCATTATGAGTGCTTATAGCTCCGAGAAGCTATCCCCAAAGCCCCCCAGAGCTCCCAGAGCTCATCGTCCAATAGGACCCACATCATAGGGTCTTTCCACGACACCAAGACTCTCACGGAAGGTTAGGAACTTGACCTTCCCCAGGGGCTTAGTGAGAATATCCGCGACCTGCTCATCAGTTCCTATATGATCGAGCCTTACGGCGCCTTGCTGTACCATATCCCGGATAAAGTGGTACCTGATATCAATATGCTTGGATCGGTCGTGGAACACAGGATTCTCAGTCATACGAATCCCACTCTGATTATCACAGAGTATTACAGTGGTATCTAGCACATGTTGGAACAGCTCACTAAAGAGCTTCCTCAACCAAACTGCTTCACAACAGGCCATACTAGCAGCAATGTATTCGGCCTCCGCGGTGCTCAAAGCCACCGACTTCTGCTTCCTGCTCATCCATGAGATCGAAGCAGAACCAAGATTGAAACAGCATCCAGATGTGCTCTTATGATCCACCACACTGCCAGCCCAATCGGCATCAGTATATCCCCGGAGTATCACACTCCCGACAGTGTATCTCAGCCCATGGTTTATCGTGCCCCGAAGATATCTCAAAAGATTCTTGGCACCAACCCAGTGAAAATGATGAGGCTCAACCATCTGTTGACTCAAAGTATTCACTGCAAAACATATGTCCGGACGGGTGTTCACTAAGAACATCAAAGCTCCTATGAGTTGACGATACTCAGTAGGATTGGTCAAGATAGGCCCTGCAGCGCTGCCACTCAACTTCTTAAAGTTGAGTTCCATTGGTGTCGACACGGACTTACAGTCCACCATCCCAAATCTTTCCAGAAGCTTCACAATATACTTTCCTTGAGAAAGGAAAATCTCTCCAAGTCTCTGCCAGACCTCCAGGCCTAGGAAATAGTGCATCAGTCCTAGGTCTTTCATCTCGAACTCAGCAGCAAGCTCCCTCTTACATTGATGAATGAGAGGGTCATCACCTGTCAGGAAGAGGTCGTCCACATACAGCACTAGAATGAGAGGCTTTCCTTCAGATCTAGGAAGATCTACTACTTTCTTCAGGGAAGCATCTTCGTCAAAAGTGACATCATGGCTTACCTCTACTTCCCTTTGACCAGGTACATAGACTCTATATGCCTTAGAAGTCTCACTGTAGCCCACAAACATTCCTTTCTTCCCAGTAGCATCCAGCTTACTTCTCTTTTCTTTCGGCACATGAAAATAGACAGGACATCCAAAAATTCTAAAATGTGAGACATCAGGTTTCTTACCAGAGAAAACCTCTTCGGGAGTTTTGGAGTCCAAAGCGGAATGAGGGCATCGGTTTTGAATGTACACAGCAGTATTTGCAGCTTCTCCCCACAGAAACTTTGGAAGACCCTGGTCACATAGCATGGCACGGGCAGCTTCCACAATAGTCCTATTCTTGCGTTCAGCAACACCATTCTGCTCAGGAGTATATGCAGTGGTAGTCTCCCTCTTAATGCTAGCTTCTCTGCAAAAGTCTTTGAACTCATTTGACTCATATTCAGTGCCATTGTCAATCCTCAAAATCTTGATCTTCTTTCCGGTCATATTTTCCACCAAGGCTTTGAAGGTACGGAACCACATGAAAGCCTCATCCTTCTTCTTCAAGAAGTATATCCAGGTTTTGCGAGAGAAGTCATCAGTGAATGTCATATAGTAAGAACATCCCCCCAGGGATGTTATAGGCAACATACCGGAAAGATCAGAATGGACCAGTTGCAATATCTTAGATGTCTTTGTGACACTTGAGGGGAAAGGTCCCCTTGTATGTTTTCCTTCAGCACAGCCCTTACATACACCTTTATGATTATTTCCAAAATCAGGCATCCCTGTCACCACCTTCCTTGCTTCGGGAAGAGCCTTATAATGAAGGTGTCCAAATCTTCGGTGCCATAGTTCGGTTTGACGGATAGTATCACAAGTCATAGCTCCCAACGGACTCCCTCCAACCTGGTAGAGTGTACTAACTCTAAAACCAATTGAGATAGCTTCCTTGAAGCTCTTCTTCCACATGAGTACCTTTCCATCAGAGAAAGTTACATTGAATCCTTTGTCTTCCATGGCAGATACAGACACAAGGTTCTTCTTCAATTTGGGTACATAGAGTACATCTTGTAGATGGAGGACTTGTCCTTGAGACAAGTGGAGGGTCACAGTCCCGGTCCCTTTCACAGGATAAGTGGCATTATCCCCAAGGATAATTTCTAGATTAGTATCCCTTTCAACCATGTCAGAAAGTGCTTCCTTGAATCCGGTGATGTGTCTTGAGGCACCACTATCGATTAGCCAGACATCCATAGTGTCGGGCGGAGATGCAGCTGAGAGAGCAGATATTAGAATATACTCATTTCTTTTATCAACAACATTAGACTCCTCATACCTGGTATTTCTGGTCCTTTTAGAAGGTGGATGGTTTCCTTCAAAGTGAGCCTTCCTCTTTCCTTTGGATTTGTCATTTCTTTGATTCCCATTCCTTCGGTTGTTGTTTGTTGTCGTCACTATCGGGAGAATTCTTCTGGAAGGGGCATTCTCTAGCATAGTGTCCAGTCCTATGGCAGGTGAAACATTTACCCTTCTTCTTTTGAGTCTTAGTCCTTCCTTTGTCCTTGGAACCACCAGAGTTCTTCTTTCGGGAATGAGCAACATAGGCAGCATTTCTTTCATTATCAAATTCCTTCATCCTTGTTTCTTCTTGCATACATCTAGACAGAAGCTCATCAAAGTTAGGGATGGTATTATTGTTGAGAATGGTTGCCCTTAGGATCTCTACACCATAAAGACCACGACAACACTTCACTGTACTGCTTCTTTCATTATACTTAAACTGTAATAATCATGTTACTACTTCTTGTGACCCTTGTCATTGTGACTGCTTCTGAGATCATATTCATGTCGAGATCACTAGATCCGAATACAATGGAGACTATTGATATGATATATCTCCTTTTTCAGGGATGCCGAGAATCAATGTCATCACCTAAACATACTTCATTAATCTGGTTATGCTGAGACAGTAATATATATGAAATAGAGATAATATTCAAGATGACCTTCGTTGATCCGAGAGAGTTGATCCGTCACTGCTCCGTTTGAGTATACCGAGACTGTAGCTCCTGATTTGATTGTCACTGCTTAGATTGCAGTAGACACAGTCATCATTGAAATTCTCTTCAACGAGATTATATGCCGAGACTGAGACAGTATCTTCAGGATCACTGTGATCTCTATTAGGCCGTGAATATGATTAGCCCAGACTTCATGCCAAAACTGCATCCTCATCTGAGATCTTCTCTGGTCCATCTATCCGAGATTTGCACCTGCAATTTGAGAATGTATTTAGCCCAGAACTTGCCTCACTGTTGTGTCCTCATCGAAGTCATTACTGCTCCATACAGCCGAGATCATAACTGTATCTAAAACCGAAACAAAGTGCAGTCAAACCCTACTGCGACTCCTTCATTTCTTGCGGATTCATTATTCCTCAACTGCGGCTATAATTGTCACACTTGTATGGCGTATATATATATATATATATATATATATATATATATATATATATATATATATATATATATATATATGTATATATATATGTATATATATATGTATATATATATATATATATATATATATATATATATATATCATGTATATGTATCCAAACTTCACGTAGAATGGCCATACCTGTATAGCGTATATATGTATCCCAAGTTCACGTAGAATGGCAGAGAGGAATGCAAAGTTCTGTTGCGTGAACAGGTCTCGTTGACTACGTTTTATTGACCCATTGACTGCGTTTATATTTCTTCATAAGCCTGTTGCTTACTGCGGCTAGGGCATCACTGCATCTAGGGTATCACCTGTGGCTAGGTATCTACAGCTGGGGCAACGTACAGTAGCGAGGGCATTACTTTAGTGACCAGCCTATCATTCATGATATCTCTCACCTTCACCAAAATCCCAGACGTGGAGAGGAGGAGACTTACTCAAGAATGTGTTTAACAGCAACAGAGGCATTTGATGGAGGTTCTTGAATCTTCCCTGTCACATGATCTAGGAGATCATGATCTTCTAATTTGAGATCTAATAACATCTTCCAGGCATGGAAGTCATCACTTCCAGTCAGCTTGTCATTCTCCCTGAATTCAAGCTTAGAGGAATCCATTTCCTTCGATGATGATTGCTATAGATAGAGTTTGTCTTCACCTCAGCTCTGATACCATGTAAAGTTTTGTAGATGTTCTATGCTAAGAGCAATTTCACTTTTCTCACAGCAATCATACAAGTAGATAAGCAAAATGCAGATAGAACATATAAGCAGATCTTACAGAAGACAAATCAGAAACAAGAAAAATGTATGTGATTGTTTCGGCGGTCAACAGGATGCTTCAACCAGCAAAGTCTCCTTTGGTCAGCCAGCCCAGCATGTGTCACAACAACCCTCCAACCAGTAGATGAGTCAACCCAAGTCAGTTCTACAAAAGTCAACGTTGTCCTGAAAAGTCAACGCAGGGGCAGCAAGCTAAAAGTCAACGCAGCAGCAAAACGGTCAACCCTTTGACCTCGATTTTTGTGCCAGGTAGTATGGCCTTCAAAAATCGAACCTCCCACAAGTTTTCAGCTTGTTTGGACCAAGCGTTGACCAAAGTCAACGCTGGTCAAACTTCTGCGAAACCCTAGCAGCAGAAACATCCTCTTCGTCCTTCCCACGTGTGGCTGAAATTCGTCCTCCAGGTAGCTCGTACTTTTTAGGATGAGAGAGGAAGATGTGAGTTGTGTTGTGTTCCAATTCTCTCCAACTTTTCCTGTATATATATATCCATCAATGAGGGTGTGTGACACATCTGTTGGGCATGTGAGCCTACATTACAAAACTGGCTGACCTTTGCACATATAATTTATTAAGAATAATAAATTCAAAATATAAGTTCTGCTCATCGGATTAAGACTATTTTTATATGGATTTTACACCTCTCAGAAAGAGGAATCCAACAAAAATATTAGCCTCTTAATCTGAGCATCAGAACATGGAGTTTGGACCTAGTTGTCCAAATTTAACAAGGACCCTCTCATTTTCTAGTTTTTACATGTCCGTTATTCACCCCATTTTTGGGGAGGGTAGCACAAGAATCGAACCCAAGATCTCCGGTTCGGTGAGACTTCATTCCACGGCCATTGCCACTTGAGCTACCCCTTGCGGACACATTTCCTTCATTTTTCATTTTCATCCTTTTACTTAAATTTTTAACATTACCATGAAATGACTCAGGATGTTTGAGAGTGGTTTTGACCTCATTGGATTTCATATGGAGAAACTAGAATTTTAGAGTTCACTCAAAATTCAACAGACTTAATGGTTTTCAGGATTTCATGGTTTGGGGGTTTGCAATGTTTCCATTTGATTCTATCATGCATGAGGGTATGAGATTGGCATTTGATCAAGAGCATGAATCCCTTTAAGAACCTTGATGTTGGTGGCATTGATTTTTGAACTTTGTTGATGTTGGTGGTATTGATTGTTGAACTTTGTTGATGTTCGTGGTATTCATCATTGAACTCCTCTACCATGGCCTTATCAAGAATGCACCCTTCACTCAAAGGATCATAATTGGTTAAGGATGCTAAGCTTTTTCTACCACATTATAAGGTTGAGGAGATGAACCCTTCACTCAAACCAAAATCACTAGTTAGGCATGTTAAACTTTTTCAATTTCTATCATATTATCAAGTTGAGCAATCCAAGTCTGAAGACTTTGAGCGAGATGATGTTTATGTATCTCTTGCTAATGACCCCATTTTTAGTAGCGCTGAATCAATGACGAGTTTCATGGGTGATCATGTTGATCAATGATTTGTAGTTTCGATGTCTATTTCTGTTGCTACTACTACCACTACTGCTAAGGTTGCTGAGGAGTTTTAGGAGTCCTCAAACACTTAGCCAGACTATTTATGTAGCTCATGTTGATGATCCCTTGTCTAGTAGTGGTGATGAGTTTGATCATAATGAGGAGTGATCATGTTAATCACTGATATGTAGACTTGTAGTAGGCCAGTGACCCCATCGCTTATAACATTGTTTTTGGACTCTGGAGGCCATTTAGAGCCTCATTGATTATGTATTATGTTGTTGATATGTATTGCACTTGGTGCCAATTTAATATATTCTCCTTTACCTGGTATATAGATGAGCAAAATTTACATATTTTATCTCTATTGGTTTGGAACCTGAAGCATCAAAACTGATAGCTTGTTGACTTAATGTAAAAATACACGAGGTATTTGTAATAATAATTTATTATATATATAAATTGTACAAGTGATGATCAAATGTTACAATGAGGACCCGCATATATACCTAAGCAGGTGTCCTTTCGTGACTGGGCATGTCTTTTAGACATGCCTTTTCACTTAACTTAATGACTATTTAACATAACCAATATCTAATTATTTGAAATTTACATTTATTTTATTTATTTACTTGTTATGAATTATATACATAACATAGCCCCTTCCTTCAGAAGCTTTGTCCTCAAAGCTTTAATGCTGTCGATTTTCTTCACTTAGTGTCTGTCACTCGATGTATATAATCTGGCAAGCGTCTCGTCATGTAGAATCTGTAATATTCCCTTGGATTTTTATATTTTTTTTACATCGTAGTAATAATAATAATAATAATATATATATATATATATATATATATATATATATAATCCAAGGAAGTCACGCCTGACTGTCACGTTGTTTGACCAATGAGCCCCCACGTAATACTTTGAATGTCGCGATCAAGGAGCTATTATCCATTGCAGGATTGCAGAGATTAGATGTCTTTTTGGGCTTTAAAATATTCTCTAAGCCTTTAATGGATTTTGCAAATTCGATATTGTGTGTAGCGAGTAGCAATGACGCTTCGCCCTTAGCAATCTTCTCCAGCATAATTGAAGTGCAGGCATTGTAACAGTTGTGTGTCTCAGTAATCGAAGAATGTAATGGGGAAGCCACGCCCAATGACTAAGCCATTCCAATTTCTAAATTCAAGTATGCGCCGCTTGCAAGCTTCACACCCATTGAAATGCCCCACTTCTTAGCCTCTTCTGATGCTGCAATAATTCGGGGCAAGGAGTCTTTCAAGTAAGCTTGCACAGTTCCATACACCACAGGCTTTCCAAGTGATTGGTTAAATTGAAAAAACGCTATGTAAACTAAATAATCAATGGCAGGCTGAACAAATGTGTCTTCTGCATCCACCAGTAAGGGAAGTGAGGCGGCTTGACAAGCTCCTCATAGCTAAAAAAATATTTGTTCAGCTAAAGTAAAGTTCGTTTCCTCGTCGGAACTTAATGGCTCGAGCGCAAAGGGATTGTGATGGTCAGGACTAAATGGCACTAGAATTGGCAAAGTTTCTGCCATCCACGACAGATTCCATTCAGGATGGCGATGCTGCCATCTTATCAAATGGTTGACTCTTTCAAGTAGCTGACGAGTGCACAACGCTATCATCTTCACGCACAAAAAACTTACCGATGTTGGAGGTAGCAAAAACAATGAAGAGACAGTGCCAAGAAACTGGTTAAGGTTCAAGTCACACGCAGCTTTGTCTGGGGCACCTTCTACGCCATAGTTGAGAATGCCCTGCATACCGAGATCTTGCAGTCGACCTAACGAGGCGGAAACATCTCCCAAGCTTTTTCCCATGCAAAAATGAGAATAAGCCACGTGAGCGATTGGCCCTTCGTAAGCGTCAAACAAGTGTAGGTACATGGCCGTCATTTGGAACGACACCAAACTCAAATAAAATAATAGATCCGTTAACTCCTCTGTACTAAAACCAGAGAATAATCTCTCCACGTCTTCCATGTTCAGGATTGAAGAAGAGACATCTGTATTATGGTCATTATTAACGATCTCTGTATTCCTATTTTCATTTTTATTGTCACGCCAATTTGTAGCTTGAAAAAATCTATGGTGTTGCAACATTGGAATGTAACAAATATCGTTTTTAATAAATATTTGTCTGGGAGAGGTTGACGAATAAATCTGATCAAGACCTGAAACGGGCAATTTATCTTCGTCCAACACTCCCTGAGTTTCCTTACACTATTTGGTGTTAAGTTGTCATGCTTGGAGGAAGGCAGGTTTTTTTTTTTTTTTTACCAATGGTTTTGTCCTTAGCAGAGACATTTAGAAGGCACACAGTGATCTGAGGAACTCCTCTAGGAGCAAGGGGTTTACTAGAAAGTTCAAATTTACCCAACAAGTTATTGTCCCTGGTTCGAGTTCGCTCACCCTCATAAACTTGAATCAACACACCAGGCTGGTTGTCTGAGTAAGTTGAAAAGACTTGCTCCTTCTTGGTGGGGATGGTAGTGTTCCTCGAGATGAGAACAGTCATAATCCCACCTGCAGTTTCAAGCCCTAATGAAAGGGGAGTAACATCCAGAAGTAACAGGTCTTGCACTTCCTCATTGCCCTCGCCACTCAAAATAGTAGCTTGCACTGCAACTCCATTTCTTGCTTGCTTATCATCACCGGTCTATGAAAGACTCTCAAGTGATGCCTCAATGAAATGTTTCCCTCCACCATGTTCACTAACTTCCTCCAATGAGGAATCTGGAATTCCTTGCTTTTCTTCTAACATAATGTTCTTGCAAGACACATTTTCATCATGCTTCTCTGCATTACACTGACCAATTTCAGCCCTCATCAAATCCGATATTTGTTCTAGTTGTCCAATATTCTTTTGGTTAACTGTTTCAATATCAACATGACCCCCAATCTTACTGTTTTTTGTACTCTGCAATGGATCTGGCATGTCTTGGATTTTGTCTGGCATATCAACCTCCATCGAAGTGTCTGCAACATTTTCTTTAACAACTTCTCCTAAGCTTGGGATGTCATCTTTATCATTTCCATTTGGCTCATCATCTTGATCTATATTAGCTTCATAAGAATCATCATCTTGATCTAGATCAACCTCATCCACATCAAGATCAACTTCATCTGGGTCTTCAACATTATAATCATCTATTGCTTCACCTTGTTTCGTTTCACCATTGCTATCATCTTCCTTATTACCGATTTCCTTTCGACATGCTTTAACTTCTACATATGATTTTCTAAACGCTAAAATGCTTCTTGAATTTTACTAAACTTCTCAATGCAATCAGGGCGTGAACGTAATGGCACATTGTGCGAGGAACAACGTTCAAAGACTCGCATGATTATATTGCGCACCATGGCTCTGATACCACTGAAGCATCAAAACTGATAGCTTGTTGACTTAATGTAAAAATACACGAGTATTTGTAATAATAATTTATTATATATATAAATTGTACAAGTGATGATCAAATGTTACAATGAGGACCCGCATATATACCTAAGCAGGTGTCCTTTCGTGACTGAGCATGTCTTTTAGATATGCCTTTTCACTTAACTTAATGACTATTTAACATAACCAATATCTGATTATTTAATATTTACATTTATTTTATTTATTTACTTGCTATGAATTATATTCATAACAAAATCATGGTTTTAGATCTCAAAAATTGTTTTTTTCATTAAAAACTAATTATTTCATATATTTTTTTAAACACTGGTTCATTGAGATCTGACTAGTCCCGGTTTGATAGGTGGACCGGTCCGGTCACCGGTTCCGATTTTTAAAATTATGATCTTGACCTTTATTTCATGATTGTTGATGCCGACCCTTTGATCTTGGTGTTGTATGTGGATGATCTGTTCCTTATTGGGGCAAAGAGGCTCATTGTCAGGTGCAAGAGGGAGTTGGCTTCGGAGTTTGAGATGAAGGATCTTGGCTTGATGCATTATTTCTTGGGATACGTTCAAATTTTGAGGAGATTCGAAATGATGGGCTGCAAATCCATGGCTACACCTATGGTGACCAATCTGAAGAAGTTGAGTGATTCCACTTCAAATTCAGATTTGGTGGATCCTACAATGAACAGGCAGTTGATTAGATCTTTGATGTACCTGGTTAACACCAGGTCGGATATCTGCTTTGTAGTGAACACCCTGAGTTAGTATATGGCCGAGCTGAGGCAGGTACATTGGGTTGCCGCAAAGCATTTATTGAGGTACCTCTGTGGTATCGTTGGATAGGGTTTGAGATATGTCCCAGGTGGTGAAGTGAGGCCGCAAGGATATATGGATTTGAATTGAGTCGGGAGTGCAAATGACATAAAGAGCACTTAAGGGTGTTGCTTTAGCTTGGGATCAACCATGATATCCTGGTTTAGTAGGAACCAGTAAGTTTGTCTTACTCAGTACAACAAGGTAGAGTATATCACAGCCATTGCCACAAATCAGGAAGCAGTGTGGCTTCGGAAGCTACTTGCAGGGCTATTTGATCAAGAGCTAGAGACGACCTTGATATTTTGTGATAATCAAAGTTGTGTTAAGCTTTCAGAGAATCTAGTTTTTCATGAAAGGTCGAAGCATATTGAGATCAAATATCAATTCGTTCAAGACATGGTGTAGAAAGGAGTAATGAAGATCTAGTACATATCCACAGACGAGCAAATTGCGAACATTCTCACCAAGCCTCTATCTAAAGTGAAGTTTGTATACTTTAGAGACAAGCTTGACATTATGCAAAATGTCTCCCTTGTTGAGAGGGAGCGTTGATGTCTTTGCGGGTTCAGGCAGACCATCTCCTAAGTAGCCCTGCTGATTTGACCAAGGGAGATGGATACATTTACCTAGGTAGCCATGTTGATTTGACTAGGGGTGAATGGCCCAGGGTAACTACAACATATGAAAGACTTTATCTTAAGAGGCCACGCTAATTTGGCTAGGTCACGCTGATTTGACTAGGGGAGATTGATACATTCACTTGACGAACATGCTAATTTGGCTAGGCCATGCTGATTTGGCCAGGGTTGAATAGCCCAAGGGCAGGCCTTCTCTTGAGAAGCCATGCTGATTTGACTAGGGGAGTTGGATACATTTACCTACGAAGCCATGCTAATTTTCCCAAGGGTAAATAACCCAGGTTACTCACATTGCCTGCTCCAGGATGGAGTGATATATATCTATAAACGTGCATGTGAGAGGACACTACATCAACATAGCAAGCTCATGAACTTTTCGTGAGGAAGAAGAAATTTCAGCTAAGGGAAAATTTGTTTGCAACTAAGGAGAATACTTCCCTCGCTAAGAGGGGGTGTTGATTTTTTATGTAGCATCAAGAGGTATTCCTGTATGTCTAAATGGTCTTCAAGTTGACCTAGAAGAATTAAATAAAAATTTGATTTCTGGAATGACAAGTTGGCCCAAAAAAGTTAAGTTAGCCCAATTCATGAAAGGGTGTGTCCCTTGGGTTATTTTACCTGATTCGTCAAGTATAAATAGACGATGTCAAATCTCATTTTTTCTCCACGAAGCAAGTGCGAGTTTCCCTCTCTTCATCATTTTCTAATCTCTCTTCGTTAGGGCTACCCACATCTGACATGTTGTATCCTTCCCTAATATGTGAGGAATTATATGATCCTTCACACCATCCAAATTGTACCCACCACTTTCAAAGCCTTCTGATTGTGCGCTTAAGGAAACTGGATATCTATTTTCACAAAATTCCACAAACCATTCATTTTTAACACTAAGTGCTTCTTCCAGGGACTAAAATTAGCAACCCCATACAAACTATCTTCATACCTCAAACTACTTAGTGATGCCATCTCACAAATCAACCTAGTAACTTGGCCACAAACTCCAACTGCAAAAATGTAAAAATTAATTTTTTGTTGTAAAAAGAAGAAATTTGTTGTTGCAAACCCTAGTGATCTCAGATATCTCATTCAGAGTTTTCTAGAGCTTTGATACCATGTTAAATCTCATAATCCCAGTGCAGATATATTTTCTCACAACAATGATTTATTCCCATAAATTCATTTTATTATCCAAATAAATTCTAAATTGTTGAAAAATAAAATCACTAGTATTTAAATTTCTAGAAATTTATAAGCAATAGAAATAAAATCAAAGAGATCAATCACAAATTACAACATACAAATATCCACAATAATACTCCATTAATTAATCTCAGGAAAATCATTGTTTCAACCCAGAAAGAAATTACAAGGAAATATGCATTAATTGTTACCTGTAACTCAACCCGACTAGAAGAATTCAGCCCTAGGAATTTCGACCCACTGGAAATTAGCCTCTGAAGAAATTCAGCCTAGAGAATTTCGGAGCACCTCTCAGGAGCAACTCGATCATGTGCCTTCACCTCAAACAATCTACATGCCTAAGGAAATTCGGCCCTAACAAATCAACCTCTCCAACAATTCAACCTCCTCACTTCAACGATTCAACCCTGTAATCTCCAACAACTCGACCTCCTAGAAATGCTCTTGAATCAACTTGCAATCTTCCTCTTTCTGCTTAGTCTAGATGAGACTCTCTAGAGAAATCGCTCTCCCTCTTGAAAAAATCATGTTCCTAAAAATGCAGTAGTTGCCTCTCTCTCTCTCTCTCTTGTTATTATGTCTTCACCTCTCCCTTAGGCTTTCATTTATAATCTTCATCAAGCCCAAATCCCTAACCCTAATCTCCCTTCTAGAAGATCTAGGAGATCAACAGTTGAGATAATTTCTAAGTCACTTAAATAATTTCATTATTTATCCTTAGAAATTGACTTAATAATCCACAATAATTAATTAAATTTAATTATTGTATTTTTCCTAAGTTAGACTTAGGAAAGAAGACATAAATCACTTATTCCACGAAGCAAACACCTGCAGAGGCAATAAATCATCTCCTACATTCTAAGACACCAAGCCTATGCAAAAGACCTTCCGAAGCTACCACAAGCTTCAACATATATAGTACACCTAAAAATAGGCATTGCTAAAAATAGAAATATCTTTGCATGCCCATAATATTATATCCATTAGGCTCAAAATATGATGGGGAACCAAATATGTTGTTTGCACTGCCATGCCAATATTGCTAAAAATAGAAATGTCTCGTATTCTGATGAAATCACCCTCATTGGAATCAAAACTCAGTGGGGTCTCTGAATGCGTAATCAGACCTAACATGCAACCACTGCTAAAAGTAGAAAGTCCTCGGAATCTCATAAAATCATACTCATTGGATCCATTTTCTAGTAAGAAAGCCAAATGCATAATCATAATCGACATGCAAGAATTGCTAAAAATAGAAAATGCTTGCATGTCACCCATAAGTAGTTCATGAGCCTCAAAACTTGCTAACTTGCCAAAAATGGTAAGTGTCAGTGATATCATCCAGAGAAGCCTAACTAGAATCCTAAGTTCATAAGGACTTTGGATATGTGATCAACATTGTTGTACATCAATGGAACCCTCTCTCGTACAAAGTAAGGGACCTGCTAAAAATAGAAAATCTCTCCAATCTATGCAAAAGAGTGTCCAAATCATCACTAAATCAATCATGTTACTAGTCTCCCTAAGAACCAACACCCAGCCGGTATCTGCCCCTGTCTTTGAACCTCCGGCCTAATGAAATGTGTTGGTCTTTAACCATATAAATTTGCAAGGGGCAAATTTAGGGCTTAACAAGTACTTGATCTACATTTTGTAATTATGTAATATATGACATTTTTTCACCTAATAAAATGTTAAAGTTGTTAGTCAATGTTGTCATTGATGTCAAAATGGCATTGGCCAAGATGGAAAATATTCTTGAGATGCCTAATGAATATCATGAAACCTTAGAATGAGATGATAAGGTTGAAGACAATAGATACCTGGTTCCAGATGAGGATGCCATAACTCTTGTTTGGTAACAATGTCATCAATTAATATATCAAGTCACTAATGAAGAAGTCTTAAGAAGTGCAAAATGCCAAGTATTTAGAAGCCCTTGATGACAAATGGAGGACTACATTTGATGATGTCATACTCTTGAGGAATGACCACAATTGATGATGGCACTTGATGAGGTCTTGATAACATGGTTGGAGATCATTTGATGGTTGGAAGACTATTTTGGAGTTCTCCTAATGATGTTGCACTATGACTGCACTAGTATATGATGACATTGTTGATGTGTCATGCTACATGGATGTTGCACTCCTACATAATGACTCTATGATCCTATGATGACATTGATAACAATGAAGAAGCCACGCTATCCCAAACATTCCTCATGTTGTCCCAAACTTTTTATGCATAAAATTTAAGGAAAGTCACAAAGGAAAATTATTTTGGACACCATGGAGGCATCCTTTCAAAATGGATCCTAGACCATCTTAAAGAGGATTTTTTCGTCTTTCTAAGGAGCCTTTATTTGCCCCAAAACTAACAATAGTTTGTGAGATATTGAATTTTTAAGTTAAGGAAATTATTCCTAACAGTGAGCCGACCTACACTCAGTGATACAAGTCGGCCTCACTTCAAATAGACGTGTCCCTTCAGTTATAAATGAAATCACTATAAATATAAACCTAAATTCGTCCATTCAAGCTTAGATTTTTTGGTGGAGACAAGACAAGAGGTAGATAAGAAGCCGCAACCTAGAAAAGCAAGGAAGACAAGTTTGTGGAATTGTTATTCAGTTAAATACTCTCCCACAGGTTCAAGCTAGGAGCAGAGAAGTTGTTGTAGATGTTGTGGTCGAAGTTGCCATAGTTTTCGTGGTAGAAGCTGTTGTAGTTGTCGTGGCCGTAACTGCCGTAGTTGAAGTTGTCGTAGTTGTCGTGGTTGAAGTTGTCGTCGTTGTTGTGGTCAAAGTTGTCGCAGTTTCCATAGTTTTTGTGGTTGAAGTTACTGTGGTCGAAGTTGCCATAGTTGTTGTGGTCGAAGCTGCCATAGTTGTCATGGTTGAAGTTGTCGTAGTTGCCATGATTGAAGCTTTGTGATCGAAGTTGTCGTAGTTGTCGTGGTCGAAGTGTTGATTTATTGGGATTGGACAAATACAACTTGTTGAAGTCTTCTCTTGAGAACAAAATAGGGCAGAGTTGGAGAACTTTGTGAAGCAACATATTGAAGATTTGTGGAGATCATTGAAGACCATGATGCATTGAAGCCATCACAATGTGACCTTGAAGGAGTTTTGTTTAGGTAACATGAAGAGCAGTGATGACACCTTCATGTGAAAAACAAGGTTGTCATTGATGATGTGACGTGGAGACTAAGTGAAGTCATAGCTAAAGATTGACAGGGCTTGTTGAAGAAGACATTGGGAGCCGTGAAGTGTAACCAAATATATCTTGATGAAGGAGCCTCGAAAAGACAAGGTTGGTGCCCTGGAGGATAGGGTCGGAGCCCTAGAGGATCGGAGCCCTCAAGAAACCAGGTCGAACCCTGAACCAGATATTGGGTTGGAGCCCTTGAGGTTGGTGCCTCAAAATTGACAAGGTTGGAGCCTTGGAAGTCCAAGTCGGTGCTTGGCACATTACAGGTTGGAACCTGGGGAATTGAAGATCAGTGTCTTCATCTAGGGTTGGCGCCCTACATATATTGTACTAGATTTATTATAAAGAAGAAATTAATAAAAGCATTGATTCTTAATGTTCATTTTGTGTTCTAAATATAAGTGATCTAACTAGTAAAAATAATAATTGAAAAGAAATATTGATTCACCCCCCTCTCAATATTTCCAACAATTTGTATCAGAATCAGTACCTTCACTCAAAGCCTAACAGCCTAAAGGTTAATCTTTAGAACATAAATGGCAAAGCCAAGGAAGAAAGCCTCCAATCCTCCTAAAGATGTCTCTTCCTCAACTATGAAAACTGAAGACAATCAAATTGAGAAAGCAATGGAAACTTTGATGTATGGAAGGTAAGAATGAGAAATTTCTTAATGCCTCAAGGCGTTGGAGTATGGGAATCAGTGACTACTAATAACATGATGGATGATGATTCCAAGGAGTACAATAAAAGAGCAATGAAGACAATTTTGAGTGGGCTACCAAATTCTATAAAGGCCAATTTGGAAAAATGTTCGTCGGCAAAAGATATATGGGACAAACTTCATGACCTTCACTTAAAAGGAGCATTGACCATGACCTCTAGTCAAGAATATGATGGAAAGCAAGAAGGAAATCCAGAACTCATCAAAGAACCTGAAAATAAGAATGATGACATCAAGGCCAAAGAAGACCTAGAAGAAGAAGAAAGCAAAGAAGGCTTTGAAGAAGATCTCTTGACTAAACTTATAGCTGCCATGGAAGAGATTAACAGTTTGAAAAAGGAAAATGAGGAACTTAAGAAGAAAGTGCAAGATGGTGACCAACACAAGACAAGGAAGAAAGTTGACCTTTTTAGGCTTCAAGTACAAGAAAGAGATGAGGAGCTCACCAAGCTTAAGGAGGAATTTCATCAAAACAAAATAAATCATCATGAAGAAGTCATATCCATGAAAAATCAATTGGATAAGGCAAAGAAAAGGGAAGAAACTTTGTCAAGCCACCTTGAATAAAGACTCAAGAGTTTAAACAAACTTGAAGCAGAGATTGGTCAATACAAGGAAGAGGTCTCCTCCCTTAGATCTCAACTAGAAGAAGCAAGGAAACAAGCACAAGGAGCTGAGAAGGTGATGGAAGCTTTGGCATTCATAGAAGGACAAGTTGATGAAGCAGAAAAGGAGAGAAACACCATGACATGCCAACTAGAAGAAAAGGATGATGACATCACCAAGTTAAGATCATAAATCACTTCTCTTAAGGCCCAATCATGTGAAGCAACCAAGATGAAGGAAGAAATGGAGATCATACTATCAACAAAGGATGAAGAATGCAAGAAAATGAAGGAAGAAATTGTCTTTCTTAAAAACTGAGTTGACTTGCTGAATAAGAACTTGAAAAGTTCTCAAACCCTAGATGACATCCTAATTCATCAAAGGTCTCCCCTTGATAAATCAGGTCTTGGCTATGCAAGTGAATCCTCAAGTTAGAATGATGCAAACCCTAATGCTTCAAACAACAAGGATGTGAGGAAGCCTGGAAGAAATGTTGATACTCCCAGTTCCAGCAAAAGCAAGGAGAAGAGTCAAGGCAACTATGGAAGAAATCCTACTCCAAGGAGACTTGCAGAGGGTGTGAAGAATATAAAAAGCAATGAATGTCATCAAAGAACGCCAAGGCAAAAAGACTTCAGAAGTACATCAAGGAAAACTTCATCTTCTAGGTACCAAAATATATTTCTTGGTTATTGCTATTTTTATACAAACTTTGTGCACATGGCAAAAGATTGTAGGGCATATAACAAAGACAAATATAATGGTCCCCGTCAATCTCCTAGAAGCAATTTTGCAAGCAGTCATGATTTCTCATTCATGAACAAGATGGAGTGCTTCCATTGCCATAACATTGGACATATGGCACGTGATTGTACTTGACTTGGGTCCTTGAACAAGCTAAAACCATGACAACCAAGCCAGAGAGGAAAGTTACACAAGTATGGAGAAGGAAGCACACTGAATCTGAAAGTCTCTTGAACATTCTAGCCAACAACACATGTTGTTGATCTGATAAAGTCATCCTTGATATTCCAAGTGTTTGAGAATAGGACTCTACCAAAGGGGACAATGCATACTATTATGGAGAGTTTATGATTCTTAATCATTCTTGGAGAAGCTATCCGTGAATGGGCCCTATGAAATTCTGGATGAGTCACACATGGACAATCATCTTTTGATAGATCATCTCTTGGGAGCAACTCCATTGAAGAACATGATTTCTTACTCATCCAATGGACTATTGTTGAAGGTTTCTTCCACTTGATCACAAGCCATAAATGTTTCTTGTCTAAAGAAGCTAGAGGAGTTTATGCAGGCAGGGGGAGTTGGTTCATCACATGAAGAAATGTAAACACATCTATCATGGACCACATTGCCAAAAGGAAGAGCACCATGATAAGGGGAGTAACATACCTATGAAGAACTACTATTGATGAAGAAAATAAGCAGCATAATAGGGGGAATACTTGAGCACCTCATTTGCCATTGATGTCAAAGGGGGAGAGAATGTTGGAAGGGAAAGAATATGCCATCAATGACAGAGGGAGATTGTTAATCAATGTTGTCATTGATGTCAATATGGCATTGGCCGAGATGGAAAATATTCTTAAGATGCCTAATGAATATCATGAAACCCTAGAATGAGATGATAAGGTTGAAGACAATAGATGCCTGGATCCAGATGAGGATGCCATAACTCTTGTTTGACAAGAAGGTCACCAATTAATATGTCAAGTCACTAATGAAGAAGTCTTAAGAAGTGCCAAGTGCCAATTATTTAGAAGCCCTTGATGACATATGGAGGACTACATTTGATGGTGTCATACTCTTGATGAATGACCACAATTGATGATGGCACTTGATGAGGTCTTGATAACATGGATGGAGATCATTTGATGGTTGGAAGACTATTTTGGAGTTCTCCTAATGATGTTGCACTATGGCTGCACTAGTATATGATGACATTGTTGATGCATCACGCTACATGGATGCTACACTCCTACATAATGACTCTATGATCTTATGATGACATTGATAACAATGAAGAAGTGTAGCATAAAAATTATGCTGAAACACAAAAAATGATAGCTTGTAGACTTGAATGTAAAAATACACACAGGTATTTAATAATAATAATTTATTAATATATAAAATTGTATAAGATGATATGAATGTTTACAATGAGGCCCTGCTTTTATACCTCAACAGGTGACCTTTCGTGAATGGGCATGTCTTTTAGACATCCCTTTTTCACTTAACTTAACAATTATTTAACCTAATTAATATTTAATTATTTAATATTTATATTTATTTTATTTATTTAACTGTTATGAATTATATTCACAACATAGCCTCTTCCTTCGGAAGCTTTGTCCTCAAAGCTTTAATACTGTCGATTTTCTTCGCTTAGTATCTGTATATAATCTCGATGTATGTAACCTAACCATCCTCTCGTCTTATAGCTAATCTGTGATATTCCTTTTGGATTTATTTATTTCTTTTATATATATATATATATATATATAATTTTTTTGATAAGCCTAAATTTATTTATTTTTTATTTTTTTTATTAATACTGATTTTTTTAATATAATTTTTTTTAATAAATATTATATATATATATATATATATATAGATATATATATATAATTTATTATAAGTTTGTTTTGTTTTGTTAACATTTAGAATGATGGTTGTACACCTTTGGAGTAGAAATGGCTTGACCTCACTTCAAACCGTCTCATCTTCTCCGATACCCTCTGAAATTGCTTGATTGGCCAGCACTGCTAGACGATCGTCTGAATGACCCAACAGCTCTTTCAAAGTCATATAACTGATGTAACTCACACCACGGCAGTTTTCCAGTTTACAGAGCACCAAACAAAAAGACATAATATAAAACCAGCTTGATTTCGATTCCAACTGCGTATTGTACCCGTTTGACATACATACATATATATATATATATATATATATATATATATATATATATATATATATATATATTCGAGAGTTGTTGAGCCACCGACTGAAATTTTGTGCCTGAAAATGTTGACCGACCATGCCTTTCATTCTCAGATCTATGTGGTCGAATATGTAATTTGTTCGTGGTGGATTTTGAATGGCAAATGGGATGAATAAGTGTAACTGATATACGTATATATATATATATATATATATATATATATATATATATATATTCGAGAGTTGTTGAGCCACCGACTGAAATTTTGTGCCTGAAAATGTTGACCGACCATGCCTTTCATTCTCAGATCTATGTGGTCGAATATGTAATTTGTTCGTGGTGGATTTTGAATGGCAAATGGGATGAATAAGTGTAACTGATATACGTCACTTAGAATTTGTTTTTTTAAATCGAAGTTCCCTGTTGCCCACCGCGAGTTGCTACAATATAAACTATACACCGGGTGGGTCCCTTGACCTGTGGCACGATGGGTGACTCAAACGTTGAATCGATTGGCGGAATGTTGGCTCGATTGGTGGCTCACGAATTGATCTAACACGACGGTTGATTGGTCGAAGCGGCGTGACTGTTGCGTGTTACCAACCTCCTTCCATCTTAGCTCGTCCCCTTCTCTCTACCTTCTCTAAATATCGTTGAGTTTTTTCAACGCTATCAATCATTTCAGTTATCGACTGTTCAGTAATCTGTGTACAAGGATGATTTGCTGGTTCTTCTTGAGACCGACAAGAAACACCAATTTCTTGTATCTCATTACGATCACCATGCTCCTCTATAGTGCATGTTCTTTCTGTCAATGGTGTTGTTGTGCTTTCAAATTCGTTATATGTCTCCTGATCAAGAGGCAATACTTCATTTAATATTTGCAGCCGACGAAGAATATCTTCTGTCTCGCGAAGAAATTTGCCTAGATTATTATCAAACTAATCCAGTAACTATTCGTTGGAAAGGATTACGTTATTGTTATCCAAATATATTGAAAGGCTATGATGAGGCAGAAATGAGGTTGACACACTATTTTTGGATGGTGAGGGGGTGGAGAAATCTGACCCTCTTCCACCCTGCGTGCTCCTGCTTCTCTGCTATCTTGGCCCTTCTTCGTCGTGGTCATTCATCACAATATATTCAAAAATGAATAGATGCACACTTGTATTCATGAAGCAACAAAACTTATAAACTTTGGGTATTCCCTGAATTGGAGCTTTGGTTTCCAAAACACCATCTTTAAGCTTTGGCTGCCTTGGTGTATCTTGTAGTGTTTGTTTGGTCATTGCTGACTGGTGCCATGCTTTCATTCCTCCTTCGTCTGCTTGCTTTGTCTCTGTTTTTCCCGTCCATTTAGGTAAAGGATAGTCATGAAGGTTTCCCAACTCTACATTTTCTACTAAGTCGACCACATTGATATTATGATCTTGGTAGAAAGGAAATGTTTGCTTCTCGTCTTCATTGATAGGAGATCCAAGATTAATAATCTCTATCAAGGGTCGAGTTTCCCAACTCGTTCTGTTGGATTTACCACCCTTCTGAACGATTTCTACAGAGGTTGGTAGTGAAGAATTACCATTGTTGTTTTTCTCAGCAAGTAGGTTTGGAGACCGTCCATTCTCATCTAAGTTAGATTTATCAACATCTGGATCTTCAATATGCAACTTATCTTCTTCGACATTATTTTCATTTGGATCATTATCTTGATCATTTTCCTTATTATCAATTTCCTTTCGACATTCATTAACTTCTGCAATTGATTTTTTAATCGCTGAAATGCTTCTTGAATACTAAAATGCTCGACGTAATCAAGACATGAACGTAATGGCATATGGTGCAATGAACTGCGTTCGAAGGCCTGCATGATTATATCGTGTGCCATGGCTCCGATACCACTGTCGCATAAAAAGTATGCTAAAACACAAAAAATGATAGCTTGTAAACTTGAATGTAAAAATACACACAAGTATTTAATAATAATAATTTATTAATATATAAAATTGTATAAGATGATATGAATGTTTACAATGAGGCCCTGCTTTTATACCTCAACAAGTGACCTTTCGTGAATGGGCATGTCTTTTAGACATGCTTTTTTCACTTAACTTAATGACTATTTAACCTAATTAATATTTAATTATTTAATATTTATATTTATTTTATTTATTTAACTGTTATGAATTATATTCATAACAAGAAGCCACGTTGTCCCAAACATTACTCATGTTCTCCCAAACTTTTTATGCATAAAATTTAAGGAAAGTCATAAAGAAAAATTATTTTGGACACTTTGGAGGCATCCTTTCAAAATGGTTCCTAGACCATCTTAAAAAGGACTTTTTCCTCTTTCTAACGAGCCTTTATTTGCCCTGAAACTCTCAATAGCTTGTGAGATATTGAATTTTGTAAATTAAGGAAATTATTCCTAGCAGTGAGCCGACCTACACTCAGTCATACAAGTCGGTCTCACTTCAAATAGACGTATTCTTTCAGTTATAAACGAAATCACTATAAATATAAACCTAAATTCGTCCATTCAAGCTCAGATTTTTCGTAGGAGACAAGAAAAGAGGTAGAGAAGTAGTCGTAACCTAGAAAAGCAAGGAAGACAAGTTTGTGGAATTGTTCTTGGGTTAAATAGTCTCCCACAAGTTCGAGCTAGGAGCAGAGAAGTTGTCGTAGTTGTTGTGGTCGAAGCCACTGTAGTTGTTGTGGTCGAAGTTGCCGTAGTTGTCGTGGTCGCAGAGAAGTTGTCGTAGTCGTTGCGGTCGAAGCTACCGTAGTTGTCGTGGTCGAAGCTGCCATGGTCAAAGTTGTCGTAGCTGTCGTGGTCAAAGTCATCGTAGTTCTCGTGGTCGCAGCTGTTGTAGTTGAAGTTGTCGTAGTTCCCATGGTTGAAGTCGTCATAGTTGTTGTGGTCGAAGTGTTGATTTATTGGGACTGGAGAAATAGAGCTTGTTGAAGTCTTCTCTTGAAAACAGAATAGGGCAAAGTTAGAGAACTTTGTGAAGCAACATACTGAAGATTTGTGGAGATCAATGAAGACCATGATGCACTGAAGCCATCATGAGGTGACATTGAAGAAGTTTTGTTTGGGTAACATGAAGAGCAATGGTGACACCTTCATGTGAAGAACAAGGTTGTTATTGATGATGCGACGTGGAGACTAAGTGAAGTCATAGCTAAAGATTGACAAGGCTTGTTGAAGAAGACATCAGGAGCCGTGAAGTGTAACCAAATATATCTTGATGAAATAAAACAAGTGTTGGACCCCAAGAGGTTGGAGCCTCGAAAAGACAAAGTTGGTGCCTTGGAGGATAGGGTTGGAGCTGTTGATTTGTGGTAGCATCGGATGTGCTCTAGCCATGAAAATTGGTGGGAAGGCTAAAAGCACATGAGATCTCCAAGACCCAGAAATGATTTGGACAGATTGTAAACGGTTTGGGAGATATTAAAATAATTAATATTTTTAATGGAGTTCCTAAGTCTAAACTTAGGAAAAATAAAATATTAATGGGTATTAATATAACACTGGATTAGAAGGTTCCAAAAGTCATGGATCAAGCCAAATCTAATCTTAGCCATTGATTAGAGATGTAATCTCGGTCAATGAAGGACCAATGAGAAAAGTATAAGAAGAGGCTTAAGGGTCAGTTGGAGAACACACCAGAGTGATAAGTCATTCGTTTACTAGAGTGGGGTTTGCTAAGTAAAGTCGAATCAGTGATCAACAACGAGGGGCAGTGAGTAGTGGGCAGAGAGGCAAAGACAGTGCCAAGAGACCAGCGCAGAGGCAGAGAGCAAAATGCAGCAACCAGAGCAGGCCACACAGAGCTCAGCAGAGACAGTGCAAAGGCCAAAGGGACTGCGCCATCCACGCAAAGAGCAGTTGGAGTGATGAAGAGGATCCCAGAGGTTACGCAGTGCCTCAGAGGGTTGATGCAAAGGCCAGAAGGGCCAGCGTAGTGCTTCAAAGTCGCTGGAAAGGGTTTCATGGGACAAGTTTTCTGAATACCTATTTCCAAATAGAGAAGTATTGTTGCCAGTTATTTTTCTCTGTCGGGTGAGCTAGTTTGGCACCGAGTTGTACTCAAAGAAATACTACATAATAATAAACCCTCTAAATCGCTGCACCGATTTTCCCGCATTGGGTTTTTCCAAGGACATTTGTCCAAAAATAACGGTGTCACTTGCATGTTTGTTTTCTTTCAACTGTTGATCTATAGATGTTGAGACTGTATTGTGTTTATTTCGTTATTTATATATTTTAAATAACTTGTTCAAATTTAAAAAGTAGAAGAAATAAACCAGAAGAATACAAATTAAATTTCTAACGGATAGACTTAAAAATTTCAACATGGTATCAGAGCGTGGTTACAAATTACTGGAAAGTTGAAGACATCAGCTAAGCAGAGCATTTGCAGCAGAATCAACTGTCCCGAGTGACAAAAGTTGATCCTTGCCGAAGCGACAGAGGAAGGGGTAATGCAGAGGGACTGCTTAATCGATCCAGGCCAGAGAAAGGCCAGCATAGAGGCTGAGGAGGGCAGAAAGAGGCAATTGCAGACCCACGCAGAGACCAGGAGGGTTGACACAGTTGGATGAGGGAGTTGTCTTTGCCAATGTCGGGATTGCGCAAAGCCTAGAGGCTCAGTCCTTCAGTTGTTGGGGCATAGGAAGCTGTGGGCAGTTTGCGAGAGTGAAGTTGGTGAGCACTGTGGTCAAAATAGTACCTAATAGGGCAAAACCAAGGTAGAGGGAGTTGTTACCAAGGCAGATTTCTAGCCAAGGAATCTAAATCAAAGTTGCAGGTGCACAGAAGATCGGAGAGGAACAACTTGACGATTGGCAGAAAGATTTCTAGAAGGGAAATCAGGACTCAGAGGGAGTCCGGCAGAGAACTTCCAGGCGGGAAGTAGAGAGACTTAACAGGAGTCGAAAGGAGAACTTCTAGAGGGAAGTAGAGAGACTCGGAGGAGTCGACAGAAGAGCAGAGAGATGGTCGTGAATGGACTGAGGGATCAGGACAAGTTGGACAGGGCGCCCAACTTTGTGGTCCGGAAGGCCAGGATCCTGTCCATTCTAGATAGATATCGCATCAAGGGCTTCGCCTCGAGAACAACGGCTATCCCAGCTGACCTAGTAGCTAATGAGAAGTACGAGGAGGTAATGGCCAAGGCAAAATGCATCATCCTAGATGGGGTCAAGGATCATGTGGTCCAACATATTGTCGAGAAGGAGACAACAAAGGAAATGTGGGACACCTTGAAGACATTGTACCAGCATACTTTCGTGCAGAGGAAGATGTTACTTGAGAATTCGCTACGGTCTTACCAGATGCAGAAGGGGGAGAAAATAGATCACTTCCTCGGTCGGTTGAAGGAGATCCGGGACCAACTGACTTCCATAGGGGCCACGCTGGATGAGGAGATGATGGTAAGGACCGCACTTAACGCAGTCTCCAAGGAGTAGGAGACATTTGTCCAGAGCATATTGGGCAAGGTAGATCTTCCAGATATGGAAGAATTGTGGGTAGCTCTTCGTCAAGAGGAGATCAGGCGATTGAGCAAGGTGGGAAGTAGCAACAAAGGAGTCCGGATCAAGAAGGAAGAGGAAGAGGATGCAGCTCTGGCATCTGCGGGAAAGCAGGGGAAGAGGAAGAAGAAGGACCTCTCCAAGGTCAAATGCTTCCACTGTGGGCAATTGGGTCATTATGCGAACCAGTGTCCAAGGGAACAAGGGAGAGGCGTCTGACTCTAAGGCATTGCCACTGAAGGCGGAGAAGGAAGTCGAGGAGGATGACGATTGTGCCATGAGTGCTCATGTACCTCTAGAGAAGAGGTGGGGAGACATCGAGCTGTAGTCAGGAGGACTACAGGCAATGAGGGGCAGGATCCTTGAGCTACCCAACCTCTTGGATTATACCTTGCTACAGCAGCCCCGAAGAGAGAGTAGTAGGACTAGCGGATGTCAGTAGAGATGGATGCGGATGAAGCGCGAAGAGTGCTACAGTGCAGGGGTCCCCAGGCAACGCGAGGCTAGAAGGCTGCAACAATACGAGAGGCACAAGAGTGTTGCACTAGTGCAAGATGGCAGAGAGAGGTGTTCAACGGTGCGAGATGCAGGGAGTTGTTGCAACAACGCAAAGGTCAGTAGAGGGAGCACTTGTTAGCGGCAGAGAGAGCTTCAGCATCGAGAGCGTTTCTAGCCTGACAGGGATGTCAAAAGTTGGGTGGATCAGTTACATACTTCTCAGTAACTGAGTTGCAGTGCATTAGCAGTGTGCAGTAGCACGATGCAGCATGATGAGAGGGGGATGTAGTGCAGATGCAGTGTTGGGAAGATGGACCAGCAGCAACACGAATGTAGAGGGAGCTGTCGTACGAATGCAGCAGTGGCAGCGGGAGGGCCATGGGCAGCAGTGCAGAGGATATTGGGCGGGGAGGCCTAGCATCAACACAGGTACCAGTGCAAGATAATCAGAGTGATGCTCAGTGAGGAGTATTACTAGAGCACAGTCCTCGCTAAGAGGGAGTTGTTGATTTGTGGTAGCATCGGATGTGCTCTAGCCATGAAAATTGGTGGAGAGGCTAAAGCTCATGAGATCTCCAAGACCCAAAAATGGTTTGGACAGATTGTACCCGGTTTGGGAGATATTAAAATAATTAATATTTTAAATGGAGTTCCTAAGTCTAAACTTAAGAAAAATAAAATATTAATGAGTATTAATATAAAACTGGGTTAGAAGGTTCCAAAAGTCATGGATCAAGCCAAATCTAATCCTAGTCGTTGATTAGAGATGTAATCTCGGCATTGAAGGACCAACGAGAAAATTATAAGAAGAGGCTTGAGGGTCAGTTGGAGAACACACCAGAGTGATCAGTGATTCAATTTACTAGAGCGGGGTTTCCTAAGTAAAGTCGAATCAGTGATCAGTAGCGAGGGGCAGTGAGTATTGGGCAGAGAGGCAGAGGCAGTGCCAACAGACCAGCGCAGAGGCAAAGAGCAAGAAGCAGCAGCCAGAGCAAGCCACACAGAGCTCAACAGAGACAGTGCAGAGATCAGAGGGACTGCGTCATCCACACAGAGAGCAACTGGAGTGACGCAGAGGGTCCCAGAGGCTGCGCAGTGCCTTAGAGGGCTGACGCAGAGGGGTTTGGGGCTGACACAAAGGCCAGAAGGGCCAAAACAGTGCTTCAAAGTCGCTGGAGAGGGTTCCCTGGGACAGGTTTTCTGAATACCTGTTTCCGAATAGAGAGGTATTGTTGCCAGTTATTTTTCTCTGTCGAATGCGCCAGTTTAGCACCCAGTTGTACTCAAGGAAATACTGCATAATAATAAACCCTCAGAATCGCTGCACCGGTTATCCCATATTAAGTTTTTCCAAAGAATTTTGTCCAAAAATAACGGTGTCACTTGTGTGTTTGTTTTCTTTCAACTGTTGATTTGTAGATGTTGACACTGTATTGCGTTTATTTCGTTATTTATATGTTTTAAATAACTTCTTCGAATTTAACAAGTAGAAGAAATAAACCAGAAGAATACAGATTAAATTTCTAACGGATAGGCTTAGAAATTTCAACAAGAGCCCTAGAGTATCAGAGTCCTCAAGAAACCAGGTCGGAGCTTGAACTAGATATAGGGTTGGTGCCTCAAAATTGACAAGGTTGGAGCCTTAGAAGTCCAAGTCGGTGCTTGGCACATTACAGGTTGGAGCCTCAAGAATTGAATATTAGTGTCTTCATCTAGGGTTGGAGCCCTACATATATTGTACTTGATTTATTATAAAGAAGAAATTAATAAAAGCATTTATTCTTAATGCTCATTTTGAGTTCCAAATATAAGTGATCTAATTGGTAAAAATAACAATTGAAAAGAAACATTGATTCGCCCTGTTGACCACTACCGGTCAACTACCCATAGCAATACACCCCCTTTTCTTTGCAAAAAGGGTAGCGCTTGATCGACATGTCCGTGCCATTCGACAGTCATCAACAGCTTGATCAATTTATGTTGTAAACCCAGTCTGCATGTATAAATTGTAAATAATCTTAGCAGATATGAGTCATGTACAATGTTCCACCAAGGTTCCGGGACGAGGGGGCGAGGGAGCGAGGGGGCGCGGGAGCGGCCTATGCAAAAGCTCCCCACCATTTTTTAGGAAACGTGGGGGAGCGTCAGCGTCTTAAAAACTTATAAATATAGAATATAATTTATTAATTGAGTCCACTATGACAATTTGGTTTGAATTGAAAGAGTCAAAACATAATGATAAAAAAAGAAATGAAAAAAAAATCCTTTGCTCCTAAAGTTAAAACTGTTTCTATAATCTATTCACTCAACTAATAGTCTAAACTCTAATACCTTCTGCGTTTAGGAAAGAAAAGAATATAATTTAAAATTTTAAACCTATGCTCAATTGTTCTGTAGTCTGCACATAAATGATAAATCTCTCAGCTCTGTCAACGTGCCCTGAATTAGTTACAAACTTTGCTTCAGATCTCTGAAGATGCCACTATTTTGCTCTAAAAGGGAGACCGAGAATCATGACAAGGTCTATTGATAGCAAGTGAATTCAAATGTATAGAAGACCTCGACCATTACAAACTTCCTCTTGCACAGTTTTGTATTGAAGATCAGATCCTAAAGATGTAAGTGATATGCCCAAAATAATAAAATATCCAGACCTTCAACCTCCTTTAAGGCTTTAAAATTAAAACTAGTAACATAATGACTGGCTGGTAAGTTACATCCCATTGAAATCTTGGTTTATAGAGCTGTGTTTTTAATACGAATGCATTTCATCTATGAAATTGAACAGCTTCCGACAAAAGGCCGTCATATGAAAAGTTTTAACTTAAATATATGCCCTTGGTACTAGTTTAGATAGGTTCTAAATAACAATATCGCGTAAGGATCTACAGGAGTCTGGAGATTATACAAACAAGCCAGCAAGTATACACAGGTCCCCATCTTTTGTATTGTTAAAACTTTAAGTTACTATAGCGAAGTTCTAGAGCGAGAGAATTTATTTTTCATGGATTCCACAATAGTACTTGCAAAGGGTCATTACAATATATACACATTGAGAAGTTGCATTCAACTCACACTCTTCAGCACAGTCAAAGTTTGGTTGACAATGCTCTCAGACAGACGCTTTGATGATTGCCCAAACTTCATTCACATGCCCAATGATTCGGAAAGGGCTGTTGTACTGTGCAATGATAAGACCTGCAGAATATATTCAAAATCGAGACAAGGCCGTTATATGAAAACCAGTGTGGCCGTAAACAGTGATTTTCCAAAACCCTAAGTGTTAATTAACTGTTAATTAAAGATTAGGTTCAACGTTTAGTTAATTAAAATGGTTTTTAATGCACTAAAGGTATGCCACGTCCCCCCTCGTCCCCTCTCGTCCCCCCACGTCCCCCCTCGTCCCCCCACGTCCCCACTCGTTCCCCTTTTCGGAAACACCCCCTCAGGAAAGGGAAACGTTCACCTGACACGTCCCCCTGAGTTTCCTCATTTTTGGGAGCGTGGGGAAACGTCCCCTACTCGTCCCCAAGTCCCCGTTCCCCTTTTCGGAAACGCCCCCTTAGGAAAGGGAAACGTCCACCTGACACGTCCCCCTGAGTTTCCTCATTTTTGGGAGCGTGGGGAAACGTCCCCTACTCGTCCCCAAGTCCCCGGAGCGCAGGGGAGTGAGGAAACTAGACCCCTAAGGGGGGGGGCGAGTCCCCGTGGAACACTGGTCATGTATGTAAATTGCCTAGGTGGACATAATTTTCTAAGTGATAATCTACGTTCCAGAAGGTTTTTCGTCTCACCGATCCATGATCGGTAGAGTTTTCCTTCAGCCTAACCCCAAAGCCGGAATGGATTTTGTCATTAGAATCTTAGGAGAATCCTAGTGTGTTAATCTACTAGATTATAGTTGTGTCGCAGAACTGGGTGGTTTTTGAGGGTCTATGTCAAATGAGGTTTCCCCCCCTTGGGATGTAAAGTTGTAAAAGTCATGATGTAAAGTGTCTTGAGGGTTAAGAAATGTTTTAGTCCCCTCATAAGTCCTAAGTCCTAGGTCCTAGGTGATTTTCCCAAAAGCTAAGTTCGAGGATCCATTTAAAAATAAATTAAAAATTAAAAAAAAAAAAATAATAATAATAATAATAATAATAATAAATAAATAAATATAAATAATAATAAAATAAAGTAAAAAACCTAAAAGTAATAAAATAATAATATTTTGAGTAAATAAATGCAGAATTCCAATTTTTTAAATACATGAAAAATTCAACGGATGAGATCAAGAGATATCTTGATCCTCATCGACGGTCAAGATCATTTTGACGTGGATCACTCGAACTAGCTGTTGGGAATTTTTCCTTTAAATAGGGTGCTAGGGGTCATTTGAGAGGGGATCTTGGAGTCTTGTGCTGAAGAAGCTCTCTTGTAAACTTTTTCCGGTGCCAATAAAGAGAAACTTTGGGGTTAAAAATCTTGCTGTTGTTACTCTTCTGAAAATGTTGTAAGATTGTTCTTTTTTTTCTGCATAATTTTATTTTCAGCCATTGATGATAGCTTAATGAAGATTGAACTAGGCACAGGTCTCTTGTCTGATCTTTGGGGTTTGAATAATAGTTTAGATTCTGAAATATAGTGGCAGGTATCTCCATTTGATCGGGGTTTCACTATTGTTTTCTCCTTCTATGTTAATGGTTGATTTTAAGTTGTGCAGGAAATCCTTTTTTCAGATTACTGGGCGTTAGGGGAAGTTCTCCACTGAACCAGCCAACTCCCGAGTTGTGTTTTCTGAAAGAGCCCAGTCAGTTCTTGATCCCGGGCTTATCATTCGAAATATTTTTTATGAATGCATGCAGGGTTTTCTGAAGCGTTTTACATTAAAATTAAATTCTGATAATATTACTGTGATTATTGATAAATCTGGCTTCTTAAGAGCTTTCAGTTTGTAAATACTGTAAATTTTTTGCGAGGTTTAGGGTTTTCAGTTTTTGTTTTATGCACATATCATTTTTGGGTGATTTTTCCTTCCAGGTTGCAGGGTTTCTGAAGATTTCCCAGGTTTATCTGCGCCTTTTCGTTGTCCAAGGGTTTCAATTTCAATTGTTTTTCAGGTCCGGAAGAAATTTTACATCGGTTTCATTGATATCAACTTCTGGGGTTTGGAATATTTTTCCAAGGACTGCAAAATCGTTTTTCAAATCCCCCAGCTATCTTCAGCTGCCAGAAATCTGCATAAAAATAAAACACTTCGATTTTTTTTAAATCGTTGCTCCCTCATCGCTGTCCAGGCCTGCAATCTGCATTCCCCCACTGCCCACATTGTTGCGGCTTCTCTACACTGCCTGGCCAGCCCTCTCTCATTACCAGCTGTTCTCATTCAATCCGTAGCCATTGCTGCCAAACCACGCAGCCCATCCCACAATTGCAACACGCACAACACTCGATTTTCTCTTTCACGCAGGCTCCATTCCCTTCATGCAATGCCCGCAGCCTGCAAACAAACAAACAAAAAGAAAGAAATCCGCGCAGTTCTGGCCTGAGCTGCCTCCAAACCTCTCCACGTACATCGTTGCTCCACTTCTCTCAGCTGTCTATCCCCTACACGCAGCGTCTTCCTAACCTGCGAAAGCTTCACGCTGCTGTAATTTCGGCCTCTGCTCCTCACGCGAACTCTTCGAACCTGCAGCCAGCCCAAAGAAAAAACGATTTTCGATATACATATGGGTAATATAGCATAGGTTTTTCTTTGTTCCTTTTTTTTTATGCGTTGGTAAAATTCAACGTAGGTTGTTTTTTTTGGTTTTTAGCTTTAGTTTCGTTTCATTTTTAGTTTAAGTTTAGATGATTTTAGTGTATTTTGATATGATAGATAAATAAAAAATAAAGTTTTTTAGATTTGATTTAGGTTATTTTTTAATTTAGATTTAAGTCTAGAATTAGACTTTTTTTGGTTTTGTTTTGTTTCATTCATGAAAAATAAAACAAAAAAGTTAAAAGGGCATGAAAATTTTCTTTTAGAATTAGATTAGATTTAATTTTAGTCTGGCTTTTAGTTTAATCTTTCTTTTTTTTTAATTTAGTTAGTTTTGTTTAAAATTTTTTAAAATCATAAAAAATATAAAAAAACTCATAAATTGTTTAAAAAAATAAAAATAAATAAAAAGGTTCTTTCTAGATTTAGTTTTGTTTTAATTTTTAGAATTAGTTTAGTTTAAATTCAAGTATTTTAATTTTTATTTGCTTTAACCTTTTTTTTTAGTTAGATTTTAGTTTAGTTTTTATTTTTATTTTTATTTTTTTTAAATTATTAAAATTTATAAAAAATTTAAAACTTTACAAAATCCAAAAAAATATAAAATATAAAAAGACATAAAAACTCCTTTTATTAGACTTTAGATTTAGTGTAGATTTTAATAATTTTAAGTTTTATTTAGTTTAGTTTAGTTTAGAATAATTTTAAGTTTTATTTTTATTAAGATTTTAGTTTGTTTTATTCTTAGAAAATAAAAAATTAAAATATTTAAAAATTAAAAAATATAAAAATATTTTGAATAAAAAAAAAAAAAAATTGAAAATTTCAGTCTTGGCTCTGGAATTTCTTAGGTTTCATTCTTTTATGCTGAAGCTAAAATTTTGACCTGGGAATTGGTGTTTAATATGATTCAATGTTCTTCTGAGGATTAACTGCATGAATGTGATCCCTGGTTAATATTTTACGTGATTGTTCAAAGCACTTTATCTTTCGAAATTTCAATTGCTGGAGTATCATTTAAGCATTTTCTCACATTTGATAAAAATTATTTTTGTTTGAATGGTTGCTCTACATGGTTTCTATTTCTGCAGCATCTGATAATTAATCATTTAAACATTAAATCCGCGAGGCACTGGTCTATTAAACTTAACAAAATCAATTTAGTGCTTGTTTCTTCGTGTCTCCCAACCCAACTGGTCGACAGTTGGTCTTCATCACCTCATAGGGTCTACCCCCCTTAGCCGCGGGAGACAGGCTTAAACGGAGAGATCGGGGATCAGAGTGACAGCCCCCGGTTTGAGCGTTGTCGTGTCAATTTGTGCGACAACATTTTTTGGCGCCGTTGCCGGGGACAGAGTTTTTTTTGTCCTTGGTTTATTCGACATTCATCTTCTCATTTCTCATCATTCTCTCATCTTTCTCATCTCACGTTTGAGCTGGCAGATTCAGCGTTTTTTGGCGTCATCTCATCTTTTATGCCATTCATTAGCCTGTCAAATGGCCAACATTCTTTGGCGTATTTTGATCTTTTCATCACCTTATCTTTCATCATATCAGCAACTTCTCTTCGATTCATTTCTTGTTTGGGTGGCGACTCCACTCCATTTTCTTATTTTTCCCAGACAAGAAGCCTCCCTCATATCTACTTGTTGGTTGCTTTTTGGATCTTAGAATTAGATTCATTGTTCAAGTGGCGACTCCACTTCTTTCATCTCTTAATTTTCTTGAGCAGAAATCTCTTTCTATCATCCATTTGATCCCTTATTATTCATCATGGATTATTCATTTAAACCATGTCATTTTACTGATAATCTCCATGATTTTCCGAAAGAGGCCATTTCTAAATTATTTTTGTTCTCAGGTGGTGATTTGGTCGCTGTTAGACAGCATTTAAATAGGTTTACTTGTGTAATGATCATATATTGTAGACTTCCTCAATATAATCATGAAGATGTCAAGATGCGTCTATTTGTCCATTCTTTAAAGGGTGACGCTTTGAACTGGTTTAATAGTTGTCCTGAAGATTCTTTCATTTCTTTGCAAGACATTGTCGATGCTTTTAAAGATAGATATGGTGATCCAGATAGCTCGCCCTGTGCCCCTAAAATCGTGCAACAGAATGAAAGTAATCTTATAAAAGGTTCAGCTGTCGAAGAAAGATTTCAAGACAATGCTTCATATCAGAATTTGCCATCCACTTGTAGTGGAAAAGTAGAAACAAATTGTAAAAACAATGTTAACAATGAAAAGGAAGATCATAAGCAAATTATACAAGATCTATTGCTACTGGTAAGAAATATGGAGATAAATCAAACTAATTACGCCAATGATGTGAGAACTTTATGCACTCACCTGGAAAAGCGTAATAGGGAGATGGAGATCATGCAAAATCAACATAGTAAGGAAATTGAAGCCATGAAGATTAATCATGACACAGAAATTAGTTTTATGCAAAGCAAGATGTCAAGCTTAGAGGAAAATATGACGACCATGCAAGCAAATCATAAGAAAGAGATAAACTCTATGCAGCATTGCTTGATGACCATGGAAGAAGACCATGCCAGGGAAATCAGTGCTATAAAGGTTGAACACTCTAGTCAGATAGACGCCATTAAAATACAGCTTCAGAAGTTTCAACAGCGGTCGGAAGATGAAGGAAACCAGGAAACATCAATAGATCAAGAGCCTTCTCATCCACTGCAACAAGCTCCATCTTACTATGAGGAGGTCATTGGTTCGATTGAAAGGTGGTTAATTGAAGGTGATCCAGATAAAATTAAAAACGATAAAGATCAGATGCAAGATGAGGAAAGACATGTCACACATATCTTACATACTTCATCTAAGAGCTATGAAATAGAAAGTTCCACGTCGTCATTAATACAGCCTGCCACAAAGAAAAGGCACAAGAGAAAGAAAACGAAAAGAAGATTTGATGCATCAGACGGCCGCGAGCAGCTTGATTTTCGGATAGGAAAAAGTCCTACCATATGCAGAATTGGACATGGCACATCCGACAAGCAGCCGACAGATTTGCCTGAAAGCAGGCAAATGCTCAGTATACACTATATTGAACACATCTGATGCCATGGGGCATCCTTTGTATTGTATTTCTAACCCTACTCCTTGTCATTTCAGCATTTCATTTCTGTTTTAGATTAGATTTACTTTTCATAGTTAAAGAGCTTCTATCTTTTATGTGCTTAAATGTTATATGATGATTTTTGAATGGACGCTACTTATTTCTGTTGTGTGTTGCGTGGATGCAGATTCTGGATTCTCACATTCCTACAATGCAGCAACGTGTCCCCAAGTAGAGCCAGATGTTGACCACTACCAGTCAACTACCCATAGCAGTACACCCCCTTTTCTTTGCAAAAAGGGTAGCGCTTGATCGACATGTCCGTGCCATTCGACAGTCATCGACAGCTTGATCAATTTATGTTGTAAACCCAGTCTGCATGTATAAATTGTAAATAATCTTAGCAGATATGAGTCATGTATGTAAATTGCCTAGGTGGACCTAATTTTCTAAGTGATAATCTACGTTCCGGAAGGTTTTTCGTCTCACCAATCCGTGATCGGCAGAGTTTTCCTTCAGCCTAACCCCAAAGCCGGAATGGATTTTGTCATTAGAATCTTAGGAGAATCCTAGTGTGTTAATCTGCTAGATTATAGTTGTGTCGCAGAACTAGGTGGTTTTTGAGGGTCTATGTCAAATGGGTTTTCCCCCCTTGGGATGTAAAGTTGTAAAAGTCATGATGTAAAGTGTCTTGAGGGTTAAGAAATGTTTTAGTCCCCTCATAAGTCCTAAGTCTTAGGTCCTAGGTGATTTTCCCAAAAGCTAAGTTCGAGGATCCATTTAAAAATAAATTAAAATTAAAAAAAAAAATAAAATAAAAAATTTAAGAAAAATAATAATAATAATAATAATAATAAAGTAAAAAACCTAAAAGTAATAAAATAATAATATTTTGAGTAAATAAATGCAGAATTTCAATTTTTTAAATACATTAAAAGTTCAACGGATGAGATCAAGAGATATCTTGATCCTCATCGACGGTCGAGATCATTTTGATGTGGATCACTCGAACTAGCTGTTGGGAATTTTTCCTTTAAATAGGGTGCTAGGGGTCATTTGAGAGGGGATCTTGGAGTATTGTGCTAAAGAAGCTCTCTTGTAAACATTTTCTGGTGCCAATAAAAAAAGACTTTGGGGTTAAAAATCTTGCTGGTGTTACTCTTCTGAAAATGTTGTAAAATTGTTCTTTTTTTTTCTGCATAATTTTATTTTCAGCCATTGATGATAGCTTAATGAAGATTGATCTAGGCATAGGTATCTTGTCTGATCTTTGGGGTTTGAATAATAGTTTAGATTCTGAAATATAGTGGCAGGTATCTCCATTTGATCGGGGTTTCACTATTGTTTTCTCTTTCTATGTTAATGGTTGATTTTAAGCTGTGCAGAAAATCCTTTTTTCAGATTACCGGGCGTTAGGGGAAGTTCTCGGCTGAACCAACCATCTCCCGGGTTGTGTTTTCTGAAAGAGCCCAGCCAGTTCTTGATCCCGGGCTTATCATTCGAAATATTTTTTATGAATGCATGCAGGGTTTTCTGAAGCGTTTTACATTAAAATTAAATTTTGATAATATTACTGTGATTATTGATAAATCTGGCTTCTTAAGAGCTTTCAGTTTGTAAATACTGTAAATTTTTTGCGGGGTTTAGGGTTTTCAGTTTTTGTTTTATGCACATATCATTTTTGGGTGATTTTTCCTTCCAGGTTGCAGGGTTTCTGAAGATTTACAAGGTTTATCTGCGTCGTTTCACTGTCCAAGGGTTTCAATTTCAATTGTTTTTCAGGTCCGGAAGAAATTTTACATCGGTTTCATTGGTATCAGCTTCTGGGGTTTGGAATATTTTTCCAAGGACTGCAAAATCGTTTTTCAAATCCCCTAGCTATCTTCAGCTGCCAGAAATCTGCATAAAAATAAAACACTTCAATTTTTTTTAAATTGTTGCTCCCTCATCGTTGTCCAGGACTGCAATCTGCATTCCCCCACTGCCCACGTTGTTGCGGCTTCTCTACACTACCTGGCCAGCCCTCTCTCATTACCAGTTGTTCTCATTCAATCCGTAGCCATTGCTGCCAAACCACGCAGCCCATCCCACAGTTGCAACACGCACAACACTCGATTTTCTCTTTCACGCAGGCTCCATTCCCTTCATGCAATGCCCGCAGCATGCAAACAAACAAACAAAAAGAAAGAAATCCGCGCAGTTATGGCCTGAGCTGCCTCCAAACCTCTCCACGTACATCGCTGCTCCACTTCTCTCAGTTGTCTATCCCCTACACGCAGCGTCTTCCTAACCTGCGAAAGCTTCACGCCGCTGTAATTTCGGCCTCTGCTCCTCACGCGAACTCTTCGAACCTACAGCCAGCCCAAAGAAAAAACGATTTTCGATATACGTATGGGTAATATAGCATAGGTTTTTCTTTGTTCCTTTTTTTTTATGCGTTGGTAAAATTCAGCGTAGGTTGTTTTTTTTGGTTTTTAGCTTTAGTTTCGTTTCATTTTTAGTTTAAGTTTAGATGATTTTAGTGTATTTTGATATGATAGATAAATAAAAAATAAAGTTTTTTAGATTTGATTTAGGTTATTTTTTAATTTAGATTTAAGTTTAGAATTAGACTTTTTTTGGTTTTGTTTTGTTTCATTCATGAAAAATAAAACAAAAAAGTTAAAAAAAGGGCATGAAAATTTTCTTTTAGAATTAGATTAGATTTAATTTTAGTCTGGCTTTTAGTTTAATCTTTCTTTTTTTTTAATTTAGTTAGTTTTGTTTAAAAAAATTTAAAATCATAAAAAAATATAAAAAAACTCATAAATTGTTTAAAAAAATAAAAATAAATAAAAAGGTTCTTTCTAGATTTAGTTTTGTTTTAATTTTTAGAATTAGTTTAGTTTAAATTCAAGTATTTTAATTTTTATTTGCTTTAACCTTTTTTTTTTTGTTAGATTTTAGTTTAGTTTTTATTTTTATTTTTATTTTTTAAAATTATTAAAATTTATAAAAATTTTAAAACTTTACAAAATCCAAAAAAATATAAAATATAAAAAGACATAAAAACTCCTTTTATTAGACTTTAGATTTAGTGTAGATTTTAATAATTTTAAGTTTTATTTAGTTTAGTTTAATTTAGAATAGTTTTAAGTTTTATTTTTATTAAGATTTTAGTTTGTTTTATTCTTAGAAAATAAAAAATAAAATATTTAAAAATTAAAAAATATTTTGAAAAAAAAATAAAAAAATATATATATATATATATATATATATATTTTGAAAATTTCAGTCTTGGCTCTGGAATTTCTTAGGTTTCATTCTTTTATGCTAAGGCTAAAATTTTGACCTGGGAATTGGTGTTTAATATGATTCAATGTTCATCTGAGGATTAACTGCATGAATGTGATCTCTGGTTAATATTTTACGTGATTGTTCAAAGCACTTTATCTTTCGAAATTTCAATTGCTGGAGTATCATTTAAGCATTTTCTCGCATTTGATAAAAATTAATTTTTGTTTGAATGGTTGCTCTACATGGTTTCTATTTCTGCAGCATCTGATAATTAATCGTTTAAACATTAAATCCGCGAGGCACTGGTCTATTAAACTTAACAAAATCAATTTAGTGCTTATTTCTTCGTGTCTCTCAACCCAACTGATCGACAGTTGGTCTTCATCACCTCATAGGGTCTACCCCCCTTAGCCGCGGGAGACAGGCTTAAACGGAGAGATCGGGGATCAGAGTGACAGCTCCCGGTCTGAGCGTTGTCGTGTCAATCTGTGCGACAACACGCCCCCCTCTCAGTATTTCCAACAATTGGTATCAGAAGGTTGATCCTTTGAACACAAATGGCAAAGCCAAGGAAGAAAGCCTCCAATCCTCCTAAAGATGTCTCTTCCTCAACCATGAAAACTGAAGACAATCAAATTGAGTAAGTTCCAGTGTTCAATGGAAATTTTGATGTATGGAAGGTAAAAATGAGAAATTTCTTACTGCCTCAAGGCGTTGGAGTATGGGAATTAGTGACTATTGATAGCATGATGGATGATGAATCCAAGGAGTAAAATACAAGAGCAATGAAGACACTTTTGAGTGGGCTACCAAATTCTATAAAGGCCAATTTGGAAAAATGTTTGTCAGCAAAAGATATATGGGACAAACTTCACGACCTTCACTTAAAAGGAGCGTTGACCATGACCTCTAGTCATGAATATGACGGAAAGCAAGAAGGAAATCCAAAACCCATCAAGGAACTTGAAAATAAGAATGATGAAATCAAGGCCAAAGAAGACCTAGAAGAAGAAGAAAGCAAAGAACCCTTTGAAGAAGATCTCCTGACTAAACTTATCGTTGCCATGGAAGAGATTAACAGTTTGAAAAAGGAAAATGAGGAACTTAAGAAGAATGCGCAAGATGGTGACCAACACAAGACAAGGAAGGAATTTGACCTTTTCAAGCTTCAAGCACAAGAAAGAGATGGGGAGCTCACCAAGCTTAAGGAGGAATTTCATCAAAACAAAATAAATCATCATGAAGAAGCCATATCCATGACAAATCAATTGGATAAGGCAAAGAAAAGGGAAGAAAATTTGTCAAAGCCACCTTGAACAAAGACTCAAGAGTTTAAACAAACTTGAAGCAGAGATTGGTCAATACAAAGAAGAGGTCTCCTCCCTTAGATCTCAACTAGAAGAAGCAAGAAAACAAGCACAAGGAGCTGAGAAGGTGATGGAAGCTTTGGCATTCACAGAAGGACAAGTTGATGAAGCAAAAAAGGAGAGAAACACCATGACATGCCAACTAGAAGAAAAGGATGATTACATCACCAAGTTAAGCTCATAAATCGCTACTCTTAAGGCCCAATCATGTGAAGCAACCAAGATGAAGGAATAAATGGAGATCATACTATCAATGAAGGATGAAGAATGCAAGAAAGTGAAGGAAGAAATTGTCTTTCTTAAAAAGGAAGTTGACTTGCTGAATAAGAACTTGAAAAGTTCTCAAGCCCTAGATGACATCCTAAGTCATCAAAGGTCTCCTCTTGATAAATCAGGTCTTGGCTATGCAGTGAATCCTCAAGCAAGAATGATGCAAACCCAAATGCTTCAAACAACAAGGATGTGAGGAAGCCACGAAGAAATGTTGATACTCCCAGTTCCAGCAAAGACAAGGAGAAGAGTCAAGGCAACTATGGAAGAAATCCTACTCCAAGGAGACTTGCAGAGGGTGTGAAGAATATAAAAAGCAATGAATATCATCAAAGAACACCAAGGCAAAAAGACTTCAGAAGTACATCAAGAAAAACTTCATCTTCCAGGTACCAATGTATATTTCTTGGTTATTGCTATTCTTGTACAAACTTTGGGCACATGGCAAAAGATTGTAGGGCATATAACAAAGCCAAATATAATGGTCCCCGTCAATCTCCTAGAAACAATTTTGCAATAAGAAGTCATGATTTCTCATTCATGAACAAGATGGAGTGCTTCAATTGCCATAACATTGGACATATGGCACGTGATTGTAACTTGACTTGGGTCCCTGAACAAGCTAAAACCATGACAACCAAGCCAAAGAAGAAAGTTACACAAGTATGGAGAAGGAAGCAAACTGAATCCGAAAGTCTCTTGAACACTCTAGCCAACAACACATGTTGTTGATCTAATAAATTCATCCTTGATATTCCAAGTGTTTGATAATGGGACTCTACCAAAGGAGACCATGCATATTGTTAGGGGGAGTTTATGATTCTTAATCATTCTTGCAGAAGCTATTTGTGAATGGGCCCTATGAAATTCTTAATGAGTCACACATGGACAATCATCTTTTGATAGATCATCTCTTGGGAGCAACTCCATTGAAGAACATGATTTCTTACTCATCCGATGGACTATTGTTGAAGGTTTCTTCCACTTGATCACAAGCCATAAATGTTTCTTGTCTAAAGAAGCTAGAGGAGTTTATGCATGCAGGGGGAGTTGGTTCATCACATGAAGAAATGTAAACACATCTATCATGGACCACATTGCCAAAAGGAAGAGCACCATGATAGGGGGAGTAACATACCTATGAATAACTACTATTGATGAAGAAAAGAAGCAGCTTGATAGGGGGAGTACTTGGGCACCTCGTTTTCCATTGATGTCAAAGGGGGAGAGAATGTTGGAAGGGCAAGAATATTGCCATCAATGACAAAGGGGGAGATTGTTAATCAATGTTGTCATTGATGTCAATATGGCATTGGCCGAGATGGAAAATATTCTTGAGATGCCTAATGAATATCATGAAACCCTAGAATGAGATGATAAGGTTGAAGACGATAGATGCCCAGTTCCAGATGAGGATCCCATAACTCTTGTTTGATAAGAATGTCATCAATTAATATGTCAAGTCAATAATGAAGAAGTCTTAAGAAGTGCAAAGTGCCAAGTATTTAGAAGCCCTTGATGACAAATGGAGGACTACATTTGATGATGTCATACTATTGATGAATCACCACAATTGATGATGGCACTTGATGAAGTCTTGATAACATGGTTGGAGATCATTTTATGGTTGGAAGACTATTTTGAAGTTCTCCTAATGATGTTGCACTATGACTACACTAGTATATGATGACATTGTTGATGTGTCATGCTACATGGATGTTGCACTCCTACATAATGACTCTATGATCCTATGATGACATTGATAACAATGAAGAAGCCACGCTGTCCCAAACATTCCTCATGTTGCCCCAAACTTTTTATGCATAAAATTTAAGGAAAGTCTCAAAGAAAAATTATTTTGGACACCTTGGAGGCATCCTTTCAAAATGGATCCTAGACCATCTTAAAGAGGAATTTTTCCTCTTTCTAACGAGCCTTTATTTGCCCCGAAACTCCCAATAGTTTGTGAGATATTGAATTTTTAACTTAAGGAAATTATGCCTAGCAGTGAGCCGACCTACACTCAGTCATATAAGTCGGCCTCACTTCAAATAGACGTGTCCCTTCAATTATAAACGAAATCACTATAAATATAAACCTAAATTCGTCCATTCAAGCTCAAATTTTTTGGTGGAGACAAGACAAGAGGTAGAGAAGAAGCCGCAACCTAGAAAAGCAAGGAAGACAAATTTGTGGAATTGTTCTTGGGTTAAATTTTCCCACAGGTTCGAGCTAGGAGCAGAGAAGTTGTCGTAGTTGTTGTGGTCGAAGCTACCGTAGTTGTCGTGGTTGAAGTTGTCGTAGTTGTCGTGGTCAAAGTTGTCGTAGTTGTCGTGGTCGCAGCGACCGTAGTTGAAGTTGTCGTAGTTGCCGTGGTTGAAGGTGTCATAGTTGTTGTGGTCGAAGTTGTCACAGTTGTCGTAGTTTCTGTGGTTGAAGTTGTCGCAACTGCCGTAGTTTCCGTGGTTGAAGTTACTATGGTCGAAGCTGTCGTAGTTGCCATGGTTGAAGCTACCGTAGTTGTCGTGGTTGAAGTTGTCGTAGTTGTCGTGGTTGAAGCTCCGTGATCGAAGTTGTCGTAGTTGTCGTGGTCGAAGTGTTGATTTATTGGGATTGGACAAATAGAGCTTGTTGAAGTCTTCTCTTAAGAACAAAATAGGGCAGAGTTGGAGAACTTTGTGAAGCAACATATTGAAGATTTGTGGAGATCATCGAAGACCATGACGCATTGAAGCCATCATGAGGTGATCTTGAAGAAGTATTGTTTGGGTAACATGAAGAGCAATGGTGACACCTTCATGTAAAGAACAAGGTTTCCATTGATGATGTGACGTGGAGACTAAGTGAAGTCATAGCTAAAGATTGACAGGGCTTGTTGAAGAAGACATTGGGAGCCGTGAAGTGTAACCAAATATATCTTGACGAAATAAAACAAGGGTTGGAGCCCAAGAGGTTGGAGCCTCTAGAAGACAAGGTTGGAGCCTCTAAAAGACAAGGTTGGTGCCTCAAAATTGACAAGGTTGGCGCCTGGGGAATTGAATATTAGTGTCTTCATCTAGGGTTGGATCCCTACATATATTGTACTTGATTTATTATAAAGAAGAAATTAATAAAAGCATTTATTCTTATTGTTCATTTTGTGTTCTAAATATAAGTGATCTAACTGGTAAAAATAACAATTGAAAATAAACACTGATTCACCCCCCTCTCAGTATTTCCAACAAGAGTTTAATATATAACCTGTAATGCTGCTAAAATGATAAGTAAGAATTGGTGCCAAGGAAGAGAATCTAACAGCAGTTAGTAGAACATTGGTTGAATGTTGTAAATTTCATAAGGAAACAATACATCAAAAATATTTGTGAACAAAACAATGAAACAAAATATTGATTCTATTCACACGTATTTAGGAATCACATAGACATCCTATTCACATGGGCATTTTCTAATCTGGATAAGAGGGTGAAGAGGCATTGCAGTCGAGGAACTCAATCATGAAAGAATATGATATATTTCCTGTCATAACAAAAGGAGATCAGTAATCAATGATCAAGATCATCTATTTTTTATGACTAAGCCATTGCATAGACAAACCATACAAGATACTAGTTAGATCTATCTACCTTCTAAAATAACAAAATACGTCCCCTTTTATTAAATATAATAACCTTGGTGACAAACACTGCAAAAAAAGCAAATAAAAGGAAAGAAGTGTACTCTAAAATCTCGAAGTTGTTGAGCCTCCTCATTTGCCAGTTGTTTTTCCAACTCTCTCTTAGACTGTAGAGAATAAAATAACAGAGTTCTTAGAAACATGAACCAAAAAAATTACTCAATAAAACTAGTCCTTGAATAATTCTCATAACAAATCTCATTTTCAAATTTAACCATATGAATGTTTTTGAGATGATTATGATTTTTACAATAATATTTACCCGAAATAATCCATAAGAGAAAGCATTGAAAATAAGAATTTCAAAAATTTCTATTTTTGCACAATCAATAGAGCATGCTGGATAACAATTTGCAGTGTTCAGAGTTACTTTGTCCTATATCTTAAAATGTAGTTCTGTGATGTGCCTAGGCATAATGTTAAATTCACCATGCCACTTTTGAGAGACTGATAAAATGGAATAAAAGAAAGTTAAACTCGTAGGTCAAAGGAAATTTTGCCCCAACTGAATTCTCACTTTTGTGTTCTTTAAGTGATAAATTCTATTATATTTATTAGTGGTATATGGTGAACTCTGCAATAGCCTACTAACTCTCAACATAATATTATATCAACTAAGCTTTGTAACACTTTAAGGCTAGTTTTATTTTTGCTATTTCCAACAACTAAACTCGGAAAGACCACCATGAAACCTGCTAAATGTAGTTTTGGACTTAGATCCTGTGTTGCCAATTCAAAAAGACCTGGACACACATTCATTGAAGAGTCGAGATTAAAGCATCATGTTCATACACTGTGACCCATAAATCCATTGATAAAGTTAGCACAGTCTAACAGTCATAGTCATATTATGTATTCACAAGATGTTTGAATTAGAAACTGAAGTGACTTAGGGCATAATGTAATAAAGTCGCATGTTAATATAAGGTTAGAACATGTAAACCCACTAACAATGGAGTTTCGGATGTGCAATCCCTTGATTCCAAATAAAAAGCCAAAGAGATCCAATTGTTGGAGAGTTCTGATTAAAGCCTCACTGTCATGTATTGTGATCCATAAATCCATTGATAGAATTAGTAAATATAAGGCCATATCATGTATTTACCAAGAATTAGAATTACGTAATAAATCTATGGCATGCTTTACAACCTAATGTAACAAAGGAAGCGCACTAATCAATGCTAATGGCTTTATAAGGAATCCCATCATGAATGTGGAGAAGCATCCCTTGGGTTTCACCATGAGGTTTTCCTGGAATCCCATCATGAATATGGAGAAGCATCCCTTGGGTTTCCCCACAAGGTTTTCCTTCGGATATATATATATATATATATATATAGTTTTTAATCTACTTCATTTCCCCATGTTTTCACTAGCTTATATATATATATATATATATATATATATATATATAGTTTTTAATCTACTTCATTTCCCCATGTTTTCACTAGCTTATATATATATATATATATATATATATATATATATAAGCTAGTGAAAACATGGGGAAATGAAGTGGGGACCCATGTTTTCACTAGCTATATATATATATATATATAAGCTAGTGAAAACATGGGGAAATGAAGTAGATTAAAAACTATATATATATATATATATCCGAAGGAAAACCTCATGGGGAAACCCAAGGGATGCTTCTCCATATTCATGATGGGATTCCAGGTATATGTATATATTATGAGGCTAGACTTGACAAGATTTTTCTCAAACAAAAAATGGTCAACAAAACAAGAACATGAAAGGGTTGGGCAATGTTGATGTTGTCGATAGAAGAATAACAAATGCCTCCAGATAAGTTGCCAACATGCTAATAGTGAAGAGTTACATTGCAAGGTAGTCACCCCTCTTTCAACACTTAGCTCCCAAAGCATGCTCCTAGAAGAAGTATTCAAGAAATGCCCTTGGGAATGTGCTTCCTGTTACCCACCATTTTATAGGTGATATCCCTAGGGGAAAATTTTCCTCCAAGATGGTCCTTAGCCGGCAGCCCCTTGCAGCCATGAACTAGCTCGTTGTGCCACTTCTCTGCCACCTGAGTCAACCATGTGGTCCCTCATCCATCTGCCATGATCATATGTTTGAAGGTGGGCCTCCCAAACCTAAAGATATGCCTTGTCATTTGGTAATTGAGTATTGTAGTTTGCTTATCATGGACACTTATGGGCATGGATTAATGGGGGGATTCAGCAAAAAGAATGGGCTAAGTCTGTGCTCTTGTCCCCTAGACCCCTTTTGGATGTTAACTTTGGATCCTAGTCTCATGGAATCTCTTTTATTGACCCTTTGGCTTTAGGGATGGTATTTCATGGGAAATCCTGATTTTGGTTGTGTGGTTCCGCTCCCTCATCCACATATATTTCCTCCTTTCCACTCATTATAACCCGATCCATCATTTCTCCCACTTGGGTCCACATTCCTCCTCTGGGTCCACATAGGGTTAGCTTTCCCCTTCCCTTTTCTCACACCTTGGGTCAGGCCTGGGATGATGCCTCGAAGGTTGATACAGCAAAAAAGAAAAGCAAAAGTATAATTGGCCACATTCGACAAGAAAATGTACCACAAAATGCGAAAGATGGTCGGGACAAACACATAAAGAACGTGGGAAAAAGCCAATACGTGAGCTCTACCCCATCATCAAGGTCATCACCCTAGTTCCTATAGTCCCTAGATGAGCCTCCTTTATAATTTATAAACCCATGATTATCCCAACCCCTGATGGGCAATGAACCGCCCTCCCTTAAAAAGGGGTATCCACTGCTACATCTTGTCATGCTCTTACCCCTTGAGCCCCGAGTAGTTAATTAAAGAAAAATCATAAAAAGCAAAACACATATAAAGAAGGGTGGAAAAATCAAGGCTGAAGCACCTCATGTACGACGATTGCTCCCTCCTATACATTATATACCCAAGTGTGGGCTTCCCTTTTACTAGCTACCCTTGTACCCCAGAGTGTGGCCCAAGGTTGCCCCTTTTCATTCCCTACCCCATTCATCCTATATCACATGCCACCACCCTTTAAAGGATGTACCTTGGACATATTATCCCCTTTAGAAGTAGAAACCACCTAATGGGATACTTGGTTAACCCCATTTGGAAATTGGATACATTAGCACTTGCCAAATCCCATTATGGAAGAGAATGTCATTATGAAGTCCCCACCTGTTGTCCATGGTTTGTAAGCTCTTTTACTCGATTTCCTTGATGACTTGTTGTACTGGAAGGCTAGGAGACGCATTGGATCTTATGCAAGATTGCAGGTGGTCTCCATCTTGGGTTTGGTCTCCCTTATACAAGGCCCTAACCCTCTAGAGGGTACATTGGCATATGTGGAGTGTGTGTTGAGAGCCATGGGCCTCCACAGTAGTAGACAACACTCCATGGATCCCCAAAGATGGTTAGAGATTGCATGAAATTCACCTATTGGATGAGGAAGATGCACCTGGTTCACCTTTGCCCAGCCAACCCCACAATTGTACCATGCACTTGGCAAATGACACAGGACTTGTATGATGATGTGGCATCACTTACACCATCATTTGAGCCCTTACAGATGGTCTACAGGTGTCTCCAACTTACTTGGAGACCCATGAGTCACTTGTGTGCCCTCACAGCCATTGGGAGCACCACAGGTTTATTATGTGGAGAACAAGGAGCCAACCCCTTTTCCATTACTTTTGGAAGTCCAATTCATCATTTTGGTACTTATGGACTTCATCAGTTCTCTTAGAGAGCCCAACGACATGCATTATCGATTATTCGACCTCCTGGGAGGCTTGTTATTTTGTTTATGAGCTAGTTTGGTGGGCTTGTCACCAAAAGTTAGTTATTTGCACATTATCTTTATTTGATGGGCTAATGTAGGCTCAAATTAGGTAATTTGAACTCCTAATGAGTGTATAAATAGGAGAGACATGAATTCATTTTGTATCATCACTTGGATTGGATCATATCTTCTTGTGAGATTTTCGCTATCTTTTGAGAATGAGACTTTTTGGATGAATGGATGAACTTCGATGTTAGGTTATTCTTCTTTGTCTTGGAGCTTCTATGATTGGCATATCTTGGTGATTGGATATATTCTTCTTACATGTACGTACTATGTTAATGCTATTTTTATTCTTTATTTTGTTGCATTCGTGATATTGGGATTTTCGTTATTCTAGGGTTAATTTATTGCTTTTCTTGGAACGAAATTGTGGAAATTAAATCTATAAATAGTTTTGTATCATGATTGGGCCATGTTTCAATGAATGAATGTTCCTAGAGACATCCTTGTCTTGACAAGTCACCAAATATTGTTGAACGAAGTATAAATGACCTTGAAGCTACTTCCATTAAAGCCCTAATGCCCAACAAAGTTGTCTTTTAGGCCTCCTTGATAAGTGGAAATCAATCCAAACTCTAAATCTTCAATGACTCCATCTCTCCCAAAGGGCAACGCATTGATCCTTTGTTAAAATTGGCAACTAGGGCCAAATTCCATGTGGGTCATCTTATTTATGGCAACTGATATTTTTCTTGGATTCCTCTCATTGAGAGGTGTAGGATTGATCTAAAGATCATCCGATTGCGACAAGTATTCATGGAGATATGAATTTATTTGTGTTCTGTGACAATTCGTCAAGGTCGGCCAGCAACCAAATAACCCCCACTTGTCCTCCACGTTTTAGTATAAAGAAAGGTGCCTTGAAAGTCATTTCACACTCACCTCTTGTGATATCTTCTCTCCACTGTTTTGGGTTTTAGTGGAAGGGAAAGTCCTCAAGAGGATACGCTGTCCTAAGAAGAAGTCTTCCATGCCCTAAATTCTACAAAGGACTTGGACGTAGTTCAACAAGTCCTTGAGGACAGCTCGTGAAGGAAGGGAGATCTCTATTTTGAGGCCACAGCGAGGGAGGCTAGGGCAGCGTGGGTTGGAGGACTGTTTCAAGGGTTGAACAAGGTTTGAAGTCTGTTGTAGGAAGTTGTAATGCTTGTTGTGCTAGGTCGAGGCCTTAGACGCTGAACAGTGGCATGTTTAAAGGCTAACGATTGGGTTGTACCATTGTTGGAGGGTGTCATAGTAGTGTTGTGTGGTAGGCCACATTCCATACCACTACAGCAAATCTAGCGTGGGCAGATTTGAGGGCTATCTTGAGCCCTTACCTTCAGCGTGCAGGAGGAGCATCTCTCCCTGCCTAGTCCGTAGTTTGGAAGGGATGTTTGAGGACTGTTGAGAGGAGTTTAGGGCTGCAACAGTATACCCAACTGCCCTAACCAGAACACTCAGGAACAGCAAAGTGAGAAGCAGATTTGAAGCAGAGTTAAAAGATGTGTTTTAGGTGTTGTTAGACCTAGCATATCTTAGCCGCAGTCCTGTAGACCAGCCATGTTGAAGGGAGAAGTCTCTACAGTTGTCTTGTGAGGAGAACCTATACGTTGTCTCAAAAGGTTCTAACCAGCAGTTAAGGAGGGTTCTACTATGCTAGCTAGAGGAACTGCTACAGCAATGAGAAACCTGAATCCGCTGATGAGAAGAAGCTCTAACAGCATATAGAGTCTTGAAGCATCATCATAGTATTTCAGTGGACACATGTTGATGACAACGTTGTGTGTGAAATTGTTCCTAGCACTGTGGGATTATAGCTTAACTTGTTGCTGGGCTAGGCCGTAGGCCATAGCCAACAACTAAGGCAGTTGTATCAGTTTTGGCAGCATGGAAGAAGTGGTGTCCCTCCTTGATACATGTAATGCAGGAGGAGGACAGAATTCTGGAAGATGCAGCGTAATGGTTGGATGCAACATGTTTAGATGCAGTAGATGGATGCAGCTACATGTTTAGATGCAGCAAATGGATGCAGCTACCTGTTTAGATGCAGCAGTTGGATGTAGCATGGTGTTAGAGACAACAGTGTAGTCCAAGGTAATGATAGGGTGCAGCACGGTGATGGGAGCAACATAGTGATGAGAGCAACTCAGTGATTGAGTGCAACACAATGTCGGACGCAGCATGATGATGAGGTGCAGCACAGTGATGGGTGTTGCATGGTGATGGAGTCACCTTGGAGGATCAGTTGAAGTAGTCTGCCTTCACCTGAGTTCAGATCAGCTGCCTCATGTGCCATCTTCTTAGGGAAGATCTCTTTTCTTATTTAGATAAGTCAAAATGTTGACTTTTGATGTATATGTAGTATGTACTATCTCTCTCTCTACTGAACTATTGAAGAACATATAAGAAGAATTGATCAAGGGTTTCCCCACATTGGGGTTTGTCCCTGGCTGGTGCCACATCTTGTGTCCTCTTGTCTTGGCTTGTCTTCTGCAATTTATGTTTATGTTCTACCTACATTTTACTATCATGCTAAATATGATTGCTAATCTGAAATGGATATTGAGCTAATATGAAAAATGAAGTAAATTTGCTATCAGCATAGAACATACCTAAAATTAACATGGTATCAGAGCTGAGGTAAAGACAAAGCCCACACAAGAGTGAAAGAGCAATCACCGAAGACAGTTGGAAAGGACAAAAAGGCTCAATGGATTCCTCATCCCTCTTAAATTCACCAAGGGTGAAGTCGAAGCAGAGAATATTATCCGAGCGGCGCAACGGAAGCATCTGGTGTCCTACCTAAACGTCTCTTCAATGGGAAGTCCGGATCTAAGAATGGAAATAAAGGCAGATGCCTTGCTTGCAATGAGTTTGGACATTATGCGAAGGGGTGTCCAAATAGAAGGGACACATCACTTGATGATGATAACAATCATTCCAGGGCAATGATCAAAAGAATGGCAGGTACAATGGCAAAGGAATAAAAGGAATGCAGGTCATCAAGGAAATGGTTGACTCTTCAAAGAAAGCAAGGAACTCTAGGTATGAAGAATCAAATATTGTTTCTGACAAGCTAAAGGAGTATTATGGCCCTCTCCACTACTTCTCCTCCGGACTCTTTGGGAATCTGGCTTATTGATAGTAGTGCTTCAAGGCACTTCATCGAATAGAAGTAAGCTCTCTCTAATCTAATAGAGAAGGAAACAATCGTGGAGATTATACTTGGAGTCAATGCCACCTATCGATATCCTGGATGAGCAGGAAGGAGAAGTCGGTTGCTTTGAGCACAAATGGGGTCGGATACATAGCTACGAGTATGACCTCATGTGACGCTGTCTGGTTGTGGAAGCACTTCAATGTGCTGTTTGGACCCGTATTGGATATCATCGTGATCTTCCGTGACAACCAGAGGGGGATTCGATTGTTGAGGAATCTCGTGTTCTATGATCGCTCCAAGCATATAGACATCAAGTACGACTTTATCTGGGATATCGTACAACGATGAGCAAGAAGGCTCCATCGCATTGAGACTGATGTGCAGGTCGTCGATATTTTGTCAAAGCCCCTAGGAAAGGTCAATTTTTTTACTTTCTGAGAACGACTAGGAGTCGTGGAGAGACTCTCTCCTAGGGGTCCTGTATGATATGGACATTGAGCTCTAGGAGCTCCGGGGGCTTGGGGGTACATCGTGGAGCGATGAGCAAACATAGGGTGAGTGGTTCAGCGTTCCCCTAGTGGTTTGCTATGTAGGCAAGATGAGGGGTTCATCCTTCTCCTACTGAGACACAATCATAGGGTGAGTGGTTCAGCCTTCCCCTAATGATTTGTTGCGTACAGGGTGAGTGTTTCAACCTTCCCTTGGGATACCCCAGGCGACCTGTAGGCAAGATGAGTGGTTCATCCTTCTCCAGCCGAGACATCCTACCCATGCAGTCTGGGACTCATGGGAAGTACCTTTCATCTGGCCAATGAGCAAGGAAATGAGGATAGGGACCATAGTATTACACATGGATGCATCATGTTACTACTGTACTCCCTATGCTAGGATGATACTGATCTGGGATCAATTGGAACCGACTTCGGGTCAATGAGAGTGATATAACTCACTCTCTTTTGGAACTGATTTTGGATCAGTAAGAGTGGTATGATACACTCTCTTTATTTGCAACTGATTTCAGATCAGTAAGAGTGGTATGAGACACTCTTTTATATGGGACTGACTTCGAGTCAGTAGACGATGGTATGATACATTCTCGGTCATTTCTTCTTCTTCATAGTTCAGCAAAGCAGAGCAGTGCAGCGCACTGATGGCAGAGATAGTACAGTCTGGCAAATGGATTAGCAAATGGAGTTCCCCCTAGTTGAGAGGGAGTGTTAAAATTGGCAACTAGGGCCAAACTCCATGTGGGTCATCTTATTTATGGCCCCTGATATTTTTCTTGGATTACTCTCATCGAGAGGTGTAGGGTTGATCTAAATATCATCCGATTCCGACAAGTATTCATGGAGATATGAATTTATTTGTGTTATGTGACAATTTGTCAAGGTCGGCCAACAACCAAATAACCCCCACTTGTCCTCCACGTTTTAGTATAAATAGAGGTGCCTTGAAAGTCATTTCGCACTCACCTCTTGTGATATCTTCTCTCCATCGTTTTGGGTTTTAGTGGAAGGGAAAGTCCTCAAGAGAATACGTTGTCCTAAGAAGAAGTCTTCCATGCCCTAAATTCTACAAGGGACTTGGACGCAGTTCAACAAACCCTTGAGGACAGCTCGTGAAGGAAGGGAGATCTCTGTTTTGAGGCCACAGAAAGGGAGGCTAGGGCAACATGGGTTGGAGAATTGTTTCAAGGGTTGAACAAGGTCCGAAGTCTGTTGTAGGAAGTCGTGATGCTTGGTGTGGCATTAGGAGCAAAACGCTAGCTTGTTTAAAGGCTAACGGATGGGTTGTACCATTGTTGGAGGGTGTCATAGTAGTGTTGTGTTGTAGGCCGCATGCCATACCACTACAACAAATCTAGCGTGGGAAAATTTGAGGGATGTCTTGAGCCCTTACCTTCAGCATGGAGGAGGAGCATCTCTCCTTGCCTAGTCCGCAGTTTTGAAGGGATGTTCGAGGACTGTTGAGAGGAGTTTAGGGCTGCAACAATATTCCCAAATGCCCTAACCAGAACACTAAGGAACAGCAAAGTGACAAGCAAATTTGAAGCAGATTTAAAGGATTCGTTTTAGGTGTTGTTAGAGCTAGCATATCTTAGCCACAGTCCTGAAGACCAGCCACGTTCAAGGGAGAAGTCTCTACAGCTGTCTTATGAGGAGAACCTATACGTTGTCTCAAAAGATTCTAACCAGCAGTTAAGGAGAGCTCTACTACATTAGCTAGAGGAACTACTACAGCAATGAGAAACCTCAATCAGCTGATAAGAAGAAGCTCTAACAGCATATGGAGTCTTGAAGGATCAACATAGTATTTAAGTGGCCACATGTTGATGACAACGTTGTGTGTGAAATTGTTCCTAGGACTGTGGGATTATGTCTTAACTTACAGCTGGGCTAGGCTGTAGGCCATAGCCAACAGCTAAAGCGGTTGTATCAGTTTTGGCATCATGGCAGAAGTGGTGTCCCTCTTTGATACATGTAATGCAGGAGGAGAATAGAATTCTGGAAGATGCAGCTTAATGGTTGGATGCAGTGTAATGGTTTGATGCAGCATGGTGTTAGAGACAGCAGTGTAGTGCAACATAATGATTGGGTGCAACTCAATGATGGGAGCAACAGAGTGATGAGAGCAACTCAGTGATTGGGTGTAGCACAGTGTCGGATGCAGCATGATGATGAGGTGTAACACAATGATGGGTGTTGCATGGTGATGGAGTCACCTTGGAGGATCAGTTGAAGCAATGTGCCTTCACCTAAGCTCAGATCAGCTGCCTCATATGCCATCTTCTTAGCGAAGATCTCTGCTCTTATTTAGACAAGTCAAAATGTTGAATTTTGAGGTATATGTAGTATGTACTATCTCTCTCTCTACTGAACTATTGAAGAACATATAAGAAGAATTGATCAAGGGTTTCCCCACATTGGGGTTTGTCCCTGGCTGGCGCCACATCTTGTGTCCTCTTGTCTTGGCTTGTCTTCTATGATTTATGTTTATGTTCTATGTGCATTTTACGATCATGCTAAATGTGATTCGTAATCTGGAATTGATATTGAGCAAATATGAAAAATGAAGTAAATTTGCCATCAGCATAGAACATACCTAAAATTAACATGGTATTAGAGCTAAGGTGAAGACAAAAAGCCCAAGAAAGAGTGAAAGAGCAATCACTGAAGACAGTTGGAAAGGACAAAAAGGCTCAATGGATTCCTCATCCCTCTTAAATTCACCAAGGGTAAAGTCAAAGCAGAGAATATTATCTGAGTGGCGAAGCGGAAGCATCTGGTGTCCTACCTAAACATCTCTTCAATGGGAAGTCCGGATCTAAGAATGGAAGGAAAGGAAGATGCCTTGCTTGCAATAAGTTTGGCCATTATGCGAAGGAGTGTCCAAATAGAAAGGACACATCACTTGATGATGATAACAATCATTCCAGGGCAATGATCAAAAGAATGGCAGGTACAATGGCAAAGGAATAAAAGGAATGTAGGTCATCAAGGAAATTGCTGACTCTTCAAAGAAAGCAAGGAACTCCAAGTATGAAGAATCAAATATTGTTTCTAACAAGCTAAAGGAGTATTATGGCCCTCTCCACTACTTCTACTCCGAACTCTTTGGGAATCTGGCTTATTGATAGTAGTGCTTCAAGGCACTTCATCGAATAGAAGTAAGCTCTCTCTAATTTGATAGAGAAGGAAAAAATCGTGGAGATTATACTTGGAGTCAATGCCACCTATCCCGAAAAGGGTGTAGGGAATGTTACCCCTCAATTAGATGAGGGTAACATGATCTTTATGTACCTGATCTCTAGGGGAACCGTGTGTCCATTTCGGGAATGGAAGTCAAAAGTTTCAAGGTGGCATTCATCGATGGAAAGCACTGTAGGTTTGCTTATTATGGAGCCTTACCCGATGTGAGTCAAATGGTGACAGGCATGCCTGAATTCAACAAGAGCATGAAGGTACATGTCTGAGATGTACCGAAGGAAAATCTTACAAGGGGACCATTCCCCTCATGTAGCAAGTGCACAGGGTTGGAACAACCCTAGGGATTTGAGATTCACGATCAGGAATCTCATGTATGCAGGATGAAGAAAGCTCTCTATGATTTAGAGCTAACACCTCGGGCTGGATATGAGAGGATTGATAATTGTATGATGAAGTTGAGATTCACTAGGTGTGAAGCCGATCCAAACCATTGCTTAAAGGTTGTGGATGATAGACCTCTCATACTGGTACCTTTTGCAGACGACCTCTTTTTGACAGGTGCACACCCTCTCATTTGCAAAAGAAAGAGGGGGTTGGATTCCAGATTTGGAATGATGAACTGCAAACCCATGACTACCTTGATGGAGCTTAACTTTCAGAAGTTATGTGGTAGTGATGTCGGACCTGATTTGGGAAAGGCCTTTGAATTCCATAAACTCATACTAGCATTGATGTTCCTAGTGAACTCCCTTCCGGATATATGTTTTGCAGTTAGCATGTTGAGCTCATATATGGTTGAGCCTCACTGGATTGGTGCCAATAATCTTCTGAGATATCTTCAGAGCACAATCTCTCATGGATTGAGATACACTATCGAAAATGTCAAGCTGCATGATTATTCTGATGCTGAATAGGCAGGCAATGTGGAGGATCATAAGAGCACTTCTAGGTGTTGGTTCTCTTTGGGTTTTGCTTCGATATCCTGGATGAGCAGGAAGGAGAAGTCAGTTGCTTTGAGCACAAATGAGGTCGGATACATAGCTGCGAGTATGACCTCATGTAAAGCTGTCTGGTTGTGGAAGCTCTTCAATGTGCTGTTTGGACCGGTATTGGATATCATCGTGATCTTCTGTGACAACCAGAGGGGGATTCGATTGTTGAGGAATCTCGTGTTCTATGATTGCTCCAAGCATATAGACATCAGGTACCACTTTATCTGGGATATCGTACATCTAGGAGCAAGAAGGCTCCATCGCATTGAGACTGATGTGCAGGTCCTCGATATTTTGACGAAGCCCCTAGGAAAGGTCAAATTTTTTACTTTCTGAGAACGACTAGGAGTCGTGGAGAGACTCTCTCCTAAGGGTCCTGTATGATATGGACATTGAGCTCTGGGAGCTCCGGGGGCTTGGGGGTACATCGTGGAGCAATGAGAAAACACAAGGTGAGTGGTTCAGCCTTCCCCTAATGGTTTGCTATCTAAGCAGGATGAGTGGTTCATCCTTCTCCTGCTGAGAGACAGTCATAGGGTGAGTGGTTCAGCCTTCCCCTAGTGATTTTTGCCTACAGGGTGAGTGGTTCAGCCTTCCCCTTGGATACCCCTGGCGACATGTAGGCAGGAGAAGTGGTTCATCCTTCTCCTACCGAGACATCCTACACATGCTGTCTGGGACTCATGGGAAGTACCTCTCATCTGGCCAATGAGCAAGGAAATGAGGATACGCACCATAGTAGTACCAATGGACGCATCTTGTTACTACCGTACTTCCTATGCTAGGATGATATTGATCTGGGATCAATTGGAACTGACTTTGGGTCAATAAGAGTGATATAACTCACTCTCTTTTGGAACTGATTTCGGATCAGTAAGAGTGGTATGATACACTCTCTTTATTTGGAACTGATTTCGGATCAGTAAGAGTGGTATGAGACACTCTCTTTTATATGGGACTGACTTTGGGTCAGTAGAGGATGGTATGATACATTCTCGATCATTTCTTCTTCTTCATAGTTCAACAGAGAAGAGCAGAGCAGGGCACTGATGGCAGAAATAGTACAGTCTGGCAGATGGATTCGCAGATGGAGTTCTCCCTAGTTGAGAGGGACTATTAAAATTGGAAACTAGGGCCAAACTCCATGTGGGTCATCTTATTTATGGCACCTGATATTTTTCTTGGATTCCTCTCATCGAGAGGTGTAGGATTAATCTAAAGATCATCCGGTTCCAACAAGTATTCATGGAGATATGAATTTATTTGTGTTATGTGACAATTCGTCAACGTCGGCCAGCAACCAAATAACCCCCACTTGTCCTCCACGTTTTAGTATAAATAGAGGTGCCTTGAAGGTCAATTCGCACTCACCTCTTGTGATATCTTCTCTCCACTGTTTTTGGTTTTAATGGAATGGAAAGTCCTCAAGAGGATACGCTATCCTAAGAAGAAGTCTGCCATGCCCTAAATTCTACAAGGGACTTGGACGTAGTGCAACAAGCCCTTGAGGACAACTCGTGAAGGAAGGGAGATCTTTGTTTTAATCAATGAATGTATTGAATTGATTTACAATGAGCAATGAAGCTCAATAAATAATACAAAGATATTTACAGGAATAGAAACAGCAAGTTTCTACTAAGAAATAGAAACAACAAGTTTCTTCTACGAAACTGCTAATAAGATCACAGACGATCTTATCCAAATGAGCATTAAACACTAAATAGCATTATTCTAATACCCTCCCTTAATGCTTAATCTATTTACAACACCTATAGACCCTCTGAATTTTACAAACTTATCAGGCCCAAGGGGCTTGGTGAAGATGTATGTTGGCTGCTCTGTTGTGGGAACATACAACAACTGAATGGATCTGTCTTCAACAAGCTGTCGAATGTAGTGGCAATGAGTTTCCACATGTTTTGTGCGTTCATGGAAGACTGGATTCTTGGCAAGCTTGAGCACTCCCTGATTATCACAGAACAAGGGAGTAGGACCTGTCTGGGAAACATGCATATCTGCAAGCATACTTCTAAGCCAAACTGCCTCACAAGATGCCTTAACTGCTTCCTGATACTCTGCTTCTGTTGAGGAGAGAGCCACTGCCTGCTGCTTCTTACTAGTCCAGGTGAAAGCACCGGATCCTAGACTAAACACATACCCAACTGTAGATTTACGGTCATCAACCAAACCGGCCCAGTCAGAATCTGTGTAACCACTGAGTGTAGGATCGGAACTCCGAGTGTACAGAAGTCCATAACCAGGGGTGCCATGCACATAACACAGCACACGCTTCGCTGTTATCCAATGATCAGCCTTAGGAGCTGACATGAAGCGGGAAATGTAGCTCACTACAAAACTGATGTCATGTCTAGTGGCAGTAAGGTAGATGAGGTTGCCCACTAATTGCCTGAATAAAGTTTCATCCACAAGTGGTGAGGATGACTGAGCTGAAAGTTTGAGCCCTGGTTCCATAGGAGTCGTGGCAGGTTTGCAATCCTGCATTTTGAATCTGTCCACAAGATTTCTAGCATACTTGGACTGAGAGAGAAAAATGTTGTTTTCAGCCTGCCAGACTTCAATCCCCAAACAGTAATGAAGAAGTCCCAAATCTGTCATATCAAAAGTGTTGCACAAATCTTGTTTGATCCCATGGATCAAATGTGCTGAACTGCCAGTAATGATAAGGTCATCCACATAGACAACCACAAACAGAATATCATCACCAGTATGCTTGATATACAGGTTTGCATCAGATGGACTCCGCTGAAAGCCATGATTTGTTAGGTACTTATCAATTTTCATGTACCAAGCCTGAGGAGCTTGTTTCAGACCATAGAGTGCTTTGACTAATCTACAGACTTTTTGTTCTTGACCGGCAACCTTGAATCCTGGAGGCTGCGTCATGTAGACTTCTTCCTGTAAGTCACCATTCAGAAAAGCACTCTTTACATCCATCTGATGGACTTTCCAACTGAACTGAGCTGCTAAGGCAAGAACGAGCCGTATGGTACTCATCTTGGCTATAGGAGCAAAAGTCTCCTCATAGTCTATGCCTTCCTTCTACGAGAACCCTCAAGCAACAAGACAAGCCTTATACTTGTCTAGGGTTCCATCAGCATTGTATTTCACTTTATACACCCATTTGCAGCTAATGGGCTTCTTTCCTGTAGGAAGATCAGAAAGGGTCCAAGTGTGATTCTTCTAAAGACTCTGGAATTCAGCTTCCATAGCCTGTTCCCACTCAGTTATACCCTTAGCCTCTGAATAGCTTTGAGGCTCAAAAACACTGTGTAGGTTAGCCATAAGAGCAAAATTTACTGTAGACTGTTGTTTGCTCTTATTTCTAGAATTTCTACCTTCAAGACGCTCATTATCCCGAAGATCACCAATAGTTTTAGCCCACCATTTAGGCCGAAGAGTAGAAGAAGCAATATCTAGAAGTGGTGGAGGAGGCTCGGGAACAACATGAGGAGGATTATTTTCCGAAGGAAGCTCAAGTAGTGCATCATCAAATACTAATGCTGCATCATCCCTCCCATCAGGTGGACCTAACAGAAGAAGAATACTGGGAGACTGATCCTCAAAACACTGCGCAGAAGTAGGACACTGAAAGAATCCTTTGTCTTCATCAAACACTACGCCCCGACTGAAGCTAAGACGACCAGTGTCTATATCTATCAGCCTATAGGCCTTGTGGTGGTCACTGTACCCTGTCATCATGAGTTTCTGGCTTTTGGAATCCAACTTAGAGCGCTTAGCAACTAGAATCCAAACATATGCAACCGAGCCAAACACTTTGAGGTGACTAATCTGAGGCTTACGGCCAGACCAAGCCTCTTATAGAGTCTTCCCCTTAACAGCCTGAGTAGGTGATCGGTTAAGAAGATAGACAGCAATAAACACTGCTTTAGCCCAAAATTTGTTCGGAACACTCCTGTGTTGTAACATGGAACGAGCCATTTCAACAACCGTACGGTTGCAACGTTCGACAACACTGTTCTGCTAAGGAGTGTAGGGTGTAGTGAACTGGCGTTTGATGCCATGGGTATCACAAAAGTTGGAGAAAGCAGAAGAACAAAATTCCCCCCCATTATCTGTCCTAAGAGTTATGATATTACGATCAGACTCTTTTTCAACTAAGGACTTAAACTTCTAAAAGATACTAAATACATCAGATTTATATTTCAGAAAGTACACCCACATCTTTCTACTGAAATCATCTACAATAAGCAAAAAAATATTTGCAACCAGTAACTGAAGATGTATTCATAGGACCACAAATATCAGCATGAATTAATTGGAGTACCTGAGATGCGCGCCAAGATTCTCCATCCTTGAATGAAGACCGATGTTGCTTGCCAGCTTGACAGGAGCCGCACACTCCCAACTGCTGAGTCTGAATATCAGGTAACCCTGACACAAGTCCCCCCCGAGAGAGCTAAGAGAGATACTGAACATTTAGATGCCCATATCGTTGATGCCACAGAGTGCTGATGGGAGAAGCACGAGCTGCTAAAGCCACTTCTAGAGAATCACCAGTGTCAAGAAGCCTGTATAGACCATGATCTTCTAGGCCAACAACAACCGTAAGACGAGTTTCCCTGTCAAGCATGGAGCACTTGTGCGCACTGAACACCACATCGAGCTGAGGAGAGTTTCTCATAATCTGGCTGACAGACTGCAGACTAATTTCCATACTAGGAACATAATACACATTCAGGAAGATGAGTGTGCGCCCACGAGACTAGATCTGAAATGTGCCTCTGCCAACCGCTGTGTACTCCTCACCTCCACTAAATACCACAGAATCACTAAAAGATGAGAAGTCAATAAACCAGTCACGCTTGTGAGAAAAATGACGTGATGCACCAGAGTCAATGTACCACGCAGAAGACGGGCCATGATCTAAGGACCTCTTAGCCATAAAGGCGTAAAAGGCAGATTCCTTCTGCTCGGAATGTTCTGCAACATTAAAGCGTTGATTGCCTTCCAACATCAGATTGGTTAGCGAAGCCATTTACACGTTTCCCAAGACATAAAACAACAAAGGAGTCCGGCACGAATTTCAATGCAGATGCCGACTGATCCTAGACAAAAAACTGACAGGTGCTGGTGCAATATAAAATAGAACCAGAAATCATTCTGTGAAGCGGTTTCAAGGAAATATATATAGAGCACGATCTTTGACCAAAACTAACTTACTGGGCAAGAATCCCCACAGGCTTTCAGCAGTACCCGAAACACAACAAATGAAGATACTCAAACCTGATACGTCTGACGTACACATTCAGTCTAGGCGGATGTGTGAGAGAGACTGCAGATTTTACGTAGTCAAAGTAATACAGCCCACCAGAAATGTCATACAAAAACAGTTAGCACTATGCAAATGCTAAAATCTCGTGTTCCGTCATTAATCTTCCGATCGAGCTCCAGCAGCCATTGTCAGGCAATGGCCATTCTCTGGTTACAGAAGGGTTTTATGACAGAACTTGGATCTTCTCGGACCCACCACAGAGGCCTGCAACAGAACTTGGATTTCCTACCACAAGAGCCTGTAGCTCAGACACAAAATTCGGATGATGCCCTTCCACGAAAACCTCGGTCAATATTAACGTTGCGGAGGCTTTTAATGATGATGCTGCTACAACAAATAACTTTTGATGATACAGTAGTTCCTCAAGACTGTTGTCATGCTATAATACCGTCGTGCACCCAGATCAACTGCCCGCTGCAAAAATGATGGTGCTTTGTGCTGCGAAGGTCCCCGCGCCACTCTTTCCCTCAACGAAATAGTGGCCAGGCTTCCTAAACACTCGCCCGACGTCTCTTCAGAATTGTGGGCGTATTCCGTAGCTCGGTGGTAAAAAAAAACGCGGAGCACAGTGCCTGCGAGACGAGATATGGCCAGACTCTTGCATCCGAGTGGCTCGTGGAACAGCTAGATCTTTCGATGGTGCTATGCTGTGTCCCACAATATTCTACGGATTCTCAAGTTGGAGTTGGAGCCACCGGATGATGGACGTCGGACGTGCCTACGTGGACTGGTATCGTTGGACAAAAAAATACGGTAACGTTGGACGTCAGTCGTGCCTGCGTGAACTAGTAGCGTTGGACTTGCGGCTTCCTTCTAACTAAAACTAACGACCTTCGACACCATGTGAAACCCAAATCCTCAATCAAGTCACAGCAGAGAGCTGCTAAATCCTATCGTGGGTAGATTGATAGTGGAGCTTAGTTGAGATCATGGAAGTGGCAAATCAAACCAAACATCAGAGCGTGGCACGCCTGAGTAAAACTTCCTACAATCACCAGAGCCTTTTGCCTTTCGCTGCCTTTGCCTTAGAAAAACTACGGCTTAGAAATTATGACACCCAGTAAAAAAAATTCAGACTCCTAGAGAGCTATTTCGAAATGAAGCAAAATTTTTCAAAAAATGAAAAATTATTTCGAAAAAATACCCGAGCTCTGATACCATAATCAATGAATGTATTGAATTGATTTACAATGAGCAATGAAGTTCAATAAATAATACAAAGATATTTACAGAAATAGAAACAACAAGTTTCTTCTAAGAAACTGCTAATAAGATCACAGACGATCTTATCCGAATGAGCATTAAACACTAAATAGCATTATTCTAATATGTTTTGAGGCCACAGCAAGGGAGGCTAGGGCAGCTAGGTTTGGAGGACTGTTTGAAGGGTTGAACAAGGTCTGAGGTCTATTCTAGGAAGTCGCGATGCTTGTTGTGCTAGGCCAAGGCCTTAGGAGTTGAACGCTAGCTTGTTTAAAGGCTAACGAATGGGTTGTACCATTGTTGGAGGGTGTCATAGTAGTGTTGTGTGGTAGGGCACATGCCATACCACAAAAACAAATCTAGCATGGGCAGATTTGAGGGTTGTCTTGAGCCCCTACCTTCAGCGTGGAGGAGGAGAATCTCTCCTTGCCTAGTCCACAGTTTTGAAGGGTTGTTTGAGGACTATTGAGAGGAGTTTAGGGTTGCAACAGTATACCCAAGTGCCCTAACCAGAACACTCAGGGACAACAAAGTGACAAGCAGATTTGCAGCAAAGTTAAAGGATGTGTTTTAGGTGTTGTTAGACCTAGCATATCCTAGCCGCAGTCTTGAAGACGAGCCACGTTGAAGGGAGAAGTCTCTACAATTGTCTTATGAGGAGAACCTATACGTTGTCTCAAGAGGTTCTAACTAGCAGTTAAGGAGGGCTCTACTACGCTGGCTAGAGGAACTGCTACAGCAATGAGAAACCTCAATCCGCTGATGAGAAGAAGCTCTAACAGCATATAGAGTCTTGAAGGATCAACATAGTATTTCAGTGGCCACATGTTGATGACAACGTTGTGAGTGAAACTGTTCCTAGGACTATGGGATTATAGCTTAACTTCTTGTTGGGCTAGGCCGTAGGCCATAGCCAACAGCTAAGGCGGTTGTATCAGTGTTAACAACATGGCAGAAGTGGTGTCCCTCCTTGATACATGTAATGCAGGAGGAGAACAGTATTCTGGAAGATGTAACTTAATGGTTGGATGCAACATGTTTAGATGCAGCAGATGGATGCAGCTACATGTTTAGATGCAGTAGTTGGATGCAGCATGGTGTTAGAAACAGCAATGTAGTGCAGCGTAATGATTGGGAGCAGCACAATGATGAGAGCAACTCAGTGATTGGGTGCAGCACAGTGTCGGATGCAGCATGATGATGAGGTGCAGCACAGTGATGGGTGTTGCATGGTGATGGAGTCACCTTGGAGGATTAGTTGAAGCAGTATGCCTTCACCTAAGTTCAGATCAGCTGCCTCATGTGCCATCTTCTTAGGGAAGATCTCTGCTCTTATTTAGATAAGTCAAAATGTTGACTTCTGATGTATATGTACTATCTCTCTCTCTGTTGAACTATTGAAGAACATATAAGAAGAATTGATCAAGGATTTCCCCACATTGGGGTTTGTCCCTAGGGCGCCACATCTTGTGTCCTCTTGTTGTTAAAATTGGCAACTAGGGCCAAACTCCATGTGGTTCATCTTATTGATGGTCGCTGATATTTTTCTTGGATCCCTCTCACCGAGTGGTGTAAGATTGATCTAAAGATCATCCGATATCGATAAGTATTCATGAAGATATGAATTTATTTGTGTTATGGGACAATTCGTCAAGGTTGGCCAGCAACCAAATAACCCCCACGTGTGCCCAACATTTTAGTATAAAAGGAGGTGACTTGATAGTCACTTGAACACACTTCACTCTTGATTTCTCTCCATTTGTTTTGGGTTTTAGTGGAAGAGAAGTCGAAGAGGAGGAAGCCCTAAACGCAAGAGGGAAGGAGCCTAAGCATGAAGTCTAAACGCAATCCTAGATGATGCCCTAGCAGCTCTATGATGACCTAAATCAAGGAAGACGCAGTCAGCCCTTATCCTATACACTGTCATATTGTGAAGAAGACGGCCCTAATCCATTTGTGCAACACAAACACAAGAAGATAGCTCGTTGGAGAAGAGGACATTCTTTGTTTTAGCCGCAACAAAGAGGGACAGAACAGCATTGGTTTTGGAGGTTGTTTCAAGGTCATTTTGTGAAGGTTGAGTTGTTGTAAGGAGGGCCGAGGCAAAGGAGGTTAGTTTCAAGCTGTTTTGGGTTTGATGTGTGGGCTAGAAACTTTGTCTGAAGGGGCCATAAGCCACAGCAAGGTTGCACGGTAGGTCACAGGCCATACTACCACAACAAGGGATCGCGTGGGTTATTTTAGGGTCATGTTGGACCCTAATCTTCAGCATGGAGGCAGAGGGTTCACACTAGGGTAGGCCGCAGAGATTAACTATTGTTTGGGTGATTTTTTGAGGGTTGTTGCAGCAATCTGAGGTGCCCTAACCAGTCACTATCACAACAGTAGCAAAGCAGACTTGGAGTAGCAGTTTGTTTGGTGTGTTGGGTCAATGTTGTGACTAGATTTGGATCATTTTGTTGAGCAGCCTGTGGAAGCCAAGTTGGAGGCTTGATTGGGTGATCAAGTTCCTCCATAGGTGCAAATCTTGCGGTGATAGTATTGGGTATGTTTTAGGGCTAACGTGGGCCACAGTGATGCCCTAACCAGAACACAGTCATAACAGCAATGAGTACATGTTGTACAATGCGGCATAGTGCACATAGGAGCAACAATGCATAGTGTGATGTACAGTGCAGCATATTGCACACAACAGTAGTAATGGTACAGCATGGTGTAGATCAATGTTGCTGGACATTGGTGTAGCAATGGTATAGCATGGTAATTATGGGCATATAGCAGTGGCGAGAATGCATACAACAGCAAGATGATGAGGTATTGCAACATGCATTTGGGGGCAGCATAGTGCAGCAGTATAGTGATGGGTACAATCATGCTTAGTGAAGCATGATGAGCTGCAGCATAATGATGATGGGTGCAGCATGGTGCAGCACAATGATAGGTGCAACATGGTGATGGAGTCGCCTTGGAGAATCAGTTGAGGCAGAATGTGTTCAACTGAATTCAGCTACCTCATGTATCATCTTCTTAGAGATGATCTATGCTCTTATTTAGATAAGTCAAAGTGTTAACTTCTGTTGTATGTGTACTATCTCTCTCTCTCTCTGATGAACTATTGAAGAACATATAAGAAGAATTGATCAAGGGTTTCCCCACATTGGGGTTTGTCCCTGGCTAGTGCCACATCTTGTGTCCTCTTGTCTTGGCTTGTCTTTTGCGATTTATGTTTATGTTCTATCTACAATTTACTATTATGCTGATGTGATTGCTAATCTGGAAAAGATATTGAGCTAACTGTGAAAATTGAAATAAATTGCTTTAAGCATAGAACATACCTAAAATTAACATGGTATCAAGGCTGAGGTGAAGACAAAGCCCAAGCAAGAGTGAAAGAGCAATCACCAAAGACAGTTGGTAAAGGACAAAAGGCTCAATGGATTCCTCATCCCTCTTCAAATTCACCAAGGGTGAAGTCGAAGCAGAGAATCTTATCAGAATGGCGCAGCGGAAGCTTTTGATGGCCAACCTAAAGATCACTTCAATGGGAAGTCTGGATCTAAGGATGGAAGGAAAGGTTGATGCCTTGTTTGTAATAAGTTCGGCCTTTATGCGAAGGAGTGTTCGAATGGTAGGGACACATCACTTGATGATGATAACAATCATTCCAAGGACATCTTCAATGATCGGAGGAATGAAAGGTAATGCAAGTCATCAAGGAAACGACCGACTCTCCAAAGAAAGAAAGGAACTCCATATGGCTTATTGATTGTAGTTCTTCAAGGCACTTCATTGGATAGAAGGGTGCTCTCTCTAATTTGGTAGAGATGGAAACAATCATGGGATTATACTTGGAGTCAATGCCACCTATCCCGAAAAGGGTGTAGGGAATGTTACCTCTCAATTGAATGAGGGTAACTCTATTCATTTAAAAGAAGCTCTTTATGTACTTGATCGCAAGAAGAACTTGGTGTCCATTTTGACAATGGAAGTCAAAGGTTTCAGGGTGGCATTCATCGATGGAAAAGTACGTGTTTGAAAATGAAATTTTCAAAGATGCTTTTACTCATAGGTTCAGGGTTGGCAATTTATATCAAGTTGTAGGAAGTCTATTGGGGACCATGTCCGTTGACACATCTCATCTATAGCACTGAAGGTCTGCTTCTTATGGGACCCTACCCGATGTGAGTCAGATGGTAACAGGGATGCCTGAATTCAAGAAGAGCATGAAGGTACATGTCCGAGATGTACCGAAGGAAAATCTTACAAGGGGACCATTCCCCTCATGTAGCAGGTCCACAGGTTTGGAACAACCCGAGGGGTTTGAGATTCATGATCGGGAATCTCATGTATGCAGGTGGAAGAAAGCCCTTTATGGCTTGAAGCAAAACACCCCAGCCTTAATATGAGAGGACTGATAGTTGTCTGATGAAGCTAAGATTCACTAGGAGTGAAGTCGATCCAAACCATTGTTTGAAGGTTGTGGATGATAGACCTCTCATACTGGCACCTTATGAGGACGACCTCTTTCTAATAGGTACAGACCCTCTCATTTGAAAAAGTAAGAGGGAGTTGGATTTTGGATTTGGAATGGTGAACTGCAAGCCCATGAGTACCTCGATGCATCTTAACTTTCAGAAGTTGTGGTAGGCATGCCAGACCTGATTTGGGAAATGCCTCTGAGTTTCATAAACTCATTCTAGCATTGATGTTCTTGGTCAACTCCCATCCAGACATATGTTTTGCAGATAGCATATTGAGCTCATATATGGTTGAGCCTCACTAGATTGGTGCCATGAATCTTCTGAGATATCTTCGGGGCACAATCTCTCATAGATTGAGATACACTATCGGAAATGTGAAGTTGCATGACTATTCGAATGTTCATTGGGCAAGCAATGTGGAGGATCGCAAGAGCACTTATGGGTGCTGGTTCTCTTAGGGTTCTGCTCCGATATCCTGGATGAGCAGGAAGCAAAAGTCGGTTACTTTGAGCACCACTGAGATCGAATACATAGCTAAGTATGATCTCGTGTGAAGCGGCCTGTTTGAGGAAGCTCTTCAGTGAGTTGTTTGACACATGATGGATACCACCGTGATCATCTGTGACAACCAGAGGGGGATTCGACTATTAAGGAATCCTGTGTGTTATGATTGCTCCAAGCTTATAGACATCAAGTACCACTTTATCTAGGATATGGTACATCGATGAGAAAGAAGGCTCCATCGCATTGGGACTGATGTGCAAGTCGCAAACATTCTATCGAAGCCCAGAGAAAAGGTCAACTTTGTGACCTTCTATAACGACTTGGAGTCGTTGAGAGACCCTCTTATGAGGGTCCTGTATAATGCATGCATTGAGCTCTGGGAGCTCTGGGGGGCTTGGGGTACTTCTTGGAGCAACAAGCGACCATAGGGCGACTCACCCTCCCCTAATGGTGCACTGTGTACAGGGTGAATGGTTTAGCCTTCCCCTGTGATACCCCGTGGCGACTTATGGACAGCATGAGTGGTTCTCGTGTCGAGGCATCCTACCCATGTAGTCTATGATTCATGGGAAGTACCTCTCATTTGGCCAATGAGTAGGGAAATGGGGTTACGGACCATAGTAGTACCAACGGACGCATCGTGTATCTACTGTACTCCCTATGCTAGGATGAACGACATTGATCTGGGATCAATTGGAACTAACTTCAGGTCAGTAAGAGTGATATAGCTCACTCTCTCTTGGCACTAATCTGGGATCAATATGAGTGGTTTGAAACACTCTCTCTTGATATTGATCTAGGATCAATGAAACTGACTTCGGGTCAGTACAAGTGATATAACTCACTCCCTTTTGGAACTGATCTGGGATCAGTATGAGTGGTATGACACACTCTCTTCATATGGGACTGACTTCGAGTCCGTAAAGAATGGTATGAGACATTCTCCATTATAGTATACCTAGTGGGGATAGTATTGGGTACCTCCCTCTGTACCCCATACTATCCCCCCTAGGTATACTACCCGATGTCAGTTTCATTGATGGGTCATTACCATAGTTCTCTCAATACCATATATCTAATTCCATGGACTTACCAATTAATTATGGCCCATCCCATTATTACATTATTCCCTTGGGTACCTCCCTCTGTACCCCATACTATCCCCCCTAGGTATACTACATCGATCAATTCTTCTTCTTCATGGTTCAGCAGATTAGTGCAAGGCACTGATGGTAGAGATAGTACAATCTAGCGAATGGAGTTCTCCCTAGTTGAGAGGGTGTTAAAATTGGCAACTAGGCCCAAACTCTGTTTGGGTCATCTTATTTATGGCAGCTGATATTTTTCTTGGATTCCTCTCATCAAGAGGTGTGGGATTGATCTAAAGATCATCTGATTCCGATAATTATTCATGAAGATATGAATTTATTTGTGTTATGGGACAATTCGTCAAGGTCGTCTAGAAACCAACTAACCCCCACATGTGCTCAACGTTTTAGTATAAAAGGAGGTGACTTGATAGTCATTTGAACACACACTTCACTCTTGATTTCTCTCCACTTGTTTTGGGTTTTAGTGGAAGAGAAGTCTAAGAGGAGGAAGCCCTAGACGCATGAGGGAAGGAGCCTAAGCATGAAGTCTAAACGCAGTCTTAGATGATGCCCTAGCAGCTCTATGATGACCTAAATCAAGGAAGACACAGTGATCCCTTATCCTATACGTTGTCAAGGAAGACATTGTCATATTGTGAAGAAGACAGTCCTAATCCATTTGTGCAACACAAACACAAGAAGATAGCTCGTTGGAGAAGAGGACATTCTCTGTTTTAGCCGCAACAAAGAGGGACAGAACAACGTGGGTTTTGGAGGTTGTTTCAAAGTCATTTTATGAAGGCTGAGTTGCTGTAAGGAGGGTCGAAGTACCTTCCTAGAGGGTCAAGGCAGAGGAGGTTAGTTTCAAGTTGTTTTGGGTTAGATGTGTGGGCTAGAAACTCTGTTTGAAGGGGTCGTAAGCTACAACAAGGTTGTGTGGTAGGTCGTAGGCCATACCACCTCAGCAAGGGGTAGCGTGGGTCGTTTTAGGGTTATGTTGTGCCCTAATCTTCAGCGTGGAGGCAGAGGGTTCACACTAGCATAGGCCGCAGAGATTAACTATTGTTTGGGTGACTGTTTGAGGGTTGTTGTAGCAGTCTGAGGTGCCCTAACCAATCACTATCACAACAGCAGCAAAGCAGACTTGGAGTAGCAGTTTGTGTGGTGTGTTGGGTCAATGTTGTGACCAGATTTGGATCAGTTTATTGAGCAGCCTGTGGGAGCCAAGTTGGAGGCCTGATTGGGTGATTGACTTCCTCCATAGGTGCAGATTTTGCAGTGATAGGATTGGGTATTTTTTACTTTTTAGCGCTGATGTGGGCTACAGTGATGCCATAACCAGAACACAGTCATAACAGCAATGAGCACATGTTGTACAGTGCAGCATAGTGCACATAGCAGCAGCAATGCATAGCATGATGTACAGTGCAACATAGTGCACAAAACAGTAGTAATGGTACAACATGGTGTAAATCAGTGTTGTTGGACATTGGTGCAACAATGGGACAGCATGGTAATTATGGGCATATAGCAACAGCGAGAATGCATATAGTAGCAGGATGATGAGGTATTGCAACAACAGGATGATGAGGTATTGCAACAACAGGATGATGAGGTATTACAGCATGCATTTGGGGGCAGCATAGTGCAATGAAGAGCTCAGCATAGTGCAGCAGTACAGTGACGGGTACAGTCATGATTAGTGAAGCATGATGAGATGGAGCATAATGATGATGGGTGCAACATAGTGAGGTGCAGCATGGTGATGGAGTCACCTTGGAGAATCAGTTGAGGCAGCATGTCTTCAACTAAGTTCAGCTACCTCATGTATCATCTTCTTAGAGATGATCTATGCTTTTATTTAGATAAGTCAAAGTGTTGACTTCTGTTGTATATGTACTATCTCTCTCTCTCTCTATTGAACTATTGAAGAACATATAAGAAGAATTGATCAAGGGTTTCCCCACATTGGGGTTTGTCCCTGGCTAGCGCCACATCTTGTGTCCTCTTGTCTTCTGCGATTTATATTTATGTTCTATCTGCAATTTATTATTATGCTGATGTGATTGCTAATCTGGAAAAGATATTGAGCTAACTATGAAAATTGAAATAAATTGCTCTAAGCATAGAACATACCTAAAATTAACACTTGTCTTGGCTTGTCTTCTGCGATTTATGTTTATGTTATATCTACATTTTACTATCATGCTAAATGTAATTGCTAATCTAGAACTGATATTGAGCTAGTATGAAAAATGAAGTAAATTTGCTATCAGCATAGAACATACCTAAAATTAAATCTCTAAATAGTGTTGTATCATGATTGGGCCATGTTTGAATGAATGAATGTTCCTAGAGACATCCTTGTCTTGACAAGTCACCAAATATTGTTGAACAAAGTGTAAATGACCTTGAAGCTACTTCCATTAAGCCCTAATGCCCAACAAAGTTGTCTTTTAGGCCTCCTTGACAAGTGTAAATCAATCCAAACTCTAAATCTTCCATGACTCCATCTTTCCCAAAGGACAACGCATTGATCCGTCTCTGGTGATCACTTTAAAAATTATTTCTTTCACCTTCCCCTCTTTTTTTAGACCTAGCGTACATAGGTCACCTAGGGCATCAATTATCTCACAATCTAGCCATCTAAATACTTCGATTTTTTTCCATAACTGCGCTAGTGTGTCCTGAAGAAGCCCTCCAAATTTCATGAGATTCCGGCAGTGGGATCTTGACATATCGCAAGCCCTATATCGAAGACCAATTCTTGCCCTTGGTTTCCCTTAGGCTAGAAACCTCATTAGGATCCTTGCATTGCCTTTCATTGACATTTCATTCCTTGATCCTTTTCCCCTCCCTAATTAGGTCAAGTATATCATTGCTTGCTAAATCCTATCCTCTTGACCTAACCTCGGGGCCACTTGGTCCTGTGTGGTCCCATCACTGTCAAGGTTAATTCTTCAAAGATCACTTGGAACCCAAGTTTCCACAATAATTCTAGGGCTTAGGGATCTCCTTTATAAGACACATACTCAAAACCTAACCCTTGAAATTGTCCCTAAGCCCTTCCTAGAGAGCCTTCCATCTTGTCTTCCAAGACAAGCAAGCCACAATCTTGAGGCTCTCTTGTGAATAGGCTTCTAGGATCACCCTTCATCCTATCTTTTATTTATTGCTCTTTCTGATCCTTATCATACTGAGTCTCCTCCCATTGGTGAAAGTTCGTAAAGAGTAGGGAGCTTTCGCTAAGATTACAGTGAGCTATTGCTCCATTGTTGCCCTTGACCTAGCAATTGTCCCTTTAGGATTCCCTCCTAGGACCCCTGTTAGTTTGAGTTGTAACACTTCCTAAATACTCCTTCATGGAGTGAATTTTAGGAGCGCATTCCCTACTCCATCCTAAGTCTAGCTAAAATTGAATGGTCCCATCTCCCTTTACACCATACTTGGCATTGTTTCCAAGCTCCACATGTAGATATGACAAATTGATGAAAAGCTCACATGCTCCCTTCACATGTTTAGAAGCACCACTATCCACAAACAAAGTACTCTTTGTCTACAGTGCCAGAAAGGCGAGACACCAATGAGAACACCTTCCTGAATCTCACAACAAACTCATTGACTTGAGTATCGGAAAAATTTGCGACATGTTGCACCTTTTCCTTACTGTTCTTCCGGTGCCCCAGATGGATTTTAGGACCACAGAGAGCTATTAAGGAGAATTTTGAGGGCAAAACCTCAAACCATGAATTTTACATGGCACTACATCACGCTTGGCACCTTGTAGCACCAACGCATGGCATTTGGAACATAAACTATGCATGATGTTGGCCCTAGAAGGCTATCGGCTTACACGTGTGGGCCCTATTTTTCTCTTTTAATCAAAAGCTAGTGGGTTGGTTTGCGACCCAAGGGTTTCTTGTGATTTAACTTGTTAGTCAGGGCTTTTAGGCAAGTATTATAACTCATCTTCCTCATATAAATAGAGGAGAGGACTTTTCATTTCAATCATCTTCACTTGAACTAATTTGCCCTTTCTTGGGGAATTTTGGCCTTTTTGTATCTTTAGAAAGATGTGAACTATGGAGCATTTCATTGATTGGAGCTATATTCTTGTCTTTGGAGAAGTTACCTAAGATCAATGATTGGATTGTTTCATGCATAGTGTCTTGTATGTAAGCTTTCTTGTTGAAAATTTCTGATTTTATATCTAATGTATGGAATAAATTGATGATAAAGGGTTTTCTATTGCACCATTTTTATTGAAAATAAATTGTATAGAAGCTAGGTCCCATTATTGCATGCATTACTCACAGAGTCACATATAATATGCGAAGAGCAATCCCCTTGGTGAAACTTAATTAGCTCTCCAAAGTAAATTTTGATCCCTGACAAGGATAATAGTTAGGGTTTTGTTGGTAGGGCATCAAAATATCCTTACTCCCTTGCTTGAATTGGCTAATCTTAAGCATCCATTGACTCCATCAACCCAAGGACTAGGTACTGGAATTCTCTAGTAGGTGATCAAGTCAACCCCCATCCATAAATCGATTTTTTCTCTCTCTCTACTCTATTTCGATTGTCTCGAGGACAAGCGGCCCAATTAGGGCTTATTGAGTAATTGTTTAGAAGCAAAATTTGTTAAGAAACTAATATGCTTGTAGATTAGGGTTGATTCCTCTTACTTGATAATTACTTGTGAGAATTTGTTAGATTTTATTACTTTATTATGTTTTCTTCATCAAGCAATTACCAAAAACATAAAGTGCATGAAGATCACAAGAGACAAAGAACACAAGATATAGGCTCCAAGCCAGGGCAAAACCCCACAAGGGGGAAAACCCAAACAACTTATCTTCTTATAGAATCAGATCAAAGTGAGACATCCAAGACCCAAGACCAAGACCTCCACAAGGAACCAAGTCAGCCCTCCTTCAGATCTCCTCCAACCAAACCAAGTCAACAAGAATCAAAGCTGGTCAAACCTCTTCAAGTCAAGAATTTCGGACCTGCAACTTCACAGAGTTGCCTCAACACCTTCGCAGAAACAAAATTCCAACCTGTAATTCGCAGAGTAACCCCAGAAACCTCTCACATGCAGACAAAGGCATGCAAAACTCGAATTTGGTTTCTTCCTTGGATTTTTCTCTCTCATCCTTGGCCTTCGCACTTCTTCTTCTCTCTTGTTCAAAAATCAAATTGTGAGTGAGTGAGCAAATGAGGTCGAAGTCTCTTCCTTTTATAGTCATCCAGGAGGTCGAATTAGGCCTCTTCAAGGCCAACTTGACAAGGCAAGGCCGACTTGGTCTTTTGGGACAAAATGACTCTTTTTGACTCAAAAATAATATTTTCCTTTTGTTACAAATAGTCCAAATGGGAATTTCACACATGATAAATTTTATTCTTGACTCAATACACCCTAGAAGCATGAAGAACATGCTTTGACTAGAAAATAATAATAATAATGAATTTCTTTTTCTTCTTTTTGCTTTTGACAAGTAATACATATTGATACAAGTACAAAGATAATTATGAAGACCGAACCTAGTTACATTTTTCAACAGAATTTTTGGTATTGAAAGGATTCAACAATGAGAGTAGCAGTGGTTGCCTCAAAATCATTCCTCTCGATAGCTAATATTTCCATTTTTCACCATAATTTCTCTTTCCCTACCTATTTGGCCCTAGGAAACACCCTAGTTTGGTCAAGCTTCAACTTGAGGGCTCCTTGAAGGTTCCAACTTTCATGTGCCATTGTCTTGTTGAAATACCTTGTTGGAAACCTTTTCTTAGTACCTAGACCTTACGCCACTCCATTTCACACGCTATTAATCAAGCCCTATGTCAAGTGTGCCCTATAAGGGAAGCAAAGTGTCTCTTCTCATTGCTTGAGCCCTGTACTTAGATTGTGTTATCTCTTGAAGCCTATTGTGTCACCTTGTACTTTAAGCCTAGAATATCTCTTGTAGGTGACCTATATATACCGGGACTCCTCCCATTGGTGAAAATCCATAAAGAGAAATGGGTAGTAGTTGTGGTAATAGTTGGCTACTACATTATTGTTGTCAACTGGCCTAATACTTGCCTTGTAGCCTTGTAGGTTACCCATCCACAAGGCCTACTAGACTTTGTGACATCTTTGGTGTCATTATCGAGGAGGAAAAATGTTTACCTCCCTATAACCAAAAGGTCTCGCTTCATTCCTTTCAAGATGAAAACATCAAACAACAAGATGGGTCCTCTTTTGGCAACTCCACAATCAAATTATAGCCAAATCCCTAGTAGTTCTTCAGACACGACCATAGCTCCAAAAGAAGAAGAGTACTAAGAAGACTATTGAAGCAGGTACTTCTCCCGTTAATCCAACTACTCTTGTGACTAGGCAACTCTTCCCTAATAATCCCCCCTCCCAACCATAGCCATGGATAGGCCTTAGATTATTGTTACTTTCAAGATTTGGATTTGAGTGGCCACCCTGATGCTCGTTACCCTCTACCTAAGAAGTATCATGAGTGGATCCCTATATTCAATGGTACTAATGTCACCACTGCTGAAAAACAAATTCATAAATTCTATTGGGCAGTGAGTGCTAAACTTATTCTGAGAGAAGATGTTGTTATGATGCTTTTTGCCCTCTTTTTTGATGGAGATGCTAGAGATTGGCATCTTAGCTTACCACAGGTAAGTATTCTCAATTAGGATACGTTTCACGATGCATTGAAGAAGAGATGGGCTACAACATTAGATGGAGGTCTACTCCTTCAGAAATTCCTTGCTGCAACAAAAACCAACTCTGAAGGAATTCACTAAAAGATTCGATAACCTTCTTAGGGAAGTCCCTTATAGATTCAAACCCTCTAACGTTGTTATCCTTGATAGATATATCAAGGCTCTTCATGGACATCTAACTTATGCCCTTAGGGATAAGAACCCTAATGACTTGACTAAGGCAAAGAAGATTGTTGTTGAGGTTGAACATAATTTGAATGTTGCATGAATTGACCTATTCAACTACCCTAGAGTCAAGATTGAGTCGAAGATAAAGCCGAGTTCTCAATTTGACCCTGTTATGCAAGCCTTTGCCGCAAAGTTTAACCAGTTCACCAACGAGGTCATTTAAGCGCAAAAGACTCTAATGAATAAAATGTCCATGATAGAAAGTGAGAGGGGATCTAGGTCCAACTTTCCTCCTAAAAGCCAATTCAATAAGGACAAATCCTTCACTAGAAAGGCCCACTGAGGAAGACCATGTTATTCAACAAAGTGTTTCAAACACTCTTGCCCCAACCAACTTGGTTGGGCAAGGAGGGTCACCTTGGTATCAATCCTCTGAGGATCCTCATTCCCAATAGGATAGTACTTACAATCAAGAAGAAGAGGAGGAGAATCATGCGCACTTGAATATAGTAAATGAGAGTGCTCCTTTCAATATCATGCTTGGCGATAATTTAAGGGTCTCCAATATTCTAGGAAGACTAATGACCAAACCCAAGCAAGCTCTAGTTTTGGGAATCCATGTCAAGGGAAAGACAACCCGTAAGTGTGGCCTCAAAATAAGCAAAAGTAGAAACCTAAAGATAACAATACTGCATTGGAGGTTGATATGGGTAGTTTTTTGGCCAAGGTTAATGTGCAAGTCCTACTTGTAGAGATGGCTAAGCTTCCTCCCCAAAGGAGGTAGAATAAGAAGGCTTTAGGTTTTGGGGAGGTAGAATAAGAAGGCTTTAGGTTTTGAAGTTGAGCCTGATGATCCTCTTGTTATCTTACAAAACATGAGCTTTGACAAGAAAAATGGAGATCATGAACCCTTCTTGTTGTGCCTAGTGATTTACAATCTTATACTTCTTAATTGCATTATAGACTCAGGAGTGCCTGCCCATGTCATACCATTAAATGTCATGCATCAATCGGAGATGGTTATCACTAGACCATATAAGAATGTGTGTGGTTTTGATTCTAAGTATATTCCTATGCATGGTCTTGTTGACCACTCCATGTCAACTACCCCATAGCTGTACATTTTTTCGCGCATGGATTTCCATCATGTCCGAGCATTCAAATGATCCACAGATTCATCATTATCTTCTATATGTACACTGGAGTTTTGTAAAGCCATTCTGCATTTTGTAATGTAAATGATCCTAGTAAGACAAATGTACATAACAACCTAAGTAAATTTATTTTTCTGATGATGATTTCTATCCTAGGAAGTTTTTAGTCTCACCAATTCATGTGTGTTTCTAAACACGGATGATCAGCAGAGTTTTTCCCTCCAGCCTTATCCCAAAGCTAGGGTGGATTTTGTCGTAAGGATTTTAAATGAGTCCTAGTGTTATTTATCGAGTCTCTGTAAAAGTGATTTGGGAATAATTCTAACTATTTGGTTAGATTATTTTATTACAAGTCACTTAGTCTACTAAATCATTTTTTGTGTCGCAAAAATGGATAATTATTGAGAGTCTTTAACGAACGGGTGTTCCCCCTTCATGGGTTAGAATTGTAATATTTCATGTAAAAAAATATTTAGTGCATGGTTCCTCATAGTTAGACACCATGGTCAAATATTAGAGGGTTGGAAAAATTAATAATCCCCTCATGAGTCAATTAATTAAAATTTCTGGCTAAAGTAAATTAAAATGCTAAAGCCGGAAATTTAATTAATTTAGATCCTAGGGAAAATTAAATTCTCCAACATTTAAAATTCGTGGGTTTTAAATTTCATAATTTGTGGAGGTCCCTGGCCAAGGGAATATTGAAAATTTCAAGATTTTTTGAACCCTTGGGCCATAGTAGTTAAGTCAAAGTCAACTTTTTGAGGCAATTAACTCAAAATAATCATTTTTGAGTTAATTAAAAGTGAAATTTGAATTTCCTCAAAAAATAACTTTATTTCAACGGTGATGATTAAAAAATCATTTGATTTTCATCAACGGTTGAGATTGCTTTGACGGGGATCAAGCCAACTAGCCATTGGAGAATTTTTCTATAAATGAGAGGCTTCTCTCCATCATTTCATCCGATTTCTGAATCGTGTACTTGTTCTAAGAAAGCTCTTGTAACTTTTTCTGGTTAACAAAACGCAAAGACTTTGGGGTTTCAAATCGTGGTGTTCCTCTTTCAGATTTATGTGATAATATTGTTCTTCATACTCGCTGCTTTTATTTGCATTTGTTGGTTAATAGCCTTTGAGGATTGATCTGTGCACAGGTATCTTACACAGATTTCTGGGTTTTTTTAGAATATCATTTTAATTTGATAGAAGTAGCAGGTATCTAAATTTCTTGATAAGTTTATGATCATTTTTTAGATCTCTATTAATCTAACAAGAAGATATAAGTGTGCAAAAGTTATCATTTCGAATTTTGACATTTGGGGAAGTCCTCAGCTGGACCAACTGACTCTCAGTTTACAGAATCTAAAAGAGCCCACTATCTTTTTAATTTCTGAAGTCATTTTATAGAATATTTTACTTACATGGTTTTTCTTGGACTTGTGCCTCTTTAAAATTTCAAATTTATTTCTAAATATTGTGCAAAAATTTGTTTAAATCTGGCTAATAGAGGGCTTTGATCTATAAATCTGTTAGATCTATAGAATATTATTGTAGATTTGTAAATAGCAAATTTCTAATTCATTGGGGTTCTGGGTATTTCATATTTTTGTATATACATGCTTTGGGGTTTTCTGTCTTTTATTTGTGCAGGAAAAAAATTGAAAATTGCAGGTGATTTTTGTGGATTCCAGAGAGAGATCTGAGCCCTAGAGGGCATCTCCATTTTGTTTGCAGGTTGAAGAGAAATTTTAGAAGGATCGTGGACAAATTGTTTTAGGTCCTTGAGACCAACCGCTGGCTATCTCCAGCCTCATTCTCAACCTCTATCATTCCACCCTGAGGCCTCTCATCTTTGCAGCCTTATTCACCATAATTTTCTCACTAAATCTTTCCTAAAATTTCCCAAAAAAATTAACAAAATTTTCTCAAAATTTTCCGAGTTTGGCATTTGCATTGGAGAATTTTCAGTGACTTGGGCAGCACATCTTCAAGTGTCTTCAAGCCCCTAGGCGCTCACTGGTGCACATCTTCTAAACCCTTACCTTTTTCATTGATGTAATTGAAAGAAAGATTAATACTAGCATAAAATTTTAATTATCTGGCATTTAGAAACAAATTAGTTTGCATCTTTCACTACATTACATTTCAGAAATATAATTACTTTCAGAAAATTTTGCATGCTATTTTTTGAATATTATTTCACTATTTTTTTAGTAATTTTCTGGGTTTTTAGATCAAATACATCAATAAATCAGAAAGAATTAAACTCAGAAATTTTCTGAATTTAGCAGCAGATTTAATTTACATTTTTCAATGTTGTATAATTGTTGAAATAGAGGTTAGTTTTAGTAACTTTTGCAAACAAATTTCTAAAAATTGTTTTACTGTTATTCGGTAGTTTATTTCTGAGTTTTTTAGATCAAATACATCAATAGACCATAAATAATTAAACTCAGAAATTTTCTGAATTTAGCAGCAGATTTAATTTACATTTTTCATTGTTGTATAATTGTTGAAATAGAAGTTAGTTTCAGTAACTTTTGCAAACAAATTTCTGAAAATTATTTTACTGTTGTTCGGTAGTTTATTTCTGAGTTTTTTAAATCAAATACATTAATAGATCAGAAATAATTAAACTCAGAAATTTTCTGAATTGTAGTTATCAATTTGTCATTTACTTTTTTTTGTTGTTATACATAGAAATTTCTGAATATTGCATGGTTACAAGACTGCTGATTTAAAATATATTGTTGGTATTAACACTTGTTTTATGAGCAAATTTCTAAACTGATATTTCATTGATGTAATCTAAGTTTAAGCACTTAGTTTAATTTTGGAAATACATTTGTTTTTTTACATGGTCATGCGAGTTTTACTTATGCATATAATTATCTTTGATTGAGTATTTCATACAAATGAATTTTTTCATTTAAAGGTGTTATATTCCAGCATGTTACATTTCAGTCCATTGTGCATTTCAGTTATTATTTGTGCAGATTTTACATTTTGCAGTGTTGATATAGCCATAGGTACTAGCTTTCACATTTAGATCACCACTTTTCTAAGCCTTAAGTTAAGTAACATTCAAAACATATTTCAGAAATAATTTTAGGCCCTCATTTAACTAAAATTAACAAAGTCCCTGCATTTCACATAGTTTTAAATTTTGCATTAGCATATGAGACAGTCGAATCCTTTCAGCAACAGTTTCCCATCTTTTGCTTGAACCTTATTTTCTTCGCAAGATAGTTGACTCCACAAGGCACTAGTATCACTTTCTTCAAATCATTTTGAATCTTCAAAATCTTGTAAAATCTAAAACAAGTATTGGATTGCTTAGCTGTGTCTCCCAGGTTGGTTGGTTCCCAACTAATTTTTCCTTTTTCCATTTCCATATGGTCTACCCCCTTAGTCTGCTATAGGGAGACAACTCAAACGGACTGATTGGGGATCAGTGTGACAACCCCCGATCTGAGCTGTTGTCGCAGTGTCTAGACATTCTGTGCGACAAGAAGTCTTATTAAATATGTGAAGGTATTTATGGCAGCTAACAAAGATATTTTTGTATTAATGGATATTGTTGTCATTGATGTGCCTGATGCCTGGGGCATGTTGTTATTAAGGAAGTGGTGTGCTTCAATACGAGGACAATTTCAAATGGATTTATCATATGCCACCATTCCTAAACTTGATGGGACCCCATTTGTCCTTTATAGGGAACCTCAATTGCCCAACCATGTGGAAGATAATAAACCTTTCCCATACCCTTCCTACAATGACCATGAGATCATAATCAATAGCCAAAAGGCTATGAGTCAAATCCCTCTTAATGGGCAATCAAAATCAATCAAGTTGCATTAAGAGGTTGGTCATATCAAAAAGTCAGAGTCAAGGTCAGTTATCTCTAAGAAGAAATGGGTCAAAAAACCGGAAAGAGATACCGAGTACATGATCTTGGTTTGGTTGACAAACATCTTGCTCTTGTTAGGATCCATGTAAAAGTAGGTACAGGTTACTTCTATATTGCTAAGCTTGATCATGAACTTTGGCCTTCTCTAGTAAAGGGGAGTTGCCTCACCTTTTTTGATGGAAACTGACATTCACATCATGCATAGCAATTAAGGTGCATTGCATATTGTGTGAGCATTCTAATATCATTCATATCATGTTTCATGCTAGAGTAGATTGCATTTAGAATAGATTTTATTTTTTGTATGGATTTATATCTTCATATAAAATATGGGCGATGCCCTACACCTTGTTAGAAAATGCAAAGTAGCAGCTATTAATTTCAATTTTCCTTAACCTTAATACTTGTTTGTGAACTTTATTATTCTTCTTGTGTTTCTTAATTAGATCTTCATCAAACAAATATCAAGAACAAAATAATCAAGACAATGGACACAAAAGTTAGGCTCTAAGCCAAGGCAAAACCCCTCCAAGGGGAAAACTTAGAAACTCTCCTCTTCTTATAGAATATGCTTCAAATGAGACAGCAAAGACCAAACCCTAGACTAAGTCCTCCTCCAAGTACCAAGTCAGCCCTTCAACTCAATCCTACACCAACCAGTTTCTAGCTGCAACTTCAACCTTACAATTTCATCCTACAATCTTCGTCCTGCAACTTCGGCCTTGTAACTGTTGAGAAATGTAACTAGTATCCATCTTCATAATTGTATTTGAGTCATGATGTATTGTATTTATCAAAAGATAGAAAAGAAAAATTATTATAAAATAAAGATTATTTATAAGCATGGGTTTCATGCTTTATTTATTTTATTTCTAGGTCAAAGCACCCATTGAATGCTTCTAGGGCTTATGTCAAGAGTCATTATCCGTGTCATCTTGTCCTAGACACTTCTTGGGCTCACTGTGTAAATGAAAGAAAATTATTTTATGTAATTTGGTCATGCAATACTATAGAAAATTAATCATCTGCACCCTAACCCCAATTTACAATTTTGCATGTGTTCATTTGACCCAACCCACATGTTTTGTCATGCTGATATAAATTTCAGAATGCATTTTTTGTAAACATTCAAAGAGTGTTTCTACTATTTAACAAATTTCCTATCAGTTGAAATTAAAGCTAAATTTAGGCAAGCATTCAAGCATGAGAGACACTTATTTTTGGTCAAGGTGACACCGGAAAAACCCCAAAGCCTTTTGGGGAAAACAGTCTTCAAAGAAGGATTTTATTGCTTAAGAAATTAGTTGAAGTACATAAAAATTGAAGCCATTACTTATCTCCCTTCACCTGAAGCATTAAATGCAAATCTGGAAAATTGTGCCCACTGATATTTTTCAAATTTTCACAATTTTAAGTGCCCAAAAGTTTCTACACTTTTCCACGGCCCAACTCCTAGAATTTTGTGCTCGGAAATTAGCCTCTAAATCTGTGTTGCAACACCCTTGAATTCTATGCCCAAAACAGCGTCGAAATGTGTGCATAAACAGCCTTGATTTTTGCACTGACTATCTCGATTTTTGTGCCCATATTGCCTCAAAATTCATGTTGTAGACACTCGAAATTTGCGCTAGAAGTGACTGAAGAGAAGATGCCCTCGAAATTTGTGCCAACTGACAACAGAGACCCTCCTCAAAAATCATGTTGGACAAACCCTCGAAATTCGAGTTGTTGTTTGCCTCAATTTTTTCATTGACTGTCCCTCGATTTTCATGCTCCCCTTCTTGGAAATCGTGCCTCCCTTTGGCTGCCTCCTCTTAGAAATTTAAGCTCTCCTTCTCAATCTGCAAATTCTCCTTCAAGTTCTCCTCTTGCCCTCTCAAGTGTGAAGTGAAGAATGAGCATCCATTTTATCCTTTTGTCTTTTGGAAAAGATTGAATCCCTAATCCTAGGATTAATGGTTGAGATTTAATCTCCAAATTTCAAGATATGTGGTTGAGATCACTTTTCCCAAATGACCCCCTTCATACATTGGACCCATTACTTAAAAGCCTCCTAATAGCTTTTTTAAGTTGTATACCTTTTTCTAATTTTCTCATAAAGTGATTTTTTCAACTAACTTTAATATTAGAAAAGTGGACTATATACTTTACACATAAAGTCACTTTATAAAGTACAAGTGACTTTAATATTAGAAAAAAGTACATGGTACACCACTTTTAAGTATCTCTTCAACTCACTTTAATATTAGAAAAGTGAACTATGTACTTTACACATAAAGTTACTTTATAAAGTACAATTGACATTAATATTAGAAAAACAGTACATGGTACAGCACTTTTAAGTATCTCTTCTACCCATGACATTAATATAACTCATAAATGTCACCAAGTCAAAAGTCATTAATGTGTCTACTAGGCTAAAAGTGTTGAAATTTGGTACCGGAGGACAGGTGGTTCCCTTGGGCTTTGATCTTTGGCCTAGGGAAAAGTGTCCAAAAGAATTTAATTTTTCTCCTAAAGTGACTTTATAATTTTATAAAGTTAAATCTAATTTAAAAGTGAGTTTAAGTGATAAAGTTACTAAATCTAATTTTAAAGTGACTTTTATAAATTCAATGAAAAATTAGAAAGGAAAAGTGACTTTGGAAATAAATGACTAAGTGGGTCTTTATTAAAGTGGGGTGAATTAAAAAATAAAAAGTGAGATTTAAATAAGCATTTAAACTCAGCCTTAGATCTCAATCTATTTCAGCCATTGGATTTAGGAATCACCCAAAAGTCATTTGGATCACCCAAAAGTCACTTGGGGTTAGATTAAAGGAGGAAAAGGTCATTCATTCTTTCATGAGCAGATTGAGAGAAGGAGAGCAAGAGAGCAAGGGAGATTTCTAGACAGTGAGCAGCGGAGTTTCAGCAGCGGAGTTTCAGCAGAGCGGAGTTTCAACAGCGGAGTTTCAGCAGGGCGGAGTTTCAGCAAGTCTGTACAGCGGAGTTTCAACAGGGCGGAGTTTCAACAAGGCTGAGTTTCAGCAAGGCTGAGATAAGTTGTAAAAGTTTGTTTGCTGATTTTTGCTGAATATTTCTCTTACTGTAAAAAGGCATTTTCCAGAAATAAAGAAGAGCTCTCAAACTGGTTTTCCCCAAGAGTTGTAGGGGGTTTTTCTAGGGTCACATTGACCAAAAATCTCAATGTTTAAATGTGTTTTAATGGCTGTTTATTACTGCTGATTTTTATTTCTGCAATTTCCAGCATTCTGTAAAATTTCCAGAATTTGTGTTTTCAGCAAATTTATTTTTTCCAGCTTGTTAAATGTATGGTTATGGGAAAGGGCATTTAACTATATGGGAGAAATAAGGAGAAACTGAAAACCGGGGTGGGAAATGAGAAATTTCTACATGGTATCAGAGCTTGAGTGCTGAAAGACAGTTTGGAACAGCAAAAGGAAAAATTACAGCTGCTAATTTTTCACTCAGAAAATTCCAGCAAGCTGATTTTTTTCATAAACAGCAGTTTTATCTTTACTACAGCAGTGCTATTTTTCAGTTTTAGGACAGCAGGATGTCATTGGGATTGAGGGTGGAGGATAGGCTGGATGGGCATACAAATTACAGCGTTTGGAAGGAGAGAATGCAGAGTATCTTTGAGGAGGCAGAAGTCTGGGATATCATGGTGCATACCACACAAAAGCCTGTTGTTGTGCCTACTGATGCTACTCAGTTGACAGCTTATAATAAAAAGAACAACAAGGGTAAGAGGCTGATTCTAGACGGAATCAAAAACCATTGCATTCCTCATGTGAGAAGAAAGAGCAATGCCCATGAGATGTGGACAGCATTGTCCAATCTCTACCAGAGTACCAATGAGAACCGGAAGATGGTCCTGAAGGAGAAGCTGAAGAACATTAAGATGGGTAATGATAGTGCAGCTGGATATCTCACAAAGATTACTAATGTGAAAGATGAGTTGGCAGCGATTGGAGAGGCCATTCCACCCACTGAGTTGGTGCGGATTGCAGTGAATGGCCTCCCCCGTTCATGGTTGAACTTTGCTGATGGGGTTTGTGCACGTGAGACCCATCCCACATGAGAGAGGTTTTGGGATGATTGCATTCAGATAGAGATCAGGAAAGGTCAGCTTGGGACAGCCAAGCCAGTTGAGCAGGATGAGGATGTAGCACTGGTGGCAGGAGGCAAGAAAGGCAAAGGGAAGAAGCAGGCTTCCACAAGTAGTGGTGGGGGCAAACGCAAAGGTAAAGGTAAACAGGGGAACACACAGAAGGACTATTCCAAGGTGAAGTGTTGGAATTGTCAAAAGATGGGACACTATGCAGTGGTGTGTCCGGAGAAGAAGAAGAAGAAGGGGAAGAACCAGGACGTGGCAGCTTCAGCAGAGATTGAGGACTTTGCAGGTCGTTTTGACCGGGAGTTTGCGTTCACTACGTGTGAGTCCTCTAGTGCAGGATCACCTGCCACACAGGTTCAGAGGGAGCATGCTTTTCCCTCGATTAGCGAAGCATCTTCAGGTATCTGGTATGTGGACAGTGGGGCTTCACGTCACATGACAGGAGTCTGTGAGTACTTCTCAGAGCTTTCAGAGAGTGGCACTAATATAGAGGTAGTACTCGGTGATGACAGAGTTGTTAGAGCAGTCGGGGTGGGGACACTGACATTTCAGAGGGAGTCCAAACCTCCCTTGAAAGTGTCAGATGTTCTTTATGTGCTAGGGATGAGGAAGAACCTCATATCCGTCTCAGCTTTGGAGGACAGAGGATATGAGGTACTGTTCAGGGGAGGACAGGTGTTGATGTATCCCAGGGGCACTCTAGCTGATTCAGCTAGAGTGATAGGTGTACGCCATGCAAAGGTGTACAAGTTTGCATTCCAGCCCCTTTTGGCATTGAGCAGTAGTACCGACAGTAGAGCTAGCAGTTCTGAGCTGTGTGAGATTTGGCACCGCAGGATGGGACATATGTATCATGAAGCCTTGAGGACATTGCGGGAGATCACTACAGGTGTGCCAGATTTCAGTATTGATCACTTTGATACTTGTAGAGGTTGTGCAATGGGCAAGTTTGCCAAATCCCCTTTTCCCAGCAGTGACAGCAGAGCGACTGGGATACTTGATTTGATTCATTCCGATGTGAGCGATCGGATGTCTCATGTTTCCTTGAGTGGATATGAGTACTATGTTTTATTCATTGATGATCACTCCAGGAGGACCTGGATTTATTTTTTGAAGACCAAGAGTGAGGTCTTCAAGCGGTTTCAGGAGTTCAGAGCTCTTGTGGAGACACAGACAGGTCGAAAGATCAAGTCCCTGAGGTCGGACAATGGAGGAGAGTACACCCTTGGAGAGTTTGTTGACTATTGTGCGGAGGCAAGCATTAGGAGGGAGTTCATTGTTTCTTACAACCCCCAGCAGAACGGGGTTGCGGAGAGGAAGAACAGATCCATCATAGGGGCTGCCAAAGCCATGTTACATGATCAGGGGTTGCCATTGTTCTTGTGGGCAGAGGCCTGCAACACAGTTGTTTATTTGCAGAACAGGAGTCCGCATCGTGCCTTAGGGCACATGACTCCGGAGGAGGCTTTCTCTGGGAAGAAGCCTGATATTGGTCATCTTCATATCTTTGGATGCATTACATACTCCTATATACCCAAGGAGAAGAGGACCAAACTAGAGCCCACCGCAGAGAAGGGTATCTTTGTGGGCTACAGTGAGACCTCAAAGGCCTTTCGGATTTACATTCCTGCACAGAGGAGAGTTGTTGTCAGACGGGATGTGAAGTTCGAGGAGGACAGGGCCTTTAGGAGGTCACGGGAGTTAGAGTATCTGGATCAACCAGACCCTCAGCAGCAGTTGAGTCAGTCGCAGGGATCCAGTGGGGAGGGATCAGGAGGTACATCTATGAGGATGTCAGGTCCGTCAGTGAGCAGTGGCTCACCGAGCCAGAGAGGTGGTGCTCCGGGTAGCATGCAGAGCAGTTCACTAGGGAGTCCACTGATGGACAGTTCACACGGTACCTTAGCTTCTACAGGTTCAGGTGCAGGCAGGAGGACAGCAGATAGACAGTCAGGAGTTCAGGCTCCTGATGATGATGAGGAGGAGGAGTTTCATTCTCCGGTGGGAGAAGTGCGCTCAGGGAAGAGGAAGCCCAAGTGGCTTCAGGACACCTTGAGAGATGCCTCATATGTTGCTGAGCCGAAGAGGCCGGTCAGAGAGAGTAGACCACCTGAGAGGTTTTGTAGCTATATGGCGATGGTTACCAGCATCCTTGACTCTGAGCCTTCTAGCTATGCGGAGGCAGCTAGCCAGCAGGTCTGGAGAGAGGCCATGCAGGAGGAGTATTCTTCTATCATGAAGAATGATGTTTGGGAGGTGGTGCCGAGGCCTGAGGGCAAATCCGTGGTTACTTCCAGATGGCTTTACAAGGTAAAGCATGCTACAGATGGCAGCATTGAGAAATTCAAAGCAAGGTTTGTGGCTAGAGGGTTCTCCCAGGTAGAGGGAGTTAATTATGAGGAGACCTTCGCTCCCGTGGCTCGATATACTTCGATCCGCTCCATTATATCGATAGCAGCAGAGATGGGTTGGAAGATCCACCAGATGGATGTGAAGACTGCATTTCTCAATGGCTTCATACAGGAGGAGGTGTACATTGAGCAGCCACAGGGCTTTGAGGTGCATGGGAAGGAGTCCCATGTGTGCAGACTGAAGGCCCTTTATGGCCTGAAGCAAGCTCCTAGAGCTTGGTACTCCAGGATAGATACATATTTGCAGGGGATGGGTTTCACAAAGAGTGAGGCAGATCCGAACCTTTACTTTAATGTGATTGGTGAGGAGCCTCTCATTCTGGTGCTGTATGTGGATGACTTGGTCATTACAGGTGCAGAGAGACTCATAGAGCACTGCAAGAGAGATCTTGCGACAGAGTTTGAGATGAAAGACATCGGCTTGATGCATTACTTTTTGGGCTTGGAGGTGTGGCAGGAGGAGGGGCATTTCTTCCTGGGGCAGGGGAAGTATATTGTGGACATCCTTAGCAGATTCCACATGGAGGATTGTAGACCCATGTCGACACCGATGATCACCAAATGGAAGAAGGTTCGTGCTTCGGATTCCGAGTTGGTGGATCCCACATTGTACAGGTAGCTGATTGGTTCCTTGATGTATTTGGTCAACACTAGACCAGTTATCTGTTTTGCAGTCAACACGATGAGTCAGTTTATGTGTGAGCCTAGGAAGGTTCACTGGGTGGCTGCAAAACACATTTTGCGGTACTTGCAGGGGACAGTGGATTATGGTCTGGACTACAGGCAGGCAGATGGAGTGAGATTGGCAGGATACACTGATTCTGATTGGGCAGGTTGTGCTTCTGATAGGAAGAGCACTTCAGGGTGCTGTTTTGGGTTGGGTTCAACAGTAGTGTCATGGTCCAGCCGGAAGCAGCAGTCAGTAGCACTAAGTTCAGCGGAAGCAGAGTATATGGCATCCAGTCTAGCTAGTTGTGAGGCTATCTGGCTTCGCAAGATGTTGTTTGGCTTATTTGGTCAGCCGTTGAGACCTTCAGTGATTTACTGTGATAATCAGAGTTGCATTAAACTCACGGAGAATCCAGTATTTCATGACAGGTCAAAGCATATCGAGATCAGATATCATTTCATCAGAGACTATGTTCAGAAGGGAGCTGTGAAGCTTGAGTATATTTCCACTGATGAGCAGGTTGCAGATATTCTTACCAAAGCCTTACCACAGGGCAAGCATGTCTACTTCAGAGACAAGATGGGTGTGGTGAAGAACACCTTCCTCGGTAAAAGGGAGTGTTGAAATTTGGTACCGGAGGACAGGTGGTTCCCTTAGGCTTTGATCTTTGGCCTAGGGAAAAGTGTCCAAAAGAATTTAATTTTTCTCCTAAAGTGACTTTATAATTTTATAAAGTTAAATCTAATTTAAAAGTGACTTTAAGTGATAAAGTTACTAAGTCTAATTTTAAAGTGACTTTTATAAAGTCAATGAAAAATTAGAAAGGAAAAGTGACTTTGGAAATAAATGACTAAGTGGGTCTTTATTAAAGTGGGGTGAATTAAAAAATAAAAAGTGAGATTTAAATGAGCATTTAATCTCAGCCTTAGATCTCAATCTATTTCAGCCATTGGATTTAGGGATCACCCAAAAGTCAGTTGGATCACCCAAAAGTCACTTGGGGTTAGATTAAAGGAAGAAAAGGAGGAAAAGGTCATTCATTCTTTCATGAGCAGATTGAGAGAAGGAGAGCAAGAGAGCAAGGGAGATTTCTGGACAGTGAGCTGCGGAGTTTCAGCAGAGCGGAGTTTCAGCAGCGGAGTTTCAGCAGGGCGGAGTTTCAGCAAGTCTGTACAGCGGAGTTTCAGCAGGGCTGAGTTTCAGCAAGGCTGAGATAAGTTGTAAAAGTTTGCTTGCTGATTTTTGCTGAATATTTCTCTTACTGTAAAAAGGCATTTTCCAGAAATAAAGAAGAGCTCTCAAACTGGTTTTCCCAAAGAGTTGTAGGGGGTTTTTCCAGGGCCACATTGACCAAAAATCTCAGTGTTTAAATGTCTTTTAATGGCTGTTTATTACTGTTGATTTTTATTTCTGCAATTTCCAGCATTCTGTAAAATTTCCAGAATTTGTGTTTTCAGCAAATTTATTTTTTCCAGCCTGTTAAATGTATGGTTATGGGAAAGGGCCTTTAACTATATGGGAGAAATAAGGAGAAACTGAAAACCGGGGTGGAAAATGAGAAATTTCTACAAAAATGGATAAATGCCTAGTAACACCTCTCCTTGGTATTATTTTTAACACTCCCTCTTACCGAGGAAGGTGTTGCTCACCACTCCCATCCTATCTCTAAAAAAGACACGCTTGCCTCTTGGCAAGGACTTAGTGAGAATGTCTGCTACCTGCTCATCAATAGATATATACTCAAGCTTCACAGCACCTCGCTGAGCCCAGTCTCTGATGAAGTGGTATCTGATCTCTATATGCTTTAACCGATCATGAAATACTGAGTTATTAGAGAGTTTAATACAACTTTGATTGTCACAGTAAATCGTAGATGGTCTCAGCATCTGACCAAATAGTCCATGAAGCGTATTGCAAATCCATAATGCCTCGCATCTTGCCTGAGTAGTTGCCATGTACTCGGCCTTTGTGCTTCTCAACACCACTGACTTTTGTTTCCTACCAAACCATGACACAATTGTCGAGCCCAATGAGAAACAACATTCGAAAGTGCTCTTCCAGTGACTGACACTGCCAGCCAATGTTATCGGAACCGAACTGGTCATCGAACCGAAAAACCTTATGGACCGAGAACCGGTCGAAATCGGATCGGAACCGAAAAAAAACCGAGACTAACGAAAATAAAAAGAAAATTAATAAACAAAAAAAACCAGTCTACCCAAAACACATAAAATATTCATATTTTAAAGACAGATATATTCATGTACATCCATATGAATACAAACCATTTATACAGAAATATGCAAAAGTTCCCATTTATATAGCAAGCAATAGTATATAACCAAAATAGCACTTAGTGCAAAACATCGTTGAACCAAAAATGTTACAAACATCAAGAAGCAGGCTCTAAAAGGCCTTTATAGTCCAAAATAACATGCTAGAGAAAAATAGAAGAAAAAAAAGGGCTGAAATTTCCTTGATTTACCCTTTAAATATTTTGGAGAAAATCAGCTCAATCAACTCCAAAAGAAGCTATGTAGCAACCCCAACAAAATATATAAAAAAATCTTCCACCCGCTGCAAAAACCACTGAAGAATACCCAAAAATCTCTAGGAAAAAATAAATCTTTGAAGTAGCTCAAAAATCTTCCCACCCAATAGCTCTCCAAGACTCCAATCAGCGCTTCAAATCTACAAAAAATCTCCCTCAGAAAAACCCTGCAAAAAACTCTCCAAATTCTCCTCACTGAACTTAGCTCAACAAATGCAGGAGACTCGAATGAATAGCGTGTGTAGAATAGAGGGGGTGGGGGTGTTTAAATAACTTTTGGGGGGGGCTAGATTAGGTTTAGAGGAAAATTAATAAAAAACCAAAAAAAAATCGACTTTTTGGCCAGCCTGGCCGTGGGGCCCGCGAGTGCTGGCAGACCCTGTCTGGAACCGGTCCGGACCGATTCGGTACTGAACCGGCCAGTTCTATACAGAAACTGGCCGATTTGGTACCAAACCGGTCATTTCCGGTTTGGAGGGACGGTTCGAACTGGTTTTGCCTCCAACCGGTCGAACCGACCAGTTTTGTTGGATCCGGTCCGGTTCCAATAACATTGTTGCCAGCCCAATATTAGTTTGTGCAACCAATCAATCTGACCCCATCACATCTGACATAGTCCAACCCATAATCCATTGTACCCTACAAGTATCTCAACACATGTTTTTCAGCCACCCAATGTACTCTCTTGGGCTCCATCATATACTGACTCAATGTATTGACTTCAAAACAAATATCTGGTCTAGTGTTGACCAAATACATCAATGAACCGATCAGTTGAAAACACAAGGTGGGATCCACCAACTCAAAATCAACATCATGTAGCTTCTTCCAATTAGTGATCATAGGAGTAGCCATAGCCCTGCAACCATCCATATGAAATCTACTCAAGATATCTTCTGCATACTTGCCCTGGCCCACAAAGATGTGTCCATCCTCCTGCCAAACCTCCATCCCCAAGTAGTAATGCATTAGCCCCATATCATTCATATCAAACTCTGAAGAAAGATCTCGCTTGCAATGTTGGATGAGACTGTCCTCCCCTGTAATAAACAAGTCATCCACATACAGTACCAGAATGTGTGGGTCATCACCTACCAAAAATTAAAATAAAGTATAGGTTTGGATCTGCATCACTCTTCTAGAAACCCAGCTGCTGCAAGTAGGCATCGATCCTCTCGTACCATACCCTCGGTGCCTGCTTCAGTCCATACAAGGCTTTCTTCATCCTACATACATGAGAATCACTCCCATCCAACTCAAAGCCCTCAGGCCACTCAATGTACACCTCCTCTTATATAACACCATTAAGAAAGGCGGTCTTCACATCCATCTAGTGAATCTGCCATCCCATCTCAGCTGCTATAGATATCACTGCTCTAATGGAAGTATAACAAGCCACTGGTGCAAAGGTCTCCTCATGGTCAACTCCCTCTATCTATGAGAACCCTCGCGCCACAAACCAAGCTTTGAACTTCTCAACGCTGCCATTGGCAATATGCTTGATCTTGTAGAGCCACCTGGAAGTCACAACTGACTTCCCATCAAGACATGGCACTACCTCCCATACATCATGCTTCATGATAGAAGAATATTCCCCCATCATGGCATCCCTCTAGATCTATTGTCTAGCGGCCTATCCAAAACAAGTCGTCTTTGTCTCTACAACGTCTACCACGAAGCCACCCAACCTCTCTAGCAATCTTCTCTCCCTCACTAATCACTCGGGTCTGCACATTGCCTCCTAAGCCTCCTTTAGGGTCTCCAGAAGCCATCTTGGCTTCCTCTTCCCTTCAATAGTCTCATGCAGAGGTATGGGAAAATCCTCATCTGGTGCCTCACCTCCTGGCGAGGAAGGCTTTGAACTAACCAAAGGAGATCCTAAACTCTGAGATACTGTGCCCGATGAACCTGCACCAGGTGATCCAGTACCAGGCAAAGTTATGCTTTGTGAACCTGTCACCCCTGAAGAAGGTGAACCTCCTAATCCTGGTGTACCACTTGATGCTCCTGAAACCTGTGGTGTGGCCCCCTATTGAGGAGCCCGATGCTCTACCTAATCAATCTCCTGAGACCTCCTCAAAGCCCTCTCCTCCTCAAATCCCACATCCCACCACAAGACAATCTTCCTTTGTGCAAGAAGGTATATGCGGTAGGCTCTGTTGGTCTCAATGTAACCCATCAGTATACCTCTCTCTGTCATGGGTTCCAACTTCGTCCTCTTCTCCTCAAGGACGTGTGAATATGTAAGGCACCCAAAAACCCTAATGTGCCCAACTTCCAGCTTTTTGCTGGAATATACCTCCTCACGAGTCTTGCTCCCCAAGACTATGTGTGGGCTCCGGTTCTGCAAATAAACAACAGTGTTAACTGCCTTGGCCCACAAGAAGAAAGGTAAACTCTGATCATGCAACATCGGTCTAGTTGCACCCACAATGGCCATGTTCTTCCTCTCTGTCACCCCATTCTGCTGAGGGTTATAAGGCACAATGACCTCCCTCTTTATGTTGACACTCCCACAAAAGTCTCATCTTTATTGAAGTGCACTCACTCCCATTGTCAGATCAAAACACAATTTTAAGTGCCCATAAATTTTTGCACTTTTCCACAGCCCAGCTCCTAGAATTTTGTGCTCAGAAATTAGACTCGAAATTTGTGCCACAATAGCCTCGATTTGTGTGCCCAAAATAGCCTCGAAATTTGTGCATAAACAGCCTCGATTTCTCCACTGACTGTCTCGATTTCTATATACAAACTACCTCAAAATTCGTTCTATAGACAGCGTCAAAATTTGCATTGGAAGTGACTAAAGATGCCCTCAAAATTCGTGCCAGGTGACAGCAGAGACCCTCCTCGAAAATCACGTTGGACAGACCCTCAAAATTCATGCCACATCCCTCCAAATTTGTGCTGTTTGCCTCAATTTTTGTGTTGACTATCCTTCGATTTCCGTGCTCTTCTCCTTAGAAATCGTGCCTTTCTTTGCTGCCTCCTCCTAGAAATTCGAGCTCTCCTCAATCTGCAAATTCTCCTTCAAGTTCTCCTCTCCTCTTCTCCTCTTGCTCTCTCAAGTGTGAAGTGAAGAATGAGCCTCCCTTTTCTCCTTTTGTCTTTTGGAAAAGATTGAATCCCTAACCCTAGGATTCAATGGTTGAGATTTAATCTCCAAATCTCAAGATATGTGGTTGATATCACTTTTCCCAAATGACGCCCCTCATACATTGACCCTACTGACCACTACATGTCAACAATTCATAGCAGTACACCCCCTTTTTTCGTAAAAGGGATAGCGCCTTATCAATGTGTTTATGTCGTCCAGATGTTATGTAAACCCATTCTGCATGTGTATAATGTAAATAATCTCAGTAGACCCGTGTCATGTATGTAACAACCTGAGTAAACTTACCTTTCTAGTGACGATCTCCATTCTAGGAGGTTTTTCGTCTCACCAATTCATTTTCGAATAATCGACAGAGTTTTTCCCTCTAATCTTTACCCCAAAGATGGAATGGATTTTGTCGCTAGGATCTTAAGCAAGTCCTAGTGTTCTAGATTGAGTCTATGTAAAAGTACTTTGGGAATAATCATAACTATTTGGTTAGATTGTTTTATTACAAATTACTTGGTCTGTTGGATTATATTTGTGTCGCAGAAATGAGTAATTTGTGAGGGTTTATTACAAATGGATTTTCCCCCTTATGATGTAAAAAATATGAAAATCATGATGTAAAGTGTCTTGAGAGTAGGAAAAATAATGTATCCCCTCATAGGTTAATTAATTAAATTTTCTGGCCCAAAATTAATTAAAATCCTAACCCAGAAATTTAATTAGTTCTAGGTCCTAGATAAATTTAAATTCTCCAAACGCAAAATTCGTCGGTTCTAAAAAATTAAATTTTAAGAGGTCCAGGGACTAAGGTAAATTAATTATTTTGATAAATTTTAAACCTTTGATCCCTAGGGTTAAGTCAAAGTCAAATTTTGGAGGAAATTAACTCAAAATTTTAATTTTTGAGTTAATTAAAATGCATTTAAATAAAGAAATTCGATTTTCCACAAAAATTAAATATTTTGACGGATGAAATTAAGAGAAATTTTGATCTTCATCAACAGTCAAGATTAATTTGACGAGGATCACTCAAACTCGCCATTGGAGAATTTGTCTTTCAATAGGAGGTCATTTGTCAGTCAATCCATCCAATCTTTGAGTCGTGTGCTTAGCAAGAAACTCTGGTGTAATCTTTTTTCTGGATAATAAAGAGAGATTTTGGGGTTAAATTTTGTTGGTGTTACTCTTCATGGGAATGTTGTAAGATTATTTCAGGCATAATGTTTTCTATAGCCATTGATGATATCTTCTGGAGAGTGATTTGAGTACATGTATCTTGCTCAGTTGTTGGGGTTTGAATAATAATTTAAATTTTGAATATAATAGCAGGTATCTTTATTTGTCTAAGTTTTATTATTATTTTCTCGCTCTATTTTTAATGGTTGGATCAAGTTTTGCAGGGAAATCTTGAGTTAGATCATCGGGTGTTAGGGGAAGTTTTCAATTGGACCAGCCAACTCTCGATCTGTGTTCCCTAAAGAGCCCAACTAAATTAGCTCTGGACTTATATTTAGATTTTTGTTTTGTGATGCATGAGGGTTTCGAGTTAGCAGGTCCTTTTAAAATTTAATTATTGTAATTTATCTAACTGGGTTTTTGGGGTTTTTAATTTCATCATTGTATATATCGTTTGGGTGTTTTGTTTCTGTCATTGCAGGTAGAGATTTGAAAGGAAAATTTTATTTGAAGCCAAATCTAAGCCTTGGAGGGTAAGATTTGGCCTCAATATCATTTTGTAGGGACATTTTTTTCAAAAAAATTTACAGTCCAAGGGTTTTAAAATTTAAATCTAGAGATTTTATAAGTATTTCAAGGACAAATATGAAGTAGAAGAATATCACTTTAATCAAAAATTTCTGGGAAATTTTTTTAAAGGTTTTGGCTACCAACTTTTGGTTGCGTTTTTCTTTCTCTGGAAAATTTCAAAATTTATTTTGTTGCTTGGGGTTTTTCATTTTTTTTGCAATCTTCTCTCTATTTTGCTGCGTATTTTTTTGGAAAATTTTTTAAAATCATTGCTGCCTAGGCTTTTCCTTTACTCTGTGTTTTCTTCTCCTCTTCGAATCTACGACCTCCTCTGTTGCACTTGCAAAACCCTCTCCACTCTTCTTCCTCGAGTTTCCTATGCTACCCCCATCCACAGCCTCTATGTGTCTCTTTCCTTATCTCGCGTCCTCCTTTCCTCTCCTCTGTCGTCGTTCTCCTCTTCGACCTACCATCTCCTCGATCCCCTCTCAGCGTCCTCCTCAAGCCCGATTGCTGCTCCATCAAAGTCGCGGATCCCATCTCCCCTGCTCGCACCCTTCTTCACCTCTCCAAACTTGCATCGTTCTCCCTTGCATTCACAGCTCCTCGTTCCTCCGCCTAGGCTCCTCGACCTGCAAACCTGTATGAGTTCACTTCCTCCATCCTTATCGCAGCCAGTCCAACCTGCACACACACAAACAACAAAACATTTTGATTTCCCTTTACCTTTTTACTTTTTTTTGTATTTCATTTTAGGATTAGGTTTTGACATTATTTCAATTTCTTTTTTTTGTTTGTGGCCTTTAATTTCTGACTTTTTATTTTTGTTTTGTTTTATTTAAATTAAAAAATCTCAAAATTTTAATTTTTGACTTTGATTCTTTTTCATTTCAAATTTCATTTCATTTTTTTTATTTTTTTCTTTTGTTTTGATTTTCATGATATTTTGTTTTTTTGTTTAAAATAAAAACTAAAAAAAATATAAAAATTTCATTTTTTGTGACTTTGAAATTGCGAACAAGATAAATCAAAAGCAGAACTTAAGCTTTCACATTTAAAAAAATTTAATTTTTATGTGGCCTAGCCCATTAAAAATTTAAATTTAATTAAGGTCTTTTGATTTTTATCTTTGATCACATAAAATTTTAATTAAACATTTGCCACATTAAATTTGCTTCATAAGCTTAGCACATTAAAAATTTACCTAAGGGATAATTAAATTCTAATCTAAAGTTCCTTGGTGTCTTTTTGTGTTAAGTGTAAAATTTTAAAGGGAGAATTTTGTGGTATTGATTTCTCTATTGTCAAGCGCGATTAATGTTTTAGAATCATATCTAAAGATTGACTATAGGAAAAAGATAAATTCTAGATCTGGGTTATTGAAGAAAATCATTTTAAATCTAGAATCATATATTGCTTCATAGTTAAATTTCATAGTTCTTCATGGTATTTAATTGCTAGAATATCTTGCATGATAAAGTTTTGGGCATTTACATTTAATCGTTCATGATTGTCACTTTCATCACATTTATAAATTGCTCTGGATAACTTGTTTTCATTTGGTTTATGGTTAACTGAATATTAAGGCACTGGTCTAAAATCATTTCTATCTTGAGGTTGCATTTGTTTTGATTGTTTTATCTATCCATCTTGGTTAACCAGGACTTATTTCACATTTGTCAACTTGTTCTTCCTTAAGTCTCCTAGAGCCTGGGTTCCATAGGTTTTCTTCATTTATTTACCCCCAAGGACTACCCCCTTAACTTGTCTAGGAGAGAGTCTAAACGGAGTGAGTAAGGATTAGAGTGACAGCCCTTACTCTGAGCGTTGTCGCAATGCCTAGACACTTTGTGTGACAACAGGCCCCATTACTTAAAAGCCTCCTATTACAATTCTCAAGTTGTATATCTTTTTCTAATTTTCTCACAAAGTGATTTTTCAACTCACTTTATAAAATACAAATGACTTTAATATTAGAAAAAAGTACATGATACACCACTTTTAAGTATCTCTTCCACCCATGACATTAATATAACTCATAAATGTCACCAAGTCAAAACTCATTAATGTGTCTACTAGGCTAAAAGGGATAAATGCCTAGTAACACCTCTCCTTGGTATTATTTTCAACAAATACTCCTCCACCAAGTCGACCTGTCCTTCTCTTCATGTCGGCCCCATAAAGGAGCCTCAAACCACCATATATAGCAATACATTCGTCCCAGTGTGGAAGTAATTCAAAAAAGGTACAATACATTCGTCCCTAGAAAAGAAGGAAAACTCTAGTGAAGTAGAAGGAGACACTATTTCAGCTCACACGTGTGAAAAGGACTAAGAATTCTGATCTATTGCAGGGCCGAAAAAGTTGCAGACCTAGTATTGAGGACCGAAAATCAGAGTTGACCATCAAAACAGAAGTTTGACTTTCGTTGGGAAGTTGACTTGGTGGTTGGAGGAGGACATTTGTTTTGGTCTTGGGTCTTGGTTGTCTGATTTGATTTGGTTCATGAAAAAAGAGGAGAATCTTTTGGGTTTTCCCCTAGAAAGGGGTTTTGCCCTCGCTGAGAGCCTACATCTTGCGTCCTTGATCTTCATATATATGGTTTTGATAGTTGGTTGATGATAAGAAGATAAAAGAAGACATTAAAGAAGATAATAAGAAATATGAAGAAATCACAAGTAATTATCAAGATAAGAAAATATTTTTTCCTTTCTGATTTTCCAATAGTAGTTGTTGTAGGAAACCATAATCTAGCTTCTTCAAGAGGCCTTCCTTGAACAAGATATATCCTCCCAAGGTCAACGAGATCAAGATAGAATATTCTCTCTTCCACCACCTTGTCACTGCAATTCGGACTTGCAATTTCGACCTTCTTTGTAGCTGCAGAAACCCTAGAACTTCACATGTGAGAAAGCCCAAAAACAAGTTTCTTTGCCTTATTTTTCCTTCTAAATCTTCGGTCCACTTCCTTGTCTCTTTTGGCCTTAGATCAAACCTTTTCAAGAGAGATCGAACTTGTGAGTGAGTGAGTGCCAAATGAGGTCGAATCTGCTCCTTTATATAGCCTTTCCAAGGGGTCAAATTCCCTCCTTTAGGCCAATTTGAAGCTTTTAGGGCCGACTTGTACTTTGGAGGATTCCAAGACTTTCTAGACTCAAAATAAATTATTTTACAAGATATATTTTGCCTGGAAGGGTCTTATAAACATGATGTTGACTCTCTTGACTCGTGACAATAAATCCTTATGACCTAACAAACCCTAGAAGCACGAAGAACATGATTTTACCTAGAAGACCATCAATAAAGAGCATGAAACCCATGCTTTAAAATAATAGCTTTTTCTTTTCTTCTTTTGTTTGTTACATAAGATACATATTTAAATGAGTACAACAACAATTGTGAAGATCGAAACTAGTTACATTTCCAACACACCCAGTGCACATGCCCCCAAACAAGTTGATTGCAATGTGCAAATTAAAGATCTACGAGATGAGGGATTGTTGGTGTTCTCATGAACTCTCGTGCGAGCTATTGGATCATGCGCTCTATAGTGAACTCATGTCCCCGAGTTGGACCCAGATGTTACCCACCAAAATGGGTAACCCACAAGAGAGAACTTTTCTCCTATTGTTGACAAACAGTCGGCCAGCCAGCGGCCCTTGACAAACATCACTAGTTGATGACTTGCAATTATATCTCTACCACTTGCATCAACCATATGCTTCTCACCCATCTGGCAAGAGCACATCGATGAAGGTGGGCTTCTGATCAAAAAGCACTTTAATCATTTCGCAATTGGGTGCTTACACTTGATTATATTTGGGCATTTAATGTGGATTATGGGGTGACCTGGAAGAAAGAGGGTTTTTTACCGTTATCTTATTCCGTCACCTAAAATGGAGAGTTAATATTTGATCATAGTCCAATGGAACCTCACCTAATGGCCCAATGGGTATAGAAGGGGCACTACTTTGGAAGCCTGGATTGAGATAGTGTAGTTTCATTTATCCCTGTGTCATACTTAACACTTACCATCATACATCACAAGCCCTTATCTCACATCCATTCTTTGGGTTCAACTGACCATTGGTTCTTGGGATTTGTCACTCATACATCCACATACCTAGGTAGGGCCCAAAACTTCCCTTAGGAAGTTGATGCAATTAAAAGAAACATAAAAAGCATATCATGGCCACAAAACAAAAACAAAAGAAAGACTATCAAAATGAAAAAAATGGTCGGGACACACACATTAGCGCGTGGGCAAAAGCGTAGCATGAGCTCCAGCGCACTCCTTATGGCCATCACCCGATTATAGCACATGTTGCTCCATTTCATCATCAAAAGGAACCCTTACATGTCCCAATCTCAATGAACAATGAAATGACTCATCCTTAAGAGAAAATACAACTTATATAGCATTCAAAGCATGCTCTAAAACTTGAGCTATGAGTAGTAATACAAAGAAAAATCAAGCAAAAGTAAAAGAGGCACAAGAGCGATCCCAAGTTGGTAACTTATGCATCCACAATTGCTCCCTCCTCACATCTATACACTCAAGATGTAGATCGTCATCAAGTTGGTCTCTTTGACCATGGCACTTGGGCATGAACTCTTCTCCTCTTTGTACCAACATTACTATTCACTAACACCTATCCATTGAAGGGTGGACAAAGGAAATGTTACTTCCCCTTTAGGCGATGGAAACATCTGTGAAAAATATGGTAGTCTATTGGGCCCCTAAGAGGCACCCATTCAACCCCCACTTGAAGGCTATAAAAAGGAGATCATTTCTCTTCATTTGGATACAATCAACTTGATCTCATACATCTCTGATCCAGCAAAATTACAGGAGGCCAAAATTTTAGGAGAAGGTCGAAATTTCAAGAGGTCGAAATTCTAGGGAAGGCCAAAATTTCAGGAGAAGGTCGAAATTTCAAGAGGTCGAAATTCTAGGGAGGGCCAAAATTTCAGGGAATTGGTTTTTGACATGGCATTTGATCATGATTTTGGTCACTGGTTTGGCTATTATTTTGCTATTTGGTATTTATGATGTATTGATGAATCTTGAAACTCTCTCTCTCTCATAAGGAAGAACTTTTTTTGGGGTTTCCCCTTGTGGGTTTTTCCATGGCTATGTGCCTAACATTTTGTCTCTTATCTCTTTGTTACTGCTCTTACATGTTTATTAGTTGATATTTTCTTATGTATAACTGCCTAAATGATATTGAATTTAATGTTATGTGAAACTAATGTTTAAATTGATCATTGAAGAAATTATTAGGTGAGGAAAACTTAATTCTAGCAAGTTCCCTAGAAAATCAACACCTATTAGGGTTGTCCTTTGGCCCCTCCTACCTAGGAAGGAAACACCATTATGAGCTAAAGGCCCTGATTTTGGAAGGAAATCTCCATTTGAGGTGTTAAATAGCCACATTACATTCAAACTTAGTTCACTTAGGGCACCTCCTGCACCCGGGACATTTCGCCACTTTGCACTAGGTTTGATGATTCATCAGAATGACACACCTAGACCCAATATGCCGCTAAGCTGACCTTAACACCATATCAGGGATGGCAACTGATTTAAGGCCCGAATGAGGATGGTCTCACCATTGGAGACTTTGGAGGGCTAGTAGCACCTGGAACGCTAGAAATCCCTCAATGTTGGAGTAGAGATGGACATTATGAGTAGTTGGAGGCCCATGCAGACCCCTTTGTGGTGCCCTAGATGGATTTTGGGACCACAGAGATCCATTGAGGAGAATTTGAGGGTCAATCCTCAAACTTGATTTTTGCATGCCACTACATCACACTTGGCACCTTGTACCACCAATGCATGGCGTTTGGAGCATAAATTATGCATGACGTCAACCCTGGAAGGCTAGCGGCTCACACGTGTGGGATTACTTTTCACTTTTATCAAATGCTAGTGGGTTGGTTTGTAACCCAAGGGTTTCTTATGATTTAGCTAGTATTGTAACTCATCCTCCTCATATAAATAGAGGAGAGGACTTTTCATTTCAATCACCATCACTTGGACTGATTTGACCTATCTTGGAGAACTTCGACCTTCTTGTATCTTTGGAAAGAGGTGATCTATGGAGCATTTCGTTGATTGGAGCTATATTCTTGTCTTTGGAAAAGTTACCTTAGATCAATGATTGGATTGTTTCATGCATATTTTCTTGTAATTAAGCTTTATTGTTAAAAATTTCTGATTTTATGTCTAATGTATGGAATAAATTGATGATCTAGGGTTTTCTATTGCACCATTGTTATTGAAGATAAATTGTATGGAAGCTAGGTCTCATTATAGCATGCATTACTCATGTATTATATGTGAATGGAAATCCCCTTGGTGAACCTTAACTAACTCTCCCAAGTGAATTTTGATCCCTCACAAAGGTAATAGTTAGGGTTTTGTTGCTAGGGCATCAAAGTATCCCTACTCCTATGCTTGAATTAGCTAATATTAAGCATCCATAGACTCCATAACCCAAGGACTAGGTAGTGGCCTTGTCTAGTAGGTGATCAAGTCAACCCTCATCCATAAATCGATTTTCACTTTCTCTCTCTACTTTATTTCAGCCCTTTGGAAGACAAGCGACCCAATTAGGGCTTAGTGCGAAATTGCTTGGAAGGGGAATTTTCTGTGTTGGAAGGATTCAACATCGAGAGTAATATTGGTTCCTTCAAAATCATTCCTCTTGGCTAATCTTTCCATTTTTCTCAATAATTTTCTTGCCCTAGCTGTTTTACCCTAGGAAAATCCTTGGTTTGGTCCAGCTTCAACTTGAGGGCTTCTTGAAGGTTTCATGTGCCATTGTCTTGTTGAAATTCCTTGTTGAAAACCTTTTCTTGGTACCTAGACCTCGGGCCACTCCATTTCACACACTATTAATCAAGCCCTAGGTCAAGCGTGCCCTAGAATGGCCTCTGTAAGAGAAGCGAAGTGTCTCTCCTCATTGCTTGAGCCTTGTACTTAGGTTGTGTTATCCCTTGGAAGCCTATTGTGTCACCTTATATTTTTAAGCCTAGGATATCTCTTGTATGTGACCTATATACCGAGACTCCTCCCATTGGTGAAAATCCATAAAGAGTAGGGGATAGTAGCTATGGTGACAGTGGGCTACTACCTTATTGTTGTCACTTGGTCTGGTCATTGCCTTGTAGGGTACCCATCCACAAGGCCTGCTAGATTTTGCAGCAACGGCCATAAGATGTTATCCACAATACCACAATTACAATTAGCATGAGAGAATCCATGATACCATGATTACAGTCAGCATAACAACAATTACAACAAGAATTTGGATTGAACTGCAAAGAGATGAATTGGGAAGAGAGCAAAAGGCGGAGCTCTGCAAGTCAGACCAACATTCTTGCATCAAAACAACCTGAGTGAAGAGATGCAATGGGAGAGAAGTAACAAGTCTCAAATCTAACAAATGCATAGAATCGTGGAGTTATGCCAGAAATACCTAACGAACAGAGACCTGAGAGGGCACACAGAGGGGAGTTATAAGTAAGTGGGGCAGACATATGGTCTGGGCACGAGCAAAAAACATAAGGCCTAAATGCTCAACTTTGATACCATGTCAAGTTGAGGAATAACTCCAAACTTGGCATATCCACCTACATGAATTGGTATTTAACAAATTGGAAATGACCTTTGGTGTCATCTTCCAAGGTTTGAATGACTCTTGCTATCCACTTATGACTGTTCATATATCATCTATTTACAATTTATTTACAAACACAAAATCCTGAAGGATTATGTGGCCAATAGTGAAAAAATGAGAAATATCAACAATATGAGGAAAAGCACCTGTGGCAAAATATGGCAAAATATCTGAACTGTCAACATGGATTAGCTTTTCATATCTTAAAGAGGAACAGCATTCAATATGGGAGTTTTCTACTTAATTTCAACTCTTCAAATGTTAAATTCCATGGAATGCCTTCTACTTTCCTATGACAGATGGATATGACATTTATTGGTCTCTGGTACAACTTCCATCCTACTATATGGTAGCTTACTTCCTGGAAGCATGCCTGTTATGAATATAATTATATAAAAATAATATAAATATATATATATATATAAATAATAATAATGAATAGTTAATTAAATAGGAATTAATTAATGAAAAGGTATGTCCCTAAGGACATGACCATTTGTGAAGGGATACCTGCCTAGGTATATAAACAGGCCCTCACCCTCATTTGTAACCATCTCATATCAATTCTTTTATACACTATTCAATATCATATTTGTATTCTCAATGGAGGTCTTCAATTTTTGAGTGTTCTAAACATTCTGCTGTGTAAATGAACTTTGTTTGTAACAATTCCCTTATATAGATGGCACAACTCCACTCAAATTAATTTCTACTTACCTTCATGTCTACACTCCAAAAAATTTATTTTGATTAATTACCAAATGATGCAAGGCATCAGGTGACTTTAAATCAAACGCCTTTAGTTGGTCCATACCCAATAAATGAACAGCTCTAAAATCCATGCTCACCATCTCCATGTTTTCCAGAAACTCTGTCTCATCGTCATCAAGTGCTTTTGGAGGCCCTGAAAAGACATGCATCATCAGAATTGTTGTGAAAATTAGTTAGGCATTCAGAAATATGCATTACAAGCAATAGAATTGAGAATTTCTTTCAGCATCCATTTAATTTCCATGGAAATAAACTTTTGATGTTAAATTCACGTATAAACAGCTTAGAAATCTTCGACATTCAAGATTTCAGTAAACTGTGCTCCTAGACCTCAAAAGAACAAGTGTTGACAACCCCTATGGCTCCCCCAAAGTGCTAGCGGAGCGCAGGTATAGATTTTGGCATGGAGCTGTCCAAATGTGATAGCATAGTGAATTTGTTTCTTTGTTGGTGTTATGGCCAGAAAATATATAACCCTATATAACAAATCAACTTACGCTTGCACAAGAAGAAAAAGGAAACACCATTAACTCTTTCAAACACAAGTCAATAGCATGGGAGGAATTATAATGGTTTGATGACAAGCTATCATGATCCCTAATGAATAGGTCTAAACCTAATGGCAGAAAGTAGTCTCAAGTGGTGAGAAAAGGACACAAACGCTATGGAAAATAAAGTATTGGCAGGGAGCATGTGTAGGGTGTAAATCAGTAACAGTTCGCATCACCACAATTAAGTAACTAACTTACTATAAATCCAACGTTTGCATAGCATAACTCAATGAGTTTTGGAGTGTGGGAACCTTAACAAGAATGGAAAAAAAAAAATTGCAAGATGGAGAATATCTCTGTGAGGTTTACAAACTTGTCAGCTTTGGTCTAAAGGTTGCACAAAATCTGTTTTATGGCTATCCAGGAGGTCAATATTGATATCTGTGTTTGAAAACAATGATGAAGCTCACCACCAACTCCTTTATCTAGATACACTTCTATTATCAGATAGAATCAAAAGTACTCACAGTAATTCAGTGAAATTGTCTAGCCAGATGAACAACCACAAGGCAAATCTACTGATTCAAATAAGAAAAATGCATGCAACTGTCTGGTAAACAGGAGCTAGCCCTGTCTGGTAAACTTACTATGCTTGAATCGCTCATTGAATTCTGCTTCTTGTTTGTCTTTATTCTCCTTTAAAATCTGCAGTGATGACCAGAGAATAAATTAGAAAATTGCCAACCACACCCTACCAGGGCTTCATTAGCACAATGCAAACTAGAAATTCAACAAATATTGCTCATTGTAGTTTACACTTTAAATCAATGTTACCAGACTCGGAATCGGCAATAAATCGGCAAGGCAAAAGAGCGAAGAGTTTTAATCGGATCGGGAAAAAATCGGCAAAAAATCGTTGAATTCATTAAATAAAAATATACACATATATTGAATTAAAAAAACCATTTTTCGTTAATATTGGGTAAAGGTATGTCCAAACAATGCATAATATCAATAGATGTCCAAAATATCATGAATAAATAAGTATCTCATATGTGTTATGAGTCCACACATGATCCGATTCCGAGTCTGGTAACATTGGATTGAAAAAGGAAAAACTTAGGCAGGTAACATCATAGTTATTAAAATATATATATATATATATATATATATTTTAATAACTATGATGTTACCTGCCTAAGTTTTTCCTTTTTCAAAATTCAATCAAATTTTTGATCAATTTAAATATATAAAAAATGGTAAATATAATAAAAATCGATTTTACAATTAAAAATAAAATATAATATCAAAAATTAAAGAAAAATATTTATAATTTAAAACCATATACATAGTTTCTATAGTTCACTCTAAGTTCTTATTTTTCCAAAGCAATGCTTTGAGCACAGCCGCCACATCAGGGCTACAAAGCCCGATGTAGCAGTGAGCTCTGTCGGTGGGCATATGCATCGTATACTCTCATTTCACTGTCGGTTGTCGTCTTTATTGTATATCGTGTTGGTTTTGTTTTTGTCCTACATTTTACCATACCGCGATATTCCACAGGGTAGTAAAAACCCTAAACTCCATCGTTTGACTCGTTTTCGATGTTTTTTGTGATACCATGGTTCTTCTCTGTTCGGCTCTGTAAGTTCACCTGTGTTTCTCCATACATGGGCCCAGGTTCCTGCTATACAAGGCCTTTGGTATAGTCAGTGCAGAAAAGTTCTTGTTATCAATTTACAATAATAACCATCCCCGTTATCAATATCCACAACTCGGTAAAAGAAAAATCTCCCGACCGTTGCTGACGGAAGTGAAACGAAAATGAAAATAAACGGTGAAATCAATTTCCGTCAATACTGTTCGCCTTAATTGGCATCTTGGAGGTCAGGAAAGTTGCTCTAACAGTGCGTCTGCGATTGTAGTTGTCCCTCGGTGATATTGCAGAGCATCAGGGAAGACCCTCCCTCTCTGCCTCTGCTCAACATTCTCTTCAGTGAATGGAGCGCAGTCTGCGATCCACTGTGCACGCACGCCTGTTTTTCGCTCAAGAAACTTTCAGGCCTCACAACCATATCAATACTTCATATGTGGTAGGCTCTGCGGCTTCGAATGCTGCTCTGTGGCGCTGCGGTGTTTCAAGTCGGAACTTTTTGCCGCCGAGCCGAGTTTCAAGTCGGAACTTTTTGTCGCTGAGCCGATTCATACTCGCGATTAATCGCCAGAATCGGCGATTCCTGTTTCACTGCTTTAAATAGTGAGATGCTATCCAATACAAGAAATAGTGACTCTAGATCCACTCAACTTGTACATCCTCCCCTCCCACCCACCTCCCGATTCTCTCCATATTCAGAGTTGGCTTTCCAGGATCTAGCTTAGAATCCTATTTTACTTTCTGCATCTTGCTTTCATATAGGAGCCATTTTAGTGCCCCCGCTTTGTATGGACATCAATCATGACCCAGCCAGAAGGAAAATCTGTCACACCCTATCTTCATGAAATTTGAAATGCCTAACAGAAAGATGCCCACAATTAGATTTAAATTCTGAGGCATCCAATGAGCGAGAATTTTGCAACACGGAGGAAAAAACATAGTTCTATAAGAGAAATTTAAGAGAAAACATGAGAGAAGTGTTAACGGAAAAAGAAATAAAAAGGACAGCAGAAGAAACTGCATACAAGTAAATGAAAAATTAAGAAGACAACTGCCATAAACAACCACAAATAGCATCATCCACTTGCAGGAAGACATTTTAAATGGTCCCTAGATTGCAAGTTCTTCAACAGAAGCAATTTTGGTATATGGTTGAAAAAAAGAGCCGTGTCTCTGATTTCAAGCTCATAAAAGTATAGGCTTCCTCATGAGTGATAGAATCTACCCATCGTCTCTCAAAAATTCAAAGGAAACTGTTGCTCATAACCACATGGATGAAACCATAAAGACCTCCTTCGCAAGACATCATGCAAGTTCACAGGAGCCTACTAACAAGACTATGGTGCTGTTGGGATAAATATGTTTTTTGGCTTGGCTTCAGTGACAATGACTCAGCTCCAGTTACAATGACACTTTGTCACCTACTATTGATAACCTTGGAAAATGAAAGCAGAGAAACAGGTAAAACTTAAAAGCAGAAATCAAAGGATACGCACAAAAAAAGGCTGAATAACACATTGTCTGAATTTCTAGAGACAGTAAGTCGCACTTTTGAAGACACCATGGCTAGAAACATCTATAAGTTTCGAAGTGACAAGAACAATACATTGCAAGAAGGAAACTTCAGTCATCAATAGACTGGTGAACACACTGGGTTATCTAAGCTTAAGTCACCTATTAGTCAATTGGCATGCATTGATCACGCAAGAATTGTACCCTACACACTAAGTTGTATGCCTCATCCATACACATTGCAAGCACAGTGTGTGCAATCCTTTTATTCCATTGACTAAAATCTTAAGTACATTACATGAGTTTTAACCCCAATTATCTACTACCATGACAAAGCCACTCTCACTACTCAACAACCTAAAAGGCTAAAGCTAATCAATTTATCGCTATTCCTAACCTACGAAAAAGGGGTTTCTATTACCCCAAAAACAACATAAATGCTCAGTTGGCCACTCTATGTCAACAACCCCATAGCAGTACACCCCGTTTTTTCGCAAAAGGAATCTATCGTGTTCAAATGTTCGTGTCTCAAATTTCATCATCAGTCGGCAGTTTTACAAAGATGTCAACCCATTTTGCATATATATAACGTAAATAATCCTAGTATGACCACGTTTGTATGTAACAGCCTAGGAAAACCTATTGTTTTGGTGATGATTTCCATTTTATGACGTTTTTTGTCTCACTGATTTATCTGTCTTTAGACACAACTAATCGGCAGAGTTTTTCCCTCCACCCTCACTCCAATGCTAGGGTGGATTTTGTCGTCGAGATCTTAGGCGAATCCTAGTGTTTTAGATCGAGTCTTTGTAAAAGTGACGTGGGAATAATTTTAGCTCATTGGCTAAATTATTTTATTACAAGTCACTTGATCTACTAGATTATATTTTTTGTATCGCAGAATGGGCAAATGTTGAAGGTCTATAACAAACGGGTTTTATCTCTTCATGTATTAAAATATAAAATCTTCATGTAAAAAAATATTTTAGTGCATGGTCCCTCATATTTAGACACCATGGCTAAATTATTTGAGGGTTGGAAAAATTATTAAGCCCTTCATGTGTCAATTAATTAAATTTTATGGCAAAAACAAATTAAAATCCTAAGCCAGAAATTTAATTAATTTTGTGTCCTAGGAAAAATTAAGTCTCCAAATTAAAAAATTCGTGGATCCGAGAGAAATTAATTTTTGGAGGTCCCCGGCCAAGGGAATATTGAAAATTTCAAGAGATTTTGGATTCTTGGGCCTTGGTAGTTAAGTCAAAGTCAATTTTTTGAGGAAATCAACTCAAAATAATTAATTTTGAGTTGATTAAAATTCAATTAAATGAAAAATTCGAATTTCCTCAAAAAAATAAAATAATTTCGACGGAGGAGATTAAAAGATATTTATTTTTTTTTAACAATCGAGATTACTTTCACGAGGATTAAACCAACTAGCCGTTGGAGAATTAATCTATAAATTAGAGGTCATTTGTCATTTGAAAGCATCCGATCTTTTGATAGTTTACTAGCTCTTGAAGTTCTTGTAAACTTTTATAGAATAATACAACGCAAAGTCTTTGGGATTTTACTTGATGGCAGTGTTCCTCTCTGGTTTATGGTAACGTGTGTTTAATTTTTTGTTGAGCTCATTTATAAGTTGTTGTTTAATAACTCTTGTAGATCAATTTATTGCACAGGTATCTTGTTTAAATTGTTGGGTTTTAAGATAGCATTAAAATTTTCACTCGATTGGCATGTATCTCTAATCTTTGAAGATTTAATCGTTATTTTATACCTTTATTAATTTGACGGCTTACATTTTAAGTGTGCAGAAGTCATCTTTATTCAAAAATTTTGGGCGTTTGGGGAAGTCCTCTGTTGGACCAGCCAACTCCCGAAACTTAAGATCTGGAGAGCCTTCCAGATTAAAACTCCGAGATTATCTAACGAAATATATTTTGCAGGAATTGTCTGAGCTAGTAACTAAAATTTTAAAAATTATTTATCTTCAAAAAATTGTGTTAAATAACTAAATCTGGGCTAGAAAGAGCCTTAAATCTATAGATCTAGGAGCGGAATTGGACTCATACTCCCCAGATCTGATGTAAATTATTTGTATAGATCTGTTATTTACTTGCATAGATCTGAAATTTTGTAACATAATTTTGAATTTTAACACTTGGGTTTTAGGGAATTTCTCTATTTTTGTACATATTGGGTATTGGGTTTTTCTCTTTTCACTTGTGCAGAAATAGATCTGAGAAATCAGCCAAAAAAACTATCGGACCTGAGCCAGATTTAGACCTTGGAAGGCAACATCTGGGCTCAAAGATTGTTTGCAGGAATAGATATGAGAAATCGACCAAGCAAATCTTCAAATCTGAGCTAATCTAGACTCTGGAGGGCAAGATCTAGCTCAAACATTTGTTTGCATGGAAGAAAGGATAAGATCTTTCATTAAAGGCTTCAGATCTGAGATTATTTGAGGAAAATTTTGGCTTTTAAGATAGATCTAGGCCATGGAGGGCAATATCTAGTTTCCAAAATTTTTACAGGACCAGCCATTGAAGATTTTGCAACAAATCTAAAGATCTGAAGCAAAATAATTTTTTTTAGAACAAGGGTCTCAAGTTTTGGGGCTCCTGATCCCAGATCAACCTTCTCCTAACCAAACACTAGCCCTATTGGGGCCTAGTGCTAGCCCTAGATTCCCTTTACTACATTTCTAATCTGAATATTTAAATTTTCTGAAACTGATCATTGTTGGTTTTTTGCAAAAAAAATGGTTAAAATTTGTGTTTCAGGTATTGAAATTTTTTTGGCAACTTGGGCAAGTGATCTTCAAAGTCTAGGGCCTAAGGGTTTGACCTTTAAACCATCTCTTTCCTCACTGTTTGCTACAACAGTCATATACCTTCTAATAGTGTTGAAAAACACATCTAAGTGGTTTGAAATTAACTGAAAAAATTGTTAAATAAATTAATAAGTCACTTTTGTTTGATGGGTATCAAAAATTTGGCCTAGATCTCCATTTTTGGTGACTATTTTCACAATGGCAAAATTTCATGTGGGTTAGCCTAAAATCAGTTCCTAAGTTGTCTAATACATTAAGGAATTAATTTCTTGAATTGGGCATCCATCATTAAGCCTATTTCATATTTTAATTGCTTACGGTAATAAGTATATCAAATCTAATATAATTTTGGAAATCACATCTGTTAATTTTAGGTATGTTCTATGCTTAGAGCAATTTATTTCAATTTTCACAGTTAGCTCAATATCTTTCCCAGATTAGCAATCACATCAGCATAATACTAAATTGCAGATAGAACATAAACATAAATCGCAGAAGACAAGCCAAGACAAGAGGACACAAGATGTGGCGCTAGGCAGGGACAAACCCCAATGTAGGGAAACCCTTGATCAATTCTTCTTATATGTTCTTCAATAGTTCCGCAGAGAGAGCGAGAGATAGTACATATACAACAGAAGTCAACACTTTGACTTATCTAAATAAGAGCATAGATCATCTCTAAGAAGATGATACATGAGGTAGTTGAACTCAATTGAAGACATGCTACTTCAACTGATTCTCCAAGGTGACTCCATCACCATGTTGCACCTATCATTTTGTTGCACCTCATCATCATGTTGCACCTCACTGTGCTGCACCATGCTGCACCCATCATCACTATGCTGCATCTCATCATGCTTCACTAATCATGACTGTACCCATCACTGTACTGTTGCACTACGTTGAGCTCTTCATTGCACTATGTTGCACCCAAATGCATGTTGCAATACCTCATCATCTTATTGCTGCAATACCTTATCATCCTGCTGCTGTATGCATTTTCGTTGTTGCTATATGTCCATCATTACCATGTTGTCTCATTGTTGCTCCAATGTCCAACATCATTGATCTACACCCTACCACACCATCATATGTTGCACTATACATCATGCTACGCATTGATGCTCCTATGTGCACTATGTTGCACTGTACAACATGTACTCATAGCTGCTCCTATGTGCACTATACAACCTTCTATGCTACCCCAAGTCTGTATAGGATTAGGGCTGACTGCATCAAAACTTTGACCCAACACACTGCTGCAATACTGTTGTATTGTTGTTCCTAGTTAGGGCATGAGCACGCTGCAACAATCCTTATCAACCCACACAGACAGCCTCCAAATAACTGCGGCCTAGTCAAGGTAAAGTGTTGCCTCCATATGCTATTGTTCTCGGCATATGGCAACCTCTCAAGCCTACACGCAGCCCTGTTTTGGAGTGGCTAGGCCTGCGGCCCACCACAGATCTCTATAGCACCCTAACAATCATACCTTACCTCTTTTTGCCCTCACAAACCTGCGTGCTCCCTTCTTCAAACTCGGCTTGGTTGTAGCATAGAACAACCCTCCACACAGTCACCAAGAGGCTCCAACAGTCCTAAGACACCCACATTGTCCCTACCTTCTTTGCTGGTTAAGGCATCCTTTAGACAGCGAGTTAGGGAGCATCTTTACTACGGTTAGGGTATCTCTCTTCGAGCGTCTAAGTGCTTTTTCGATCCTCCACACTACCTGCCTAATCAGCATCAAAATAATCATGCAGCTTCACATTTCCGGCAGTGTATCTCAATCCATGAAAGATTGTGCCTTGAAGATATCTCAAAAGATTCTCGGCACCAATCCAGTGAGGCTCAACCATATATGAGCTCAACATGCTAACTGCAAAACATATATCCAAACGGGAGTTCACCAAGAACATCAATGCTAGTATGAGTTTGTGAAACTCAAAGGCATTTCTCAAATCAGGTCTGGTATCCCTACCACATAACTTTTGAAAGTTAAGATCCATCGAGGTAGCCATGGGCTTGTAGTTCACCATTCCAAAGCCAAAATATAACTGCTTCTTACTTTTGCAAATGAGAGGGTTTGCACCTGTCAGAAAGAGGTCATCCTCATAAGGTGCCAGTATGAGAGGTCTATCATCCACAACCTTCAAGCAATGGCTTGGATCGGCTTCACTCCTAGTGAATCTCAACTTCATCAGACAGTTATCAATCCTTTCATATTAAGCCTGGGGGTTTTGCTTCAAGCCATAGAGGGCTTTCTTCCACCTACATACATGAGATTCTCGATCATGAATCTCAAACCCCTCGGGTTGTTCCAAACCTGTGGACCTGTTTTATGGGGGGAATGGTCCCCTTGTAAGTTTTTCCTTCGGTACATCTCGGACATGTACCTTCATGCTCTTCTTGAATTCAGGCATCCTTGTCACCATCTGACTAACATCGAGTAGGGTGCCATAACAAGTAGACCTCCGGTGCTATAGATGAAATGTGTCAACTGACATGGTCCCCAATGGACTTCCTGCAACTTGATACAAATTGCCAACCCTGAACCCATGAGAAAAGCATCTTTGAAAATTCTATTTTCAAACACGTACCTTTCCATCGATGAATGCTACCTTGAAACCTTTGACTTCCATTGCCGAAATGGACACTAGGTTCTTCTTGCGATCAGGTACATAAACGAGATTCTTGTAAATGAATCGAGTTACCCTCATTCAATTGAGGAGTAACATTCCCTACACCCTTTTCGGGATGGGTGACATTGACTCCAAGTATAATCCCATGATTGTTTCCATCTATACCAAATTAGATAGAGCACCCTTCTATCCGATGAAGTGCCTAGATGCACTACAATCAATAAGCCAGATTCCCAAAGAGTCTGGAGCGGAGGGCCAATATAAGATAATGCTTCTTTATCTTATTAGAAACAACATTTGATTCTTCATACCTGGGGATCCTTGCTTTCTTTGAAGAGTCGGCTATTTTCTTGATGACCTGCATTACCTGTCATTCCTCTGATCATTGAAGATGTCCCTGGAATGATTGTTATCTTCATCAAGTGATGTGTCCCTACCATTCGGACACTCCTTAGCATAATGGTCTATTACAAACAAGGCATCTGCCTTTCCTTCCACCCTTAGATCCGGACTTCCCATTGAAGTGATCTTTAAGTAGGCCATCAGAAGCTTCCGCTACGCCATTCTGATAATATTCTCTGCTTCAACTTCACCCTTGGTGAATTTGAAGAGGGATGAGGAATCCATTGAGCCTTTTGTCCTTTCCCAACTATCTTTGGTGATTGCTCTTTCACTCTTGCTTGGGCTTTGTCTTCACCTCACCTCTGATACCATGTTAATTTTAGATATGTTCTATGCTTAGAGCAATTTATTTCAATTTTCACAGTTAACTCAATATCTTTTCCAAATTAGCAATCACATCAGCATAATAGTAAATTGCATATAGAACATAAACATAAATCGCAGAAGACAAGCCAAGACAAGAGGACACAAGATGTGGCACTAGGCAAGGACAAACCCCAATGTGGGGAAACCCTTGATCAATTTTTCTTATATGTTCTTCAATAGTTCAATAGAGAGAGAGAGATAGTACATATACAATAGAAGCCAACACTTTGACTTATCTAAATAAGAGCATAGATAATCTCTAAGAAGATGATACATGAGGTAGCTGAACTCAGTTGAAGACATGTTGCTTCAACTCATTCTCCAAGGTGACTCCATCACCATGCTGCACCTATCATTATATTGCACCTCATCATCATGCTGCACCCATCATCACTATGTTGCATCTCATCATGCTTCACTAATCATGACTGTACCCATCACTGTACTGTTGCACTATGCTGAGCTCTTCATTGTACTATGTTGCACCCAAATGCATGTTGCAATACCTCATCATCCTACTACTGCAATACCTCATCATCCTGTTGTTGTATGCATTTTCGTTGTTGCTATATGTCCATCATTACAATGTTGTCCCATTGCTGCTCCAATGTCCAGCGACACTAATCTACACCATGCTGCACCATCATATGTTGCATTGTACATCATGCTATGCATTGCTGCTCCTATGTGCATTATGTTGCACTATACAACATGTACTCATAGTTGATCCTATGTGCACTATACATCCTGCTATGCTACCCCAAGTCTGTATAGGATTAGGGTTGACTGCATCAAAACTTTGACCCAACACGTTGCTACAATATTGTTGTACTGTTGTTCCTGGTTAGGGCATGAGCACGCTGCAACGATCCTTATCAACACACACAGACAGCGTCCAAATAACTGCGGCCTAGTCAAGGTAAAGTGCTGCCTCCATATGTTGTTGTTCTGGGCATATGGCAACCTCTCAAGCCTACACGCAACCCTGTTATGGAGTGGCTAGGCCTGCGGCCTACCACATATCTCTGCGGCACCCTAACAAACCTCCAAAACAGTCATACCTTACCTCTTTCTGCCCTCACAGACCTGCGTGCTCCTTTCTTCAAACTCGGCTTGGTTGTAGCATAGAACAACCCTCCACACAGTCACCAAGAGGCTCCAACAGCCCTCAAACACCCACGTTGTCCCTACCTTCTTTGCTGGTTAGGGCATCCTTTAGACAGCGAGTTAGGGAGCCTCTTTACTGCGGTTAGGGAATCTCTTTTCTAGCATCTAAGGGTTGTCTCAAATAGAGTATAGATTAGGGCATCTAGCGTATGATAAGATTGCGTTTAGGGACAGTTGTTAGGCCTCCTTCACCGTGCTAGATCTCCCTTTGAACTGCGGCCAAACCTTCACAAGACCTGCGGCTAGGGCATCCTTCTTTTACTGCGAATAGGGTCTCCTTCTAGACCTGCGTTTAGGGCTTCCTCCTCTTAGACTTCTCTTCCACTAAAACCCAAAACAAGTGGAGAGAAATCAAGAGTGAAGTGTGTGCACAAATGACTATCAAGTCACCTCCTTTTATACTAAAATGTTGAGCACACATGGGAGTTATTTGGTTGCTGGCCGACCTTGACGAATTGTCCCATAACACAAATAAATTCGTATCTTCATGAATACTTATCGGAATCAAATGATCTTTAGATAAATCCTACACCTCTCGATGAGAGGGATCCAAGAAAAATATTAGCTACCATAAATAGGATGACCCACATGGAGTTTGGCTCTAGTTGCCAATTTTAACGACACCATAACAGGCTGAAATTTTTTATAATTCATGTGGGCAAGTTTGGAAAATTTTCGCTAAATTTTGGGCATAAAGATAGCATTGATGGCTTACTGCTTTCATTGTCATATTGTTGTTGTCATAACATTTGTTTGTTGATGTCCTAAAGTTTTTTTTACTGCTATCCTAAAAAACAATTTCTGAAAATTAAGTGCTCTAACATCATTGTGAAGGTCACTGTCACAAGTTTTTAGAGGACTGATATTTTTGTTTGCAGCAAGCACTTCTTTGTTGTCATAATTTTTTCTTTTTGTGCTCTTATTGTCTCTGAAAACATAACTGCTGTCATAGATATCATCTCCAAAAATAAGTCTTTTTGTTTCATTTGTAAGGGCAGTTGTTTGCATATATTACATCAACAAATTTTAGTGGTTTTTTGGGTCTTGGATTTCGAGTCTAAGTGTCTGTTGTCTTTTGATTTCCTACTTCAAAATAACATATATAAGCTTTCTACCATAAAGAACATTTAAGTTGGGAATAGTCAATATTTATCTTCCTAAAGCATTTCTTGTGCCTTGACTTGTGAATGGTAATTGCATTGAAATATAATTCTCTTTGAGCTAAGTAGCATTGAAGTTGATTTACTCCATTTGTATAATATTAAGAGATCTAAAGATAATTGAATGGTTTGAATCTAATTGTCATCGGCATTATCTTGGAAGAATCCTAATTGTCTAAAGGGAGCGTTGATAATCTTATTGAAGGATTGTCGTTGAAGCATAAATTGGATAAATGTTCTAGTTCTCTTTGTTGACATTAATATCATTATTGGCTTGTGGTTATTATAAATTTTTGGCATATTAGTGATCTTTCTTTAAGAGCATATATCTTGTGGTCATTTTGGTTATCTTGTGTGTGTTATTGGCACTTGAAATATTTGGCACTTTGTCTTGTATAAGACCGTCTCTTTATTTCATTAAGTACTCTTGTCATAAAGTTAATCATTACTAAGTACTTGAGCCTTAAACGATCTTACCTCAAGACTACTCACTCATCCCTTTGTTAATCGCATCTTGCATCTCTTTTCATCATAATAACATTTTTCTTCCCAGCAGTTGTCCATCTTTTACTTGGTCCTAAATTTTCTAGCAAGATAATTGATTGCATAAGGCACTGGTATCAATCATTTAAATCTAATCGAATCCTATAAGTCTTGCTAAATATAAACAAGTACTTGGTCGCTTGACTGTGTCTCCCGAACTGGTTGGTTCCCAACTAGTTCTTCTTCATTCCATTTCCGTAGGGTCTACCCCCCTTAGCATGCTATTGGGAGATAGCTTAAATGGAGAGATTGGGGATCAAGGTGACAGCCCCCGATCTGAGTCGTTGTTGCGGTGCCTAGACATTCTGTGCGACAACGCGCTCCATTAAAATTACCATTATTATTTTACACCTGTATCTTTTCCAATATATGCTACTGTGACCTCCTTGTGTATGATGGACATTCATTCTCTTGAGCATATAAGAAAAATCCTAGAAAAGGCTTCAAAATAAATCCCAATTCATCATACTCTAAATTTGCCCAAATGTCTAGAAATTAATTCCAAATAGTATACTCCAAATAACAGAGTTAACGTTTGGTCCATAGCAAAGATTGAGCAATGTCCAAAATTCAGAAAACTTGTTTGGAAGTTACAATTCTGAAATCCTCAGAAACAAAACTATCAAGTGAGCTTAAGCACTCAAAAAACACCCCCTTTACTCTTGTCCTTAAAGCCACATGCAGAGAGGTGTGCACCAATTTTCTTCCCTATTACCCACCAAAAAGTGGGTAAACCCACAGGAGAAAAAATTTCTCCTTCTTTGGATACCCAACTAGCCAACAGCCCTGCATTTGCCCAATACATGATGACGTGCTATATTCCTCAACCATTTGCAACAATCATGCACCTCTCACCATCCAACATTCCTCTTGAAGGAACATGGGTCAAGATTTGGCAGGTACTTTAACCATTTTGCAATCATGTGCTTTTACTTAATGTCTTGGGCATTCTAGAATGGACTAAGGGATGATCTGGATGATTGACCAATCTTGAATATAAAACTGTTCTCTCACCTCACCAAAGAGGTTAGTCTTTTACCCTAGTCTAGTGGGACCTCCTTTGAGGCCTTAGGGTTATAGGAGGGGCACTACTTGGGAGACTTGGATTGATGTAGCATGTCCATAACTTTTCCATACTTGCCACTTTACAATATTCCCTAGATTTTATATCCATCCTTTGGGTTTGTTGTCGTTGGTTCATTGGGATTGGCACCCTCATATCCCCATCCCTAAGTTTGGGACGGAAACTTTGCCCTCAAGGTTGATGCTGCTAAAAGAAAGGAAAAAGCATAATATCACCACAACGAAAGAAAAACAAAGGTAAAATGCGAAAGAAGGTTGGGACATTAATTAGCACGTGGGCAAAAGCCTAACATGAGCTCTACCCCCCTCATTAGCCATCACTCAATTCTTGAGCACTTGATGCTCCATCACATAATAAAGAATCCCTTGTATGTCCCAACCCTGGTGAGAAAGGAATTGACTCACCATTAAGGGGTAAATAAATGCTAAATCATTAAAAGCAAGCTTGACACCTAAGCTCTTTATCAAAGCATTATAAGTAAAAGGTGCACCAGAGGGGTCGTATTAATTTTAGATAAGAATGGTATGTTCTATGTTTGCAACAATTACTTCAATGTCCTTTTATTAGCCCAATGATAATTTCCACTTATTTTCCAATAGCAATCACATAAACCATTAATCACATTGACAGTAATTGTATATATAACATAAACAATAAATGCAGAAGACAAGTCAAGACAAGAGAACACCAGAAATTGGCTAATGCCAGGGAAAAACCCCAAGATGGGGAAAGCCCTTTGATCAACTCTTCTTATTATAAATATCAAATATTCAGTAGAGAGAGAGAGTACAATAAAGTCAAAATTGACTTGCCAATAGATGATCAAAACCATTGTCCAAAACAACCCAGTCAAATTTGTGATTTTTCCCTTAGTCAACAGCAATCAAACAGCAACAGTGTGTGCCCTAACCAGTCAACAGTCAAGGTCAAAACAGTCCTTAGCAACTCAGTCAAAGGAGAGAGGAACTTGACCTCTCTTACTGGTCAAAGTCCGCGAAAAACAGTCAACAAATCTGAAATCAAAGTTGGTCAACCTAAGTCCACCTTGGGGTCAAAGTTCCCAAAAATTCTCGGTTTTTGTGTCAATCATTGCGGTCTACCCAAGAAAAAAAAATCCCACAAAAATCGCAGTCAAAGGAGATCAAATAGTCCTTAGTCAACGCCCAGAAACAGTGCTACAATTCGGCCCAATCAAAAAGTCACTTTTTCCCTTCGCACATGTGAGAGAGATCCTGCAATTCTGAGTTGTGCAATTCTAAGTTGTATGAACCAATAGGAGAAGAGAGAAGATATGTTGTGTTATGATGAGATGCCAAACGAGGTTTGAGATCGCCCTTATTTATACAAGTCGTTGAGGGTCAAAAGACATGACGCTTGGGCTTCATGAGCCTACATGATGGTGTGGCCGACCTTGACAATTTGCACATTTGTGGGCTTCACTTCAAAAACATATTTCCCCTTCTCCAAATTTAGTGATCTTTAGGTTGATTTTGGTCATCTCGAAAAGAGGAATTCAATGCAATATTTATCTCCATCAAGAGTTGTCCAAAGTGAAATTTGGCCCTAGTTTCCAACTTTAACAAGTGGAAAAAGCAGGCCAAGGAAAGTGTTACTAACAATGTTCATATACACAGCAGAATATTCAGAATATCTAAAATATAAGAATGTCCATCATGGAACAACTAATATATTTATATAAGAATGTTTGAATACAAGTGATATGAGATATGATTGTTACAAAGGAGGGTCGCTTATATACCTAGGGAGGTGCCCCTTCTTGAACAGTCATGTCCTTAGAGACATGCCTCTCTAGTATACTAATCATTATTAATATTTAATTATTAATTATTTATATTCATAACAAAAAGGAGTAACTCATGCCTCCACAATTGCTCCCTCCTTACATTTATACACTCAGGATGATGGACCTCTGTTAGCCGATCCCATGACCAAAGCACATTGCCTTGAAGTCTTTCCCATCCATTGCCATTACTATCACAAACACCTATGCATTGAAAGGTTGACCTATGACATGTCATCTCCCCTTAGGGGCTAGAAACACCTAATAGGGTTGACTAATCTAGGTGGATATTAGAGGCCACCTACCTATTCCACTTGGTCCCCCACCATTGTTTCTTCCAGTTTTTCAGTTTCCTTATTTGTAGCACAATTTTAAATTTTTCGCAGTTTTTTGAGTCCTAAACTTCTGGGGCTGTTTTGAGGCCCTAAACGACGTTTTTTGGGAAACCGGGGACCAACATGGGTCTTAGACCGATGTTGGTCATTCAAAAATTGTAGTCCTCGGATAGATCTTTCTAAGGAGGTATTGTGCACGTCAAACAAAGATCGTATGCCAAAGTTATGACCCCAGGAAGTTGATGTACCAATTTACCCAAACGGGTCTCATAGTTTGGCACTTCATCTCCTAGGGTTAAGTTTTTGGATGTTTAGGGTTTTCCATTGTTTCTCAATAATAAATAGGCCTTTGAGCCTCATTGTAACACAATTCAGAGGCATGTAGCCGCCACATCTCTTCTTAGAGATAAGCTACCATTGCCCGAGCTAGTCTTATTTCCATTCTGTTTGTAAGCATATTTCAGTATTTGATATTAATGAAATGAAGTGTTATTTCTACTGCATCTTTGTATTTATGGTTGTATCTGTAATTTGTTGCCTACCTGTTTAAATACGAATCAGTGGTATTAGATGGGTCTGCTCTTTCTCTGTTTTTCTTTGGATGTCCCCAACGAGGTTGGGATATAAGGAGTTAGGGCTCGATCTGGTTGAACCTTTGCAAGATCAGCCGTGCAAACCCTGACGGCCGCCCATGGGGGAAGAAAAGAAAGACAAGGAGGGTAGGAGATCCTATCAAAATATTGCTCGAGGAGGCCCTCAAGAAACAAAGGAACGAGATGATGGATAACTTTGCCCAAATCCTTCAACGGTTTCCCATCAGTGATGCATCCACATCCAGCAGCCACTTTGAAGGCTCCACTACTTTTAAGGTACAAGTAAACTTTGACATTCTCACATTTGAGGGACAAATAGATGCAGACGCCGTAGGTAAATGGTTAAATCAGCTAGAAGGATATTTTTTTGTTCATGATTTTTCCAGCCAAGAAAGGATTACTTTTGCTCTTCTCAAAGCCGCCCCCCACATCAAGGATTGGTGGGAAACCTACTATGAGCAAAAAGATGAAAGTACGACCTCACTGATTTCAGCCGCACCCACTTGGAACTTGTTTTGGGATGCCATCAAGGAGCAGTACTACCCTGTCGGGAGCTATGAGGATAAATACATAAAGTGGACAACGCTGCGGCAGGGAAGGGACCAGGATGTGTCGGAGTTTACCAATGTTTTTCATACCCTTCGCACAAAGTTGGCTATCAAGGATTCTAAGAAACATTTGGTACTTAAGTACTGCGACTGCCTACACAAGTACATCAGGACGAGATGGAGTTCATGGACATCTCCTCGCTCGGCACGACATATTGATAGGTCGTCAAGATCGAGCAAAAGTTTAAACAAAAGAAGCGAGACTTTGGATCTACAAATCCAAAGCAAGGGAAAGGTGCCCCCAAACCGCAGAACAAAGGACAAAGCCAAGGCGGGGCGGTCCAGGACAACCCGCCAAAGCTGCAAGCAAAGAACAACACTGCGAAGCCGAAGAAGGACACGGGAAAGTGGTGTGAGTTCCATAAGAGCTCCACTCACAACACAAGTGAGTATCGGAACAAGCAGTCACTCGTGGCCGAGCTGAAGGCTTCGAAATCATATGCATGTTCCAACTTTGAGTTAGAACCCGACCAGGGGAATGACAAAGGGAAGTAGATTATCGATGCAGAGCCCAACGCCACGTTGCCACCACGAAGATCTAGAAGGAGGAACCTGAAGATCCAAAGGAGGAGGAGCGCCTCTTCCACTCCCAGATGTGGGTTAAGGGTTCCCCACTACAGTTCATTGTCGATAGCGAGAGCCAAAAGAACCACATTTTGGTAGAGCTCGTGAAGCGGTTGGGCTTACCAACCACATCACACCCACAACCGTACACCATCGGGTGGCTTCACCAAGGACGAAATCTTCGCATGAGCCAACAGTGCCACCTTCCATACAGCATCAAGCCCTTCACGGATGAGGTATTATGTGACGTTGTTCCCCTTGATGTTTGTGATGTATTATTAGGCCAACCATACTAGTGGAAGAGACATCATGTGTATGAGTCAAGGCCTCGTGCTGTTATTGTTACTTTGGGAAATAAGTTGTACATGGTACCGAAAGTAGCATCGCCTATCGCCATCTATTTGGTTACTGCAAAACAATGTAGTAAGCTCATTTCCAAAACCGAAGCGAGACTTTGGATCTGCGAATCTGAAATAAGGGACAGATGCCCCCAAACCGTAGAACAAAGGACAAAGCCAAGGCAGGGCGGGCCATGACAACCCGCTAAAGCCGCAAGCAAAGAACAACACCGCGAAGCCAAAGAAGGACACGGGAAAGTGGTGTGAATTCCATAAGAGCTCCACTCACAACACAAGTGAGTGTCGGGCCAAGCAGTCACTGGTGGTTGAGTTGAAGGCTTCGAAATCAGACGCATGTTCCAACTCTGAGTTAGAACCCGACGAGGGGAATGACAAAAGGAAGCAGATTATCGATGCGGAGCCCAACGCCATTGTTGCCACCACGAAGATCCAAAAGGAGGAACCCGAAGATCTAGAGGAGGAGGAGCGTCTCTTCCACCCCCAAATGTGGGTTAAGGGTACCTTGCTACAATTCATTGTTGACAGCGGGAGCCAAAAGAACCTCATTTTGTCAAAGGTCATGAAGTGGTTGGGCTTACCGAACACAGCACACCCACAACCGTACACCATCAGGTGGCTTCACCAAGGATAGGATCTTCGCGTGAGCCAACAGTGCCACCTTCCATACAACATCAAGCCCTTCACGGATAAGGTATTATGTGACGTTGTTCCCCTTGATGTTTGTGATGTATTATTAGGCCAACCATACTTGTGGAAGAGACATCATGTGTGAGTTAAGGCGTCGTGCTGTTATTGTTACTTTGGGAAATAAGTTGTACAGGATACCAGAGATAGCATCGCCTATCACCATCTCTTTGGTTACTACAAAACAATGCAGTAAGTTCATTTCCAAAACCAGGAAATTTGTTTTCCTGATGATACGCCCTCAAGGAAAGAAGAACACAGTGGCCACGACCTCTAGACAGAGCCCCTCCGCATGACAACAATAGATGGACAAGGTCGTGGAGGAGTACGAGGACATCTTCACCTCCCCCGTAGGGGTGCCTCTGCACTGTCAGGTCAAGCACTCCATCAATCTAACCCCAGGTGCGTCGTTGCCTAATGGACCAATCTATCGGCGCTCCGTTCTAGAAAACAACGAAACCAAGAGGCAGATTTAGGAGTTGCTGCAGAAAGGTCACATCCGGCCGAGTTCATCGCCCTGTGGGAGCCCGATCGTGTTGTTACAGAAGACGAATGGGACTTGGAGACCCTGTATTGACTATCAGGCACTAAACAAGATCATTGTCCGAAATAGGTACTTGATCCCACGGATTGATGACCTTTTGGACCAAACTCAAGGGGGAAAAATATTTCAGCAAGAACGACTTGAAGTCCGGATATCACCAAGTATCGATTGAACCCTCTGATGTGTGGAACACTGCCTTCAAAGCCAATTATGCCTTTCGGGTTGACAAATGCTCCTGCAACCTTCATGAGGCTAATAGATGACATCTTGCGGCCATTCACCAACGCATTTGTAGTGATATACTTGGATGACATCCTGACCTTCAGCCAGAGTTGGAAAGAGCACCTCCACCACATCCAACAGGTTCTCCAAACGTTGCGGCAACACAAGTTCTGTGCCAATTTGGAGAAATGCACTTTTGGCATGACCCAAGTTCAATATCTGGGATACATTATTGATGAACGGGGGGTGCATGTGGATCCAGTCAAGATCCAAGTCATTCGGGATTGGACAACCCCAACCACTCTGACAGAGATCCGCAACTTTCTGGGTCTTGCCAATTTCTATCGTAGGTTTGTGTTGGGATTCTCTCATATCACTTGGCCCTTTTGTCAAGTCACCAAGGTAAGAGCGAAAGAAAAAATCTTTTGGTCTGAATCTCAACAGAAGGCATTCGCAGAGTTGAAACATCGCCTCTGCTCTGCACCAATGCTCACATTACCAGACTTGCAACAACCATTTGAGATCGAGACAGATGCCTCTGACTATGCTATTGGGGCAGTGCTTACTCAACAGGGGCATCCAGTGGCATATCACAATGAGACACTTTCAAACACAGTCTGGAAGTATCCCACTTATGACCAAGAGATGTATTTCATTGTGTAGGCCTGCCAACAATGGAAGCATTACATTTTGGGAAAGGAAAAGGTCATCCACACAAACCACCGACCCCTGCAGTTCATACAAACGCAAAGGGAAGTTGCAAAATGATCGCCATCAGAGGTGGTCCACATACCTGCAACCGTTCCATTTGAATATCAAGTATAAGAAGGGCAGCACCAATAATGTTGCAGACTGCCTCAGCCGACCATCGACAATGGCGTTAACCAATGTGCTCAACTCTTGTGAGCACGAGACTTCCGATTGGCCACTTCTCTACAAAAGCGACCCAGAATTCGGCCACACATACCAGACGTTCTTGGAGGGTCAACAAATTCCAAATTTTCACCTCCAGGATTCCCTGTTATGCCACCTGGGTCACCTTTGTGTTCCTTCAAGCGAACGTGCCAAGATGATTTGGGAAGTGCACTACAGTCGGGCCGCTGGGCATTTCGGGGTCGAGAAAACGATGGCAGTATTGCAGAAGTATTTCTATTGGCCGAATCTTCGACAGGATGTTGGGAAGTACATCAGATCCTGCACTACCTGCACCATTGCCAAACCGGCCATCAAGAAGCAAGGCCTCTATACCCCGCTGCCTACCCTTAGTCGACCTTGGGAACCCATTTCCATGGATTACATGTCAGGTCTTCCTTCTACTAAGCATGGCAACGACTATGTTTTTGTGGGTACACTTTGGGATCCAACAGTGTATCATCTCAGTGCAATTTGGTCCAGTCTCTGGTCGATGTTGGACACTAAGCTCACTAAGTCCACAGCTTTCCATCCCCAAACTGATGGCCAGACAGAGGTCGTCAACAGGATGATCGTACAGATTCTGCGCATGTACAACTCAAAGCATCCACGCACATGGGATGAGAGCCTCCCCTATGTCCAGCACAGCTATAATCAAGCTCTCCACAGCTCAACTGGCCACAGCCCTTCTCAGGTGGGCTTGGGATTCCAGCCACTATGTCCCATTGACGTGGTCATACCATTGGCAACTACTCAGGCATATTCGGCTCATGTCCAGTCCGAAGCCGATAAGGCAAACAGCTTCATTGAGCACATCCAACATATCTGCCAGCAGGTCCACGACATTCTAGAGAAATCAAATGCCAAGTAAAGCAGCGACATGATCAACATCGGGTGCCACAAAAGTTTCAAGTGGGTGACAAACTATGGTTGCATTTGCAAAAGGAACGGCTTACCGGAACCTATCGGAAACTCAGACCACTCAGATACTGTCCTTACACCATTACCAAGGTTGTGGGACACAATGCATTTGAGCTCAGCATTCCTCCATTCCTTGGCGTGCACCCAATGTTCAATGTGGACCGCCTTCAACCATACTTCCCACCATTGCTAGACACATCAGACATTGCAAAGCAACTCAAACCTACAAAGTTAAATCCAGATTTCATGTAACCACGCAAATCAAGAACCCCCGACAGCAAAGGATCCAACTATATCGAGTTCTCAAAGCAGGCCAACTCCTTCACCAGGGACCAGGTTCAACAGAAGTTTCATCATCTCATGGAGTAACTCAACGCAATGGGGACCATTGCTTCCTAAGGGGGGAGGAATGATCCAGGTGGATATTGGTGGCCACCCACCTATTTTACTTGGACCCCCAACCATTGTTTCTTTAAGTTTTTTAGTTTCCTTATTTGTAGCCAATTTACTATTTTAGGCAATTTTTCGGGTCCTGAACTTTCGGTGCCGTTTTGAGGCCCTAAACAACATTTTTTGGGAAAACTGGAACCAACAGAGATCATAGACCGATGTTGGTCATTCAAAAGTTGTAGTCCACGGATAGATCTTTCTAAGGAGATATTGTGCGCGTCAAATGGCAATTGCATGCCAAAGTTACGACCCCAGGAAGTTGATGTACCAATTTACCGAAAAGAAGCCTATAGTTTGGCACTTCATCTCCCAGGGTTAGGTTTCTAGATGTTTAGGGTTTTCCATTGTTTCTCAATAATAAATAGGCCTTTGAGCCTCATTGTAACACAATTCAGAGGCATGTAGCCACCACATCCCTTCTCAGAGATAAGCTACCATCGCCCGAGCTAGTCTTATTTCCATTCGATTTGTAAGCATATTTCAATATTTGATATTAATGAAATGAAGTGTTATTTCTACTGCATCTTTGTATTTATGGTCGTATCTATAATTTGTTGTGTTCCTATTTAAATACAGATCATTGACCATTTACCCATCCCTTACATAGGTAGGGAACACATTTACAGGACTTGGTATAGTTGGATGTTTGAAGGTGATCTTAGTTTGAATCATTGTTTTAAAACACAGCCGAGTCAGACCGAGTTAAAGGGTGACCAGGTCGACTCGGTGGGCAACTCGGTTTGGCCGGTCAGGTTGTTACCAAGCAGGCTGAGTCGGATATCAACTCCATCGGCTCGTAACAACTTGGTCGACTCGATAAGAGTGACCGTAATGCGATATTTTTTTTAACTTGGGTTTTTGGGGACCCCAAAGCCCATTCTAATGTGCCTTTGGGTTCTTTGGGCTCCATTTCCCTCCCCTAAACCCTATAAAACCTACCCAAACCCTCTCATTTCCTCACAGCCATCTCATTGCATTTGAGTGAGAATTTGTGATGAGTTTGGAAATTCGGAAGCGTGGTACGGAAGCGCGCTTCATACGGCGCTTCGAAGGAGGAAGCGTACGCTTCCGGAAAAGCGTTTAGAAAATCGTTTTTTTTTCAATTTTTTTTTTTATTTTAGATGAGTTTGCTTATTGGGGGTGGGTCCACCTTGGGTTAGGGTGACGAATGAAAGCAAAAAAAAATATAAATATAGTAGATGCTCCCTCATGGTAATGTTAAATTCTTAAAGTAAAAGTGACATTCTCCTTTATTTTTCATTTTCATCCTTTTACTTAAATTTTTAACATTACCATGAAATGACTCAGGATGTTTGAGAGTGGTTCCAGCCTCATTGGACTTCATATGGAGAAAATAGAATTTCATATCCTATTCAAAATTCAGCAGACTTAACAGTTTTCAGGAATTCAGGATCAATGGGATTATGGCATTTCATTAGATTATATCAAGTATGAAGGTATGCGATTAGCATTTAATCAAGAGCACCAAGCCCTATATGTACCCTAGTGTTGGTGGTGTTAATTGTTGAACTCCTTTGTCACGCGGCACGCCCTTATCAAAAAATTACCTTTTAATCAAGTCAAAATCATCGATCAAGCATGTTAAGCTTTTTCTACCATATTTTAAGTCTTGAATTAGGTAGTTTAATCAAAATTGGGCAATGTTGACTAATATCCCTAGACAATCGAGGTAGAGGCAAAGGCTAGACAAGAGGAGAAGAATCTAGATTCTAGATGGTTGATGCATCTAAATGGTTGATGCTCGAATAATTAATCATTAATGTACAATGGATGTTATATCTATCTTGATTTATGCAAAAATATGCATGTTTTCATGTCTTCTACAACTAATTTGGTATTTGGGATGTTTGTTTTGAGTATAAATGCAAAAAATATAAATATATATATATAGCAAACGCTTCCGCAGACGCTTCGCTTCCTAGATTTTTGGAAAATGACGCTTCCGCGTCCCCGCTTCCAAAAAACGTCCCCGCTTCGTGCAACATTGCTTTGTTCATCATTTGGTTCCTCCTTAGTCGAAAGTTGTATTGCGCGAAAACAAAATCATTTAACCATTTTTGTTCTTAGAGAGGGTGTTTTTGGAGGGAAAGCACCCTTAATTTCCCTCTAAAACCCCTAAACTACCTTGGAAAAGCAGCACTGTGGGTCCTCGATGGGCATGGCAGGTAACCGGCTGGTTTAGGACCGGTTAGGTCAAATTTTTCGCCACATAGCGTATTAAACCCGGTTTTTTCACCGGTTCCAACCGGTGGGCCTACTAACCAGCCGGTTATACCGGTAACTGGTTAGCTAGGCCGGTTTTTAAAACTATGACACCGATAGATCACAACCTTCAACAAAGCCACAAGTACCTTTGGGACGAACGCAAAGATTACAAGGGAAGCAGATGAGCCAGGTAAAGAAAAATTTCAATTTTCAAATTCTTAATACTTATTTTGTTAAATTGTTTATAATTTGAAAGTTGGATATAATTTGTTGAGCTAACTCATTACACTACTATGTTTTTTGCAGCACAATGGTGGGAGACTTTTGGTAGCCATTGTCCTCAATTGCAGAAGTTTGCAATTCATATTTTGAGTCAAACTTGCAGTGCTACTAGGTGTGGGCGCAATTGGTCTGTCTTTGAGAGGATTCACACAAAGAAGAGAAACCGTTTGGATCAAAAACGGATAAATGATCTAGTATATGTCCAATACAACCTCTGGCTCAAACACAACCAATTGTTGAACAAAATACCTGATTCAGATCCCACTATGTTGGAAGACATTGATCCAACATCAAATTGGGTAGTGGAGAGTCATCCAGTAGAGTTGATTTTGATGTTCAGTTGAATGCAGATCCACGTGTAGCAGCCTCAGGGCCAACCCCAAGTCCTCCAGTTGCAGGCGCTTCCTCTGCTCAGCCACAACGAAAGTGCATATCTCGTCCATCTCAGCTTGCAACTGCTGCACAGCCTACTAGTGCTACCACTTCTACAGTTGCAGTTGGAGATGATGATGAGAAGGAGCCATGGGTTTCCTTGTCTGACTCTGATTCAGAGGTTGAACCAAATGATGTTGGCTCCTCTAGTAGTAGCCAGTAGTACTAGTCAGTGGTGACTAGTTATGTTTCATAGTTTACTTTTGTAGTAGAGGCCATTTCTAGCCTCCTTGGTTATGTGTTTTTGTTTTGATCTCTATATCATCATTATGTATGTATTGGACAATGCACTGGGTGCCATTTTGATAGAATGGATATATTCATGAGCCTACTTTGATCATATGTTGTCTTCTATCTATATTCTAAAGCTTTGTGTTTGGAAACATGAATGAAAATTTTTAAAATTATCTTTTTTTATTAAAAAAATTATGTATTTTCTACAACGACCGAGTCGTTGAAATCAAACCGGCCGAGTCGATACCAAATCGGAGTTGGAGTCGAAGTCGACCCTCGGCCGAGTCAGAGTCGGAGTCAGAGTTTTAAAACACTAGTTTGAATTGCTATTGTGTCCTTAACAATTACATATGGTCCACTATGATGCATCTATGGTCATTGCCCCTAATGACTGGTAGCTTTCACTTGACCTTGAAATGGTTTTTCCCAATGGTCCATCACACAAGATCAACCGCCATTGAGGACACATTATATGTCTCCACTACACATCATGCCCAAGTCGTTTTACACTTCCATAGAGCAATGATGACTTTGCAAATGCAACATTGTCCCTCCAGAGTAAACCAATGGGCACTTTGATGACTCCAACAGATGATTGACACCTCAAAGCACCCCCAAACATTGAAATGTTGAGTTCCTCTTGCTTGGCATTGGATATTCTTTATGTTGTACCCAGCGGACCCAACATGCCCCCAGGCTAGCCTTGACACTACTTGATGGGCGTTGCTTGATACGAAGCCCAGAGGATGATGGTCATCCCCAGGATGACAAGGGAGTGTTTGTACTTGCACTTGGAGCCCCGACGCTAGAGAGAGATCATGCCATCTCACTCATATAGCCCTTGAGCGAGTGACATAGGGCACCCAAAACATGGTTCTGACATTTGAAGGCATATTGAGGCACTCCTTGAGGGAAGGATTGTAGTTCATTACTATGATGGGACATCCCACTAGGCCATTCATGCACTTTCACAGCTTTTATGGCCCACAAAGGACATGACATCATACTTTTGGAGCATATCGACCCATACCTGTGGGTTTTTATGGCATTATTTTTGTTGTTTTGAGTTATGGGTTAAGGCTTGTAACCCCTTGCCTTGTAAAACACTCAAATTAGGGGCTTGTAGGCTAATATTATTATGTAAAATGAAGGGATGGACCTCAAAAAAATAGAGGATCCATTCATTCTTGTTATTCATCATCACACTAGAGAATTCAACCCCTCTTCTAGGACACGACTTAGCCTGTCTTATTCGCTACTTGTGGAGATGTGACTTTTATGGAGTATTTTCTATTGGAGATTTGTTTTTGCATTGGAGATGTTTTTTTAGGATTGAAAGGCCTTTTATGGAAGAAAGAGTGTTGATTTTATTGTTTTGCATGTAAATGAATTAATGCTAGGGATTTTCTATACCCATGACTAAAAGCATATTATTTATGGGAAATCTTGATTAATTTTTGCATGTTAAACATGTCTTCCTTGAAATCCATAGGAGAGATCTTGTGCGCATCTCCTATTTTATTTTTTTCCCTCACAAAAAAGAGAGTTAGGATTTTACAAAGTGTAAAATTGATTCCCCGCCGCGCTTCCCCCCCACCCTCTTACTCCAATCATTTGTCATTTATCTCTTAAATTTACCCTAAGACTCCATCACCCAAGTAAGATTAGGCATTGGTAAAATTTTGTCGTGATCAAAAGCTTCCAAAACTAAATTGTTTTCTCCTTTTGTACTTTCCTAGGCTTCTTAAGGCAAGTTGCTAGGGTTTTTTTTCCTAGGGCCGAATTGTTCCTAGGGAATTTGAGATACATTGTGGATTAAAAACCTACGATTTATCTACTTGTTCCTTTTTAACACAAGATCTAGCTTTTATGGTGGTGAATCTTCCCTTGATATGGTTGACATCATTCTTTCCTATTCAATTTTGTGCCTTGGAAACCCTAACCCTAGCCTAGCTTTAACTTGGAGCTTATCTTGAGGGTTTGTTCTATTGTGTTGTTGATCTAACTTTCTAGAAAACCCTTTCCTTGACATTTATATGTCTAGGTATTCCCTTATTATTGCACGTCAAGAAACCCTAGTTTATAAGAGTCTTTCTCTAGCCTAGGTATATGATACATAGCTCCCATATCAAGAAGAATTGAGCCTTGTCCAGCATAGAGTATCTTAACATAGTCTATATTCATCACCTTGAGCCCTATACAAAGAGTATCTTTATAGGTGAATATTGGCAAGCCTCCCTTGTGAAATTCCACTAAAGTGCAGGAAGAGAATTATTGAAGTGACAATGGCAATATCTCATAGTTGTTACAAGGTCTGGCCCTCGCCTTGTGAACCCCATCTATAACCTGTTAGATTTTGCAGCAACATTCCCTATGTAGAAATTTTTCCAAATTTGGTCTTGCAACAACACCAAACAATGGCAAAGCTCATGTGCACACCACATTGCAAGACATGGAGACCAAAAAACAAATTTCAGATTGGTTTCCAATTATTTTGATGCAGCAAGTTTGCACTTCAGGAGAGTTAAAAATTGTTGGAGCCAGATCCTCCTTCTTACTGCCATTCTCTTCCAGCACTCAGCAACCACATGGTTATGTAAACCACAAAAACTACATAGTTTTCTATGCCATGATTTATGTTCATCATTAACAATATGTTTGTAATCAAAATGAACTCTAGAATACTGAGACTTGTTATACCTCTCTTGGTTGTCTCTGGTGCGATTCTAGCGATGAGAGCTTGCCTTAGCTCTTCCTCTACAATGTGCACTGTCATGGGAGGATGGTGATGTGTTCCCATCATTCTCTTTCCTCGACGGTTTCAACAATGTCTTGGAAGCTTCTAACACCTTTGAGCACTCTCCTTCAGTGTATCCCAAACCTGCAAATCGAGGTCTTTGTACAACCTCCAATGGTTGAGTCATCCCTTGGCCATTAACACCAAGTCCTCCTCCTTTATACCCCATCTTGGTAAGGAGTCTCATGCTAGCTCCCAAAATGGGTTCCTCCACATTTCCAACAGAAATAGTGTCATGTGAAAATGAAACTAAAGAACAATCACCATCGTTTACCTCCACTGTCGATTTTGAAACAGGTAATGATGGCTTCACTAAGCCTTCGTTGCGCTTCAACTCTTTCAAGGCCTCTTTTGTGGCTCGTAACTGAGGTTGCAATCTATGCTTCTCCTCTTTTTCTTGTTGTAGAAGTCGCCTCAATTCAGCACTCTCTGCTTGAAGGCTCTGATTGATCTCCTCATCTGAATGAGAAGACGATGAAGAAGATGAATGTACACTCGAGGGGGTAGATGGAGCATCGTCCTCTGCTCTTTCTTTCTCCCGTTCCTCTCTTGCCATCTTCTCCTCATAAGTTATATACATTATGTCTACCATTTTTGACATCCTGAGGAGGTCCTCGAACATATCTTTGTCATTCTCCATTTTATTTTTTGTTGCACGTTCAATCATTCAAACTCGCAATTCACATCAACAAGAAGACCGCTCTGATACCAAACTTGATCCAGATCTCTTCAGCTACCGGAATTAACCAAGACCTTTTACTTTTGTGATGCTAGCAGAATTGCATTTAAAAGAGTATGAAAACAACCACATATGCATGCTTAAGGAAGAGGAAACATAATGACGATCAGCAAATCAAGAACACAACAAATTGATAACGGAGTTCACCCAGTGTGGGTTACGTCTTTGGGCCCGGTGTCAAGAGAGTGGAGGTCGCTTCATTAATTGTTGCAAATGATGATGATGTACATGGCATGTTCTTTGTCATTACAAGGACAAATACCCTCAACCTGAGTGGCGTGTCTCTCCACGACACATTCTCCCTCTACTTTCGGTGATGGCCAAAAAATGCAAAGCTCAGCTACTGAAATGGACTGCACCACTAAATTCCTGGTGATAAATGGTGCAAAATCGACTGCAAACTTGTCCAATTCTGACACCGTCAAATTTTGGACCCTCAAGAATCTTGAAGATTCTCCCAAAGATTCCTTCCTGAAGATGGCCGGAAAATCCACTGCTCAGATGAAGATTTTGAGCACACCACTACGCTCCTTGCGAAATTCTGTGAAAAATGACTATAAAGTTGACAACATTTTGGCTCGGTCAAAAATCAGCCTCCAAGAGAATCTTTAAGGTTCCACAAGACTCCAAAGATTCCTTGCTGTTGGAACCTCCATTTATGTTGCTCAGATGGAGATTATGATTGCACAGTTGAACTCTTGGCGAGAAAACGTGCAAAAATGACTATAAGCTTGACAAATTATGTCACTGGCACCTCTGGCCCTGTAAGGAATCTTTTTGGCCTCTTGGCATATTCCTTAGTTCATGGTTCCGCCTCCTTGCTCTGTGACAAGGCTCCACACTGTGTCATGGTTCCATGAATTCACAGTTCCACACCGCTCATCCAAAGTTTCGCTACTTCTTCTTGTTCGGCTCCTTCAATCTCCCCCATCAAATGAATTGAGGATTGTTTTAAAAAATATGGTGGGTTCTCATTACAAAGTGAGTCGTTGGCCCAATGGCATAGGCGGCAGATAGGTTCGGGGTGGGTCAGGTTCAAAACCCGCCCACTCCAAACTGAACATATATTTTGGCGCGTTGTGACTTGTATAACAGTCAGCATACATGTTGGCAGTCACATGCGTTAGCGGTTTCGTTAATTGGTTGACCGACGATTTCGTTTTGTTATTGGTTTGTGGTTATGTTAAATGGTTGGTGTTGGTGCCATATGTTATAACAACCATACTCCTCCATATGTTATAACAACCCTACTCCTTTTTTACATATTTGTTGAAATCTATTCTACCATACTCATTTTTTCACATAATCCTTGAAATCTATTCTTGTAATATTTTGTTTGTTTAATATGGAATAACCATATTTTTGTATGGTATTTGGTATATATATATATATATATATATATATATATATATATATATATATTTAAAATTTTGTCTTTGTTTCTTATGGGTTGTTTCCTTTTTATGGAATGTTTAATATATATATTTTTTGTCTTTTGCAAGTGCAAGAATCCAATGAAAGGGCTCCATGTGTCAAGGTCTGGTAGGGCAAACACTTGATTGCCACGTAATCTTGTGAGTCCCACCTACTGACTAGGAGGCCATGTGGCACACTGTAGGCCCTGTTTTTCCCCTGCCTTGTCAAACTTTAAAGAGCCATAAGTTGGTCATACAAACTCGGATTTGAGTGTCGTCTACACCACCAGAATCGTAATGATGAACACTACAACTTGGTATTGGTTTGGCTACATTTTGAAGACTTTGATTTTCGAGCCTTTCTGAAGTCCCCTGGATCACCATGTGGTTCGTATAGGTTTTCCATTGCCTTGGTCACGTCACATCATTCATCCAATATACAAATCAAGACCCAACGTCGATCCTAATAACTACAAGATGATCATGATGGACCACATGTTCTCAAAGCTCAATGCTACAATTCTCCACTTGAAGCACTCTACGAAGCTTGAGGGGTGACATCTCAAAACTACAAGATATGCATGTTACCCACCAGTTTGCGGGTAATATTCCTAGGAGAAAAAATAATTCCAAGATGGTCCTCAGCCTGCAGCCCCTTGCAGCGACTAGTTAGCTCATTGTGCCATCTTCTCCGCCACCTAAGTTAGCCATGTGGTCCCTCGCCCATCTGCTATGATCATATGTTTGAAGGTGGGCCTCCCGAATCTAAAAGTATGCCTTGTTATTTGGAAATTGAATATTGTAGTTTGCTTATCATGGACACTTATGGGCATGGATTAGTGGGGGGATTCGGTGGAAAGAATGGGCTAGGTCTATGCATCTGTCCCCTAAACCATTTTTAGGAATTAACCTTGGATTATAGTCCCGTGGGATCTCTTTTACTAACCATTTGGTTCCAGGGATGGTATTTCACGGGAAACCCTGATTTTGGTTGCATGGTCTCGTTCCCTTATCTGCTTATATTACCCTTTTTCCATTCATTATCACCCCATCCATCATTTTTCCCGCCTAGCTCCATATTCCCCCATTGGGTCCACATAGGGTTAGCTTGCCCCTTCCCCTTGCCACACCTTGGGTCATGGCCTGGAATGAAGCCCGAAGGTTGATGCAACTAAAACAAACAAATAAAAAAAAAAAAGTTAAAAGCATATATGGCCACATTCAACAGGGAAAGTACTAAAAAATGCAAAACATGGTCGGGACAAAAACATTTAGCACGTGGCCAAAAGCCAATACATGAGCTCTACCCCATCATCATGGCCATCACCCTGGTTCCTACAGGTTGTTGATTTGGGGTAACATCGGATATGCTCTAGCCACAAAAATTGTTGGAGAATATCCAGAAATGGTTTGGGCAAATTCTACACAGTTTGGGAGATATTAAAATGATTAATATTTTTAATGGAGTCCCCAAGTCTAAACTTAGGGAAAATAAAATATTGATGTGAATTAATATAAAATTGTGTTAGAAGGGTCCAGAAGTCATGGATCAAGCTAGATCTAATCTTAGCCGTTGATTAGAGACTTAATCTCAGTCGTTGAATTGTCAACAAGAAAAGTATAAGAGGAGGCTTGAGGGTCACTTGGAGAACACACTGAGTTGATCAAGATTTCGATTTTCTGGGGCAGGGTTTGCTGAAGAAGTCGAAAGAGTGATAAGAGTTGCGGCTGAGAGGCAGTGAATACAAAAGCAGAGAGGCAGAGATAGTACCAGAAGGATCAGCGTAGAAGCCGGGAGAGAGGGACGCAGAGCCAGCCAGAGGTTCACCCAGAGCCAGCCAAGGCTCACGCAATGGCAGCCAGGAGCTGCGCAATGCCTCAGAGAGCCAGCATGGGTAACACAGAGGCCCTAAGGGCTGACGCAGTGCCTCTAGAGGCTGATGCAAGGCAAGCTAGGGTGACGCTTGGTAGACGTTGGGCCAGAAAGGGTTGATGCGGTCCCTAGAGGCTGAAGCTGGGGTTTTCGTGGGGCAGATTGGAGCTGGGAGCTGTCGGAGTGTTTATCCGGGGTTTCAGCCGAAACATCTGTCTCCGACTGAGAGGTACTACTGCCGAGATTATTCTCTGTTGGGTGAGCCAGTTTTGGCACCCAGATTGTATTTTGAAACTGCTTAATAATTAAAACCCTCAAATAGCTGCACCGGTTTTCCTGCATTGGGCTTTTCCGGGAACATTGGTCCAAAAACAACAATATCACTTGTGTGCTTGTTTTGTTTCCTTCAGTTGATGATCTATAATGTGTTGAGCATGTACTTGTATTTATTTTCAGTATTTACATGGTAAATAACTTGTTAATTAATCAGAACAAGTAGGCAGAAATAAATCAGAAAATCACATGAAGGGTTTCTAACAGTTAGACTTAGAAATTCCAACACAGGTTCTATGAGCTTTCTTCATTATATAGGAACCCATGATTGTCCCAACCCCTGGTGGGCGATGAACCACCCCACCTTAAAAGGGGGATTTCACTAGTATATCTTCCACATCATGCTCCAACCCCTTGAGCCCCGAGCAATCAATCAAAGAAATCATAAAAGGCAAAATGCATAAAAGAAGAGTGGAAAAATCGCGGTCGAGGTACCTCATGTACCACGATTTCTCCCTCCAACACATTATAAACCCAAGTGTGGGCTTCCCTCTCATTAGCTACCCTTCCACCCCAACATGTGACCCAGGGCTCCCCCTTCTCATCCCCTACTTTATTCACCATATTTGTCACATGCCACCACCTTTTGAAAGATGTACCTTGAATATTATCCCCTTTAGAAGTAGAAACCACCTAATAGAGTACTTAGTTAACCCCATTTGGAGTTTAGGAGACATTGGCACATCCTAAAGCCCATTATGGAAGGGCAGGCCATTATGAAGTCCCCACCTATGATCCATGATTAGGTAAGCTCATTTACTCAATTTCTCTAATGACTTATTGTACTGAAAGGCTAGGGGATGCATTAGATCTTTTGCAAGATTGCAGATGGTTTCCATTTGGGGTTTGGTCTCCCTATGCGTGGTCCTAATCTCCAGAGGGCTACATTGGCACATGTAGGGTGAGCATTGAGATCCATGGGCCTCCACAATAGCAGATTGTACTACATGTCTCCCCGCAGCCATTCAGACATTGCTCGTGCTTCACTTATTGGATGAGGAGGATGCACATGATCCATCACGCCCAGCCGGCCCCAAATCTACACCATACACTTAGCAGATGATCCAAGACTTGCACAATGATGCGGCATTATCCACATCATCATCCTAGCCCTTGAAGGCAATCTACAGGCATCTTCAATTTGTTTGGAAACCTATGAGGACACTTGTGTGCCCCCACATGTCATTTGGAGCACCATTGGCTATTACAAGGGGCCAACCCCTTGTCCACTGCTTTTGAAGGTCTTATTCTTCATTGTGGCACCCACGGACCTTGTTGACCACTACCGGTCAACTGCCCATAGCAGTACACCCCCTTTTCTTCGCAAAAAGGGGTAGCGCTTGATCGACATGTCCGTGCCATTCTGCAGTCATCGATAGCTTGATCAATTTATGTTGTAAACCCAGTCTGCATGTATAAATTGTAAATAATCTTAGCAGATATGAGTCATGTATGTAAATTGCCTAGGTGGACCTAATTTTCTAAGTGATAATCTGCGTTCCGGAAGGTTTTTCGTCTCACCGATCCATGATCGGCAGAGTTTTCCTTCAGCCTAACCCCAAAGCCGGGATGGATTTTGTCATTAGAATTTTAGGAGAATCCTAGTGTGTTAATCTGCTGGATTATAGTTGTGTCGTAGAACTGGGTGGTTTATGAGGGTCTATGTTAAATGGGTTTTCCCCCTTAAGATGTAAAGTTGTAAAAGTCATGATGTAAAGTGTCTTGAGGGATAGAAAATGTTTTAGTCCCCTCATAGGTTTTAAGTCTTAAGTCCTAGGTCCTAAGTGATTTTTCCAAAGGCTAAGTTCGAGGATCCATTAAAAATTAAAAAAATTAAAAAATAAAATAAAATAAATAAATAAAAAAAAAATAATAAAATAAAACAAAAACCCTAAAAATAATAAAATAATAATATTTTTGAGTAAATAAATGCAAATTTTCATTTTTTAATGAATTAACTAATTCGACGGATGAGATTAAGAGATATCTTGATTCTCATCGACGGTCGAGATCATTTCGACATGGATCACTCGAACTAGCCGTTAGGATCTTTTCCTTTAAATAGGGTGCTAGAGGTCATTTGAGATCATTGGATCTGAGAGTCTAGTGCTAAAGAAAGCTCTCTTGTAGTTCATTTTTTTTGTGCAATAAAGAAGACTTTGGGGTTAAAAATCTTGCTAGTGTTACTCTTCTGAAAATGCTGTAAGATTGTTCTATTTTTTTTGCATAATTTTATTTTCAGCCATTGATGATAGCTTAATGAAGATTGATCTAGGCACAGGTATCTTGTCTGATCTTTGGGGTTTGATAATAGTTTAAATTCTGAAATATAGTGGCAGATATCTCCATTTGATCGGTGTTTTACTATTGTTTTTTCCCTCTATGTTAATGGTTGATTGTAAGATGTGCAGGAAATCTTAGTTTTGACTCTTGAGTTTACCGGGCGTTAGGGGAAGTTCTCGGCTGAACCAGCCAACCCCCGAGTTGTGTTTTCTGAAAGAGCCCAGCCAGTTCTTGATCCCGGGCTTATCATTCGAAATATTTTTTTTATGAATGCATGCAGGGTTTTCTGAAGCGTTTTACATTTAAATTAAATTATGATAATATTACTGTGATTATTGATAAATCTGGTTTTCCATTTGCAGGTTACAGGTCTGAGATAAAATCTGGTGAAAATTTTATTTTCTTGCAGGATCTGTGTCTCAGCTATCCAAGGGTTCCAAACATCAAGTGTTTTCAGATCTGGGGTTTCAAATTTTGCAGGTTTTTTGTTTGCAGGTTACAGGTGCAATTTTTTTAAGCTTTCAGGGTTGTTCCCTCTTCATCCTCCTGCTGCCATCTCTCCATATTTGCTGCTCTTTCAATTCCTTCCAAACGTCATCATTTTCCAAAATTTCTGCATCCACAATTTCCTCATCGGCAGTTTCACTGCTGTCGTTTTCTCCCCACAATCTTGGTCTGAGGCTGCATCATATCCGCAGCCGTCCTCACGCATCTCTCTCCACACTCATCACTGCCCCTACGTACCATTTCTACCCCATCTTATCGCAGCTCCCTTCAAAACGAATCCGAATCCATCCATCTAAAGCAAAACACGTTGAAATCGATTCCCTCTGCTCATCAAGCACATCTGCGTACAAGCAAGGGAGAGCAGCTTTGGTATTACGTTTGACCCGTTTGCCTGCACGAAAACGTATTCATCATCGCCGTCAAGCTCACTTCAACCCGCAAGCGTAAGCTGTTCGCCGTCTTCATTCTCGGGCCAGGTAATTTCTTTGTAAGTCTGCGTATCGTTTTGGGTCCTCAGCGTGAGTTGAGCGTTTTTTTTATTTGATTGTATTTCATTGTAGTTTAGAGCTTTAATTTGAGTTTTTAGTTTGATCTTTTTATTATATGGTTAGATTTTAGATTTTAATTTTAGATTAAGGTTTAGTCTAGGGTTTTAGAAATGGAGGGTTAGATATTTTTTGATTTTAGATTTTAATTTAAATGTTAGGCTTTGTTTAATTTATTTATTTTTTTTTTTTTTTTTTTTTTTTTTTTTTTTTTTAAATCATAAAATTTCATAAGATTTTTTCTTGTGGTATTAGATTTAATTAAAGCTTCCCTTAGTCTTTAATTTTTATTTAAAAAATATAAAAATAAATTTTGCAATTTCAGTCTTAGCTCGGGAAATTTTTTACGTTTCATCTTTTATGCTAAGGCTAAAATTTTGATGTGGAAGTTAATGCTTGATATGATTTAATGATCATCTTGAAGATTTAGCTGCATGAATATGATATCTGGTTAATGATTCATAATTGCGTGGTTGTTTAAAGCATTTATCTTTTTGAAATTTTTAATTACTGGATATCGTTATTGAGCTTTAATCATTATAAGAACTTTGTGATTTTACTGAATATCTTGCATTGTTCAAGTTATTGGATGATAAATGATTGTCGTACATGGTTTACATATCTGCAATATCTAGTAAGCAATCGTTTAAATATCAAACCCATAAGGCACTGGTCCATTAAATTAATAAAATCTATTTAGAGCTGGTTTCCTTTCGTGTCTCCCAACCCAACTGGTTCACAGTTGGTTTTCATCATCTCATAGGGTCTACCCCCCTTAGCCGCAGGAAACAGGCTTAAACGGAGGGATCGGGGATCAGAGTGATAGCCCCCGGTCTGAGCGTTGTCGTGACAATCTGTGCGACAACATTTTTTGGTGCCGTTGCCGGGGACAGTTTTTCTGTTCCTGGCGTTTCAACAACATTCATCTTCTCATTTTTCATCATTCTCATCTCGCGTTTGAGCTGGCAGATTCAACATTTTTTGGCATTATTTGGATCTCTTTCATCACCTTATCTTCGTCATATCAGCAACTTCTCTTCGATTTGTTTCTTGTTTGGGTGGCGACTCCATTTTCTTATTTTTCCCAGACAAGAAGCCTCCCTCATATTTACTTGTTGGTTGCTTTTTGGATCTTAGAATTAGATTCATTTGTTCAAGTGGCGACTCCACTTCTTTCATCTCTTAATTTTCTTGAGCAGAAATCTCTTTCTATCATCCATTTGATCCCTTATTATTCATCAAGGATTATTCATTTAAACCATGTCATTTTACTGATAATCTCCATTATTTTCCGAAAGAGGCCATTTCTAAATTATTTAAGTTCTCAGGTGGTGATTCGGTCGCTGTTAGACAGCATTTAAACAGGTTTACTTGTGTAATGATCATATATTGTAGACTTCCTCAATATAATCATGAAGATGTCAAGATGCGTTTATTTGTCCATTCTTTAAAGGGTGATGCTTTGAACTGGTTTAATAGTTGTCCTGAAGATTCCTTCATTTCTTTGCAAGATATTGTCGATGCTTTTAAAGATAGATATGGTGATCCAGATAGCTCGCCTTGTGCCCCTAAAATCGTGCAACAGAATGAAAGTAATCTTATAAAAGGTTCAGCTGTCGAAGAAAGATTTCAAGACAATGCTTCATATCAGAATGTGCCATCCACTTGTACCATTGCAGATCATAGTAGTGTTGACAATGAAAAGGAAGGTCATAAGCAAATTATACAAGATCTATTGCTACTGGTAAGAAACATGGAGATAAATCAAACTAATTACGCCAATGATGTGAGAACTTTATGCACTCACCTGGAAAAGCGTAATAGGGAGATGGAGATCATGCAAAATCAACATAGTAAGGAAATTGAAGCCATGAAGATTAATCATGACACAGAAATTAGATTCATGCAAAGCAAAATGTCAGGCTTAGAGGAAAATATGACGACCATGAAAGCTGATCATGATAGGGAAATTAATTCTATGCGGACCAAGTTATTAACTATGGATGAAGAAATGACTATCATGACATTCAATCATAATAATCAGTTAGCTACCATGCAAGCAAATCATAAAGAAGAAATAAACTCTATGCAGTATTGCTTGATGAACGTAAAGGAAAAGAACGATAAAGTAATAAAAGATATGGAAGAAGACCATGTCAGGCAAATCAGTGCTATAAAGGTTGAACACTCTAGTCAGATAAATGCCATTAAAATACAGGTTCAAAAGTTTCAACAATGGTCAAAGGATGAGAGAAACCAGGAGACATCAATAGATCAGGAGCCTTCTCATTTGTTGCAACAAGTTCCATCTTATTATGAGGAGGTCATTGGTTCGATTGAAAGGTGGTTAATTGAAGGTGATCTAGATAGAATTAAAAATGATAAAGATCAGATGCAGGATAAAGAAAGACATGTCACGCATATCTTACATACTTCATCTGATAGCTTTGAAACAGAAAGTTCCACGTCATCAGTGATACAACCTGCCACAAAGAAAAAGTGCAAGAGAAAGAAAATGAGAAGAAGATTTGATGCATCAGACGGACACGAGCAGCTTGATTTTCGGATAGGAAAAAGTCCTACCATATGCAGAATTGGACATGGCACATCCGACAAGCAGCCGACAGATTTGCCTGAAAGCAGGCAAATGCTCAGTATACACTATATTGAACACATCTGATGCCATGGGGCATCCTTTGTATTGTATTTCTAACCCTACTCCTTGTCATTTCAGCATTTTCATTTCTGTTTTAGGATTAGATTTACTTTTCATGTTACTAGATAGTTAATAAATGAAGAGCTTTTATCTTTCCTGTGCTTAATGTATATGATGATTTTTGGATGGACGCTACTTATATTTTGTTGTGTGTTGCATGGGTGCAGATTCTGGATTCTCACATTCCTACAGCGCAGCAACGTGTCCCCAAGTAGAGCCAGATGTTGACCACTACCGGTCAACTACCCATAACAGTACACCCCCTTTTCTTCGCAAAAAGGGGTAGTGCTTGATCGACATGTCCGTGCCATTCTGCAGTCATCAACAGCTTGATCAATTTATGTTGTAAACCCAGTCTCCATGTATAAATTGTAAATAATCTTAGCAGATATGAGTCATGTCTGTAAATTGCCTAGGTGGACCTAATTTTCTAAGTGATAATCTGCGTTCCGGAAAGTTTTTCGTCTCACCGATCCATGATCGACAGAGTTTTCCTTCAGCCTAACCCCAAAGCCGGGATGGATTTTGTCATTAGAATTTTAGGAGAATCCTAGTGTGTTAATCTGCTGGATTATAGTTGTGTCGCAGAACTGGGTGGTTTATGAGGGTCTATGTTAAATGGGTTTTCCCCCTTAAGATGTAAAGTTGTAAAAGTCATGATGTAAAGTGTCTTGAGGGATAGAAAATGTTTTAGTCCCCTCATAAGTTTTAAGTCTTAAGTCCTAGGTCCTAGGTGATTTTTCCAAAGGCTAAGTTCGAGGATCCATTAAAAATTAAAAAAATTAAAAAATAAAATAAAATAAATGAATAAAAATAAAAATAATAAAATAAATCAAAAACCCTAAAAATAATAAAATAATAATATTTTTGAGTAAATAAATGCGCCTTTTCATTTTTTAATGAATTAACTAATTCGACGGATGAGATTAAGAGATATCTTGATTCTCATCGACGGTCGAGATCATTTCGACATGGATCACTCGAACTAGCCGTTGGGATCCTTTCCTTTAAATAGGGTGCTAGGGGTCATTTGAGATCATTGGATCTGAGAGTCTAGTGCTAAAGAAAGCTCTCTTGTAGTTCATTTTTTTTGTGCAATAAAGAAGACTTTGGGGTTAAAAATCTTGCTGATGTTACTCTTCTGAAAATGCTGTAAGATTGTTCTATTTTTTCTGCATAATTTTATTTTCAGCCATTGATGATAGCTTAATGAAGATTGATCTAGGCACAGGTATCTTGTCTGATCTTTGGGGTTTGAATAATAGTTTAGATTCTGAAATATAGTGGCAGATATCTCCATTTGATCGGTGTTTTACTATTGTTTTTTCCCTCTATGTTAATGGTTGATTGTAAGATGTGCAGGAAATCTTAGTTTTGAGTTTACTGGGCGTTAGGGGAAGTTCTCGACTGAACCAGCCAACTCCCGGGTTGTGTTTTCTGAAAGAGCCCAACCAATTCTTGATCCCGGGCTTATCATTCGAAAGATTTTTTTTATGAATGCATGCAGGGTTTTCTGAAGCGTTTTACATTTAAATTAAATTCTGATAATATTACTGTGATTATTGATAAATCTGGTTGTTCTAGAGCTGTAAATTTTGCGATTTTAGATCAAGTTTTGAAGGGTTTTACTTTAAATCTTTGGATATATCCGCCGTTTTTTTTTTTTTTCCATTTGCAGGTTACAGGTCTGAGATAAAATCTGGTGAAAATTTTATTTTCTTGCAGGATCTGTGTCTCAGCTATCCAAGGGTTCCAAACATCAAGTGTTTTCAGATCTGGGGTTTCAAATTTTGCAGGTTTTTTGTTTGCAGGTTACAAGTGCAATTTTTTTAAGCTTTCAGGGTTGTTCCCTCTTCATCCTCCTGCTGCCATCTCTCCATATCTGCTGCTCTTTCAGTTCCTTCCAAACGTCATCATTTTCCAAAATTTCTGCATCCACAATTTCCTCATCAGCAGTTTCACTGCTGTCGTTTTCTCCCCACAATCTTGGTCTGAGGTTGCATCATATCCGCAGCAGTCCTCACGCATCTCTCTCCACACTCATCACTGCCCCTACGTACCATTTCTACCCCATCTTATCGCAGCTCCCTTCAAAACGAATCCGAATCCATCCATCTAAAGCAAAACACGTTGAAATCGATTCCCTCTGCTCATCAAGCACATCTGCGTACAAGCAAGGGAGAGCAGCTTTGGTATTACGTTTGACCCGTTTGCCTGCACGAAAACGTATTCATCATCGCCGTCAAGCTCACTTCAACCCGCAAGCGTAAGCTGTTCGCCGTCTTCATTCTCGGGCCAGGTAATTTCTTTTTAAGTCTGCGTATCGTTTTGGGTCCTCAGCGTGAGTTGAGCGTTTTTTTTATTTGATTGTATTTCATTGTAGTTTAGAGCTTTAATTTGAGTTTTTAGTTTGATCTTTTTATTATATGGTTAGATTTTAGATTTTAATTTTAGATTAAGGTTTAGTCTAGGGTTTTAGAAATGGAAGGTTAGATATTTTTTGATTTTAGATTTTAATTTAAATGTTAAGCTTTGTTTAATTTAGTTTTTTTTTTTTTTTTTTTTTTTTTTTTTAAATCATAAAATTTCATAAAAAATTTCCTTGTGGTATTAGATTTAATTAAAGCTTCCCTTAGTCTTTAATTTTTATTTAAAAAATAAAAAATAAAAAATAAATTGCAATTTTAGTCTTAGCTCGGGAAATTTTTTACGTTTCATCTTTTATGCTAAGGCTAAAATTTTGATGTGGAAGTTAATGTTTGATATGATTTAATGATCATCTTGAAGATTTAGCTGCATGAATGTGATATCTGATTAATGATTCATAATTGCGTGGTTGTTTAAAGCATTTATCTTTTTGAAATTTTTAATTACTGGATATCGTTATTGAGCTTTAATCATTATAAGAACTTTGTGATTTTACTGAATATCTTGCATTGTTCAAGTTATTAGATGATAAATGATTGTCGTACATGGTTTACATATCTGCAATATCTAGTAAGCAATCGTTTAAATATCAAACCCATAAGGCACTGGTCCATTAAATTAATAAAATCTATTTAGAGTTGGTTTCCTTTCGTGTCTCCCAACCCAACTGGTTCACAGTTGGTTTTCATCATCTCATAGGGTCTACCCCCCTTAGCCGCGGGAGACAGGCTTAAACGGAGGGATCGGGGATCAGAGTGACAGCCCCTGGTCTGAGCGTTGTCGTGACAATCTGTGCGACAATAGACCTCATTAAGCCTCTTAGAAGGCCCTACGACATGCATAGATTATTATTTGACCTCTTGAGAGGCTTACTTTTTCATTTATGATCTAGTTTGGTGGGTTTGTCACCAAAAGTTGAATTATTATAACATTATTTTATTTTGGGGGCTTATGTAGGCCAAGGAGGCTAATTCGAACTCCTAAGTTGTGTATAAATACAAGTGAGATGAGCTCATTTGCTCATCATCACTTTGGTTTGGATCTCTTATCTCTCTTGAGATTTTTGCACTTTTTCTAAGGATGAATTGGAGCTTTATGGATGAGTTTTGATGTATGGATATTGGTCTATCTTCTCTTGGAGCTTCTTTATTGTCAATTGTGAATGGTTGGATATACTCTATTACATGTAAGTACGTGCTTTTGATGTTATTCTTGTTTACTTTTGTCATATATGTTGGATTGGGATTTTTGTTGTTCTAGGGCTAATTGTTGCATGCATTTACTGCTTAATATTGTAGAATTTGTCTCTATTATAGCATTTCCTTCAATGTATGGGCCATGTAATAGGAGCGAAATCTCCTAGGGGTAAAATTTGACCTTGACAAGCCATTTCTCTTGCACATCGAAGTATAAAAGCTGCAAGGTTGCTTCTTCTTGACCTAGAAGGCAAACGAAGTGATCTTGAGGCCTCCTTGACTGGGAACCAAGAAATCCTACTCTTACTCAACATAGACTCCATTCTCCCAAATATTAAGGCACTGATCTACCAAGGGTGGTCACTAAAATCAACATTTTCTCACATCCTTTTGAGACTAGCCACATTGGAGTGACTAGGGCATCAATTTCCTGACAAGCTAGCCATCAAAAAAATTCGATCTCCTAGGGTCCCTGCGCTGGCCTTTCCTCTAACCCCCCTCCAATTTTGAAGCCATTTCGACGGTGGAGTTGAAATAAAAGTCAAGCCCTGCTCCAGGATCAAAACTTGCCCTACCATCCCCAAGGCTAGTCCCTGATAGGGTCAAAACATCTTTAAGTGAAAATATTTTATTTGATCCTTTCCCCACCTTGTCTAGGGTAAGAATATCATTGGTTACTTCATACCTTCCTCATACCCTAGAGCGGGTCCACTTGGCCTCGTGTGGTCCCGCTTCTTCAAAAGGCCATCCTTCAAGAACCACCCAGGATACCAATTCTAACAAGGATTTTCGGGATTGAGAAACTCCTTCACAAGCCTATTCCCATAAACCTAACCCTCAAAGTCCTCTTCCTTTCCCTAGAAATACATAATACCTTGCTTAGAAAACGAGCAAGCTACATCCTTCAAACTTTTTTGGGAAAAGGTTTGGATCAGTCATATCCATTGACTTATCATTCAATAGTGACTCCTCACATATCAGGTCTCCTCCCATCGATGGAAGTTCGTAAATAGAAGGGAGCCTTAGCTGAGGTGACAGTGGGCTAAGTCTCCATTTGTTGCCCTTGGCCTAGCATTTGCCCTTTAGGGATCCCCTTTAGGTCCCCTGCTAGCTTGAGCGGTGACAAGGTTTATTTTTTACTTAAGCACCATACTATTGATCACATCCTTACACTCAAGGCCATCAATGAGGAAGCTCATGATCACTTTTCGAAAGTTTAGTGTTGTTTTTTAGACTTTCAAAAAGCTTTTGATTTCATCCCTAGGGAGGCTTTATTCCAAAGACTCAAAGACACAGGCATCTCATAAACCTTATTCTCAGTCATCATGCATCTATATGAGTTAGTCCTTAGTCGCCTACACATAGCACATGGCCAATCAAATTTCATCTAGAGTACTATTAGGGTTAAACAAGGTTGCCCCAAGTTCTCCACATTATTTGGGATCTAAATTAATGAGCTACAGTCCTTATTGACTAAAAACATCCAAGATGGTGATGGTTGCCTTCTACACAGTGTCCTGATTTCTATCCTTTTGTTTTCAAATGACGTGGACCTTCTAGCCTAATTCTTGGATTTAATGCAACTACAGCTAAATGCCATGGCCATTTTCTATGATCTTCTTTAATTGATAGTCAACATGGATAAAACCAAAGTCGTGATCTTCAACACATAGAAGAAGATTCTCTCTAATCACCACTTCTTTTACAAAGGTGAGGAGATCAATATCACCACCACATACACTTATTAGGGGATATTATTCATAGGTCCTCACTTCATTTTGCGACATGTAGTTCAGCCTGAAACAAGAAGGGTTATGTGTCCTTGGCCCTTCTAAGGATATAGTGTCTTCAGCATCACTTTCATGACACATTGTCTAAGATGTTGCTCAAGGATATTCTTGTTTGACCCACAATTCTATACGGATCTGAGGTTTGGGACCTAGTTTACTAGAGTCTAAATAGTCCTCAATAGAGAGTACAAACCATCCTCCTTCATCACTTCATATAATGCAAATAGAAAGTTCCTCAACCCATCATCCTCGCAGAGGTTGGCACTTTCACCTTAAACTTCAGGCAATGTTCATTCTCTTCTCACTTCTACAATGTGTTCGAAATTTTGTTGATACAGCACAAGGGCATGACAAATATCCATACTTGGCCTACCATTCATCAAAATCGATTGCAACACGTAGTCCTTCGGCTCAATCTCAATGTTGATACATTAGTCTCAGATCATCTTACTTCAATTGGTATTACGTTGGATCGACTTCCTCCATTTAGATATTCCTTTTGTGCACCCAGCCACTTCTTACCAACCAAACGAGATGAATACAATGATTCGCAAGGATATCTACAAGCAATATGTACAAGTCACTTGGATAAACCCTTAGGGTGGGTACATCCGAGGATGGCCTTCTATACTAAGCACTTCATGATGATGACGGATGGATGCCTTCATCCCCATTACATGCTTCACCATTAGATGCATGCCCTACGAATTCATTTAGGATAGTTTAGAGTTGGCTCTCATAATCTATGGATTAAGATGGACCACCAGATTAACTATTTAGACAAGATTTGCCAACTATGTCATCTCTGAGAGAGGGGCACTTCATCTTCCATTTCCCCATTTATTATGAGATTTGTGGGATATTTCATTGCCTATTCAAGGGGGCACTAAGAGACAGGTTGATGACAACATTGCTTCTAGCTCCATATCAATGCAAACCAAAGGGACCATTACCCCTCCCTACAAACCTCAGAGATGTCGCCAAACCAAATACTTTACCAACAAGCACAACAGACCACCTAGATATCAACAACAATTTAGTAGCCAGACACCATGTTAGTTTTTGTAGCATCGGATGTGTTCTAGCCTTGAAATTTTGTGGAGAGGCTAGAATACAAGAGATCTCCAAAACCCATAAATCATTTCCAAAATTCCACCTAGAATGACTTAATTTGATTATTAGTCAATTTTTAAATATTTCCTAAGTCTAAACTAAGGGAATATGACTAATTAATCAAAATTAATTAAGTCAAAGTGTGAATGTTCTAGAAACTCACACAGATCGACTTCAAGTTAATCCTAGCCATAGATTAAGATCTAATCTTGGTCGTTGAAGTCTCAACAAAGGATTATAAGAAGAAGTCAATGGGCACTTGGAGAAGACACTTGAGCAAAACGATTTCCGAAGTAGCAACAGTCAGTTGCCGAAGAGACAGAGAGTGAGATCGAAGCAGTGAGTGAGGGGCAGGGACAGTGAGCCAAAGGAAATATTTTCCAGATCCGAGGAGGCAATAGCGAGTCGAATTATCCCAGAGAGGCAACGTTGAGGGACTGCCTCTGAGCCCAGTGTGAAGCAAGTTGTCCAGCCAGCTACGCATAGCAACGCAGTGCTCCAAGAGGCCAAGTTTTTGATAGGGAAAGTCTAGCCAGAGATTGCCTGTGGGAGAAGGGTAATTCCCTTCAGTATTTTACTCAAATTTTCTTGTTGTTTGGATTGCCTGTTGGGCTTCCATAGATGTACTCGGGTTTCACTATTGCATAATAATAAAACCCTCACTATTGCACTGGTTTTCCCAAGTTGGGTTTTTCCAGGGACATTGGTCCAAAATAACAGTGTGAATTTATGTGTGTGCTAGCATTTCTTCCAATGTTTATTATTTCGCGGTTTTATTTATGTAGGTTGCAGTGTGAGTTATTCAGTATTTGTTGTAGTAAACAATAAATAAATTGTTAAATTTAATTAACAATTAGGAGGATAATTTCCAGTTGCTGCAATAGGATTCGGGTTTCCGAATTTTCACATGGTATCAGAGCGCAGATGATCAGCCGGAGAGCTCAATAGCGAAGAAAGGAGGAGTTTCGTTGTTCAGTGTGGCAGCAAATCGAAACCCCAGAGGGCAGCACAGTCACTTTGCCAAGAGGTCGAATTTCTTGAGGAGATTCAATTTTTCCGAGGGGCAGAAAAATTCGATCTCTTCAGATTGAGGGATTCCAGAGGCAAAGGAAGTAGTCCAATGCTTTCATAGAGCAAATCTATAGCTGGATGCAATAGTTTTGCAACAGTTTGCTAGAGCAGAGCTAGTGTCGGGTGGAAGAAGAGCACACACTGAGGGAAAATTTTCCTCAAGGAACTTCTAGTCCCAAGAAGTTTGATTCTCTTGCAGATCAACAGTCGTTGTGAGCAAAGTTTCTCACTCCAAAAGGGAAGAGGAGATTTTCGACATTTGTTGAGATGGCCACTGCAGGGTTTCAAGATCAGGATAAGTTGAATGGAGCTTCCAACTATGTCATCTGTAAGGCAAGGATGTCCTACCTTCTAGATGATATGGACTGAAGACATTTATAAATGCAGTGGTATCTATCCCCACGGATGTAGATCAGTTGAAGGAGTACAGAAAGGAGATGGCGCGGGCGAAGAGGTTGATCCTAGATGGAGTTCGGGATTACATTGTTTCACACATAGCTGGCAAAGGGACTGCTAGAGAGATGTGGGAGACTCTCTCCACGTTGTACCAGGGAACTTCCCAGCAACGGAATATGTACATAGAGGAGAAGTTGAGGCTCATCTCGATGTAGAATGGGGAAGGCATAGACCCCTTCCTCACCAAGATTCAAGAGGTTCGGGACCAGTTGTCAATTATTGGGGCAATACGCCTAAACCAACAGAGCTATTGCGATTAGCACTAAATAGTGTCTCCAAGGAGTGGCAGGTATTCATCCAAAGTATTTTGGGCAGAGATAACTTGCCAAGATGGGACAGGATGTGAGCCGATTTGCAACAAGTGGAGTTGAGGCGAGCTCTTCTAAAGAGTTCCATCAGTGGCAGCAGCAGCGGATCGAAACATGTGAAGGAGGAGGAGAATGTGTCCCTCGCATCGAAAGGTCCTAATCAAGGACATGGGGAGCAGCAAAAGTAGAAGAAGGACCTGTCGAAGGTCAAGTGCTTCAGATGTGGTGAGCTCAGTCACTACAATACCCAGTGTCCTCTCAGGAAGAAGGACAAGGAGGAGAAGCAGGACCAACAGGCAGCATCAACAGAGATCGATAGGCTTTCCTCCAGGCTAGAGGAAGACTTTGCCATGTTTGCTGATATACCCCCAGGAGTGAAGTGGGGTGACTTGGTGTTGTAGCCCCAGAGTGCTACAAATGGGCAGGATCCTTGAGGAGGTCCACCTCTTGGATCAGTACCTTGCTACGGGGGCCCACAGTATTCAGTAGCAGGATGGATCAATGGCAGTTGATGCAGTCAGATGCCAGAGTGATAGATGCAGAGTCTAGTAGTAGTCAAATGTTGGGAAGCGCAGTGTCAAGTTGGCAGCAATGCAAGTGGCACAGTGCAGAGTCAACAGCAGTGCAGAGTCCTCAGTGACAGCGCAAATACTAGCAGCAGTCAGAGACTCGAGTGACAGATGCATCATACTAATCACAATTGATTCAATATTTAGGATGCTTCTCAATTGCAGTTGTTGTAGTTGCAGCAACAACAGATGAGAGGGAGTGGCAATGCAGATGCAGTGTTGGCATTAGTTCAGCAAGGTCAGCAACAGCACGGATGCAGCTTATATCAGAGTTGCGCAGTGGTTGGTGGGCAGCAGTACCAGACATCAGCAGTGTGATAGGAGATGATGCAGAGATAGGGTGTTGTCACAAGATGTGCAGTAGAGCACTAGAAAACATTCCTAGTTGAGAGGGAATGTTAGTTTTTGCAGCATTGGATGTGTTCTAACCTTGAAATTTTGTGGAGAGGCTAGAATACAGGGGATCTCCAAAAACCAGAAATCGTTTATGGAAATTTCGCCTAGAAATGACTTAATTAGATTATTAGTCAGTTTCTAAATATTTCCTAAGTCCAAACTTAGGGAATATGACTAATTAATCAAAATTAATTAAGTCAAGGTGTGAATGGTTTAAAAACGCACACGGATCGACTTCAAGTAAATCATAGCCATAGATTAAGATCTAATATTGGTCGTTGAAGTCTCAACAGAGGATTATAAGAAGAAGTCGATGGGCACTTGGAGAAGACACTTGAGCAATTCGATTTCATGAGCAGATTGATTTCCAAAGTAGCAGCAGTCAGTGGCCAGAGAGGGAGACGGTGAGATCGAAGCAGTGAATGAAGGGCAGGGACAGTGAGTCGGAGGAAAGATTTTCCAGATTCGTGGAGGCAGCAGCAAGTGAGTCGAATTATCCCAGAGAGGCAACGTTAAGGGACTATGCAGTGCTTCAGTCAAACAGATCGATTTGGAGAGGAGGAAATTCGTTCTCAATTCCAGAGGCCAGGAAGGAGTGCCAGAGCGTGGGAGAGACAATTTTCTCAGCTTCCAAAGGCGGAACGACTTCATCTAAGCCCAGTCCGAAGCAAGTCGACCAACCAGCTACACAGAGGAGTGCAGAGGCTAACGTAGTGCTGCAGGGGGCCGAGTTTTTGATAGGGAAAGTCCAGCTAGAGATTGCTTGTGGGAGAAGGGTAATTCCCTTCAGTATTTTACTCAGATTTTCTTGTTTTTTGGATTGTCAGTTGGGCTTCCATAGATGTACTCAAATTTCACTGTTGCATAATAAATAAAACCCTCACTGCTGCACTGGTTTTCCCAAGTTGGGTTTTTCCGAGGACATTGGTCCAAAAATAACTGTGTAAATTTATGTGTGTGTGCTAGCATTTCTTCCAGCATTTATTATTCCGCGGTTTTATTTGTGTAGGTTGGAGTGTGAGTTACTCGGTATTTGTTGTAGGAAATAGTAAACAAGTTGTTAAAGTTAATTAACAATTAGGAGGATAATTTCCAGTTGTTGCAATAGGATTCGAGTTTCCGAATTTTCACACACCAGCACAGCAAAATGCCCTGATCTTCCCCTAGCTCTTCTTCAGAGCATCATCCTAGCTTGAGTTTTTCATTTTGCCTTGAATGTTAGGAGAGGTAGATCTAGTGGATCATGACCCAGTACCTAGATCCTTTCCCTCTACACATCTCTCTACCATTGTGGCTGCCCACACTTGGATCTAAGGATTTTTTCATGTTTCCTCATATAGACTTCATGTTTCTACTTTACTTGATCTTTATATAGGATACTTCTTAGTACTCCTCCTCTGTATTGAGATCATTGTGCTCGACAATACCATTGACTTACTTTTGTGTACATTTATTGGACATTAATGTAATTATTTTATCTTATTTTATCTAGCCGAAAACAAACAAGGAAGAAGATCAAAATCTTGAAATCAAACAATGGGGATGAGTATACTTCCAGAGAGTTTGAGGGCTTTTGCAAGTTGGCAACGATCAAGATGGAGTTGATTATTCGGTATAATCCGACAATAGAATGGGGTTGCAAAGCAGAAGAATTGATCCCATTATTCATGACCAGGGCTACCCATTGTTTCTTTGGATAAGACACTAGAGGAGTCATTCACTAGCGTAAAGCCATAGGTCAGTCATTTATGCATCTTCGATTATCTAGTTTATATCCATGTACAAGTAAAAAAGAGGCCTAAGTAGGAGCCCTCCAGTAAGAAGTGTTTATTTATGGGTTATAATGAGACTTCGAAGACTTGCAAGGTCTATATTCCATAGCAAAGGAAGACAAAAGCAAGCAAGGATGTAAGGATTGAGGAAGACTTCGCACACAGGAAAGTCTTATGAAACTATTCCAATGACAAAGGATGAGCAGTTGGAAGGTCAATAGGTTGAACCAAGGCCACTAATGACTTCCAAAGTAGTACAACAACCTTCAAGTGAAAAGGATACAATAGCCCTCCTATTTCCATCAAGACACATTGATGGTTCACTCAGACATTAAGGGATGCTTAGGAGAGGTTGAGGCTCCTAGGAGCACATTTAGAGAGAACATACATCCGAAGATGTTTCCAAACTACATGGCATTAATGAGTAGCATCATAATTTCGAGCTTTCCAATATTCATGAGGCAGCATACCAATAAGTATGATGGGATGTCATGATGGAGGAGTACACCTCCATCGTGAAAAATGATGGTTGGAACACAATGTTGTAATGTTCCTAAGAAATTATTTGCCTATGAGACAAAGTAGCCTATCAATCTTTGTAGGCTATAGTACTTGATCAAGGGGAAAACCCCAAAATACCCAATGTTTGGGCAAGTTTTGGGGCAACTGGGCAAAGGAACCCAAAGTTGAGGGTTTTGAGTGACACTCATTCAATCAATCAAGGAGGAAGATCTCCTCAAAGAAATCTATAAGAACAAGAGGGTTGAATTCATTTGGATCATTTATCTCTATTTTTCTTGGGCCTTAGGCTCTGAGGGTTTTAAGAGTCCTTTTTCCTTATCAATTTCAGTGGTGAAAAATTCCACCCTAGTTGATAAGCTTATCCTATCTTTTCTTTTCCTATTCTTTATCTTTGTTCTAGCACAGGATTGTTGGAAGAGGGAATTCTAGTCTGAGGAAGAGTGGCAAGCCAAACGAGTTTGTCCAAGCAACATCTTAAGCAAGAAGGTTGAACTCCTTCCTGAGGTCAAATGAGTCTAAACAATAGTAGAGTTCCGGATAGAAGCCCTACCCATTACCCTGTGACAACAGAAGTATCATTCCTGAGGCTCTTGAAACCCTGAGGTCAAGTGAAGGTTAATTTTAAGGTTGGAAATGAGTTTGTATAAGAAAAAAACAATAGTGAAGATCTAGTACAGACCTAGTTGGAGGGCATACGAACTGTTTTTCTCTACATAAGTATTACTCTAAGCAATCGGTCTATTCCTGGGTCAAGCAAAGTGGTTTGACAACAAACAATAGGAAGGTTTTGTATTGAAGAACTCCGAGTTGTTATGGGCAAAAAGGAGACATCGCCTTGAGGTAGACGGATGACCTAAGGCCAATCGAAGGTCTAGTTCAGGAAATCAAAAGGGTTCTAAGCAATGTTGCATTAATCGTTATTGGGATAATTTCAGCACGAGGAAAAAATCGGAAAAAAATCGCAATTATCGGGAAATAATCGGAAATAATCGGGAAAAAATCGTTTGGTACAAAAATATTCATTTTTTTCATTTTTTTTAATTTTTTTAATATCTAAACCATCTACAACATAAAATAAATACATTGACACATAAATATGATAAAATAACTAATATATAAGATGTTTAAGTGCTAAAATCACACATAACATTGAATCATGTCCTGAATAGTAAGTCCTGACTCCTGAGTCCCAACTCAGCCTCAAAATATCAACAAAAAATATAATAATGTATCTCATCATGTCATAATGTCATATACAATAAAATGAAGAAAATAACTAAAGTCTAATCCTATTGATTTCCTCTGCCCCTCTTGCGAGAAAATGCCACAACTTTCCCTTTCCCTCTAGATGTAGATGTTGGTGTTGGTGGAGTTGGCAGTGGAGTCTGTTGTGCTCTAGAAGCTGAAGAACTAGAAGTAGGAGCTATAGGAGGTAGACCACATCCTCTACCGGTGGCAGGGGTAGCCCGGGCAGGTGGTGTCACCTTCTCCTCCTATTCCTCCTCCTCCTCCTCCTCCTCCTGCTCTTCCTCCTTCTCCCCCTCCACTACATCCTGCACTAACCAATCATCAGCAGACTCCATGAGAGGCCTCGAGGCCTCAACCCTCCACACAACAGTGGTGTTAATCCCATCCAATGCGATGGCCTCCACATCAGGTGGCCTCTCAAGTTGCCTCACCCACAATCAAAGATTGTAGTAGACATAGACCATGTCATTAAGTCGCTAGGACTCCAACCTGTACAAAGATCATGAAATAATAATTAATAATTATAAAAAAAAATATTATTTAATGAATTCAAAAATTTATTTGGAGATTTGCAATATTTTATATGTTTAAGTGTTAACCTGTTGCGCTTCTTGTTGTGTATTTTTTCAAATACACTCCAGTTGCGCTCACATCCTGAGGAGCTACATGTTTGGCTGAGGATGTGAATGGCAAGCTTTTGCAGAAGGGGTACCCTGCCACCATACATTCTCCACCATGCATCTACAACAAAATTACAAATAAAATTTTAAATAAACATAAGAAAAAAAAATGGAATTTGAAGAGACAATGAAATTTGGAACAAAGTTACAAACTAAAAAATACCTGGCGTTTTAATCGTCCTATCAATGACAGCCATGTCAAAGCCAAATGTGCCACCTGCCATCCTATATGTCTCAATTTCTTTAGAGATCTCTATACGTTCTGCTAGAGATCGCACCATCTTCTGGACACAGGATAAGAATCCATCCATGATCTCAGCATCAAAGAGAAACCCACATGCGTAAGAAAATGCGGGGTTCAGGAAAAGCCCACCAACATGAATGGGACGATGAAGTGTGTTGTTCCATCGCTCATCAATCACTCCCCATAAGAGGAGTTGTCTCTGAAACCCATCATCTCCCTTATCATCACAGTAGGCCCGAACGGCTTCTTTGGCCCTGTCCATGGCCTCATACAAATAGCCCATTGCGGGCTTCTCACCATCAACCAACCGAAGAACCTTTACCAAAGGTTCAGTAACGACACACACCTCCTGCACTCCCACCCAGAAGTCTTCCTGGTATGAAACTAGTCTGCATACGGCCTCTCCCTCTGGTTTGCGGCTCATTGGCAAAGCACGCCACTCCTCTGAAAGAAACATTCTCTTCACATCCCACATAGAATTCAAGAGGGATTGAAGAGATATGAAACTGGTGGCAAACCGTGTAATGGCGGGGCGCACCAACTCTTTGTTGTTGGTGAATCTTCTCATCAAGCTAAGCACAGATGTATGGTTATATATAAATTTTGTAATGCTTTTGGATGAATCAACAATATCTTTGACAAAGGGAATTTTCCCTATGTCCTCCAACATCAAATCAATACAGTGTGCAGCACAAGGTGTCCAAAATAAACTAGGATGCCTGTCCATAAGCATCCTGCCAGCAGCAACATAATTTGCAGCATTGTCCGTTATGACTTGGACAACATTTTCTGCACCCACCTCCAAAATAAACACATCTAGCAAATCACATAAAGTTCTTGCATCTTTGATTTGTGCAGATGCATCAACAGATTTGATAAACATAGTCCCCTTGGGACAACTAACCAAGAAGTTTATAAGGGTTCTCCCCTTTTGGTCAGTCCAACCATCTGACATAACAGTGCACCCTGTTTGTGCCCATGATGCCCTAAATCCTCCAATCTTTGGGTGCAGTCAAGCTTTTCATTTTGAAGAATTCGGCCTTTGAAATCATGATAAGAAGGGATTTTGTACCCTGGACCAACACTTGCAATAGCATCAATAGTAGGTTGGAAAAATGGATTATTCCTTACAATGCTGAAAGGAATATCAATCCAGAGGAGAAATTTTGCCAGCAAGTTGTCAGCTTGTTCTTTCTCAGTTCTTTTTAGCACTGCACTGATAGATGGCTGTGAACCAAGTGTGGTTCGAGGAACAAAAAATGATGTGGCAGCTACCGGATTGGTTGATGTTGTAGTAGAACCAGTGCCACTTGCTTTAGCTAACTTTTTTAGTTGCCTCTTCATTTCTTCTTTGGCCTCTCTATTCTGGTCTAAAGTTTCCAATGCTTTCATGGCTCTTCGGATGAGTTCAGGATTTGTATTTGTGCAAGGCCCCACATCAAATCCAGGGATTTGTGCAAGGTGATACTTCAACCTGTACACCCCCCCAGACATAGGGTGGCCACACAACTTGCAAGTCAAGTTTAGTCTATCATTCGGAGCTTTAGGTTCACCAAATTCCCAGAAAGGGTCCAATTTCCTTGGCATGTTTGTTTTTGAACTTTGAAGTTGAAAACTTGAATGGTGTTTCGGTGAAGTTGTGAACCTATGGGAAAATAAGGATTACAATTCAGTATTTAGTAATTTACAAGTTACAAACTTACAATTTAGTATTTTATTTTTTACATCGTACAAAAACTAAAAAAAATTACATACATTTTAATTTTTAAGAAAACCCCATTCCAAACCCAACCAAAAATACTAAAAAAACAATACATCAAAGACCCCATTCCAAACCCAACCAAAAAAACTAAAAAAAAATTACACTGGGCAAATTTCATAAACCCCATTTCAAACCCAAGTTACCCAACCAAAAACAATGAAAAAAAACATAAACAAAGTTTCAAAACAATGAAAACAAAAAAAAAATTGGTTCCCATACCGTTTCTATGGAGATGATCAGTCTCCTCTTGATTTTCTCCTCCACGCACTTCAAATAGCTCCAATCCTCTCCAAGCCCTCTCCAACACTCCACTGCCCTCTGCGCACCTAACTGTGCAAATGAAAATAAAAAAATAAAAAATAAAAAAACGTTTTTTGCCTTATAAAACCGTGCTGCCCCAACATCCTGCAATAATTTGGGAAAAAATCACGATTTTTTCGAAATTATCGGGTATAAAAAAAATCTGCAATTATTACTCGCAATAATATCGGCTTCGGGAAAAAATCGCGATAAAACGATAATATCGCGATATTATCGCGATTTTCACAACACTGGTTCTAAGAGAGTAATTGCAGTGTGTGAAAATCTGAGTCTTGAAACTCCTATGGTGATTCGGATCCCAGCATCCTAAAGACCACAAATCACTTCTTTGTGAAAGTTGAGGGTCTCTATAATAGATTCGAGTTTCTTAAGCAATTGCCGATCTTGTAGCAAGGCAATCGGACTCCTTGGGAGACAAACTCGTGGTTGTTGAAATAATCTAAGGCGGGACATTTAACTGAGGCAAGTTCAAACAAAGCTCCTGAGGTTCTGATCCTAAGCAGAAGTGAAGTCGTAACTACAACAAAATCGAGATTCGAGTGAAGGAAGGTTTTATGCAGGCAGAGGTTAATGGTGACATGTGGCAATTATCCATATAATTCGCATAGGGTTTTTCCAATGAAGAATTGTTCAACCTTCTGCTTAGGATTTACGTCCCTGTTAAATTGTTTCTGATTTGTCAAACAAGGATTATATTATTGTGTATCTATGAGCTTACGCTGAATTGGATTATATGTTGTATAGATCTATTGCATTACTAGTTACAGGGTGAATATGTTGAATGTTACATTGTCCTATTGATTTTATTGTATCATTATACTGCTCATTGATGGATATGTTAATTGCATTGAATTGATTGTTGTACGAGGAAAAGAAAATTTCGTTGAAACCCAAGTACCCTACGTAACCCTAGTGCAAGAATTAGCCTATAACATTATAGTGCCAAGCACCACAAGGGTAGTCGATGGTGAGTTACAAGCAGCTCTACAAGATCAAGCATGTAGCAAATAGCAACATTGAGAAGTCAAAGTGAGGTTCATGGCGAGAGGGTTCTCCAAGAAAGAGGGAGTGGTCAATGACAAGACATTTGCTCTAGTCACCAAGTACACTTATGTTATTGCAATTATGTCCTTAATTTCTTTTAAAGGAGGGAGGATACATCAAATGGATGTGAAGATAGCTTTCCTTAATGGGATCTATTGCCCTTCAAGCAACTACTTTAGAGACATATTCATATGGGTGTGACTCCTTGCTCCTTTGATGAGATTCCTCCTCATCAACTTGGACTTGTTATTCTCCATCCATCAGTTGGATAATTGTGCTCATCAATCCTTCAAATTCAGTGGTATATCAATTCTTGTGCCCTATGTTCTCGATCTCAGAGGTGCTAGCTAATGTCTTATGATGCTTTTGTTTGCAATTAGTATGGTTTTTCATTGTGTGGTTTCCTTACGTAGAAGTGAGGCTAAGGGTTTGACTTGTTTGTAAAGCGTTAGCATTTAATGGATATTTTATCACTTATAACTAAGTAAAGATGTTACTTATCTACTACATTCATGTCAAGACATAATTACTTTTGGATAAGTGTGTCTTAATCTAGGCCACTAGGCAATACTAGAAAATCATTGTGGGTAATGTACTTATATCACCCCCATACTTAACACTTTCTAGCAATTTTCCTTACATTTTCATCTCATCCATAAAGAGAAAATCAATACCCCCCTAACTTATGGTTAAGTTTATCAAATGTAATCAAACAGGTCAAAGAGGAATAAGAAAAGAAAAAGAATGAAAACCTTGACTAAATCAGACAAATAAAAAGCTAAAGAGGCAAAGAGCAAAACAAATAGAGCAAAGTAAGGAAAAAAAAACAACTTCATTATGCCCCCCCCCTTTTTTTAAAGTCCTAAAAGCATAATGCCTATTTAAAGTAAAAAGAACTTGGAAAAAATAAAGAAAATTCACAAAAGAAGGAAAGAAAGGGAAAGTGTATGTAGGAAAAAGTAGAAAAAGCTTCCTCTCATAAGATTTTGCAAGTAAATGAAAACTCCTAGCCAAAGTTTTATCAACTATTTGGACTAGATATAGACCCTCCACACCATAACATGATTTTTAAAGTTAATTCATGGGTTACCCTTATATCTATTGAAAATTGGCAGCTGAGGGAGCAATTCTCTCTTTGGAGAAGCCCAACAAACACTAAGGAGACCCTACTTGCCCTTGGAAAAATTTAATTTGCACATGGAAAATATTATTTTGAAAGTCAACACAAAAAGTACAAGTCATCCAAAAGGAGAAATTCATCCACTTAGACCAGATATAAATACACTTCACTTAGCAGCACTTGGAGGCATCACATCACGCATTCATCCTTCTTCATTTGGTTCGATCTGGTCTGAAATTGCAGGGTCTGAGTTCACACGTGCGAAGGAGAGAGAGAGAGGACATTATGTTGACTGTGTTGACTTCCTGTTTTGGCATCTTTGACCAGCGTTGACTTTGAATGGATTGACTTGGTTTGACTTGGTTTTTGGGTCTGTTCTAGAAGGTTGAATTCAGGGAGAAGACCAAAATTTTCTGGGCACTTTGACCACCTTTGACTGCAGATCTGAAGATAGGGTTTTTGCACATTGACTTTGACTTTGACTTTGACTAGAATTTGTGGGCAGATTTCTTGGACTGTTTTGACCAAATTTGACTAGGCAAAAGAGGTTGCATTCTTTGACAAGTTGACCAAACTTTTTGGAGTTGATTTTACCATTGAAAGTGGACTGGTTAGGGCTGCTTTGACTATTGTTGACTTTGACTAAAAAATTGCAGAATTGGTATTTGACCAGATTTGACTATATCTCTCATATTTGATTGGATATTGGATTGGTTGACTTGAAATTCAAGGCCTTGACCTTTGAGTATTTGTTGGAAGTACTTGGACTATGTATCTCTACTGAACATTTGATGAACATCTAATAGAAGAAGAATTTGGTTGGGTTTTCCCCCTCATGGGGTTTTTCCCCGGTCTTTGACCTAAATCTCTGTCTCATTTGATCTTGGTTGTCTTCTATTGTGCATATTGTTTATTGTTCTATCTAAAATTGCTTACTATTGTTGGGTGCAGTGTTACTTGGGAGCGGGAGCGGGAGCGGGGAGCGGGAGCGGAAGCGGGAGCGGGAGCGACCATTTTCAGAAGCTCCCGGTTTGGGAGCGAATCCCGGAGCGATTTTTTAAAAATATATATATTTTTTATATTTTTTAATTTTTGATACATATATGTCAACAAAAACATGTAGAATGATGAAATAGACATAAAAAACATAAAAAAACATAAATTGATCATTGAACCATATCACATCAATCATCTAGAAATTATAATCGTCATCAACCTTAGTTAAATAATAAATTAAAATAACATTCAATTCAATAACATTTACCATCATTGATCACCAAAGTAACAAGTTGTACTTGTAAGCCAAGTTTAACCATTACAAGAAGTAATATCGAAGATATTTCTAAGTCCTAACTTCTAACTGTTAACATGATATGAAATGTTAAAAATTTATAAAATGAAACATGAATAATGAGACGAAATGAAACAACTTTAGTCTTTCACAAAGCATCATATTCATAATTCACAATCATTACCAATGAGTTATAATTGCCAAGGCCCAACTTCAAACTTCAAATTTTCATTGTCACAGTGATATAATGTTTACAAAAAATATCATAATGTCATAATGATATGAAAGAGTCAAGAGTCAAGAGTCAAGGACTCAAAACTCAACACTGAACAGTTATGAAAACTAAAGTGACAAGTCTAATAGAAACTAAAAAAGACAAGTAAACTGTAAATCTACAAGTGGCCCTTGCCACGAGAGTCTCCAGGAGTATAAGTAGGTCTTGGCGGTCTTCTAGGAGTCTCCCGCCCAGACCGACGACCAGAACTAGAGCCTCCACGCGAGGGTGTCGATGGAGGTGGCGACAGCAATGGAACAAGACTCGGGCCCCGAGAACTGCTACTGGATGGTGGAGGTGGAGGTGGCATGGCTGCTGCAGCTGCTTCAGCTTCATCCCGTACAAGCTCATCTTCTAGTTCTTCCATATGTACAATGCCATCCTCCAAATTGTCGTCCTCAGGGTGATTGTCCCAAATTTTATATGTGGGATCTTCATTAGCCCGATCACAGTAATGGCTCAACAACCTCAAATTGTAGTGCACATAAACCAAGCTTTCTGCTCGGTTTTCGTTGAGCCTGTTTCTTTTCACATTATGTATATAACTGTAGGTGCTCCAACACCTCTCTGCAGAAGAAGAATTTACAACCTGTGCAAGAACTTTCAATGCCAATTTTCGCAAAAGTCCGTCGCCGCCATATGTTTCCCACCATGTGAGAGAATCAAATTTATCTTTGTCGTCCATTGCATGGAAGTTACCATACAAACCACTGCCAGTGAAGTATCTGCCTATTTCAAGGCGCACAGCTGCACATTCCTCCCTGTCAGGCACCAACTTTTCTAATGCATCCAGATATCCTTTAGTTACCTCTCGATCTAAATGGGGTTTGGTCCTAACACCACCCCCTGCTGCAGGTTTGCCCAACCAAGAATCTGAGTAGTATTTTGGCGTAAGGATATACGCCAAGCAATGTAGTGGAAGGTTAAGCCTTTTCCACCGTTCACACACATAATCGTGAATCAGATTGTACAAGTCGGGATCTCTGTTATTAACAATGTCTTTTATTTCCCCCAACATGGTATCCATTTGCTCATACACCTCGCCAATCACTGGTTTGTCTGTATCTGCAAACCGAATCATGTTATAAATTGGCTTGGTGAAATCCAATACCTGTCTCACAGTTGTCCAAAACTGCCCATCAAGAGCGGCCTCCTCCACCGTTTCAAAACCTGCAATGTCAGCTACATTTGTAGCCCTTTCCTTTAACACCTGCCAATTTGGACTTGATACCATGCTAGCTAAACCCTCTCTTACCTTCAAAAGGCGCCTGAAGGTGAGGTAATAGCTACCAAATCTAGTCCTCGCAATCTTCAGCAACTCCAATCTCGAGTGACTGCGGAAAAGGCCATGGGTATTGCTATGATTTGTAATAAATTTTATCATTTTTTTTCCTCTCTTGTACAAATCACCAATCCATTGGTATTGTTCATTTTTGTTTTTGACAATATCATGCAACAGAAGGTTCAATGTGTGAACCAAACATCCAGACCAAAATATGTTCGGGTATCTATCCTCAATAATTGCTCCCGCTGCCTTACAATTAGGAGCATTATCAGTGATGACTTGGATGACATTGTATGGGCCAATACGCTCAATTGTTTCAAGCAATGCTTCTGCAATGTTGATAGCGGTCTTGAACTTGTCTGAGTAATCATGTGCAGCTAGAAAAATGGGACCACTTCGGGACACAGCAAGAACACTTATCAATGGCTTGCCTTTTACATTTGTCCATCCATCAGATACAATGGACACCCCATTGTCAGTCCAAGAACTTGTCATTTTATTCAAAGAATGTGATATTTTTGCTTTTTCATGATCAAGGCCAACTGTTCTTGCCTTGTCATACCCAGGGCTCTTGTATCCTTTAGGGGCATCATTTATGGCAGAAACCATTTCGTGCCAATAAGGTGAGCGTAGAACATTGAATGGTATCCCATTTGCATAGAGGAACCTGTAAATTTTTGAATCCACATCATTCCTACACCCCTCATCAAGGAAATCTGATATGGTTCTACGGCGTAAAGATGATGACCCTGAGCCTCCATGTCCATATCCACTACCTTGGGAGGATGCTGAAGGAGTTCTTTGTGAGCTTTCAAAGAAACCCCTTGATCTTTTTGCTTTGTATTGGGCGTCCTCCTCTTCCTTTATGTATTTGGCTCTATCTGCTGTTGACACCGCGTCGCAAGTTCTGATTCCTATTTGTTTCTCTCCATCCCATGCCCTTTTCCCGCAAAGGTGTCTTCTCAAATGGGTGTATGAGCCTGTGAAATCATTGTTGCAATGGGGGCAATGAAATTTAGTGGTTCCACCCCCTCTCCCTGTTTCAGGCCTGTGAACATATTTCCACAATGGAGTTTGGTCTTGTTTAGTTTTTTGACCCTCATGTTCACCCTCCACATCCTCCTCACTGGGGTTTTCACCTATTTGACTTCCTCCGGCTTCTTCATCCAGCTCTTCAGTTTCAGGCCCCCTCCGTTTCCTACTCTCCACCACCATAATAACCAGAAAAGGGACCAGGAAGAGGAAAATGCCAATAAAAATCCCCAGGTCCATCGTGTTTGATGTTTGTAGGGTTTGAGTCTTGAATCTGCAAATTAATTTAGTTTATTGGGATTAATTCATTTAATTTATTAATTTAATTTAAATTAATGATCTTTAAACTCAAACAGGTAAATTAAACTAAACAAACTAACTACCTAACCAACTAAACTAACTAAATGATTAAGTTACTTACCTCTGCAAGCTTGCTCCTCGCTCCTTGGCACTTGCTCCTCGCTCCTCAGCTCTGGCTCCTTGCTCCTCAGCTCTTGCTCCTTGCTCCTTTGCTCTCAAACTCAAGCTCAATCTCATTGAAATGATTTTGTTTTGGCCCATTGGGCTTATAAACCCAAAAAAATTAGTTAATTTTTTTGTTTTTTTCGGGTCCGCGGAATTTTTTTCCGCCGAACCGCTCCCGGAATTTTAAAATTCGCTCCCGGAGCGTTTTTTAATGCCCGGGAGCGATCAGGGAGCGATCGCTCCCCGATCACTCCCGGGCATTAAAAAGCGCTCCGGGAGCGCGGGAGCGATCGCTCCCTGAAGCGCTCCCTCACAGACCAGGGAGCGCAAATTTTTTTACGGGAGCGCGCTCCCGAAAATCGCTCCCGTCCGGGAGCGATTTGGGGAGCGCGCTCCCGAGCCACTCCCGCCCGGAGCGCGCTTCGGGAGCGGGTTCGAAGGGGGGGGGGGCGCTCCCCCGCATCACTGGTTGGGTGATTGAAATTAATTGGAAAAAGTGATTGCTATTGAAAGAAGAAATTGTCTAAGTGATTGTTTTAGCATAGAACATTGAAAAACTAGCATGGTGTTAAAGTTGAGGTGAAGACAAGGCCAAGGAAACAAGAGCAATCACCCTTTGAAGATATCTTATCCACTGTTGAAGTTCATTTGACTTGGTCAAGATGACTACCTCATACTTCAAGATTGAAGAAAAGTTGAATGACTCATCTAACTATGTTGTTTCGAGAGCCAAGGTTGATTTGACTTTGGAGTAGAATGATGTTATGGAATTTGTTGAAGGCAAGGTACCTGAACCTTCAAAGAATGCTTTTGTTGTTGTCAAGTCCATGTACAAGAAAGGTGAGGTCAAAGCTAAGAAAATCATTATTGATTATTTGAGAGATAATGATCACTTATGTTTCAAAATTGAAGTCATCCAAGGAAATGTATGATACGTTGGTTGGGATGTATGAAGTCAACAACTTGAGCCATATTCTTTCTTTGAAGAATCAACTCAAGGACATTAAGATGAACAAGGGGGAGACTGTTCAATCATACTTCAAGAGGATATCTCAACTCAAGGATCAACTTTTGTCTGCTGGAGAGATTACATCTAATAGAGAGTCAGTACTAATTGCCCTTGGAGGTCTTCTCACGATTTGGGAGACATTTATTACCATCATTAGCAACAATAACGGGTTTCCCTCATTTGATGAGACGTTGGGCAAGTGCACTCAAGAGGAGACCAGGATGATCTCTAGAGGAAGAATTAAAAAGCATGAAGAAGGAGAACCCATTGCATTTGTTGCTCAAGCCAAGAAGAGGAAAGGAAGAGGACCATCTAATTCAAGAAAGTTTGCTCCAACATCCAAAGACTCCACTAGAAGATTGAAAATGGACATTTCAAAAGTTCAATGCTATAATTGCCACAAGCATGGTCATTATGCCCAAGACTGTCCAAAGAATGGAAATGCTCCAAGGTCCTACAACAACAACCATGGCAACAACAATACGTTCAACAATAGAAGAATAAGAGATGACCTTGTTGCTCGTCAAGAAGGTCACCGTCCTCAAAAGAGATAAAGGAATTCAAGCTAGGATAATAATGCAACTGCAATATAAATACTTTCTTATTTTTGCTCTCTTTAGATCCTCTCTTCTGGATTCATTTTGATAGTTGGTTAGTAGATAGTGGGCTTCTAGACACTTCACTAGTTATCATGAAGTTCTCTCAAACCTGGTTGAGGGGGAGACCAACTTGAAAATCATTCTTGGGGACAATTCTACTTATCCTACTAAGGGCTTTGGATCTGTTTCATTTCATTTGGATTTTGGTCAAACTATACATCTACAAGATGTTCCGTATGTACCAGGATTGAAAAAGAATCTTGTGTCTGTATCTGCCTTAAAGGACAAAGGAATGAAAGTTGGTTTTATAAATGGAAAGGTTCTTACTTGGCCAACGGAATCTAGCTTAAGGCATGCCTTTACTTTGGGATCAAGAATTGAAGGCCTTTATAAAGTCAATGGAAGACCAATCCAAGCATTGGTTCATGATAGTAATCATCAATGTGAACTGTGGCACCAAAAATTCGCACACCTTCACTACAAAGCCTTGCCTTATGTGAGAAAGATGGTTTTTGGGATGTTCAAGATTCGTGTAGATCAAGATGGATTTTGTCAAGGATGTGTCAGTGGAAAACATGTGAGGGGACCATTCCCTTCAAGCAAAAGTCGGTCCAATGGAGTACTTCAACTTGTACATTCTGATTTGTGTGGACCCGTGTCGGTGACCTCTCTTGGTGGCTACTTGTACTACATAATCTTTGTGGATGACTTCTCCCGCAAGACATGGATTTTCTTCTTAAAGAACAAGGACCAAGCATTAATCATGTTCAAGGACTTTAAGGCCCTGGTGGAGAATCAAACAAGGAAGAAGATCAAAATCTTCAAGTCTGACAATGGAGGAGAATTCATTTCAAATGAATTCATTGACTTTTGCAAGAAAGCAGGAATCAAGAAGGAGACCATTGTACCTTATAACCCCGAGCAAAATGGTGTAGTTGAAAGGAAGAACAGGACCATCATGGAAGCAGCCAGAGCTATGTTGCATGATCAAAAGTTGTGGAAAGTTTCTATGGGGAGAAGTTGCTAACACTGTTGTCTATGTTCAAAATAGGACTCCTCATCAAGCCTTGGGTGACAAGACTCCCGAAGAAGTTTTCACAGGTGTAAAGCCCGAAGTTGGACATTTGAGGATCTTTGGTTACCCCATCTACTTTCATGTGCCAAAGGACAAGAGAAACAAGTTGGAAGCTTCAAGAAAGAAAGGTACTTTTGTTGGTTACTATGAAAATTCTAAAGCTTATAGAATATATGTACCTGGTCAAAGGAATATAGAGTTTAGCAGGGAGGTGACATTTGATGAAAATATTGCTCTTAGGAAAGCAAGGGACACTCCTCCCCATGCCAATGTTGAGAGAAAAGATGATGTTATGGATGTACAAGAAGGCCCTCCTATGACTAAGTCAAAGTTTGATCTTTGTTGATGAATGTGAAAATTTCTAAAATAGAAATCCTACTGCAGTGTTTAATATGACTTCTTCTACTTATTACTTCAGAGATAAGTTATCTACTGTATTCTTACAGCAAATATCGAAACATATTCTATTGCAACCTTCACAATTAAAACATTGCAGAAATTAAATGTAAGTAGAATGTCGGCACATATACAAACTGACCCTCAAGCCTCTTCTTATACTTTTACTGTTGATGAATCAACAGCCGAGATTAAGTCCCTAATCAATGGCTAAGATTAAAACAGACTTGATCCTCGTCACTTAGAAGCTTCTCACCCATATTTTTATTTTCCTAAGTTTAGACTTAGGAACCCCATTCAAAATATTAATTATTTTAATAAATTTCAATCCGGGTGGAATTTCTCCAAACGATTTCTGGGTCTTGGAGATCTAACGTATTCTAGCCCCTCCACAAAATTACGGAGCTAAAGCACATCCGATGCTACCCAAAATCAACACTCACTCTTATCGAGGAATGTGCTCTAGTAATACTTCCCAATAGAAGTACCACACTGATCCACGGCATCGGTCCTCAGTGTTGTTGATGCTTGGCCTATTGCCCTTCATCCACTGCACTGTTGCATCCTGTACAGTTGCCCATGATACTGCCACTGTCACTGCTACATTTGTACTGCAGCTCCCTCTCAAAATGTTGCATCATGTTGCCCATAGCACTGCCACTGCTAAGTGTTGCATTGCAACTCAGTTGCTGAGAAGTAAGCAACTGAAAAGCCACCCAAAAACTAATAGCCTGGTCAGTCTGGATACCTCGTGATGCTGAAGCTACCTCTGCTACTAATATGTGTTGATCCTTTGTTGCTACTGCGCTACTGCAAGCTGCTTTGTGCCTCCCGCACTGTTGCAACCTCCACTACGCTTGCTTCAGACTTTGGCACTCTAGCTTTGCCACTATTGCTCCATCATCCCTCGTACCAACTAACTCTCATCATTTTGCTATTGTCGTTAAGGGCTCCCATAGCCATATGTGATCCAAGAGTTTGGGCACCTCAAGGATCCTGCCCCTCATGTAGTCCTCTCAACTATAACTCGATGTTGTCCCACCTCTTCTCCAGATGTGCAAGAGCACTCATGGCGCAATTGTCATCCTCACCTTCCCTGTCAGCTTTCGCTGGAGTAGCCTTCGAGTCAGAAGCCTCTTCCTTGCCCTTCTTCCGAGGGCACTGAGTGGCGAAATGTCCCAGTTCCCCACACCTAAAGCATCTGACCTTGGATATATCCTTTTTCTTCCTTTTCTGTTGCCCTTGTTGTCCCGATGATGCGAGAGTTGCATCCTTCTCCTCCTCCTTCTTGACTCGGACTCCTCTGTCGCTGCTTCCTACCTTGGTCAACTTCCTAATCTCTTCTTGTTGAAGAGCTACCCACATCTCCTCCCAACTAGGGAGAAAAGCCCTACCCAAGATACTCTGGACAAAGGTCTCCCAGTCTTTAGTGATTGCATTCAAGGCAGTCCTGACCATGAACTCAGGATTTGGTGCAAACCCCACGGAAGTCAGTTGGTCTCGAATCCCTTGCAACCTGAGGAAGGGATCAATTTCTTCTCCCTTCTGCATCTGCTATGGTCTCAGCTGATTCTCTAGTAGCATCTTCTGTTGAACGGAAGTCCCTTCGTACAAGGTGGTCAAAGCCTCCCACATCTCCCTTAATGTTTCCTTTTCAACGATGTGTTGGACCACATGATCTCTGACCCCATCTAAAATCGTGCACTTAGCCTTCGCCTAGGCCTCCTCATACTTCTTCAAAGGATCAACATCGACCGAAACAACAACCATCTGCAAGGCATAATCCTTGATGCAATTCTTGTCCAAGACTGCCAGGATCCTAGCCTTCCAGATGACAAAATTGGATGCTCCATCCAATCTATCTTGATCCCTCAGTCCATTGACTGCCATTTCTGCTCAAACAAATATAGGATTGGTTCTCTTCTCCCTCTCCCGCTGCTTCCCAGCAAGACTCGGATCTTGATTTTTTTTGGCGCTAGAAATTGATCCGAATTGGATCCATAGAAAGACTATCAAGAACCATGCCTGAATCAGGTCGAACAAATCTTTAAGGAAATCCAAAACAGTATCAAAAACACCCTGAACCAGTGGCAATGGCAGCCAACGTGGAACGCCAAGGACCTCGGTCAAAGCACACTGACCGAGGCCCATGGAGACCGCGCAAGAGGCCAAAATAGCCCCTGGGAGCCCCGGAATGGGAAAAGGACGAGGTTTTTGATGCGTGATTAGCGCTAATCGCGCATCGCTAGGCGAACAGGGCCCTGAAGGGGAAGCCCGAGCACTCGGTCACATCGAGAGCCAGGAAAACCGAGGGCAGAAAGAGTCAAAAATGCTAACGTATGAAGGCGGGACCTGCGCACTAGAAAACCAACGGTATTGATCGGGGTGCCCTTGAACGGTAAGAGGTTTTGGACAGGAGCGGAGCGATTCCATACACCGATCGACACGTGGCAGGCGGAGGTGAGAGAAAACCGTTGTTGATCGCACGCTATCGGTCGAGCAAGTCAACCGCGTGAAACGTGCGTATGGCGTCGGATCTGGAGGGCCCAGATCGGACGGCTGAGATTGCACCCGATGGAAAGAAGCGGAATCGACAGGGAATTAAGCCACGTTCTAAAGGGATTTGGAATCCGTTTGACCGCCACGGTGGAGGAAGAACGCATCCACGGCGTAACTGAAGAAACGAACCAACGAAGCATGCTGGCGCCATTTAGAGGAGGACAAGTGGCCACTCCCTGAGCGTTCATGATGACGTCGAACGCAGGGAACTCCAAGCGCAGCTGCAGAAGGTGAATCGGCACAGGCGGAAGAGGAACCGAACAGGCATAGGGATCGAATGGCTAAAGCCATGAACAGAGACAGTCGAATCAGTTAGAGTTGATTTGGAATCAGAATTGAGAAGAGTCCAAGCGACCAAGAGAGACAGTGAACAGTGAACCCTGAGAGGAGGACTGAACACAAAGAACAATAAAGCTAAGCAAAAGAGACAGAGGGCCGAGCTGACCAGAGGCAATGTCGAGCACCAGAGAGCTTGAAGATTCAAGCCTTCCCATAGAGGAATCTGTCCGGACTAAGCATCACATTTGGCTCTTTCCACTGTAGACCAAGAGGTCACAGAGCTGGTAGGAAGAAGAAGAGTTTGTGTACTCCAAGTGGCTTGGGGAATCCAAGAACCACCCTGCCAAGCAAAATCTGCTTCAGGAGAACTCATATTGAGTCCCTGCATTGTAATTTCTCTGCTGAAAGACACAATAAAACAAGGCCACCACTAAAGCTGGACCGGAGACGTAGCCCTGGAGAATAGGGTGGACTCCTTATTAAAATTGTTTGTCTTCGTGTTGCTTACTGTATTTCTCTGCTGTCTTTCCATTTTATTGTCTGTGTATTGGCAATCTGATCAATCCGTTGTTTCAATAACACAGAACACACACCAGCACATGAGTCTGTAATACTTTAGTTTAATAAATCTTTAACTGATGTCACTCATAGGGTGAATATCAAATCAAGTGGTATCAGAGCTCTAGGCTGTAGAGTTAGACAAGCTTGTGTTGGTATAGCTGTGAATGCTCACAAGATCAAAGCTCAAATTAGGAGAAGGAGAGTTGGTGGAAACTAATCCTGAAATTGGGAGAGTCTATCCTCGAAAGACCATGTCAAAAGAAAGTTCTATGGGGCCAGACCCTCAATTCATAGAGAGTTTCCTAGCTATAAAGTCTATGGTTGAAGAAATGTACAGAGACTTTAGAAAGCAAAAGGTGGAAGATGCATCCGGCTCTAAGCAAGAGAAAGAAGAAGATGAGTCTCACTTCCATGACAACTCCAAAGGAAAGGGGAAAGAGGAAAACTTTCTCACACCTCCTAATAGCCCTGTACATAATAAGAAAGCATCTTTGATTAAGTTAGATGTTAAATTTGATTTGCCTATATATGATGGAGAGCTAAATGCTGAAAAATTGGACAATTGGATTAGACAAATTGATGTGTATTGCAGGGTACAGAACATAAACTCAGACAAGAGTAAGATTCAGCTGGCAAGCCTACGCCTAGGAGGCACTGCCTTGGTTTGGTGGGAAGGTAGAACCCAAGCTGATATGAAAAGACATGGTAAGACCATCTCTGTCTGGAGTGACTTTGTTTCTGCAATCAAAAAACAGTTCTATCCATTGGCCTACATGCAGCAAGCCATGATGAGTTGGCAAACTCTTCAGCAGTTGAAGGGGCAAAGTGTACAAGGGTATACTCAAGAGTTCAGAAAGAGAGCATTGACGTTGGGTATCTCACTAGACTCACCAGAGACTCTTTTGAAGTACATTGGTGGTCTACACAGCTACATGAGGCATATCATCCTCATGTTTAATCCCACTAATATAGATGAGGTATCTGTACAAGCTACTCATCTAGAGGATAGAGGAAAGAATGGCAATCCAGAAGTTGGGGAACCATCCCAACCCACTGTAAGCAAGAGCAAGGAGAAATGAAAACAGAAGTGGAAAGCAAGGAAGGCTAACACTGCACAGAAAGCCAAAGCTTCATGCACTCACTGTAAAAAGGAGGGGCATGATGATGAGCATTGTTGGATTTTGCATCCAGAGCTGAGACCTAGGAAGTCCGAGGGCAAGAAGAAGAAGACAGCTGCAGCTATTCAGAGAGATTTGGGGTCAGACTCGGGAGATGAAACAACTATAGCAGCCATAGGTATAAGAGGTAAGAATTCTGAAGCATCTACTAGTAATTCTGCTCAATTTGTTATTGGTGAAGAAAATGAGAGAAAAAGACATGAGCTTTTCCATTTTCGAGTTATTTCCAAAAATCAAAAGATTGATACTTTGTTTGATAGTGGCTCTCAAGTAAATTTGATTTCTGAAGCAATTGTAACGAAATTGGGATTAGCAACTACACCTCACAAGAAACCATACCCATTAGGATGGTTGAATGATAAAGCACAACTACAAGTGACTAGACAGTGCAAACTCAACTTTTCTTTTGGGTCAGCATTTGTAGATGAGGTTGAGTTAGACATAATTCCTTTGGATATATGTGGAATTGTTTTAGGAAGTCCTTACTTGTATGATAGAAAGGTTATTTTCTATAGAGATGAGAACAAGTATCTACTGGTTAAAGATGGAATCGAATATTTTGTAAGAGCTCATAAGCCCAAAATAATTATACTCATAAACTCAGGACAGATGAAAAGAATGATTAATTCATGCAAACAATTCTTAGTGATGGTTGTAAAGGAAAAGAAACCTGATAAAACCAATGCATTTGAGGGTTATAATGCTAAACAAGAAGTTGAAATAGAAAAGGTTGTTTCAGAGTATGATGTCTTGTTTCAAGAACCTAAAGGTCTGCCACCCAAAAAGGGAATAGTACATGATATTATTTTGCAGCAAGATGTTCCATTGCCTAACATTGGGATGTATAGGTTGTCTGCTTTAGAGAATGCTGAAATCGAGAAGCAGGCGCATGAGTTGCTCGAGAAGGGCTTCATTAGGCCTAGCACATCACCATGTGGGTCACCAATTGTTTTGGTGAGAAAGAAAAATGGCTCGTGGAGAATGTGCATAGATTACCGAGCACTGAATAAGATAACGATCAAAAATCGTTATCCCCTTCCTCGCATAGATGATCTTTTAGATCAATTGAAAGAAGTTGTTTATGTCACCAAGCTGGATTTGCACAGTGGATACTATCAAGTCAGAGTTGCAGAGCAAGATGCATGGAAGACTGCTTTCAAAACAAAGCAGGGATTGTATGAATGGCTGGTTATGCCGTTTGACTTAACTAACACTCCTGCTACTTTCATGAGATTAATGAATGATGTACTCATACCTTTTCTTGATGATTTTGTTATTGTGTATCTGGATGACATTCTGATTTTAGTAAAACGTGGGAAGAACATTTAAAGCATGTTAAGCAGACATTAGATGTTTTGAAAAGAGAAAAACTTTATGTTAAAGTCTCAGCATGTGAATTTGGCAAAACATCTCTAAACTACTTGAGTCATATAGTAGGGGGAGGTGAATTGAAAATATATCCCTCTAAAGTGGCAGTCATTGTGAACTGGCCTAAATCCAGATCTGCTATAAAAGTAAGAAGTTTCTTAGGAGCAGCACAATATTGGAGGAAGTTCATTTCTAACTTCTCCTCGATTGCAGCTCCCTTACATGCTTTAACAGGATTGAATAAGGTGTTTCAGTGGGGAGGCAAACATCAAAAAGCCTTCGACACCTTGAAAGAGAAAATCAGTACAACACCTGTATTAGCACTGCCATATTTACAAAGACCATTTGAGATCCAAACTGATGCCAGTGACTATGCCATGGGAGCAGTGTTGACACAACACGGCAAACCCATATGTTATCATTCTGAGACTTTTAATCTTGCAGTAGTTAACTATCCTACATATGATAAAGAATTGTATGCATTAGTTCAGAGTGTGAAAAAGTGGAAACATTATTTAATGGGCAAAGAGACAGTAATACATACTGATCATCAGCCACTTCAATATCTACACTCCCAAACTAAGTTGCAACAATCAAGACACTACAGATGGATGGGTTTTCTACAACAGTTTCACTTAGTCATCAGATATAAAAAAGGCATACATAACAAGGTTGCAGACATGTTATCTAAACCCATTATAAATGCACCTACCATACTTAAGCATAATTTTGTGCTACATGAAAGCTACATAGAACAATATGCTCAGGACATGGATTTTAAAGATGTATATGCAACTTTGAGTCAAGGCAAAAGAGTAGAAGAATTGGACTACCTCATAAAGAATCAACTCTTATACCATTGTGGGAAACTCTGCATTCCACAAACTGAGAGAGTAAAGATAATTAGGGAAGCACACACTTCTCTGATATCAGGTCACTTTGGGGTAAGTAAAACAGTTGCACAGCTGCAAAGATTCTGCTATTGGCCGAAAATGAATGAGACAGTTTTTAGATATGTAAAAGGGTGTGCCATGTGTGCTAAAAGCAAGCCCAACAATAGAAAACTAGGCTTGTACACTCCATTGCCAGTTCCTTCTCACCCTTGGGAAAGTGTTTCCATGGATTTTGTTGGAGGACTGCCTAAATCTAGGAAAGGTCATGATTATCTATATGTTGTTGTGGACAGGTTCAGCAAAATGTGTATTTTGATACCTTGTAGTAAACAGGTCACAGCTGAACAAACTGCAAAATTGTTCTTTGAACATGTATGGGTTCATTTTGGATTACCCACTTCCATTGTATCTGATCGAGACACCCGATTTGTGGGGAAGTTTTGGTCTAGTCTGTGGGAACTAATGGACACCAAGTTAAAGAAAAGCACAACTTTTCATCCACAAATAGATGGCCATACAGAAGTAGTAAACAAGACTGTGATCCAGTTACTGAGAGGTGATTGCAGTAAACATCCTAAGCTTTGGGATGAACACTTGTGTTATATGCAGCATGCTTACAACAGAGCCAAACACTCTTCTACATAGAGATCTCCTTTTGAGACCTGCTTTGGTTTCACACCAAGGTCTCCTTTGGATTTTGTCTTTGAAAAAGATACCATGGTTGATGGACACAGTGATGTGAACAAGGCAACTAGGTTCGTTGAGCAGATCCAAGAGATCCATCAGGCAGTACAGGAACAGCTGGAAAAGAGCCAGGCCAAGTACAAGGCTAGGCATGATAAGCATCGGATGGAGCATAGTTTTCAAATTAGAGACCAAGTCTGGCTGTATATCGGCAAGGACAGGATGCAAGGTGAAGGTAAAAAGCTAAAGCCTATCAGGTATGGACCTTTTAAAGTACTTGAAAAAATTGGTGAAAATGCTTTCCGCCTTGATCTACCAGCTTACATGCACATCTACTCAGTCGTAAATGCAGATTGTTTGAGATTGTTTGAACCTTCAATGATTGAGGACCCTGAAGAGCAAAGTCAATTACCTTCTATTGATGACCTGCTACCTGAATACCTCAATGAGTTGCGGGAAGACACAGTGCTGGACAGGAAGGTGAGAACAACACACAGGGGAGAAGTTGAATACCTCAGGATTGGGCTCAAAGGTTCAAAGTCGAGCAGCGCAAAGTGGATTGAGATTGGACAAGTGAAAAAACAGTATCCTCACTTAGTCGATGCTTGAAAACCAACTTTTGGTGGTCCAAAAGCTTTTCAGTTTGAAAACCAACTTTTGGTGGTCCAAAAGCTTTTCAGTAAGGAGGTCGTGATCCGAATTGAATCCATAGAAAGACTGTCAAGAACCATGACTGAATCAGGTCGAACAAATCTCTAAGGAAATCCAAAACAGTATCAAAAACACCCTGAACCAGTGGCAATGGTAGCCGACATGGAACGACAAGGACCTCGGTCAAAGCGTGCTGACCGAAGCCCATGGAGACTGCGCAAGAGGCCAAAGTCGCCCCTGGGAACCCCGGAATGGGAAAAGGACAAGGTTTTTGATGCACGATTAGCGCTAATCGCACATCGCTAGGCGAATAGGGCCCTGAAGGGGAAGCCCAAGCACTCGGTCACAGCGGGAGCCAAGAAAACCGCGAGCGGAAAAAGCGAAAAACGCTAACGTACGAAGGCGATACCCGTGCACTAGAAAACCGGCGGCATTGATCGGGGTTCCCTTGAACGGTAAGAGGTTTTGGACAGGAGTGGAGAGATTTCATACACCGATCGATGCGTGGCAGGCGGAGGTGAGAGAAAACCGCCGTTGATCGCGCGCTATCAGTCGAGCAAGTCAACTACGCGAAATGTGCGTATGGCATCGGATCTGGAGGGCCCAGATCGAACGGCTGAGATTGCACCCAATGGAAAGAAGCGGAATCGACAGCAAATTAAGCCGCGTTCTAAAGGGATTTGGGATCCGTTTGACCACCACGGTGGAGGAAGAACGCATCCACGACATAACTGAAAAAACGAACCGACAAAGCATGCTGGCGCCATTTAGAGGAGGACAAGTGGCCACTCCCTGAGCGTTCATGATGACGCCGAACGCAAGGAACTCCAAGCACAACTGCAGAAGGTGAATCGACACAGGCAGAAGAGGAACCGAACAGGCATAGGGATCGAATGGCTAAAGCCATGAACAAAGACAGTCGAATCAGTTAGAGTTGATTTGGAATCAGAATTGAGAAGAGTCCAAGCGACCAAGAGAGACAGTGAACAGTGAACCTTGAGAGGAGGACTGAACACAGAGAACAATAAAGCTAAGCAGAAGAGACAGAGGGCTGAGCTGACCAGAGGCAGCATCGAGCACCAGAGAGCTTGAAGATTCAAGCCTTCCCATAGAGGAATCTGTCTGGACTGAGCATCACATTTGGCTCTTTCCACTGTAGACCAAGAGGTCATAGAGCTAGTAGGAAGAAGAAGAGTCTGTGTACTCCAAGTGCCTTGGGGAATCCAAGAACCACCCTGCCAAGCAAAATCCGCTTCAGGAGAACTCATATTGAGTCCTTGCATTGTAATTTCTCTGCTGAAAGACACAATAAAACAAGGCCACCACTGAAGCTGGACCGAAGACGTAGCCCTGGAGAATAGGGTGAACTCATTAAAATTGTTTGTGTCTTCGTGTTGCTTACTGTATTTCTCTGTTGTCTTTCCATTTTATTGTCTGTGTATTGGCAATCTGATCGATCCGTTGTTTCAGTAACACAGAACATACACCAGCACATGAGTCTGTAATACCTTAGTTTAATAAATCTTTAATTGATGTCACTCATAGGGTGAATATCAGATCAGAAATCCTCTAAGGAACAAGCTCCTCCTAGACTCCCTCTGAGTCCTGATTTCCTTCACGGAAATCCTCTCGCTAAATGTCGAATCACTCCTCTCCAATCCTCCTTTGCTACTGCTCGGCAACCTGGATCTAGATTTCTTTGGCAAGAAATTTGCTTAGGCAGTGACTCCCTCTACCTCGGCTTTGTCTCCTCAGACACTATTCTGCACCAACAGCAACAGCGTCCCACCAGCACCACAGATTGAATTTGCACTGCTTCTCCTACCCCAGCAATTAACTGACCTGAGCCTCTCAGGCTCTGCGCTGGCCTAGAGAGCTAACGCAGTCACTGCATGAGCTCCTCTCGGGTACTGCATCACCCTTTATTGGCTCAGAATGCTGACGCAGGCACTGCATGAGCCTCTGTGTCACTCCTCTGGCTCTACGTCACTCCTTCAGCTGCTCCTCTAGCTTTGAAACAGCATTGTCACCCGAAACAACTGCTTCTCTGCAGCAAATTCATTGGATCTCCCAGCTGATGGCTTCAGTGTCCTATGATCTGCAACCCTCTGATACCATGTGAAAATTTCTGAATCTACACATCAAAAATCCTACTACAATCACTAGTTTATCATCTCCTACTTGTTATTACATTCAACAAGTTATTTAATTTATAAATAGTGATGAAAAACACTACTGCAGACTACACTGACATACAGATCATAAAATGAAAATATATGAGACAAACACACAAGGGACACCATTATTTTTGGACAACACATTCCCGGAAAAACCAAATGCGAGAAAATTGGTGCAGCGTATAGAGGGTTTGTATTATTAAGCAAGCAGAATTTGAGTACAACATGTTGCCTCTCACACCGGCTAACCTTTCAAAGAAATCTCGCCAGCAAGAAATACATACAAGGGTTTACCTCGTTCTCCAAGTCACAACTAATCCACTGAGTGGCTTGACACCGGTGAGCACTGCGAAAATCCTAGCGCAATCCTTGCTTGGGCTAGTGTCTTGCCTCTAGGAGCCTATGTCACCCCTTTTGTTAGATCAATCTGCTAGAGGAAGATTGTTGTTCAGCCCTCCCGGCTCAGAACCTCGCTTCTCCAGCAAAATCTCGAACTTCTGACGATTATCCTGCACTGCCACTGCAAGAGACCCTCTCGACCTACGTCAGCGCTGTGTGAGCCCCTTCCTGGGCTATGTAGGCCTCTGCGCTGCCTCTCTGATGTTATTGTTGCCTCTCTGTCCGGTACTCTTTGGCTCGGAACTCCTTTCCGATCCAACTCTCTGCTTTTGCCCCTCTCACTACAACTCAAATCACCTATTTGATTTTCTCAGCAAACCTTGCCCCAGAAAAATCGAATTGACTGATCACTTGGTGTATCTCCAACTGACCCTCAAGCCTCCTCTTATTCTTTTCTTGTTGATGAATCAACGGCCGAGATTAAGTCATTAATCAACGGCTAAAATTAAAACAGACTTGATCCTTGTCACTTAGAAGCTTCTCACCTATATTTTTATTAATATCCATTAATATTTTTATTTTCCTAAGTTTAGACTTAGGAACTCCAGGTGAAATTTCTCCAAACGATTTCTGGATCTTGGAAATCTCATGTATTCTAGTCCCTCCACAAAATTTCGAAGCTAGAGCACATCCAATGCTACCCAAAATCAAAATTTTACACTTACTATGGATATGTTTCCCCGATCCCATGTCCTTGCATCCCAGAAACTTGGTGGAAAATTGGCATAAGCACCCAAAGTAGCAGTAGCTTATTAATTTATCAAAATTAAGGTATATGCTAACAAACTATCTAGGGGCAGAGCTTCAGCAGTTTATGGATCAAAACAGAAATCCCAAAAGACTGGAGAGCAGTGGTGAGAAAGTCATACAAACATGTTAGCGCTAAAATCAGAACAAAAGGGAATGAAGAGCAGTGGTGAGGAAGTCGTACAAACATGCTAGCGCTAAAACCAGAACAAAAGGGAATTCTCAAATAGTCTCAGCAGTGATTAGGAGTGAAGCAAGGCTGCCCTATCTCCCCCTCAATATTTGTGCTCTACACAGGCAAGTCAAAAGAATAGATAAACGTAAAAGACTATAGTGGGGTGGATATAGCAGGATTTATAATTAAATTTCTACTTTATGCAGATTATATAATTTTGAAAACTACGATATAAGCAGCTTACAGGAGAACCTACTAGAATTGGAGGCTTTTTTGTGCAGAGATGGGGATGGATGTGAACAACAATAAAAACTATACTATACTATAGAAACCTATAGCTAGAGTTCAATGAAAAATTAAACTGGGAGTTGTTCACGAGGAAGAAATTCCAAGATGGATGAAAGGTAATTTTCTTACTTCAGAACAAATGCAAGATTGCAGATTTGGAATTGGGGGCTAGGCTCCCTTTTCAAAACACTCATAACACCAATGCTGCTACACTGACATGAGATACAGGAGCCCGGCATAGCTACAAACAAATGAAATAAGATGCAGATATTGTGGAAATTATTAATAATAGCCTTTCTAAACATATAGGTAACCAATAGATATAAGATACTTATAGAAAAAACAGGTTTATGGCTAGTAGAACTTGAGGGGACAAGGAAGATAATATTATACAAACGAGAAGTGGCACACATGGGCAGCAAAAGTATACCCAACAAAATCAACAGGACAACTTACAAGAGAGAAAAAGCACATGGAAACTTCAATTGAAGAAAAAAAATGAAACACTTTTTTTGTTGGAAATGCGCCCAAACAAGCCTGAAACACATTTCAGGCCATACAGGCGGCGTTTCAGCCCTGTGAAACGTGCCAGTACAACCTGAAACACTTTTCAAGCCCATACCATACGCATTTCAGGGTTTTGTTTTCCGTTTCCGGGCTGAAATGCCATCCTAGTCAACGCTTCCTGCAACATAGAACTCAACCCTAGCAATGTTGGCAATCAATGGTAATGTTTAAGAATAAAAGTGGCATTTCCTTTATTTTTCATTTTCATCCTTAAATTTTTAAAATTACCATGAATTGACTCATGGATGTTTGAGAGTGGTTCCAACCTCAACAAATTTCATATGGAGAAAATAAAATTTTAGATCTCACTCAAAATTCAATAGACTTAATAGTTTTCAGGATTTCAAGATTTGGGGAATAGTAATATTTCAATTTGATTCTATCATATGTGAGGGTATGGGATTGGCATTTAATCAAAAGCATGAAGCCATCTCTATACTTTAATATTGGTGGGTAGTGATTATTAAACTTCATTAATGGTGTGGTATTGGTTGTTGAACTAATCTACCATGGCCTTAACAAAAACGTACCCTTCACTCAAAGCAAAAAAATTGGTTAGGCATGCTAAGCTTTTTCTACCATATCATATGGTTGGGGAGATGAACCCTTCACTCAAAGCAAAATCATTGGTTAGGCATGTTAAAAATTTTCAATTTCTAACATTTTATAAGGTTGAACAATCCAAGTCAAAAGACTTTTAGCTAGATGATGTTTATGTAGCTCTTGTTGATGATCCCATTTCTAGTAGTGGTGAATCAATCATGAGTTTGATGAGTGATCATGTTGATCAGTGATTTGTAGTAGACTAGTGGCCCAATAACTTGTAGCATTGTTTTTGGACACATGGTATTTAGATGAGAAAACTTTGAATATTTTATCTCTAATGGCTTGGAAGCATGGTTTGAAATCTTAAAAATAAAAATTTTCATTAAAAATTAATTATTTTATGTATTTTTTTCATATCCCGTTCATTGAAACCAGTTTGATCCGGTTTTCATTCGACTCTTGGTTAGATAGGTGGCCGGTTTGAAATTTGGATCTGGTTTTAAAACTATACATACAAATAGGAAAGAGTTCAAAATGCACTTACAAGGGGCAAACAGAAAAGAAACACCAAGGAGAAGCATCAGTGTTACATAGACTAAGATGTGAACTGTTAATTTTAGGCAACAATGGTATGTTCTATGTTTTAGAGCAATTTTACTTCAATTTCTTTATTAGCCCAGTACCAATATTCAGATCAGCGATCACATCAACATGATAGTAAAATGCAGATAGAACATAAACATAAATAGTAGAAGACAAGCCAAGACAAGAGGACACAAGATGTGGCACCCAGGGACAAACCCTAATGTGGGGAAACCCTTGATCAAATCTTCTTTTAGTCTTCAATAGTTCAGCAGAGAGAGATAGTACAATTTACAAATAAGATAATTTATAACTACAGCGAAAGAGCCCTAACCAGAAAAGTCAATGCTGGTCAACAGGGCAGATTTGACCCTCAGCAAATCGATCAACTTTGGCCTCCAAGTAGCAAGATAAAACAGCGCTCAAAACAATCAAATTCAACCCAGTCAAAGTCTGGTCAAACAGCACACCTGCGGTCAGCCCTAGCTACAATCAACGCTAGTCAACAATCAACGTTTAGCCTCAATTTTTGTGCCCAGAAATGCAGCCTGCCCAAACAGAGATAGCCCTCACAAAAATGCAATCAAAGGAGGTCAACACATGCTGGTCAATGCTTGGTAAAACTATCTAGAAATTCTGTCTCCTGAAATTTCGGCTTCCTGAAATTTCACTCTCCTGAAATTTTAGACATGTGGAGAGAGAGGCCCAGAAATCCGTGCCCAATCAATGAGGAGAGAGAGAGAGAAGTGTAAAGATGAGTGTGTCCAAATGAGGCTAAGTCACCTTCTATTTATATGCAATGTTGAGAATGAATAGACATGACTGTTGGGCTTTTAAGCCTACATAAGTTTGTTGGCCGGCCTTAACAATTTGACCATAATCAAAATAAATTCATAACTTCATTTGTACATGTCAGAATCGGATGATCTTTAGATCAATCCTACACCTCTCAGAGAGAGGAATCCAAGAAAAATATCAGTTGTCATAAATAAGATGACCCATGTGGAGTTTGGCCCTAGTTTCCAATTTTAACACTCCCTCTCAACTAGGGAGAACTCCATCTGCTAATCCATCTGCCAATATGTATTATCTCTGCCATCAATGCACTGCTCTGCTCTATTGAACTATGAAGAAGAAGAAGTGATCGAGAATGTATCATACCATTCTCTACTGACCCGAAGTCAGTCCCAATCAAAAGAGAGTGTCTCATACCACTCTTACTGACCCGAAGTCAGTTCCAATCAAAAGAGAGTGTCTCATACCACTCTTACTGACTCGAAGTCAATTCCAATTGATCCTAGATCAATATCGGTCATCCTAGCATAGGGAGTATGATAGTACACGATACGTCCATCGGTAGTACTATGGTCCCTATCCTCATTTCCCTACTCTTTGGCCAGATGAGAGGTACTTCCCGTGAATCCCAGACTGCATGGGTAGGATGTCTCAGCAGAAGAAGGATGAACCACTCATCCTGCCTACATGTCGCCAAGGGGTATCGCAGGGGAAGGCTGAACCACTCACTCTGTACACAGCAAACCACTAGGGGAAGGCTAAACCACTCACCCTATGGTTTCTCATCGCTCCAAGAAATACCCCAAGCCCCCGGAGCTCCCAGAGCTCAATGTCCATCTCATACAAAACCCTCATAAGAGGGTCTCTCCACAACTCAAAGTCGTTCTCCGAAGGCCAAGAACTTGACCTTCCCTAGGGGCTTTGTCAGAATATCGGCGGCCTGCTCATCAGTCCCAGTGTGATGGAGCCTTATCGCTCCTCGTTCTACCATGTCCTGATAAAGTGGTGCCTAATATCTATATGCTTGGAGAGATCATGAAACACAGGATTCTCTGATAATCGGATCCCACTTTTGTTGTCGCAGAGGATCACGGTGGTATCCAGCACATGTCCAAACAGCTTACTGAAGAGCTTGCTCAACCAGACAGCTTCACGGGAGGCCATACTAGCAACTATGTATTCGGCCTCGGTGGTGCTCAAGGCAACCGATTTCTGCTTCCCATTCATCCAGGTATTAAAGCAGAACCCAGAGAAAGACAGCATCTAGAAGTGCTCTCGCGATCCACCGCATTGCCAGCCCAATCAGCATTAGAATAACCATGCAGCCTCAAATCTCCGTCAATGTATTTCAGACCATGAGTGATTGTGCCCCGAAGATATCTCAGAAGATTCTTGGCGGTAATCCAATGGATATGATGAGGCTCAACCATGTATTGGCACAATGTGTTAACTACAAAACATATGTCCGGATGGGAGTTCACCAAGAACATCAGTGCTCCTATGAGTTGACGATACTCAGAAGCATTTCCCAATTCAGGTCCAGCAACACTATCACAAAACTTCTTAAAGTTAAGTTCCATAGGAGTAGAACAAGCTTGCAGTCCACCATCCCAAATATTTCCAATATCTTTACAACATATTTTCCTTGAGAGAGGAAAATTTCATCTGGCTTTCGCCAGACCTCCAACCCTAGGAAATAGTGCATTGGTCCTAGGTCCTTCATTTCAAATTCATAAGCCAACTCCCTCTTCTATTTGTGAATGAGAGGGTCTGCACCTGTCAGAAAGAGGTCGTCCACATAAAGTACCAAAATGAGAGGTTTATCATTTTCAACCTTAAAGTAAAGGTTCGGATCGGCTTCACTTCTAGTGAATCCCAGCTTCATCAGATAACTATCCATCCTCTCATACCAAGCCCGAGGTGCTTGCTTCAATTCATAGCGAGCTTTATTCAACCTGCATACATGAGATTCCTGATCATGAACCTCAAACCCCTCGGGTTGTTCCACATAGACTTCCTCTTTGATTGAACCATGCAAGAAAGCGGTCTTGACATCCTTCCAATGTAGGTTCCATCCTTGCAAGACAGCAAGGGCTATGATCGAGCCAACGTTGCAGGAAGCGCCCCCCCCCGGATCCTAGGCCGGAATCGCGCTCCGTACGGAAGCGTTCCGGAAGCGCACCAGGAAGCGCGATTCCAAAAAATCCGAAGCGCGATTCCGTTTTTTTAAAACGCTTCCTGGTTTTTAAGAAGCGTGGGCCCCGAAGCGCGCTTCGGATGGCGCTTCGGGCCTCCGAAGCGCCACGCTTCGGGCCCGGAAGCGTGCGCTTCACGCAGCGCTTCGGAGCGCTTCCGAAAAAACCGCGCGGGCAAGGGAAAATACCTCATTTTTTTTAATTTTTTTTTAAAGTTAACTTAACTTAGCAATGAGGGGGTGGGTTAGGGTGAGTTTAGGGTGAGGAATGAATAGAATAAAGCCCCCATTCATTCCTCATTTTCTCACTTTGAGTTTATCAGAGTTGGAGAAGAGAAGAGAGGAGAGGAGAAGAGAAGAGAGGAAAGGAGAGGAGAAGAGAGGAGAGCTTGGAGGAGTGAAGAAGGAGGAGCTAGGAGAAGGAGGAGGAGCTTGGAGCAAGAGCTTGGAGGACTTCATCTACAAGAGCTAAAGAGGTAAGTTCAAACCCCAAACTCCCTTGTTTTTTTGAAAAAAAATTTGTATTTTTCTCCTCCCTCTCCTACTCTTTCCCATTGTTTCTACTTGCTCCTTTATTTACAGGTTGTCCACCACCTATATCCATATTCCAAGATGGTGTTCTTTTGGCTTCTATGTATCATTCCACTCTTGGTTTTAATGATGGCAAGGCTGAAGAATAGAAGGGAAGAAACAGAAGAGGACATTGGTGATGGTCCTAATAGTAGTGACCCAATGTATGATGAGGAGGAAGGGTTTGAAGAGGAAGGGGATGAACTTGAAGGGGACACTGAAGCACAAGATGGGAAAGGTACATCAACACCCTTGTGGAACTATGTGACCAAACTTGATGGGGGAAAGGGTGGTGGATCTTACAAATTTGTGTGCCCTCATGGTTATCATGGAGGAAAACCATATTGTGGTTCATATACCCGTCTGAGGAGGCATCTTTGTGGGGTGCTGGACAGTGATGAAAAAAAGGGTTCTGTGGGGGTACAAATTTGCCCAAACATTTCAACTGAAGAAATAAGAAAATACATCCAAATAGAGATGGCTGCACAACAAAAAAACAAGAAACCAAAAACTCATTCTGAATCAAGTGCAACCTCTAAATTTGGTAGTTGCTCATCTCCTCATGGTACTTCTGCAACCTCTGGAGGTAGAAGAACAATAGGGGATTTCCTTAATGTTGCTGGGAGGGATGATGTGGATGGAAAGATAGTCCGTTTTCTTTGTGCTTGCGGTGTACCATTCAATGTGCTTCGCTCTCCCTATTGGCATGACATGGTAAAGGGCATCAATGAAGCCCCAAAAGGATACAAGGCCCCCAACTATGAGAAAGCTAGAACAGTGTTATTAGAAAGAGAAAAAGCTAAGGTTCAAAGAGCTTTGACACGTTTTACAAATGAGTGGGTGGATTCTGGGGTATCCATTGTATCAGATGGGTGGACAAATATTAGAAACCAACATTTGATAAATGTTCTTGGTGTTTCTTCTAGTGGTGCAGTATTTATTGCATGTCATGACTCCTCCTCCATCAGTGCAACTGCACAAAACATTGCAGATCTCCTATTGAAATCAATCAAAGATGTTGGTCTGAATAATGTGGTTCAAGTGATCACAGATAATGCAGCAAATTGTAAGGCAGCAGGAAAAATTATTGAGCGTACTCATCCAAACATCTTTTGGTCTGGGTGCCTGGTTCACACATTGAACCTTTTGATGCATGATATTGTGAAACACAAAGATTGTGGGTGGATTGCTGAGGTTTACAGGAAAGGGAAGCAGCTCATTAAATTCATCACAGGGCATACAAGGGTAAACTACTTCTATGGCACTTACTCCAAGTTGCAATTGCTTAAAATTGCAAAGACAAGATTTGCTAGTTATTACCTCACCTTTAGGCGGCTAGTGAAGGTGAGACAAGCTTTAACTAATCTGGTGTGTGCTGAAACATGGGATGAAATTAACACTGACACAGATGGTGCTAATGCAGTCAAGGACACTGTTCTTGACAGTTACTTTTGGTCACAGGTTAAATATATTTTGCATTTCACCAAACCAATTTATTACATGATCAAGTTTGCAGATTCAGATCGACCAGTAATTGGGGAGGTGTATGAGCAAATGGATAGCATGTTGGGGCAGATTAAAGACATTGTTGAGCCTAGAGATACCACCTTGTACAATTATATTCGTGTAGAGGTGCAAAACCGATGGGAAATGCTAAATATTCCATTGCATGCATTAGCATATGTTTTGACACCTAAATACTATCATCCATCATGGCTTTCAACACCAGCACCTGGGGGGGGAAGCAGGAGAAAACCACACCAAGATCAAGAGGTTCACCAAAAATATATGGCTGCATTGAGTAAATTAATCCCTGATGAGGAGGAGGCTGCATTGGTACGGAGACAGGTGAGCAACTATACGCTCAACACTGGTCCATTTGGGAGCATGCATGCAATTAGAGATCGAGAGACTTTTTCTGCTCTTGAGTGGTGGAACATGCATGGAGGGGGTACTCCACTTCTACAGAGTTTGGCATTGCGGGTGCTATCACAGGTGGTAAACACTTCTTCTGCAGAGAGGTGTTGGAGCTCTTATTCTTTCATCCACAGTGTTAAAAGGAACAGGTTGAGTTTAGACCGGGCAGAGAGCTTGGTTTATGTTCATTACAACTTGCAATTGTTGTCCCATTACTGTGAAGATGCAAAGTCTAATAAAGACTTGTTGATTTGGGACAAGAATCCAGAGGAGCCCAATTTGGAGGATGGAGTGTTGCGACTAGAGCAATTAGAGGATTCTCTTTTCCAGGTATGTCCATTGTGGTATGAATTTTCCAATTTTCCCTTATAAAGCATTTCTCTAATTCATGTTTTTAATTTTTTTGTTAACTAGTGCTTTTTTTTTGCATGAATTTTTTGAGCGATTCTAGGATGATGATGACCATGTTGATATGCCACCACCCCCATCTGGTCCCTTGGTTCCTAGGTTCCATGGTTCAACACCAACAGCAGGGGGTTCTTCTTCATCAGTTTCAGTGCCACGACTTCCACAGGCACCATCTTCTTCATTGCCACCACGTGGAGGCCCGCCACCACGTTCTATTCGTGGTGGAAGGAGGAGAGATTAGTAGATATATTCACAATCTACTACTTTCTGTCATAGATTACTCATTAGACTTGTAGACTTGTGAATTTGAATTTTGAACCTTTTTGGCTTGGCAGTGACCAAGTGACATATTTTGTAAACATTATTATTTGAATTTTGGACATGACAAATGTTGACAGTTGCTCACTTGCTAGATAAATCATAATATGCTCTATGTTTTATGTTTTATAATATGCTTAAATGTTTTATGTTTTATAATATGCTTAAAAATTTGATGTATGTTTGTAATAGCTAGAATATAGATGATTGTTGTACATACTAGTAACTACAATGGAATCATGGATGCCATATCTATCTTGATTTATGCAAAAATATGCATGTTTTCATGTCTTCTACAATTAATTTGGTATTTGGGATGTTTGTTTTGAGTATAAATGCAAAAAAATATAAAAATATATATATATATAGCAGACGCTTCCGCGAACGCTTCGCTTCCTAGATTTTTGGAAAATGACGCTTCCGCGCTCCCGCTCCCGCTTCGTGCAACATTGGATCGAGCGGATGGTGGTGTATCGAGCAAGAAGTGCAAATATCTCATCGTAATCTACACCTTCCTTTTGAGAAAAGCCTTGAGCCACAAAGCGAGCCTTGAACTTTTCTGCACTCCCATCAGCGCCATGCTTAATTTTGTAGAGCCACTTAGAGGTGACAACCGATTTGTCCTAGGGTCTAGGGACCACATCCCAGACATCTCTTCATAATTGATTCGTATTCTTCATTCATAGCATCCTTCCATACTTGATGCTTCACGGCTTCTTTGAATGATGAAGGCTCATTTTGAATGATAGTGCTCATGGCAGTCAAATATCTTGATACTTGTTCGGCTTCTTACTTTCACAAAAAGCCCCCCTTGGTGCAATGTGTCTCTCGGCATCTTCAAGAGTCTCCCTAAGCCATGAGGGTCTCCTTTTGGAGGAGGAGGGCTCATGAGGAGGAGTATCAATAGGATCCATAGGTTCATCAACATCAGGCATCATTTCATCTTCTTTTGCACCTTGATTTCCGGTGTCAGCTTCTTTGTCCTTCCTTAGGATAGGAAGGTTGTTGATCTTCCTAAGGGCCATATCTTCGTCAAAGGTGACATCATGACTTATCTCAACTTCCTTTTGACCAGCCACATAAAATCTATATCCCTTAGAATTTTCACTATAGCCCACAAAGATTCCTTTCTTCCCAAATGCACCCAATTTGCTTCTTTTCTCTTTCGGGACATGAAAATATATGGCACTTCCAAAAATTCTAAAATGAGAGACATCGGGTTTCTTACCAGTGAACATTTCTTCGGGAGTCTCGGAGTCCAATGTTTGATGAAGGCATCGGTTTTAAACATACACGGTGGTATTTGCAGCTTCAACCCATAGGAACTTCGGAAAGCCTTGATCATGAAGCATGGCACAAACTGCTTCTACAATAGAGCGATTCTTCCTTTCAGCCACACCATTCTGCTCAAGAGTGTATGGCGTTGTAGTCTCCCTCTTAATGCCAGCTTCTCTGCAATAATCTTGGAATTCATTGGATTCGTACTCGGTCCCATTATCAGTCCTCAATATCTTGATTTTCTTCTTAGATTGGTTTTCGATCAAGGCTTTGAAGTGTCGGAACCAGGTGAACACTTCATCCTTCTTCTTCAAGAAGTAGATCCAGGTCTTGCGAGAATAATCATCCGTAAAGGTGAGATAATATAAGTATCCTCCCAAAGAGTTTACAGGCATCATACCAGATATGTCAGAGTGGATCAATTGCAATATATATGTGGTCTTGCTATTACTTGAGGGGAATGCTTCCCTTGTAAGTTTTCCTTTGGCACATCCAGGACATACACTTTCATGCTCTACTTTGAACTCGGGCATACCTGTCACCATCTGTCTCACATCAGGTAGGGCCTTATAATGAAGATGGACAAACCTCTGGTGCCATAGTTCAGATTGTAGAGATGTGTCACAAGACATGGCCCAATGGAACTCCTCCAACTTGATACAAAGTGTCAACCCTGAACCCAAGAGTAAAAGCATCTTTAAAATTTCTTTTCCAAACACGTACCTTTCCATCGATGAATGCCACCTTGAATCCTTTGTCCTCCATGACTAAAATGAACACAAGTTCTTCTTGAGATCAAGTACATATAGTACTTCTTGCAAATGAATAGTGTTACCTTGATTCAATTGAAGGGTAACATTCCCTACTCCCTTCATGGGATAGGTGGCATCGTCTCCAAGGATGATCTCCAAGTTTGTCTCCTTTTCTGTTAGATTAGAGAGGGCTTCCTTGTATCGGTGAAGTGCCTTGAGGCACCACTATCAATCAGTGAATTTCCCAAAGTGTACGGGGGAGAGGCAGTGGAGAGGGCCAATATAAGGTAGTACTCTTTTAGCTTATTGTTAACACCATTGGATTCTTCATACCTGGAGTTCCTTGATTTCTTGGAGGGTCGACCATTTCCTTGATGTCCTGCATTCCTTTTTCCTTTGCCATTGGACCTGCCATTCCTTTGATCGTTGTTGTTGAAATTGCCCCTAGAATGATTGTGATCATCATCATGCGATGTGTCCCTTCTATTTGGACACTCCCTTGCATAGTGGCCAAATTTATTGCAAACAAAGCACTTGCCCTTCCTTCCTCCCTTAGATCCAAGCTTTCCATGGAAATGAGCTTTAGACCCTACATTGTTCCTCCTTTTGGCATGAGCGGAGAATGCATTTCTTGCTCCACCAATTCTTGTTTCTTCTTGAATGCATCTCGACATCAATTCTTCAAACCCTGGAATTAGATCATTGTTGAGGATGGTGGTTCTCAATACATACCACTCAAGTGGGAGTCCTCTAAGGGTGGTGAGAGTAAGTTCCCTGTCAGGAATGACTTCTACAATCAAGAGTAGATCATTCTTGATCTCAGTAATCCTCAAGAAATAGGATTGAATATCCTAGTCCTTGCCCTTCTTAATATCCTTCAACTTATTCTTGGGAAATAGAATTTGATTAGCATTACTAACCTTGAACATGTCGACGAACCTGTCGTAGATCTCCTTGGAGGTCTTCAATTCAAAGATGTAGGCCACCAGATGCTTGTCAATGGAATCCCTGATAATCTTCTTTGCTTTGACTTCAGCCCTATTGTACTTGGTCTTTGCAGCAACCGGTGCATTTGAAGGAGGTTCAGGGATTTTACCCTGCACATAGTCCATCACTTCTTTTTCTTTCAAGGTCAAATCAAGAGACATCTTCCATCCATGATAGTCAGATTTATCATGGAGCTTGTCTTCAGCCGAGAAGTAAGATGAGGAACCCATTGAACCTTTTATCCTTGTCCAATAGTCTTTGGTGATTGCTCTTTCACTCTTGCTTGGGCTTTGTCTTCACCTCAGCTCTGATATCATGTTAATTTTAGGCAACAATGGTATGTTCTATGCTTTAGAGCAATTTTACTTCAATTTCTTTATTAGCTATAGCATAAAAACTATGTTGAAGCATGAAAACTGATAACTTGTAGGCTTGAATGTAAAAATACACACAGGTATTTAATAATAATAATTTATTAATATATATAAAATGTATAAGATGATATAAGATTACAATGAGGACCCTGCTTTTATACCTCAGCAGGTGATCTTTCGTGAATGGGCATATCTTTTAGACATGCCTTTTCACTTAATTTAATGACTATTTACCCTAAATAATATTTAATTATTTAATATTTATATTTTATTTTATTTATCTACTTGTTATGAATTATATTCATAACATAGCCTCTCCCTTCGGAAGCTTTGTCCTCAAAGCTATATTGCTCGCAATTGTCTTTGTGGTGGTTGTCTTTTTGGCATATAATCTAGGCATCGTTTCATCATGTAGCTCATCAATAATATTACCTTGGAATTTTTTTATTTTTTTTTTTAATAATAATAATAATTTCTTTTCTTTTCTTTTTTTTAATTTTAACAATTTTTTTTATAACTTTATTAATTTTTTTTAATTATAATTTATATATATATGTGTGTGTGTGTGTGTGTGTGATTATAAGAAAAAAAATCTTTATAACGTATCAAGCCCTAACCAAATCACCGTTTCCGAATTGATTCTCGGGCAGAAGACGCGTCCTTTGAAAAACCCAACACTGACATGATCTGTGTGCAAAAATGGCGAGTGGAAGGACGTACTGGTCATAGCAAAATGGCTGGAATGCGTTTAATGTAGCGGAGCCACTATATATATATTTTAAAAACCTTATTAACAAACGGACGGGTGTATGACCAACAGTCACGTCGTATGAGTGGAGAGTTGACCGGGTTTGTGAAAAGGGGATCTTCGATCGACCGCTAATCTGAACAACGACAGCCATGATCCACATCGTGGAGCATGGTTTCTCCACGCCACGGAGCCAGGGGACATGGGCCACGGTTGCTGACGGGGGTCTGACCTCAGATGCTGCTAAGCCCGTTCCTGCGCTTGCAGTCAGATCCGCCAATGAGTCCAGGTGCACAAAGTGACCAGGGCACTGCCATACCCGACCCACAGGTTTCGCAATTCAGCGATTTGTCCGCACTGCGCAGTCCCCATGCGAGGATCATTCAGACCTCCCATCTTTGGCTGCCTATGTTCATAATACTCGACGTATGCTATGGACATTGCTCGAATTTCCTTTCTCTTTATCTGAGCAGGGTTCTGAATAAGATCTACACGACCTGTCTTGTTTTTCACAGCTCTGACCAATTCCATGAAGTGTTCGTGGCAGGGCTGCACGAACTTTCTAATGACGTGGTTGCTTTGGCAGTCGGGAATCAGGTTGCCTTTTGCGAGTTCGCGATTGAGGAGGTAATCGTAGCACCTGACAGGCTTGTTGAGTATTACTTTTGGTAATCATGGGTGTCTGATAGAATCAAAGTTAATTTTCAGGTCGCGAATTGGCTGCGTGACTATTTCAAAGAGACGAGACACCACGGAGGCCACTACCGCGGCCTCCACGTCTGTTTGGTATGATTTCAACATGATGGTGCCCTCGCAGATTTCAGTGGGCTTCCGGATCTCTGCAGACCAATTCTGAAAAGTATTGCCATTGTATTTGCGGCGAACGTTGAAGAAAAAGGAGCGGGATTGGTCTCTGATTTTTTGTCTTCGTCTCTGCTCCTCGTCATCCACTGGTGGCTCTGGATTTTCTTCCCCTTCTTCAAAGTGTTCATCCTCGTCGCTCGAATTCCGACCTTCAGTAACCATCTTTGACAATAGCTTATGCCCAACATTATCTAACTGAATTTTTGTCTTCTCTACTGCTTCCCTGTAAGCTTTCTGGGCAACAGCATCATTGCAAGATGCTAGAATTTTTTCTAGCTCGTCAGGAGGAATGTAGTCACCCATGTGGTGACCTTTCTTTGGTGGACCCGATAGGGAAGCTGGAGGGGGCATTTCATCTTTGGTCTGCTTAGGTGGCTTTCTTAGCTCTTCCACTGCAGCTTTCTTCACATAGTATTCCATCATGGCTACTGGATCTGCTGCTATGGGTGGTGGCTCAGTGGTGCGGTCACCAGAGGAACAAGCTACATGAGTTGATTGACTTGACCATCTTGAATCTACACCACCAGCATCATAGAGTGCAGATGTTATAGTTTGATAATTTGTTCGCTGTTAAGGAGCACCATTTTGCAAATTGTTGCCTTGTCGTGATGTTGTATTGCTTGTACTAGCAGTCCCAGCATTCTGAGAATCCCTCGTCTGTGCAAGTGCTCTTTCTTCTTCAGAAACACGATATTCATAATATTTGTAGTCGGGACAATGTACATCGAACAAGAACCTGAAAGGTGTATCGCCAGGATTTTTTTGCCTGGTAATATTTTCAAACTGTCTCCCATTCTTTGCCACAAAGCATGCTAACTTGTCAGCAACTTTCTTTACTTCTGGATCATTGGATGGAGATGGTGCATTTTGGTGGGCATCTTGCGAATCCTCAGCAATATTTGATGCCTCCAACTTTAATCTCTTTGACTGTCTGTCCAAGCCCCTTTTTCCATCTTCACTTTCATCCTCAACTTCATTTGGATCATCATCTTTATCTTCATCAAATATATCATTTATTACATCTTCATTTTGATTATTACTATTCTGGTCAACATCTTCTTCTCCTGCTTCACCTTGTTTTGTTCCTTCACTTTCACTATCATCTTCCTTATTATTGATTTCCTTTATACATACTTTAACTTCTGCACATGATTTTTCTAAACGCTAAAATGCTTCTTGAATAGTAAGCTATTCAACGCAATCAAGATGTGAGCGTAATGGCACATTGTGCAGAGAACTACGTTTAAAGGCCCGCATGATTATATCGGTGTGTCATGGCTCTGATACCACTGTAGCATAAAAACTATGCTGAAGCACGAAAACTGATAGCCTGTAGGCTTGAATGTAAAAATACACACAGGTATTTAATAATAATAATTTATTAATATATATAAAATGTATAAGATGATATAAGATTACAATGAGGACCCTGCTTTTATACCTCAACAGGTGACCTTTCGTGAATGGGCATGTCTTTTAGACATGCCTTTTCACTTAATTTAATGACTATTTACCCTAAATAATATTTAATTATTTAATATTTATATTTTATTTTATTTATCTAATTGTTATGAATTATATTCATAACATAGCCTCTCCCTTCGGAAGCTTTGTCCTCAAAGCTATATTGCTGGCAATTGTCTTTGCAGTGGTTGTCTTTTTGGCACATAATCTAGGCATCGTTTCATCATGTAGCTCATCAATAATATTACCTTGGAATTGTTTTATTTTATTTTTTTAATAATAATAATAATTCTTTTCTTTTCTTTTTTTTAATATTTTTTTTAATATTTTTTTTTAATTCTAACAACTTTTTTTTTATAACTCTATTAATTATTTTTTTAATTATGATTTATATATATATGATATAAATGTGATTATAAAAAAAAATTCTTTATAACGTATCAAGCCCTCACCAAATCACCGTTTCCGAATTGATTCTCGAGCAGAAGACGCGTCCTTTGAAAAACCCAACGCTGACATGATCTGTGTGCAAAAATGGCGAATGGAAGGACGTACTGATATTCATAATATTTGTAGTCAGGACAATGTACATCGAACAAGAACCTGAAAGGTGTATCGCCAGGATTTTTTTGCCTGGTAATATTTTCAAACTGTCTCCCATTCTATGCCACAAAACATGCTAACTTGTCAGCAACTTTCTTTACTTCTGGATCATTGGATGGAGATGGTGCATTTTGGTGGGCATCTTGCGAATCCTCAGCGGTATTTGATGCCTCCAACTTTAATCTCTTTGACTATCTGTCCAAGCCCCTTTTTCCATCTTCACTTTCATCTTCTTCACTTTCATCTTCGACTTCATTTGGATCATCATCTTTATCTTCATCAAATATATCATTTATTACATCTTTATTTTGATTATCACTATTCTGGTCAACATCTTCTTCTCCTGCTTCACCTTGTTCTGTTCCTTCACTTTCACTATCATCTTCCTTATTATTGATTTCCTTTATACATACTTTAACTTCTGCACATGATTTTTCTAAACGCTGAAATGCTTCTTGAATAGTAAGCTATTCAACGTAATCAAGATGTGAACATAATGGCACATTGTGCGGAGAACTACGTTTAAAGGCCCGCATGATTATATCGTGTGTCATGGCTCTGATACCACTGTAGCATAAAAACTATGCTGAAGCACGAAAACTGATAGCTTGTAGGCTTGAATGTAAAAATACACACAGGTATTTAATAATAATAATTTATTAATACATATAAAATGTATAAGATGATATAAGATTACAATGAGGACCCTGCTTTTATACCTCAGCAGGTGACCTTTCATGAATGGGCATGTCTTTTGGACATGCCTTTTCACTTAATTTAATGACTATTTACCCTAAATAATATTTAATTATTTAATATTTATATTTTATTTTATTTATCTAATTGTTATGAATTATATTCATAACATTAGCCCAGTATCAATATTTAGATTAGCAATCACATCAACATGATAGTAAAATGCAGATAGAACATAAACATAAACAGTAGAAGACAAGCCAAGACAAGAGGACACAAGATGTGGCACCGACCAAGGACAAACCCCAATGTGGGGAAACCCTTGATCAAATCTTTTTTTAGTCTTCAATAGTTCAGCAAAGAGAGATAGTACAATTTACAAATCTGATAATTTATAACAGCAGCAAAAGAGCCCTAACCGAAAAGTCAAAGCTGGTCAACAGGGAAGATTTGACCCTTAGCAAATCGGTCAACTTCGACCACCAAACAGCAAGAAAAAACAACCCTCAAAACAGTCAAATTCAGCCTAGTCAAAGTCTGGTCAAACAGCCCACCTGCAGTCAACCCTAGATGCAATAAACATTGGTCAACAATCAACATTTAGCCTCAATTTTTGTGCCCAAAAAAGCAGCCTGCCCAAATAGAGATAGCCCTCACAAAAATGCAGTCAAAGGAGGTCAACGCATGTTGGTTAACGCTTGGTCAAACTGTCCAGAAATCTGTACCCAATCAATGAGGAGAGAGAGAGAGAAGTGTGAAGATGAGTGTGTCCAAATGAGGCTAAGTCACCTTCTATTAATATGCAACGTTGAGGATGAATAGACGTGACTGTTGAGCTTCTGAGCCTACATAAGTTTGTTGGCCAACCTTGACAATTTGACCATAATCAAAATAAATTCATAACTTCATTTGTACATGTCATAATCGAATGATCTTTAGATCAATCCTACACCTCTCGGAGAGAGGAATCCAAGAAAAATAGCAGCGCTCATATATAAGATGACCCGTGTGGAGGTTGGCCCTAGTTGCCAATTTTAACATGAACCAAGAAAATAAGAACTAGATCACTTAGCCTAAGAAGTGGTACAAGATGGAAGGAACCCAAAGAGGAATGGGGCAGGAGGGCATTCCGATATGTTGAAAAGACGAGGTGGAGATGACCCACTTTTGTGGTCAAATCAAAATCAGTAGCTCTCAACTTCTCGATATCCAACTAGACTTGGAGCTAGATGATGTTTATGTAGCTCTTGTTGATGATCCCATTTCTAGTAGTGGTGAATCAATGATGAATTTGATGAGTGATCATGTTAATCAATGATCTGTATTAGGCTAGTGGCCCAATAACTTGAGGCATTGTTTTTGGACACTAGAGGCCACTTAGAGCCTCATTGATTACGTATTTTGTTGTTGATAAGTATTGCATTTTGTGCCATTTTGATATATTCATATCCAGTTTCATTGAATCCAGTTTGATCTGGTTCTGGTTCAACTCCTGGTTAGATAGATGGCCGGTTCAAAACCCGGTTCTGGTTTTAAAAACCATGCATACAAATAGGAAAGAGTTCAAAATGCACTTACAAGGGACAAAGAGAAAAGAAACACCAAGGAGAAGCATCAGTATTACATAGACTAAGATGTGAACCAAGAAAATAAGAACTAGTTCACTTAGACTAAGATGTGGTACAAGATGGAAGGAATCCAAAGAGGAATGGACGAGCAGGGCATTCCGATACGCTGAAAAGACGAGGTGGAGATGACCCACTTTCGTGGTCAAATCAAAATGAGTAACTCTCCACTTCTCAATATCCAACTCTTGGATAATGCCTCCTCCACAAATATCATTTTCTTTGATTTGTAGAAGAGATTCTGCATTAAATGTTAGTTGTTTTCTTCCTTAGGCCAGTTGGCCTCATGGACATCTTACTGAAATTGTATTCTATTTTATTATATTCTCTTGCTTTCTCTCTCCAGCCGCGCATACATAAACAGGCATAATGCTTTACCTCTCTCCAGATGTGCCCTAGATGGTTTTTAAATTTGTTGTCGTTTTTAGGTTTTTTTTTTCAAACATTTAGAGATTTGATCCAGACCTGTTTGGCCAATTCCAAAAGCGTTGATGTCCTAAAAAGCTGGTAAATATGTTTTCTCGAACTTTAGGGGAAGGTAATTAGGACAATGCCCTGAATAGCGAGAATTGTTATGAGAAAAATCACAAGCCTTTAGACCATGGAAATCTAAAACTATCAGACCTCCTAAGTAACCGTGAGAAAGTGAGTTGCCTTTGAACCCCGACCTTCACGTCTCAAAATTAAAAAAACACCCCACTCATCGGCCCCGGAGATAAAAAATTAGAAAGCAAAAAACAACACCTCAGAGATGCAATTAATTATATTTGGAAACGTGATAAATCTATTTTATCTACATATGATCCAAGTTAATTTCACACACAATAGGCACACCATAATTAAACAACAGTAAAGTTCTGTTATCAGGTTTGCAGATGGGAGTTTATCCAGAATGATGAGAGAAAATCCGTCAGACCTACCTCGTAAAGCGGTCTGTCTCTCTGAACCGTCCCGTCCTCTACCCGCGCTCCGCGTTTCTCCTTGAACTCCTCCAGCTGTATTCATTTTTATTATTTTTAAAGCTGAACCCACATTGATATATTTACCAAAAACTGAACAGGGAAAAGAACAAAGACGAATCATCGCATGCTTGCCTGCTGTTCAGAGACAAAATTCATAAGTCTAACAGGAGGCTCCGCCATGTTTTCACTCTTAATGTTTCGTTCTTCCATCCTCACTTGACCCGGTTGCACTCAATCTAATGGAATGTCTCGCTGCTCCTGTCAAGATTTCTACAAAGTCTACTAAATGTTTCTCACGTTGAGCTCCTCGATTTTATAAGCTCGTGATAATACTTCAATAAATCATAATATGGAGCAGTTGCGAAGGAGTAGTGTCCTTAATTAATTAAATGATTTCTATTAAATGAGTAAACTTTTTATTTTTTATATATTAATTAATATGTATTTTAAACGATATAAATTTGGAAGTAAATTCTTTTTTCCTTTGTTGATAGGAGTTAGCTCGTGATAATACTTCAATAAATCATAATATGGAGCAGTTGCGAAGGAGTAGTGTCCTTAATTAATTAAATGATTTCTATTAAATGAGTAAACTTTTTATTTTTTATATATTAATTAATATGTATTTTAAACGATATAAATTTGGAAGTAAATTCTTTTTTCCTTTGTTGATAGGAGTTTTATTGCCTTAAAATCTCATCTTATAAAATTAGAGATCATTATTTAAACCAAGTACCATCGTAGTTTGTCATAAGCGAAACCATGACTATGGATAACTAATAAACGTTTAGATTTATCTAAATGTAAATATATATTATTTTTAAATACATCATTGTTAAAATAAATTATTTTATTGAAAGTAAAAGGCTAAGTCAAGAAGTTGAATGAAACATCAAGTATCTCATGAAGTGATAGGGGCTGGATCTTTGGTGCTTGTACCTGCTATGGTGGGAGGCTTTAAGTCACATTGAAGATGGCCCTTTATGTGGGCTAAACGAGCATCGACGTTGACAAGACAAGAGCATTGGTGGCGCTGGACTTGTTGAATTTCATTCAAAAAAGGAGATGATATTGTTGTGGTCTTCGTGCTTTTCGCTCAGGACCTTACCCAAGAGTGTCTTCATTTGCCGGTGAAGGGTAATGGAATTAATATATTGGCTTTGTCGACCCCAAGTATGACCAAGGTTAGGAACCTAATTGGCTACTTTGGCCTAGATTTCAAAATCAGAGTATGTTTGTCAATCATTAGTAGTCAAGGCTTCTAGTTGGCGAATTTCCTCTTGGATCTCTGGAGGAGTGGAGCAATGGAATATGGTTGCAATGTTCTTACCCTAGGAATGAGCTCACGACCCGCCTTGAGGGCCTCTGCTCTAGCCCAAGGATGACAACGCACCCACTAGCAGGGCATGGAATTACGGAATACAAAAGGCTAGATTGAGGATGACCCCCAATAGACAAAGAAACATGTAAAACAAGATGATAGGATTCTCAATAAAATGGACACAAATTTAACACTCAACAGTCAAGAAAGTCTAGAACGAACTCTAGCAATTTGTAACAGAGAATAAACAGAGGGAAGAACTCTGGGCAGGGTCTAACAACCATAGGAATCCAGTAACAATGCAGGCCACCAAAACACTCTGTAAACTATGAACTAGAGTCCACCATGCAAAAACTATCAAACTAAAAGAGTTGAAAGATCTATAGAACTTAGACATATAACGAATTACCGAGCAATGGCCAACCCACCAAGGTTGGAAATGTTTCAGGCTGAGGACAAGTACGTGTTATTTGCCTCATGCCCATTGTTCTAGCTTATGTTGTCACTAGTGCCAACGTCCTAGAGGTCACCTCCTTGGATTTTGTCACCTTACTCCTCATGGGGATTGTCAGCATAAGGTGCATGCACTGAAGGCTAGTGTCTCAAAAGCCAAGACCACCATGTAATACAATTCTCACATAACCAATGTCATGGGAGAGGTCTTCCCTATACCAGAGAGAAGCCACAACGGTTACCACATAATCTAACCACTCCTCCCACATTTACCCAATTTCAGAAGCTCGTTGGGGTAAACATGAGACGAGTGTCACTATAACATGACCCGATCTCCAAGTTCCAGTTAAGGAAGTGGGGCCTACAAATTGAAACCAAAATGACATCCTACATGGACTACAGATCACTCAGGAGTTGAACCACCACCCCAGGTGATCAATCCTTGAGTTGGAGCCTTTTTCTCTGACCTAACACCCAATCACACGCATAACAAGGCAAGGGTGCAGTTATAGGCCTCCAATCGCACGCATAGCCCTGCTTCCATCCGGTTATGGCCTAAATCCTTCAATTCTGAGCATGCGGTCCCGGAATATGTGCCACCTTTTAAGGCCAGCCTCTAGATCACTACCTATAATTGCTCGAAACTCTCCAAAATGCAATCAAAGGTAATGACAAAACCATCCAATCAAAACTCAAGCAAGAACTTGACCCAAAGATGCTTAATCCAAAATAGACATTTCGTCAAACATATGGAAAACATGTAAGCTACAAGTCGTGAATGCAAATCTGATCAATTGATGGTCTTCATCTAAGAATTACCAAGAAAGTTATAAACCTTCTTTAGCTAGCTACAATAACACTTATTATTCCATATATACATCAACCATTCGATAAATTAACAAATAATGACAAGATCCATAGATATCATACATCATATAACCAGCAAATAACCAGCATAGAAACCATGGCAAATCAGCCATAATGTCATCAACATAATCACTACAAGTATTCATAAATCACAGTAGGAAAATAACTCTTATTAATATATGAAATTACCAACCAATTTAGGGACTTCCACGTACCACCCGACCATAGATTGGGCTGAATCAAATCTCTCTTTTAGCCAACCACTCCCACGCCATATTCCAAGCATTAATGTTGGATCTCATGGAATAAACCAAGACAAAACCAAACCAGGGCTTCTAGAGGCCAAACCACCTCAACCCTCAACCATAGTGATTCCACCTCTACGATCCGAAAATTACTAACATCAATGGGATCGGTCTCTACCCAAGTTATCCAGGGCTCCAGGAACTAGTAACTTAACCTACAGCCTTCCAGGGCTCCAGAGCGTTTGTTCCAACCATGGCTCCAGGGACTAGTAGCTCAACCCACCAATGGCTCCAAAGCGTTTGTCCCAACCTACGACTCTAGGAACTAGTAACTAAACCCAAACTGTTCCAGGGCTTCTAGAGCGTTTGTTCCAACCCACAACCATAGGGAACATGAGCACCAATCAAAAAACAACTATTGGGAAACCCACAACACCATGGCTATCCAGGAAATGGCAAGGCAAGGCTAAAAACCATTGTCAATCCAAGGAAATCTCCATGCCAATGACAACACATTATCAAAGAATCACATGCATATACCATGCATCTAGAAATCAACAAGGAAATCACACATGCAACCTGTTACTTGCAAAGCAATCCAGTTGTAGTTGTTGATCTGACTATGTCCTTGCGCTCTCTGCTTTCTTTTGCCTTCTTTCTCTAAATACAAGTGAATAATATAGTGGTCCAAGAATGCTCTAAGTGTGCAAGAGTATGAGAGAATGAAATGGGAGCTCCAAAATTGAACTGACAAAAGCTAGCAATTGATCCTGTGAAGCCTTTTTATTATTGAGGCCTCTATTTTCTTCATTTTCCCTCTAATTTCCCTTGCATGCAAATTTGTGTCTCTTCACCTTCCTTTTCTCCTATTTTCCTTTATTTTCATAAATAAATGCCAATTATTGTCTCTTTGCCAATTTCATAGCCATTAATTAATCACAGGTGATGCCCATCATTGTGTGTTTTCCCAACATTCAGCTTGGAATACATGTCCCATGACCTTGGCTTTATTTATTACATGGAAAATAAATTAGGGGTTGTTACAACCCCCCCCCCCCCGGGGGAACACCGTCCTCAACGTTCAATGACGCTTATAACCAGCAAAACACATGCTACCCATGGAGTTTTATAACACAACTCGATGCAACATTTACATCATACCAACTACTGAAAACATGAACACCATACTGCTTATTGGAGCTTTATACCACAATTCGATGCAGTATTTACAACACACTACTTATTGGATCTTCATAACACAACTCATTACAGTATATATAATACACATATGCATAATCATAAACCAAGACACATACATCAAACACATGTGCTCAAGCAACAAATAAATAACGATACATAGCCCGCATCTTATCAGTCCTCCCATGTAGTTTCATCGGGCCCGAAGTGCTTCCACTGCACTTTAACTTGCTTGATTGCTCGGTTCTGGAGCATGAGTTGTTTCCGTTGATAAATGCACTAAGGTTCTAGCTGGAATTCTCCCTTTGGTTCCACCTACAGTACAGATCAATCAATCACATGATCAACATCCTAGACCTAATTCTTAAGCAATGAAACATGGAAAACATCATGGAATTTCACTATCAGAGGTAGTGCAAGTCGGTAGGCCACTAGTTTAATCCTCTCAAGGATCTCAAAAGGCCCATAATACCGAGGCGTCAACTTGGCACGTGACCCAATCCTCACGGAGCTCCTCTTGGGCTTGATGTGAAAGTACACATGCTCTCCAACTCGAAAATCCTTGAATGCTATGTCTTGATTTGCATAACTGTTTTGCATGTCTTGTGTTGCCTTTAAATTCCTCTTGATAACCTACATTTCCTTTTCAATATTTGCCATCATATCTGGTCCAATTAGCACCCTGTTCATTGGATCACTCTAGCTGATAGGTGTATTACAACTTCGCCTATAGAGAGCCTTAAATGGACTCATCCTCGAGACTCTTAATAACCATTATTATATGCAAACTCTACTAGTGGAAGATACTCCTCCCACTTCCTCCGCTAAAGCATGACATACATCCTTAACATGTCCTCAAGAATCCTGTTGACCCTCTTTGTTTGTCCATCTGTCTGTGGATGATAAGTTGCACTGAAAGCTAACTCTATTCCCAAACCTGCAAACAACTCCTTCCAAAACTAGGAAGTAAACATGGCATCTCTATCTAATATGATCTTCTTAGGAACACCATGCAATCTCACTATCTCCCTCATAAATATCCGAGCTACCTTGCTAGTTGAATTAGTAGACATAATTGTAATGAAGTGATCTACCTTACTTAACCTGTCAACCACAACCATGATGGAATCATGTTGTCTCGATGTCCTCGACAAACTTGCGATGAAGTCCATGGAAATGAACTTCCATTTCCATTCTGGAATTGGAACAGGTTGTAATAAACCACCTCGATGCTCTGCTTTTATCTGTTGATAGTCCAAACATCTCGCAACAAACTCAATCACCTCTTTCTTCAAATTCAACCAATGATAGAACTTCTTAATTGTTTTCAAAGTCTTCTAATATCCCGAGCGACTTGAATACGACTTGACACGAAACTCCCTCAAAATAAGCTTCTTGAGCTCGATGTTATCTGGCACATAAATCATGTTCTTGAATCTGACCAAGCCATATGGTGTGAGGTGATACTCCTCATCCCTATCACCTCCACCATGTTGTTGTAACTTGTGCTTCAATTATCGATACCTATCATCATGTTATCCTACCTACAAGATCCACTCCTACAAGTATTTGTCCCATAAGAACTTATTGTTACAATGTGATTCACCTGCACTCTCCTATTGATAGCATCTGCAGCTCTGTTCTCCTCACCCTTAATGTACCTAATCTCAAAGTCAAACTCACTGAGAGTATCCAACCATCTAGCTTGCCTGACATTCAGATTGGGTTGGTCAGACAAGTACCTCAATCCACTATGATCAATCATCAAGATGAACCTCCTGCCAAGAAGATAATGTCTCCACGTCTTCAATGCATGAATGATAACTTCCAATTCAAGATCATGAGTCACATAGTTCTACTCATGCTCATTCAACTTCCTTGGCTCATAGCATACCACTTGTCTTTCTTACATCAGGACTCGTCCAAGTCCTTTCTTACAAGCATATGTACATACCACAAACTCTTTCTCTGGATTTACAATCTTCAAGACCGAAGCATTTCTAAGAAAATGCTTCAACTACTCAAAACTAACTACACACTCCTCAATCCATTCAAACTTCTTTCCTTTTCTCTGCAAAGATGTAATAAGATAGGCAATCCGTGAGAAGTTCCTGATGAACCTCCTATAATAACCTGCTAGTCCCATGAATAATCTAACCTCATCCACATTCCTAGGAGTTGGCCACTCCATGATAACTCTAATATTTTTCAGGTCCACTGCTATACCTTCCTTAGAAACAACATGTCCCAAGTAATGAACTTTTGTCTAAAAGAAACTACACTTGCTAAGCTTGGCATACAATTGATGCTCTCTCAACAATCTTAACACTGTTGTCAGGTGCTCTACATGCTCTTCCTCATTCTTAGAGTATATCAATAGGTCAACAATGAATATTATCACAAACTTGTCGGGACAATGATGTAACAAATTATTCATCAAACACATGAAAGTAGTTGGAGCATTAGTAAGACCAAAAGGAACCACTATGAAATCATAATGCCCATACCTCGTACATAATGCGGTCTTGTAGATGTCATCTCTTTGATGTGTACCTGATGATATCCTGATCTCAAGTCAATCTTTGAGAACATTGTTGCCCCCTTCAAATGATCAAACAAAACGTCAATCTGCAGCAAAGGATACATGTTCTTGATAGTCACCTTGTTCAACTACTTGTAATCAATGCATAACCTGAGAGTACCATCCTTCTTCTTCCCGAACAACACTGGTGCACTCGAGGCGACACACTTGGCCTTATGTACCCCTTATCAAGCATTTCCTTAAGTTGTAACTTCAATTCCACCAACTCTGGAGCGCTCATCCTATACAGTGCCTTAGATGTTGGTGTTGCTCCTAGCAACAACTCAATAGAAAAGTCCACTCCCCTATGAGGAGGCAACTCTGAAATCTTTGCTGGAAACACATCCTGAAACTACTACAAAACATAATACATGTTCAAGACTTCAACATCCTCAGCATCCTTCCTTTGTCACTAGGAATATGAACTACAAACAATACACATCCTTTCCTACAACTGCGGTTTTCTTGCAAATTTTTAACCACTCTCACTGATGTAGGCTTCTTCTTTCCTTGCAAGATTCTCCTCTCTCCATCATCATCCAGGCACTCAATGTCCTTAGCATAACAATCTACCTTAGTCCCGTGGACATAAAACCAATCCATGCCCAACAACATGTTGTATCTGTTAGCGCTTGAAATTTCACCTCAGGCTGAGAAAGGTAAACCTCAAGGCAACATCAAACCATTTAGCCTCGTAGCTAGCCCTACGGGGCAGGAGAAGGCTCTCTCCGGTCTATCTCGGTAAAATCTTCAATAGATGAGATGACCAATAAGGTAACACTGATATTAGGCTAGTAAACTGATCAAAAGGGTTGATTTGGGGTTTTTTGGGTTTTTGGTGGCAAATTGAGGAGAGGGCAATTTTGGGTGCGGGGATTGGACACAGTTTCTGCAGGGGGTTCTTTGGGGCGAGGTAGGAGACAGTATTGATGCCTTTGATTGAGGTGAATGGTCAGGAATGAAAGGTGAGGAGCTAAAGAGAGCAAACAATAACTTTGAATTCTCTTTAGACAGTAGAAAACATTGAAATTAAACAAACTTAAAAGCAGAGCATGGCAGGCATGAATTCTTACTTTAACACTTCATTTGTTTAATGTGCAGAAGTAAAAGAAAGGAAATGATTCACATAACACACTTACAGGTACATAGAGAAACACACCATCAATACATGTAACCACAAGAATCCCAAAAAGGACTGCAAAACCCTGGTCTTCCTTAGCCAAAAATTGCAGAGATACAGTGAATAATACAATGATAGCTTATCCCTCAAGAGTCCAACCATGAAAATGAGCAAGAAAGTACATAATATAGATGATCTAACCTCTTTCCCTGCCTCCATGGGTCGAGCTCACTATCCTAGGAGCTGTTTCAACTACTTCTAAACTAAGCACTACAAACTAGGCAGTCAAAACAACTTGCCTCTATAAGCTAGGAAACCAATTCATTCATTTAATATTTACCCTTTTCATGAATGAATGTTCTAGAAGTGTTACATAAGAGTAAAAGTGTCTAAAAAGTACAATAATTACATCAAAGAGAATCACATTTCATCCCAAAAAGTCAAACTGAGTCAAATCTGCGTTTTCTGGGTTGTACAGTGCATTTTTTGAAAAAACTGCCTGACGGGTCGCGCGCCCCTGCCTGACGGGTCGCGCGCCTTTGGAGCCATCTTTGGGGCACTTGCAGGTGGCCAAATTGAGCAAAAGTGGGCTTGTTGGAAAGTTCTGTGAGTCTACTTTCCAACCCAACTGGAATTTTTGGATTTGGAGTTCATTTGCCCTGTCAAAACTCAAATCTCCCAAGACTGCTTTCTGCAATTCAAAAAAGTGGCAGAAAGTCATTTTTTGCTAGTTTTTTGACTTTCTGGAGGCCCAAAACTTCACCAAATCTCAAGTCCATCCATGAGCATATGTAAATTTGCATGAAAAATCTGGAAATGCTAAGTTTTGGTCAAAAGGAGTTGCCATGATGAAGGGTCGCGCGGGGGGTGAGACCCGTTAATGGGAAAAACCTGCAAATTGCCAAAAAATGCCAAAATTCACCCAAAATTCTCAAAATTTCTTGGGATTTGTGCTGTGGCTAGGCTATTTAGTGCCTTGATCCTTGAGTGAAGCCTCAGCCAAGATACGGAGGGGATTGGGCCTCTTTCTCCGTTTTAGTGCCTTGGCCAACCTCCTTGGATCCAACGATTATAATTTTGACATTTCTCTAAAACCATGACACCTGTGCAAAACGTGAAAGAGGTTTTTCTTCTTTGGCATGTTTTGGACAAAAACCTCTCTCAGTTTTCCAAAATTCATCTTTGATTGCTCTGAAACAGCTTTTGAGTGCGACTTGTCCCGATGTGTGAAACAAGGAATTTTGTCGAAATGGAGCGAAATGAAGGGGATAGGGGGCTTCTAAATTCTTGGGGAAATTTTTGGGAGTGGGGAGGGATGTTAGGGAGCAGGGGAAAGTGGAATCGCGAAGGTCGAGTGGGGGGAAGGGGTCCAAAAAGGGAAAAACACAGGCCCAACCTAGAAAATTGCCAAGTTGTAGCTAGAAACTAGGGTTTGTGTGAAAATGAGGAATTTGGGGGATCTCAGTGATGGGAAGCATTTGGTAAGGTACTTTAAGGATAGGGGAAGGTGTATGAACATCAGGATACAAGTTTTGCCGATGATTTGACCGTCCAAGAGAAATTGCCTTCAAAACCCTAGGAGAGGGAAATGACCTTGCCTAGGCGCAACTGAAGCATGAATAAGCTGTAGAATGACCCTATGGAACTTGACATGATGATGAAAACCCTCTGAATGATGATAGACTCAGCTAAATGGTGACATGAATTGGCATTTTGACAACTTTAAGCCCAAAAGCACAATGGAGACTTTTACTTGCAAATGAAGACCTTTAAAAATACAATCATGATCTTCTTGAACTGTAGCAAGCAATAATTTTTCATGATGGAGGGCCTACCTTGCAAAATTTGGCAATTTGTGGCTCCTTGGTGAATTTTCAGGCGGTTTTACAAAGAGGGCGCTGACGGGTCGCGCGCCTCTGACGGGTCGCGCCCGTTATAATTTTGCACTGGCGGAGGGTGCCTGACGGGTCGCGCGCCTCTGACGGGTCGCGCGCCTGGTCTGACGGGTCGCGCGCCTGTCAAGCTCACAAATTTCACTCAAATTGTCTTGCAATCAGTTGCTCTATCACTTGGATGCATAATGAGGCTTGATAGAGGGAGATTAGGGCTTTTATAGCCTTGTTTGAATTAATTTCATGTCACAACCCACATGGTTTCCTTTTATCCTGAAATTGGTTGATTTGATGCTTTTCTTTGATAATTTTTGCAGGGACAGCATCTGAGGGATCTTGGCAAGGGAGCCAGGGTTACATGCTGTCTCTGGAAGTTTTTTGAAATTTCATCACTTTTTACAAAAATTTAAAAAATGACCTTGGCTTTAAAAACAGAGTTTTTAAATCCAAGGTAAAGATTAACTGTACAAGATTGAAATTTGCGAAGAAACACCTTTAAAATCATCCCTCTGGCTTGCTGAGCACTTATTGACCTTCAAAGACATGACCTTGTAAACAAACTTGACCAAAACCCTAGACCTAGGAATTTGACCTCAAGCCAAGACAAGACAAGCTTGAAAGTGACTAAGGACTGAAATAACTTGATTCAGCTGCCAAGAGGGGGACAAAGACACCAGCTCCTCCATCAGGGTTATGGCATGCCTAATGGGATGCAAAAATTGACACTGATGAGACACCTACTTATGCAAATGCAAAGAGCTTTGATCGCTGATGGAGGGCAACAAGACCGACTCTAACATTGGCTCCAATGGGGATGGTAGCTCCTTGGAGGTGCCAAGAACCTCAGACCTCTAGGAGAGCAGACCAGTGCTTGCAACCATTGGGCGATGGAGTCATTATTTCGGCAAACGACACAAGACTTTGACTCATTTATTGACTGAAACCTGACTCAAGCCGACATAATTATGAAACCAACATGACTGAAAACTGACTCATAAATGACTCATGACTGACTTAACGAAAACAAGAACTTACAATGCTTATTGAAGGGCAGCACTCCATCAAGATTTGAAATCATGATGACAACCACCTGTGTTTCTTACAAGACAATATACATCAAACTATATCAAAATGCCAATGCAACCAATCAAGTAGATGCCTTCTTGATTGATTCTTCTTATCAGATCTTCTGGTCAACAGTACAAACCTATCGCTGGGCATCCAAAAACATAGTTGACCATGATCTCCTTCATCACTGAACACTGCAATAAACACTATCACTGTTGGCTGCAACAAACTTGCTAGAGGATCGTGAAAAACATGAAGATTTGCCACTGCCACCTCCTGCTGAAAGAACAAGGTGTCCTTTGTTTCAATTCCTAATCTGCCTTCATCATGTGCTTCGGTAAAAGTATGCTCATGGGCTTCAAAAAAATCTGAACAAATGGATGAGCAGATCTCTTCTTGGAAAAACATTTCAGCACATGAGACATATGAAGAATCTGAAAGGTAATCCTGTATGCTCTGATCTTCTGTAGTTTGACAATATGGTGGGTCATCTTCATATGGTATCATAACCAAATTATCAAGTTCCTTATTACATTCTTCAATCACAAGGAAAGAAACTTCAGCTGATTCTTGAAGTGCAAAAATGACATTTCTATCATCTACCATAAATTCATCCAAAGGAACTATTTCACTTACTCGAATGAAGATGTCATCTTGCTTTTCATGAACTGACTGAATTACCTCCTCATGCAGGCTCTGTTCTGATGGCATGAGAACATTTGGATCAAAAACTTTGTCTATGGTCTCAACAACAAAACCCTCCTTTTCAGGATTCAGCACAAGGTATGCTTGGTCATCACAATCTGAATCTAGAACTGAAGTAGCTATCCTGTCTTCTTCTGTGGGAAGATCTGAAACAAGCTCTTCTCTTTCATCAATTTCAGCCATATAACAAATTTCAACCTGCTGATCTATAAAGCTGCTTACAAGACTGTCATCCTTTTCAGAAGAGGAAGAAGGTCCATCATCATCTTCTTGACCATGTGCACACTGCATTTCTGCGTTAGCTTGAGCTGGAACAAGACCTCTCAAAAGTAGATCTATTTCATCTTCAGATAGAGGAGATAATACCTTTTGTTTTCTTTTGTTCAAACAACGATTGTCTTCATTGATTTCAAGTGAAGGAGTATACAGATTTTCCTCATACTGTTGATCCATTTCATGCAATTCCTGTTGACTGTCAAGATGCGAAATTGTTTCATTTTCCATCATACTAAGATCTTGGTCTTGCTGCAAATTTTCATAATCATCTCTATGGGAATCCTCTAGGTTCTCTTCATGTTGCTGAAATGGATTCTCGTACAGAGCCTCCATGATCTCAACATCCATAAAATTATCATCTTCATAATATTTCTCAAGGCTTTCAATAAAAGTTGAAGCATGTTTGCAACAGTCATGAACTAAATTTAATGATGGATAAGATGCTTGATATATTTCAATGAACAAGGCATGAAAATCCTTTAAACAATAAATACAAGCAAGTGGCAAACTTTCATACCATGATTCGGCTTTACCTTCCAGAGTGGCCAGTAATATCTTCATCAAGCAATCTTCAGGAAAATCCACCTTCAACTTGCGAATATGCATATGAAATCTAACTAGATGAAGAGCAACATCCTTCTTACCATCATCATTAAATGTAGGCAAATTCCTTGACCAATCTACTTTCGGAATTTTATTTGGAAAACCGGGGATGTGATCTCGGCTCAAGGGAGCATATCTTCTTGTGATTCGGTCCATCTTGAAAATCTCATAGCTACTAGTCTTCCTGCAGTGAAGTCACCATGAAGCATTGATCTCTGGAGTTTTCAGTGAAGGAGTCGCCAGTGAATGATTTCAGCCTTGTCAGTGTTTGATCGTTGTCCACCATCAACAATCAGATCTGAACTTGATGCATGTACTGGGGTGAAAAGCAAATGAAGTGGTCGTATTCACAAGCTCACGGAGGTTGACAGAAGCAGCGTTTATCTACTTCCGCTAATGCAAAGCAAAAGCGTTTCGAAGGCTACCTGGCATAACTTCAGGCTCCGTCTAAGACTTATGAAACCAACACATCAATCCACAAACAATTTGTTCTACCCAGTATGGTCGCCAGTATGTTAGCGCTTGAAATTTCACCTCAGGCTGAGAAAGGTAAACCTCAAGGCAACATCAAACCATTTAGCCTCATAGCTAGCCCTACGGGGCAGGAGAAGGCTCTCTCCGGTCTATCTCGGTAAAATCTTCAATAGATGAGATGACCAATAAGGTAACACTGATATTAGGCTAGTAAACTGATCAAAAGGGTTGATTTGGGGTTTTTTGGGTTTTTGGTGGCAAATTGAGGAGAGGGCAATTTTGGGTGTGAGGATTGGACACAGTTTCTGCAGGGGGTTCTTTGGGGCGAGGTAGGAGACAGTATTGATGCCTTTGATTGAGGTGAATGGTCAGGAATGAAAGGTGAGGAGCGAAAGAGAGCAAACAATAACTTTGAATTCTCTTTAGACAGTAGAAAACATTGAAATTAAACAAACTTAAAAGCAGAGCATGGCAGGCATGAATTCTTACTTTAACACTTCATTTGTTTAATGTGCAGAAGTAAAAGAAAGGAAATGATTCACATAACACACTTACAGGTACATATAGAAACACACCATCAATACATGTAACCACAAGAATCCCAAAAAGGACTGCAAAACCCTGGTCTTCCTTAGCCAAAAATTGCAGAGATACAGTGAATAATACAATGATAGCTTATCCCTCAAGAGTCCAACCATGAAAATGAGCAAGAAAATACATAATATAGATGATCTAACCTCTTTCCCTGCCTCCATGGGTCGAGCTCACTATCCTAGGAGCTGTTTCAACTACTTCTAAACTAAGCACTACAAACTAGGCAGTCAAAACAACTTGCCTCTATAAGCTAGGAAACCAATTCATTCATTTAATATTTACCCTTTTCATGAATGAATGTTCTAGAAGTGTTACATAAGAGTAAAAGTGTCTAAAAAGTACAATAATTACATCAAAGAGAATCACATTTCATCCCAAAAAGTCAAACTGAGTCAAATCTGCGTTTTCTGGGCTGTACAGTGCATTTTTTGAAAAAATTGCCTGACAGGTCGCGCGCCCCTGCCTGACGGGTCGCGCGCCTTTGGAGCCATCTTTGGGGCACTTTCAGGTGGCCAAATTGAGCAAAAGTGGGCTTGTTGGAAAGGTCTGTGAGTCTACTTTCCAACCCAACTGGAATTTTTGGATTTGGAGTTCATTTGCCCTGTCAAAACTCAAATCTCCCAAGACTGCTTTCTGCAATTCAAAAAAGTGGCAGAAAGTCATTTTTTGCTAGTTTTTTTACTTTCTGGAGGCCCAAAACTTCACCAAATCTCAAGTCCATCCATGAGCATATGTAACTTTGCATGAAAAATCTGGAAATGCTGAGTTTTGGTCAAAAGGAGTTGCCATGATGAAGGGTCGCGCGGGGGGTGAGACCCGTTAATGGGAAAAACCTGCAAATTGCCAAAAAATGCCAAAATTCACCCAAAATTCTCAAAATTTCTTGGGATTTGTGCTGTGGCTAGGCTATTTAGTGCCTTGATCCTTGAGTGAAGCCTCAGCCAAGATACAGAGGGGATTGGGCCTCTTTCTCCGTTTTAGTGCCTTGGCCAACCTCCTTGGATCCAGCGATTGTAATTTTGACATTTCTCTTAAACCATGACACCTGTGAAAAAAGTGAAAGAGGTCTTTCTTCCTTGGCATGTTTTGGACAAAAACCTCTCTCAGTTTTCCAAAATTCATCTTTTATTGCTCTAAAACAGCTTTTGAGTGCGACTTGTCCCGATGTGTGAAACAAGGAATTTTGTCGAAATGGAGCGAAATGAAGGGGATAGGGGGCTTCTAAATTCTTGGGGAAATTTTTGGGAGTGGGGAGGGATGTTAGGGAGCAGGGGAAAGTGGAATCACGGAGGTCGAGTGGGGGGAAGGGGTCCAAAAAGGGCAAAACACAGGCCCAACCTAGAAAATTGCCAGGTTGTAGCTAGAAACTAGGGTTTGTGCGAAAATGAGGAATTTGGGGGATCTCAGTGATGGGAAGCATTTGGTAAGGTACTTTAAGGATATGGGAAGGTGTATGAACATCAGGATACAAGTTTTGCCGATGATTTGACCCTCCAAGAGAAATTGCCTTCAAAACCCTAGGAGAGGGAAATGACCTTGCCTAGGCGCAACTGAAGCATGAATAAGCTGTAGAATGACCCTATGGAACTTGACATGATGATGAAAACCCTCTGAATGATGATAGACTCAGCTAAATGGTGACATGAATTGGCATTTTGACAACTTTAAGCCCAAAAGCACAATGGAGACTTTTACTTGCAAATGAAGACCTTTAAAAATACAATCATGATCTTCTTGAACTGTAGCAAGCAATAATTTTTCATGATGGAGGGCCTACCTTGCAAAATTTGGAAATTTGTGGCTCCTTGGTGAATTTTCAGGCGGTTTTACAAAGAGGGCGCTGACGGGTCGCGCGCCTCTGACGGGTCGCGCCCGTTATAATTTTGCACTGGCGTAGGGTGCCTGACGGGTCGCGCGCCTCTAATGGGTCGCGCGCCTGGTCTGACGGGTCGCGCGCCTGTCAAGCTCACAAATTTCACTCAAACTGTATTGCAATTAGTTGCTCTATCACTTGGATGCATAATGAGGCTTGATAGAGGGAGATTAGGGCTTTTATAGCCTTGTTTGAATTAATTTCATGTCACAACCCACATGGTTTCCTTTTATCCTGAAATTGGTTGATTTGATGCTTTTCTTTGATAATTTTTGCAGGGACAGCATCTGAGGGATCTTGGCAAGGGAGCCAGGGTTACATGCTGTCTCTGGAAGTTTTTTGAAATTTCATCACTTTTTACAAAAATTTAAAAAATGACCTTGGCTTTAAAAACAGAGTTTTTAAATCCAAGGTAAAGATTAACTGTACAAGATTGAAACTTGCGAAGAAACACCTTTAAAATCATCCCTCTGGCTTGCTGAGCACTTATTGACCTTCAAAGACATGACCTTGTAAACAAACTTGACCAAAACCCTAGACCTAGGAATTTGACCTCAAGCCAAGACAAGACAAGCTTGAAAGTGACTAAGGACTGAAATAACTTGATTCAGCTGCCAAGAGGGGGACAAAGACACCAACTCCTCCATCAGGGTTATGGCATGCCTAATGGGATGCAAAAATTGACACTGATGAGACACCTACTTATGCAAATGCAAAGAGCTTTGATCGCTGACGGAGGGCAACAAGACCGACTCTAACAGTATCATCCCGAAGGAAGCACATTTAGATGTGTTTAAGTAGACATACCATTGAACTCAAATGCACAAGATCTTACCCAATAATGCACTTTTCTCTTGGTCTATGTAGCCAAATACACCAACCAAGATTATGCATGCACTTCTTTATTCAAGCAAAACTTAAACACCAAGTTAGGACTAATATAACTATAGTTAGATCTAGGATCAATCAAAATGGAAACAACTTGATCACAAAGATTACCTTCCATCTCGATAATAGATGCTTGATGATCAACTTGCTTATTATCCACTGATGCAAAAATCTGAGGAATACTTTTCCCAACATCTCTAGCTATTTGCGCCTTTTGGGCACTATAAATCTGAGGTCTGCCACCATGCTGTTGTGGACAATCTCTCTTGTGATGCTCTCCACCACAAGTCCAACACTACAAAAGCTTCCTGCCATCACCCTCTTTCCGCTTCTCAGACTGAGACCCATGTCCTATGTTAATTGCATTAAACTTATTGTACGATGTTGCATTCTCCTTGTTACCTGCATCTTGAGGTCTTCCTCACTTCTTATCCCACTTTCCTTTAATCTTATCATTTCCTTTCCATTCGTACTTAGGCTCATACTTACACTTAGATTTCTCATAATAATGCTTCAGCTTCCCAATAACTTCTTCTAATGACTGAGGCTCATCATACTCAACCTGATCTATAAATGTTAAGGGAAATCCACTGATGAATCTTTGAACCTTTGCCTTCTCATCCTTAAGATATGGCACATACCTCAACAACTCTAGAAACTTAGTCATGTACTCTTCGTCTGTCATAGAACCCATCTGAAACTCATAGAACTCCTTAGCCTTTCCATCGTCTTATCTCTCGAATAAGTACTTCTTTATGAAGAGTACCTTAAACTCATGCCAACTCAACTCCTTTATCCTGATGCCTCTGGCACACTTCACATCTTCCCACTAGATATCTGATTTCCCTTTGAGACTGAAAATAGTTATTGTGGCCTTGATTTTCTCTGTATAGTCATGCAACTCGAAAAATTCATCCCAAGCAACCATGCTTCTACATCTTTTGGTTTGTTCATCTCTCCATCAAAGGTAGGAAGCTTGGATTTCTTAAACTCACCTAGCGAGTACTTCTTCTCACTCCTCCTATAAGGATGATAGCGGTGATGACCATGATGTCTATTTGAACTAGAACTAGAATAGAATTTGTAACATTACCTCCCTTATCAAGGGTATCCATCCATATGCCACCTGTGACTGTGTCATCCCTATCTGACTTGTGCCCTTCGTGATCCCGCTACCATATGCCCCATTTTTCCTTTCCTCCTGTCCATAACTGATTCTCAGTTTTCCTTGTCTCTGCAAATCTAATAAGCTTTGAAGGATCACTACATTGACCTCTGCTTGCTTTTCCTAAGCTCTGACAAGTCTTTCCTATGACTGAATGATCCTGTCATTATCTGCCTTATAATTTTTTATTTATGCCTTTAAGCTTCTCAGTGTATTTGCTAAATCATGAGATTACTCGTCTCCTTGTTGCTCAATTGATCTGTAAGGAGAGTCACGTGAACTATAATCCACCATTTTGCTCGTCATTTCTGATCTTCTATCTCTTGCAAACATGTCATGTTAGATCAACCAAATATAAACATAATCAAAATCATACCCTAGTGAAGTTCAAGGGAGGTTATATCGTCTACACAATCAATCCATATTAGCATGATATATATTCATAATGACACAAACAGATCAGCATTATTAATATCAACATCATCACACACTAACATCGTCATTATGATGAAAACAGCAACAATGACCATCACGATGCATGCATAGCAAACATATTAACAACTAACATGCATGCATAACAATCGCACCTAGTCCATCCAGTCCAAGTGTTTGAACTTGGAAACTTTCATACCAATCTATGGTATCGAATATTGCCCAAAGTGAATGGAACAAGCTCTGATACCAATATGTAACCACCCCTCCCTCATTTACCCAATTTCACAAACTCGCCAAGGTAAACATGAGATGAGTGTCACTATGACATGACCCGGCCTCCAAGTTCCAATTAAGGAAGTGGGGCCTACAAACTGAACACAAAATGACCTCCTACAGGGACTGCAAAATACTCAGGAGCCGAACCACCACCCCAGGTGATCAATCCCTGAGCTAGAACTTTTTTCTCTATCATAACACCCCAACCGCATGCATAACAAGGCAAGGGTGTAGTTATAGGCCTCCAACCACATGCATAGGTCTCCTTCCATGCAGTTATGGCCTAAATCCTTCAGTTTTAATCAGGTGGTCCCAAGATATGTGCCACCTTCTCAGGCCAACCTCCAGACCACTACCCAAAATTGCCCAAAACTCTCCAAAATGCAATCAAAGGTAATGAAAAAACCATCTAATCAAAACTCAAGCAATAACTTGACCATAAGATGCCTAATCCACAACATAAATTTCACCAAACACATGGAAAACATGTAAGCTATAGGTCATGAATGCATATATGATCATAAACTGATGGTCTTCATCTAAGAATCACCAAGAAGGTTCTAAACCTTTTCTACTTACCTATAATAGCACTTATTAGTCCATGTATACATAAACTATTCGATAACTTAACAAATCATGACAAGAGCCATAGATAACATACATCATATAACCAACATATAACCAACAAATAACCAATGTAGAAACAATGGAAAATTAGCCATAATGTCACCAACATAATCACTACAAGTATTCATAAATCGCAGTAGGAAAATAACTCTTATTAATATATGAAAATACCAACCAAGTCAAGGACTTCCACGTACCACTCGACCATAGATTGGGCTTAACCAAATCTCTCTTTCAGCCAACCACCCTCGTGCCATATTCCAAGCATGAATGTGTGATCTCATGGAATAAACCAAGATAAAACCAAACCAGGGATTCCAGATGCCAAACCACCTCAACCCTCAACCACAATGATTCCACCTCTATGGTCTGGAAATCACTAACCTCAAACCAATCAGTCTCTACCCAAGTTGCCTAGTGCTCCATGAACTAGTAACTTGACTCACAACCTTCCAGGGCTCCAGAGCGTTTGTTCCAAACATGGCTCCAGGGACTAGTAACTCAACCCATGAAGGGCTCTAGAGCATTTGTACCAACCTACGGCTCCAGGAACTAGTAACTTGACCCAAATTGTTCCAGGGTTTCCAGAGCATTTGTTCCAACCCACAACCATAGGGAACATGAGCACCAATAAAAAAACAACAAGTGGCAAACCCACAATGCCATGGTTATCCAGGAAATTGCAAGGCAAGGCTAAAAATTTTGTCAATCCAAGCAAATCTCCATGCCAATGACAACACATTATCAGAGAATCACATGCATGTAGAAATCAGCAAGGAAATCACACATGCAACCTGTTACCTACAAAGCAATCCAGTTGTAGCTGCTAATCCGACTGTGTCCTTGCGCTCCCTGCTTTATTTTGCCTTCTTTCTCCAAACCCAAGTGAATAATATAGTGCTCCAAGAATTCTTTAAGTGTGCAAGACTATGAGAAATGAAATGAGAGCTCCAAAACTAAACCAAAAAAAGCTAGCAATTGATCCTTTGAATCCTTTTTATCATTGAGGCCTTTATTTTCTTCAATTTCCTTCATTTCCCCTCTAATTTCCCTTGCATGCAAATTTGTGTCTCTTCACCTTCATTTTCTCTTATTTTCCTTTATTTTCATAAATAAAATGCCAATTATTGTCTCTTTTCCTTTGCTGATTTCCATAGCCATTAAGTAATCAAATGTGATGCTCATCACTATATTTTTCCCAACATTTAGCTTGGAATACATGTCCCGTGACCTTGGTTTTACTTTATTACATGGAAAATCAACCAGGGGTTGTTACACTGAACATGGGGTTGCAACATACAGATTTAAACTCCACAAAGGCAACACTATGGGGGAAATATCCCACTTGCAGTAGGGGAATATCGCAAGAGCTGTAGAAGGACATGGAGCCAAGGTTATGATATGGGATTAGTGGTATACAGTTTTAGCATTTTCCATCTTTTTGTTTTTTTTTTTTTGTTTTCCCGATGTGGTTAATATTTTCCATTTATTAATAGAAGTTGAGTTTCATTGTATCTTTGTGTTTTATTTATTGTACATCATTTCATTCCCTTCTTAAATTCGACATTTATGAAGGGAATGAAATGATATAAAGAGTTATAACCAAAATAGTGCCAAAGTTCACAAATATCTTTCATACCATTGATATGAATTTATATCCATAACATAGTGATACAATGAAACTTGACTTCTATTAATAAGTGAAAATGTTGAAACGGTATACATGTTGAATGAAAACAAATTAGCTTGAATGATGGTAGCTGATCTTTGAGAAGAGATGTGATGGCTATGCACCTTCATCGATTGTGTTACAATGAAGCTCAAATATATTTTTATCATAAAGAAGTAATCAGAAACCATAAACATCCAAAAACATAACCCTAGGAGATTACTAGAGGCTCAATCAAAATGTGCTTACGAACTTGTTTTCCTGATTTGATATGATGGTTTTTGGGATCCAAAAATGATCCTAAAATGTACCCACATTGGTTTGAATAAGAGCTTGATAATGGCTTCTTTTGTTGTGATACTCTTCTTGCAAGTAGCTAGAATAACCATCTTTGAAAATCTATCGACAATCACATGTACACATTCATTACCATGCTTGGTAGAAGGAAGGCAAGACATATAGTCCATCGAGATGGATTCCCAAGGTTGGTTAGGAGTAGGCAGAGGGGTGTACGAGCCTTACTTCATAATGGTTGGTTTGGTAATGGTGCAATTGATGCATGGCCTGATATACTTGCAAACATCCCACTGAAGCTTCAGCCAGTATAAATACTTATACAGTACTGCCACTGTCTTCTCCACACCAAAGTTCCTCGCTACCTAATTATATTGTGCCTCTTATATTAGACTGGTGCGCTTGCCTCAAGGAACACAAAGGTGTTCCAAGTAGCACAATAAAGCATCATAAAGGTGGAAGTCTTGAACTTACTCGCTTGCCATCAACATCTGATATGTGACAACGAATTTTGAATCACTATTATATAGTTGTGGCTATCTAGAGGTCTCATGCCCACAAGGGTTGAGAACCGTGGTTAGTGCCACAACCGGGGGCCGATTGAGGCAGTTTGTGACATGAATGGTACTACCTTTCTTGTATTTGATGTTCAAATGGAATCATTGTATGTATGTGGATCATTTTTTATGGCGATTTTTTTATAAATTCACTTGTGTCTACATAAGTTGAAGAGGCTTATGATCCACATGGATGATCATCTCCTTCCCCATAATATAATGTCTCCATTGTTGCGAGATTGCACGATGGAATACATCTCCTTATCATAGGTGGAGTATCTTCAGACACTATCAAAGAGTGCTTCACTATGATAGGCCATTCGATGTCCTTGTTGAATGAGGATTGCACCAATAACATAATCAGAGGCATTTGTCTCAATCTTAAATGGTTGTTGCAGGTCTAGAAGGGTGAGGACTATTGTAGAGCAAAGAAAATGTTTCAGTTCATAAAATGCTTTCTGTTGTGAATCAGACCAAAAAACCTTGCTTTCAGTTTGCTCTTGGTCGCCTGAATTAAGGGTGAAGCGATATAAGAGAACCCCAACATGAATCTTTGATAGAGGTTAATAAGGCCCAAGAAGTTACAAAACTTTATTAGATTCATTGGTGTTGGGATGTGTTATATTCTTTCATGACTAGCCCACGCGCAGAGGGGTTACATGGGGGGCGGTAGCCCCCCCTGTACGTTGCGTTGGGCACTGTCGGGGATCACAAGGGGGATGGCTACCCCAATTTATATATATGTATTGTAACATTGAAAGGAACATAATGAAAAATCAATCTGGTAGTTTTGGCTTTGGGATTCAGGGGAAAATCTCTGTGTATATCTGTTTTATGTTTTATGCTCTCGCCATTGTTTATTTTCTGTTTTTAGAATTTGTATGAAGGCAATTTCTATACAAGGTTAAAACCTACAATTAAGGGTAGCCAATCCCGTATGACTTGGATCTTTCCTGAATACACATGTACATCTTTCTCATCACTAATGTAGCCTAGGTATTGGGCCATGTCCATGCAGAAGGAGCATTTTTCCAAGTTAGCACGTAGCTTGTATTGTTGTAGAGTGTGAATGACCTGAAAACTACCAAAAATAAAAACATCGCGATGCGAGTCAGTGGAATAGGTAGGTGGCCATCGATATCCACCTAGATTAGGTTACCCAACCAAGGGCTCATAGACAAAATATAGGTTTCCATCTTAATGTAAAGGGAATGGATGCCAATTAACATGTGTGGTTGCATAGGGTGGGATAGCTACTCCATCCCCCATTCTTAAATGTGATGGGAGGTGGCGGGATGGTGGGATATCCCCCCCACCAACCCTCCTCCATTGAAACAACTTCCAACACCCTCATCGGGGATGTTTTGTCTTGATTAAGAATGAGTTTTAGTTATTCCTTCCATTTCGACCATGCCTCATCAAACCATGCAACTATTAGGTAGATGTTTTGTTCATGGCAACCCACGTTAGCTAAAAAACCATCTAATTTGTTTCTAGATCATCGAGAATGGGAGATGATGATGGAAGGAATGGATTGGATCAAGATTTGAATGTGATAGATGAAGATCTCTAATCGACAACTTTTACACAATTTCTTTAATGGAGTCTCACTTAAGATTCTTCTGATTGTTGTGGTCCACCTGTAATTTTGAATATCCTTCTTTCTTGGCAAGCCACAAACCTGTCTCCAAAGAAGGGAACTTAGTTACGTTATTGTTGTTTATCCCACAATTTCTAGTATAAAGAACTAGTGCTCGTGCCTTGCAACTATGGAATATCTCACTATATCCAAATTGACTAGGGTTCCCTTTAGAAGTGCCATCAAAATTCAACTTTACAAATCCCATTCGAGGAGGAGTAAAAGTTAGATGAGAATCATTCCTTTTGTTCGGGGACTTGGTTTTGATCTGAGTAATCATAGATGGTGAAAGTTCCAACTTGTTTAGAATCCATGTCTCGTGTTAATCGACTTTCTAATCCTCTCGAGTCTAATCATATGCTAAGATAGTTTATTTGACGTTATGATTAATAAGTTTCCATACTTTTCCTTCTTTAGTTTTGTAGTGTCCCTTTTCAAGAGCAAACGACCAACTAACTAGTTTAATTATTTGTCATCTCTAAGGTGGCATCAAGTAATTAAATTAAAAAAAGTGATTATTAAGTGACTTAAAAATTAATTAAAGAATAAACCTTATAAAAAAGTCACTTTATTAAAAGAAGGAAAAGGACCTGTGGTTTTCGAAAGACTCGTGGCATTCTAATATCCATCATAATAAAAGGAAGGTATGGGATCATTTGAAGACATGGTCATTTGGATTATTGTGAGTTGGATTTGGGAGCTCTAATAGCTTATTGAGTGAGGGGAAAACCTTTGTATGGTTCCCAGTTTTGGTGTTGAGAGACACACCCTAGTTGGTGGTGATTAGTTTGGTGTTGAAATATTCCACGCTAGATAATCAAGAGGAAGAACCACTTCATGTTCTTCAATGGTGCTTAGCGAGGAAAGGTGAGTGTTTGGGAGTAACTTTTAGAAGGTCGAAGCAACACACATTGCAAATAAGGGATATTAGCCAGAGAAGTATTTTGAAGAAGATCAAGTTATTATTGTTTGTCTATTTGTCAGGTTTCCTGTTAAATTTGTTGTAATTCCCTTCTCAATATTAAATAAATGAAAGAGTTGGATTTTGCATTTTATTATCTATAAGCTCTGTGAATTTCTTGATTCTCTCGACAAATTATGGAATGTATCTTTTGAATAAATGCCATTGCAAAATTTCTGGAAGTTTTTTAATTAAACAAAAAAAGAAATATTACAGTGGTATCAAAGTTGCTTTTCCTACCATCCTGAAGGGTTTATCTGAAATTTTTTTCCAAACAAGTAGGAGAAATTGTACACAAGAGTAATTCAAAAAGTTCAAAATGTGAGCAAAAAAATTGAAGATTATAATAGAAAACCACTTGAATATTTTAATAGGAAAATTGAAGAATCTAACAGAAATTATGCAATAATGGTGGATGAGATTAAAGTATGGACATCATCAATGGCAGAGAAAGGGAAAAGAGATTGTAGTTCTGAAGTCCATAAAGCAAAAACTCAAGACCATAAAGCAAAAATTGAAGAATATAATAGGAATTATGCAAGAATGGTGGATCAGATCAAAGCACAAGCATCATCAATGGCGAAGAAAGGGAAAAGAGATTTCAAATCTAAGGAATCCACCAAGAAGAAGAGTAATGACTAGGAAGAAGTAAAAGGGAAAGAAGGTTGCAAATCTAAATATGATGGATCTGTAATTGAAGAGATATGTGCAGTTGTTGAGCAAAATCCTAGCACCCATGTTGCAAACGAAGGTAAGACAAAGATTGAAGGGTAATCCCATGGTCAAAGTATCAAGGATGATCTGGGAGAAGTTGCACCCAAGAAAAACAAACAAGATGTTGGAGAGATAGTTGTTGTTGTTTCAATGATTGAAGGTGAAAATTGTGGTCAAACTACCAAGGAAAAATTCATAGAGGTTACACATGTTGAAGAAAAATATAGGGCAGATCTTGGCAATGCTTTTGGGATTAGTTATCTAAGGATGGTACATCAGATATATGTTAGAGCATTCTATAGGCACACTTGGAATCTTGGTTTAGATTTGGAGCTTCCAGATTGTATGCAATAGAGATTCACTAGGTTTATCTAGGACCCAACAATATAAGTTGCATTGCTTAGGACAAGCAATCTTGGGAAAGGAGGACCATAATGTCCCTTTTCCAAGAACAAGAGATTGAAAATAGTTAATTTAATTATTTAATGTCATTGTAAAGATGATAGTAAATAGTTAAATTAAAAGGGGACTATTAAGTGACTTTGATTTATTTGAGAAATAAAACTCATAAAATCACTTTATTATTAAAAAGGTGACCCATGTCATTTGGAGGAGAAAAAATATAAAAAAGAGGATTAGAGTTCATTTGGGGATATGAATGAGTATTGATATTTGGTTAGTTGTCTCAAGAGATATAGTAGCTTACGATGGGAGGGAGAAACCCTCATTATATTTCTTGGTTTCAGTGTTGAAATGCACACCCTAGTGGTGGTAGTTGGTTCCGGTGGTTGTAAAGCCACCCTAACTAGCCATTGTGATCTCTAATAGAAATTGAGTCAAATCCATTTGAAGGTCGAATTTTCAAAGAAGGGAGAAAAAATCCTTGAGCAACAACAAATCAATTTATAATTGGGTGGAAGCTGAGATTATTCCATTCAGAAGGGAAAAATTGCATATTTTTCGAGAACAAATTTGTGGTGTTGTAGGAGGTCAAGCTGTCAAGGAGATCAAAAGTTCGAGGACCAGCATTTTTAGGGGTCATTTACCAGGTTCTATCTCTAGAATTTTTATGTAATTTTCTTCTAAGAATCTATAAATAAAATCGTTGAAGTAGCAACAATTTATTTAATTTATGGATTTTATATTATTTAATTTGCTGGTAATTTTTGTTCTATAAATGGGTGAAATTTTTATGGTATTTTTGGAAGAAATTCATGGTATGATTTTTTGTGGTAAAATCCCTAATATTTTAACAAAAATATCAAAAGGGGATATTGTAGTAGTATCAGAGCAGTGGGATCTAGGTGGGACCATCCCATTGTATGACATATAATGTCTAAGATGTGGAATTTAGCAACATTTAGATGATATGGAAAATATGTGTTGAAGCCTTCCACATACTTTTTTGGGATCCAAGAATTTTTGGGTTGGATGTATGACTTACCCTGGATCGATAGTAGTTGTAGTTACACATTTCCCTCGTGTCTTATTGATGCAACAAAAGTTGAGCAGTGCCTTCATTAGAGTTAGTTTGATTCAGGAATTAAACTTGGGATTCATGTAGCTCATAGGGAATCCAAAGTTACATATTAGAATTGCTTGGGGATACGCGATCTTTGGAAGGGAGGACCATAATGTCCCTTTTCGAGAACAAAAGACCAACTAACGAGTTTCATTATTTAATGTCACCTATAAGGTGATATTGAGTGATTAAATTAATAAAAGTGGTTATTAAGTGACTTAAATATTAATTAAAGAATAAACCTTATAAAAGATCACTTTATTAAAAGAAGGAAAATGATCCATGGTTTTCCAAAGACCTGTGATATTTTGACATCTATCAGAATAAAAGGAAGGCAGGGGATCATTTGAAGACATGACGATTTTGGTATTGTGATTTGGATTTGGGATCTCTAGTAGCTTATCGAGTGAGGTGAAAACCCTTGTATAGTTCCCAGTTTCGGTGTTGAGAGACACACCCTAGCTAGTGGTGATTAGTTTTGGTGGTGAAAGATTCCACCCTATCTAGTTAAGAGGAAGAGCCACTTCAGGTTCTTCATGTTAAAAATTGACAGCTAAGGGATGATTTTCCTTGAATAAAATCTCATTTCTAACTATTCTAGAGTGACTTTCTAAAAATAAAAAGTCATGTCTATCATTTCAAGCATGATTTTCCAAAAATATTAAATCACTTTACTTCAATTAGTAATCAAGTATAAACGACAAAAAATCACTTAACTTATCCTTAATCAATCTTAATTGTTCAATTTTTACTTAATCATCAATATTATCATTAATATAATTATTATCCTCATGATACTATATTATTATTATTAAAATGAAAAATACGTGTCACCTTTCCTACTTGGCACTAGGTCATGCCACTTCACACCACTCTCTCCCTCCCTCTCTCTCCCCTTTATGGCACTCGTATCTCTCTCTCTCTCTCTCTCTTAATGGATTTGTTGCACTCCTCTTACACTCTCTCACGCATATTAAAGACTCATCATGTCACTCCTCTTACACGCATTAAAGACTCATCATAAAAGATTCCTGCCATGCACTTTTCAATGCATATGTAACACTCTCTCCTTCAAGGCATGTGTACTCCTCTTTATGGCATGAGTTACAAAGACATGCATACCTCCTTAATGGCATGAGTTACAAAGGCATGCATACCTCCCTAAATGGCATATTTAACTCTCCCCAAGGCATGTGAGTTACTCCTCCTTCATGGCTCGAACTCCTTGCTCCTTCTATATATGTGTGTGTCTCTCATCTTCTCTTCTTTCTCACTTGTGCATTTTGAAAGGAGACTTCGAACTTGTGAAAGAGAGAGTTGGAGAGACTAGAAAAGAATTGAGATAGTGAGAGAGAGAGACTTGGAGAGTAAGAGCAGAACTTGGCGAGCCAAAGTGATTCAGTGTTTGCATCAGTTGGCGCTATCAATGATATTCTTCAGATTTGAGTGAACTTCTTCATTCTCTCACTGTATTATGTTTCTCTGTTGAACAATTGATTTCTAATAGAATAATAATTTGGTTGGGTTTCCCCTTGTGGTTTTTTCCCTCGTCATTGGACCTAATTTCTCTATGTCTCATTGTGTTCTTGGTTGCCTTCTATTTTGCATACGGTTTATATGGTGTATGTTCTATCTACAATTTCTTAACTGATATTGCAGCTAGAAGAAGTTTTTATTTTAAGTAATTGTTTCAGCATATAACATCAAGTTTCAATACTTTAGTGGTGCTTATGAGGAAAGGAGAGATTTTGGGAGTAAATGTTAGAAGGTTGAAGTAGCATACACTGTAGATAAGGGAGTCTAGCTAGAGAAGGATTTTGAAGAAGACTATGTTATTAATGCTTATCTATCAGCGAGGTTTCCTATTAAATTTGTTATGATTCCCTTCTAAATATTAAATAAATAAAAGAGATGGATTTTGTAGTTTATTTTCTACAAACTCTATGAATTTCTTGATTCTCTCAGCAAATTATGGAATATATCTTTTGAAGAAATGTTATTGTATAATTTCCAGAAAAGTTTCAATTAAATAAAAAACGGATAATACAAGTTTCCATTTGCTTGAATATCCTTTTTTTTCTTTCTTTCTAGGTCAACCACATCAGAAATCTTGGAAGCAAGATCCACGCCCAATTAAGGACTATAATTTTTAAAATAAATTGTTTCCATTGTTCCATTGTTTCTAGAAGGTTGTTGTAGTTCCAATTTGACTACCCAAATAAAAGTAAGATCTAAGTCCATAGTCAATCGACAAAAGGACACACATTAAGTAGATGCTCCATATTATCCTCTTGATGCTTGCATAGAGGGAAGATCGATGGACCCTAGAACACCTTTTCTGAATTTGATACCATGAGTTTATGTTTTCTTTTTCCAATCAACCACAAGAATTGAGTGACCTTGGGCTAGTTTCCTTGTGTTCAAATCTTACGCCAAAGTGGCTCTTTGAAATATTTTTGTGACCAACCAACAAAGTATAAGCTTCCTTTAGGGTGGAAATTCCTTTGGTTTGATATCCCCAACTAAGTTTATCCTCACCTTTCTTAATTGAGATTTTATGGTTTTGCAACTCTTGAACTAGTATAGTCCAAATTATTATAGCAAGGTGATCAGGCCAATCCTCCACAATCTTCCACTCTCTCCATAAAGTAGTTATATGGGATAGTTTCCAAAAGTCTACTACTGTAGAACAATGTTGTTGTTGTTGTTTTTTTTTGGGGTGGTTCACGGACACGTGCAGTCGAGTCACTGGGCGATTGCTATGTCCACCGAAAATATTTGAGCTTGATCAAGGGTATCAAGCCCCGTGGCCAATAGCTAGGCCTAACCCCAAGGGCTTCGGCGAGAATTGACCCTGTGACCTCCCGAACGGCGAGGCACTTATTTGGCCAGTTGAGCTAACCCTTGGGGCTAGAACAATGTTGTGTTGTTGTAAAAGCTTTCAAATATTGGAATTCCTCTCAATGTCCTAGGCGAGGCAATTATTGTTGTGCATCTTTCCAGAATAATGTCATGCAACCATCCCTAGTTTCCTAGAAGGCATGGTTTTGAATAAGGTTCTAACTCGGTCACACTAGGTTCCATATTGAGGAGCCTTGGGGTTGTTCAACTGCTCTTAACCTAGTCAATTGAGAGGAGTGTTGACTGTATTTCTTGTTCCAAATTTGTTTTCGTAATTCATTCCCTCCCTGGAGCCACCTCTACTAGAGTTTAGCTCCCATTACTTTCTTGAGTGTGTTTGTATCTCGTATCTCAAAACACCCCACCATCTTAGGAATATAGATTTTCTCCCAGGTGAGCAAGGCCCATTTTCTATACAAATTTGTGATGCCCTTAAAGATTGCTTTAGGATCTGCCATTGCAAAAAGTTGATATATTGGGAGTGTTTGAAGGAGAGATTTGAAGAGGACTAGATGTCCTACCAAGTTGAGTGTTTAGAACACCCAAATATCTAATTTTTGAGAAAGCTTTTATAGTATTCCCTGCCAATGAGCTACATGCAGGGAGTTCTCAACCATAGCAGCTCCCATATACTTAGCAAGAAGTTTACCTATCTGAAAATCTAGTAGGTAAGCCAATTTTTTTTGTACAACAACATTAGTACTGGAAAACATATTTATTTTGTCAATATTAATCACCATACCTGAGGCCTCCATGCATTCACTGAGGATTATTCTCAAAGTATTAATCTCACCCACTGTTGGTAATCTAAATACCATAACATCGTCAATGAATTATTGATGCATGATGAGGAGGTTGACATAGTATAGGTAAATCCCCCTCAACTTGTTTTGAACTCATTTTTCTTTAAGATGTTTATATAAGCCCTATGTCACTATGATAAAAAGAAAATGGGAGATTGGACCCCCTGTCATATCCCTCTGGATAGGTTGGATGTTAATGTTGGGGAACCATTCGGGAGGATGGAGAAAAAGGGAGTAGAAATTAAGGATTTAATCCAGAAAATACATTGATTCATAAATCTAAGGAATGGAGGATTTGGAGAATATATTCCTAGCTCAACCTATCGTAGGATTTTAAGAGATATATTTTTATCATCATCCTAGATTACTTGAATTTTTTTAGGGAGTGAATAACCTCATGGGCAAACACTATCCTGTCCAAAATTTTATGTCCTTCCATAAAGTCAAGAGATATGATTTAACTAAGGAAAGGTTTAAGAGGATTGAAAATTAAAATCAATATAATCTTATAGATGACATTAAAGAGGAATATTATTCTAAAACCATTGCCAGAGTCAACTTTACCGTATTTAGGGATTAAGCTGATAAGAATGGCATTAAGTTCTAGTCGTACTGATTGTGAGAGACAATATTCTTCTACTAGTACATGTACCTTCAAACCCAGGAAAATCCAATAGGAATGGAAAAAGTCCATAGTGAATCCATCTAGCCTTGGAGCTTCATTCTTTAGCATCATCATCATCGCATCTTCCACCTCTGTGAAATATACTATCCACATTGAGGCTTCATTATGAGATGGATGAAATAAGGATGAAACATGAGATGTAATTTTTTAGATGGATTTTGCTCTACTTGGTGTAGACTCTGTAAATAGCAAGTAGTAGTAGGAGACTAGTTCTTGTTCCAATTCTGCATGTTGCACCAGATGTTGCAATCTTATGAGAGTTTACTTTGATGAAGTGACCTATTAAGTTTCCCACATATTTTAATATATATGGGTGTGTTAGATGGATGGGAAAATTGGGGATACTTACCCATATTGGAGTTTCTAGAGTCGACATAGAGAGAGAATTAAATATAAAAAACCAAGGTTGTAAGGAAAGTCTGGACCGACCCAAAACCAAGGTCCATGATAAAAAACCTTCTATTGGTCATCTAATTTATTAAAAAGCACGACAAAATATCCTTTTGAGCATAAATGTAGCACAATATTTTTTTAACTAATTATGGTGAAACCACTCCTGAAGAGCAGATGATGTAGGCTGAAAACCATTGAATTGACCAATAATCGCTTGCTATTCATATTCTGTAGCTATGAAACTACATATAACATTATCCGCTTCAAGAGAAGGGGTTTATGCTGCCTGTTCCACCACAAATGTAGTTCCAAAGAGATCTTTAGAGTTTGGCAATGAAGGTCCTAGTTTTATGACAACCTTAAAGGATTTGTGTTGGGTTGAGGAGGATGCACCCCCCCTTTAGCTCCACCTCGAATTCTTGCTACAATGTGAATCAATGCATCCTTGGTTATATTGTACTCAATCAGGGGTTTTTGATCCTGAAGCTATCGAACTCCATGAATTAGCTGAAGACAACCATATGGGATTCTCACCTTCTCCAATATCCTTACTATAAGGGAGGAGATGAAATATGAGTCCGTAACTTGCAAACAAAAGTAACCCCTGAGATTGGTTCCACTGGGATAGAAAATTTCTCCAGATCTGAAGTATTATACTCATCCTGTGAGCATAACGAACCTAATATAAGAAGAGACTTTGGCATCTAAGAGTACATTAAATCCGGTGAGAGGCTTCACACTCCTCTACTAGGATCAACCAACCTCTGTTGCCCAAGACCAGGGAGCGACACATGCATGTCACCACCCTTAGTGCTACTTGAATCAAGGCCCACCTCAGTGTTTCAATTCTCCGCTGACATCTGGGTTGCAAGCCTTCTTTTGGTCATTTGGTGTTAGCGTCACTATGAATATAGCCAAAACGAGTTGTCAAAACAAACAAACAATTGTCTAAGATGCTCTTAAAAGGCTTCGAAGGCTTTTTGCACATTTCAAAGGGTCAATATTTTAGATTAAGGATAGTGTGATGGAGATATGATCTGAGCTTAAATAAGAACGCAACAACTTACAGATAAAATCATAAACACAGAGATGCAACAGAAAAACACTTTATTTCATTAATAGAAAAATATTGAACTATGCTTACAAACAAAATGGAAATAAGATAGCTCGGGCGATGGTATCTTATCTCTAAGAAGAGATGTGGCAGCTACATGCCTCTGAAACTGAGTTAAAATGAGGCTCAAGTGCCTTTTTATTATTGAGCAATAAGAGAAAACCCTAACCCAAGGATATGTAACACCAAGAGTTTATGGGCCATGTTGGGGTTAGTTGGGCAGCCAACTACTCGGGGGCGTAACTTGGTCATATTATCCTCGTTTGATGCATATGACACCTCATTGGAAAGATCTCTCATAGGACTATAATTGTTGATGTGATTGCCTTGGCAATCACTAAAGAAACTTTGCCAAAAAACCGTCGTTTAGGTCCTCAAAACGGCTCCGGAAGTTCAGGACCCGAAAAACTACCAAAAATAGTAAACTGTGCTACAATTAAGGAAACAAATGAAACTGACTAGGGGGTCTAGGTGGAATAGGCGGGTGGCCACCAATATCCACCTGGATCATTCCTCCCCTCTTAGGAAGCAATGCTCTCCATTGCGTGCAGAGCCTCCATGAGGTAAGGAAATTTCTATTGAACCTGGTCCCTGGTGAACCACTTGCCTTGGTGAAGGAGTTGGCCTGCTTTGACAACTCGATATAGTTGTATCCTCTGTTGTCAGGTGTTTTTGATCTGTGTGTCCATGATCTGATCAGTTGTGGCCTATTCCATGCAGTCCAGGTTGAGCTATGTTGGTGTGATTTGTTCAGCAATGTCAGATTTGTCCAACAATGGTGGAAAGTATGGCCGAAGGTGATCTACATTGAACACTAGGTGCAGACCAAGGAACGGTGGGATGCTGAGCTTGAAGGCTTCGTCACCGACAAACTTGGTGATGGTGTGTGGCACATATCGGAGCAGGCGAAGCTTGCAGTGGGGTCTAGCAAGGCGCTCCTTCTGCAAATGAAGCCAAACTTTGTCACCTACCTAGAACTTGTGCGACACTCGATGTTGATCATGGAACTACTTGTACTTAGCATTGGCTTTGTCCAATATATCATGGACCTATTTGCGGATGTGTTGAATGCACTTAATGAAGATGTTAACCCTTTTAGCTTTAGACTGCACGTGAGTTGAATCTACCTGAGTGGCTGCAAATGGTATGGCCACATCAATGGGGCATAATGGCTGAAATCCCACCCTTACCTAAAAGGGGTTGTGGCTTGTTGTGTTGTGGAGAACTCTGTTGTAGCTGTGTTGGACATATGAGAGAATTTCATCCCATGTGCGTGGATGCTTCGAGTTGTACATGCACATAATGTGTATGATCATCCTATTGAAAACCTCTGTTTGGCCATCAGTTTGGGGATGGAAAGTCGTGGACTTAATAAGTTTTGTATGTAGCATCGACCATAGACTTGACCAAAATTCACTCAGGAATTTGCTGTCCCGATCTGAGATAATGGACTGTGGAATCCCAAAGTGTACCCACACTCGCTCAAAGAAGAGCTTAGTAGTGGCCTCTGTTGTTATACTCTTCTTGCTACCCCCCATGATGGCCATCTTAGATAATTTGTCGACGACCACGAAAACACAATCGTTGTCGTGCTTAGTAGAAGGAAGGCCTGACGTATAATCCATGGAGACAAATTCCCAAGGTCGACTAGGAGTAGGTAGAGGAGTATACATGCCTTGCCTCTTGATGGTTGGTTTGGAAATGGAGCAGAATCTAATGTACTTCCCAACATCTTGACGGTGTTTCGACCAATAAAAATACTTCTGCAATACCTCCATTGTTTTCTCTACTCCGAAATTTCCAACGACCTGACTCTAGTGCACCTTCCAAATCATCTTGGAACACTCACTCGAAGGAACACATATGTGTCCCAAGTGGCATAATAGTGCATCCTGAAGGTGAAAATTTGGAACTTGCTTCCCTTCCAGGAGTGTCTAGTATATGCTTCCGAATTCTGGATTGCTCTTGTAAATATGCGACCACCTCGATGTCGCGTGCCCAAAGGAGTTGAGCACAGTGATTAGCGCCATGACCGGTGGTCGACTGAGGCAATCAACAACATTATTGGTGTTTCCCTTCTTATACTTAGTGTTCAAATGGAATTTTTGTAGATAGGTGGACCATTTGTGATGGCGATCATTCAGCAACTTCCCTTGTGTCTATATGAACTATAGAGGCCGGTGGTCTGTGTGGGCGGCTGTTTCCTTCCCCAGAATGTAATGCTTCCTGTTGGGTGTGGAGCCTGATCATCTTCTGTATTCAAAGGTATCGCCACATTGGACCCCAGTTTGAAATGGGGCGGCAACGCCACCTATAAAATATTCGCTGCAGGGGGGGTCCAGGGGGGGCAGACCTTTGGGGAGCCCCCCCCCCCCCCGGCGGGGGGTTTCGGGGGCAGCACCCCCGAAGCTAAAAATAGATGTAAAATTTCCTTGTAAAAGTATAATAATTTCTAGTCAATCTGGGTCGTTCATTAGGAGGAGATCTAACGGTAGAAGTTATGTTTAATTTAGGGTTTTTTGCCCTAGAAGGCAACCCCTCACTATATATGAGGGAATTGTATTGCATCTATGTAGATCTGTATTTCGAGTGAGAAAGAGAGAGGAGATTGAGAGCGAAGAGGGTGTTATAGCGGATCTGCTATAGGTTGTATGTCTTCAGTTTGTTGGATAATATAAAAGGAAGGACTGGTTGTTTCTTCATGGACGTAGCCCAAACTAGGTGAACCACGTGTATCTATGTCTCTCTTGTTTTATGCATTTTCTGTGTTTATATTTCTACAATATTTTATGTGTTCCATTGCTCCGTAATATATAATTTTCTAACAACTGGTATCAGAGCCGAAGGTCTATTTTACTGATAAACTCGCAGGAAAGAAGGGGCCCTCGTTCAAGTGGGAGCAATGGTGGAAGATGGTAAGTTTAGGGTCGAGAAATTTAATGGCCAAAACTTTTTGCTGTGGAAGATGCAGATGGAAGATCATCTGTTTCAGAAAGATCTGTACCTACCATTAGGCGGAAAAACAAAGATGCCGATGGGTATGACAGATGAAGAATGGAACCTTCTCGATAGAAAGGCACTCGGAACAGTGCGGTTGTGCCTCGCAGCGTCGGTCGCCTTCAACATTTCGAAGGAAACAACGACTGAGGGTTTGATTAAGGCGTTGGTGAAACTGTATGAAAAGCCCTTGGCCTCAAACAAGGTATTTCTTATGAAACGATTATTTAATATGAAGATGTCAGAAGGTGGATCTATCGCAGACAATTTAAATGATTTTAATACTGTTACAAGTCAGTTAAGTTCTGTAGGGGTAAACTTTGATGATGAAGTTAGAGCTCTGTTATTCTTGTGCTTATTGCCAGAAAGTTGGAATGGTTTAGTAATGGCCATTAGTAACTCTGTTTCTGGATTTAGTACTTTAAAGTTTGATGATGTTGTCGATGCTATCCTTAGCAAGGAAATGCGACATAAAATCTCCGGTGAGACATCAGGTAGTGCTTTGAGTGCAGAGTCTAGGGGAAGAAAAATGGAAAGAGGAAAGAGCTCAGGATATCGCAGTAAATCAAGGAAAGGCAGATCCAAGTCCAGATCGGGGATAGTCTGCCAGAAATGCGGAAAGAAAGGACACCTAAAGAAGGATTGTAGATCTCAGAAGGGAAAAGAAGGACATGCACAACAAGAAAACAATCATGAAGCAAATGTGACAGGTGAGGTGTTACAAGATGCTTTGATTCTTTCTTTCGAAACTATTACTGACTCCTGGGTGATAGATTTAGGGGCCTCATTCCATGCCAAACCTGATAAGAAATATTTTCATGACTATGTTCAAGGAGATTTTGGACAAGTCCGTTTGGGTGATGATAAACCCTGTAAAAATTTTGGAATGGGTAAGGTTCTTGTAAGACAACATAATGGAAACCAATGGCTACTAAAGGAGGTAAGGCATGTTCCAGATTTGAAGAAAAATCTGATTTCAACAGGGCAGTTAGGCGATGAAGGTTGTGTGACAACTTTCACAGATAAAGCTTGGAAGGTCACCAAAGGAACCCTGGTAATAGAAAAAGGCGAAAATGTTGGTACATTGTATTTATGCAATGGTATTTCTAACTCTGTTAATGCTTTAACTTCCAAAGGATCAGATGCAGCATTATGGCAGCATAGGCTCGGACACATGAGCGAGAAGGGGATGAAGATCCTTCACTCAAGGAATTTTTTGCCGGGTTTGAAGAATGTTGATTTTGACTTCTGTGAGGATTGCATTTATGGAAAACAGAAGAGAGTCAGATTTCTCAGAGTTGGGAAAGATAAGAAGAGCAAAAAATTAGAGCTTGTGCATACAGATGTATGGGGACCTTCTCGGGTATCATCTCTTGGTGGCCCTTGTTATTATGTTACTTTTATTGATGATGCAACTAGAAAAATTTGGATTTATTGTATTAAGAATAAATCTGATGTATTTGATACTTTCAAGAAATGGAAAGCTTTGGTTGAGATTGAGACATGAAAGAAATTGAAGTGTCTCAGATCAGACAATGGAGGTGAATATTGCAGCAACGAGTTTGATAGGTACTGTTCAGAGCATGGAATTCACAGAGAGAAGACAGTTCCAAGAACACCACAAGAAAATGGTGTGTCAGAAAGGATGAACAAAACAATCATGGAGCGTGCAAGGTGCATGAGATTGCATGCAGGATTGCCTTTACAATTTTGGGCAGATGCTGTAGATACTGTTGTTTATCTAATAAACATAGGGCCTTCAAGTTCCTTGGATGGTGGTGTTCCAGAGGAAGCATGGACAGGTAAAAAGGTAAACTACTCCTTTTTAAAGCCTTTTGGTTGTGAGGCCTTTGTCCATATTAATAAAGAAAATAGAACAAAGCTTGAGGCAAAATCAAAGAAATGTACCTTTATTGGATATGGTGTTAATGATTTTGGTTATCGCTTATATGATTATGAAAATCACAAAATCATTAGGAGCAGAGATGTAATATTCAATGAAAAGGTCTTGTATAAGAATCAGTTGCAGGAAAAGAAACAAGAAAAGAAAAACATGGAATACACAGTTCTTGATGAGATCACTGAAAAAGTAAAGGTGCCTAAAAATAATAATAATCAACAACCACAACAATAGCAACCACCATAACAGCAACAGGCACCCCAAACACCTGAAAGTGGTGTTAGAAGATCTACCAGGATAAGTAGACCCCATGAACGATACTCTCCTTCATTATATTATTTATTGTTGACTGATTATGGTAAACCCGAATGTTATGAAGAAGCAATGCATGTTGAAAGCAGGAAGAAGTGGGAGCTAGCCATGGAAGAAGAGATGGACTCCTTAATGCATAACCAGACTTGGGACTTAGTCAGGTTGCCTGCAGGTAAAACTACATTGCAGAATAAATGGGTTTACAGGCTGAAGGAAGAAGATGGAGGAAAACAGAAGTACAAAGCTAGACTTGTGGTGAAGGGGTTTGCACAGAAGAAAGGTATTGATTTTGATGAAATACTTTCTCCTATTGTTAAAATGACTTCAATCAGAACTATTCTAAGTCTAGTAGTAGCTGAAGATTTGCATCTTGAGCAATTAGATGTAAAGACAAACTTTCTCCATGGGGATTTGGAGGAAGATATATATATGCAGCAACCACAAGGATATGAGGTAAAAGGGAAGGAGAAACTAGCGTGCAAGTTGAAGAAGAGCTTGTATGGATTAAAACAGGCTCCAAGGTAGTGGTATCTAAAATTTGACAAGTTTATGTCTGAACAAGGTTATACTAGATGTCACTCTGATCATTGTGTTTATCTGAAAAAGCAAAATGATGGTAGCTATATTATATTGTTATTGCATGTGGATGACATGCTTGTTGCAGGGTCTAACATGCGAGAAATAAATGTGCTCAAAAGAAAATTGGCAAATTCATTTGCAATGAAGGATTTGGGAGCTGCAAAACAAATCCTTGATATGAGAATAACTAGAGACAAAAAAAATCACAAATTAACATTGTCTCAGAATGAGTACATACAAAAGGTGTTAAAAGGATTTAATATGCACAATGCAAAACCAGTCAGTACACCTTTTGCTAGCCATTTTAAACTTAATAAGGAAATGTTCCCAAAGACCCAAGAAGACATGGATTATATGTCTAAAGTTCCATATGCATCAGCAGTTGGAAGCTTAATGTATGCAATGGTCTGCACAAGGCCTGATATTGCACATGCAGTGGGAGTTGTAAGCAAGTACATGAACAATCCAGGAAAGGAACATTGGATGGCAGTGAAATGGATTCTCAAATATTTGAAAGGTACCACAAATCAAGCATTATGCTTTGGTGGTTCAAACATTTCTCTACAGGGATATGTTGATGCAGATATGGCAGGTGACAGAGATAACAGGAGGAGCACTACATGATATGTATTTACTGTAGGTGGAACAGCTATCAGTTGGGTTTCAAAAATCCAAAGTGTTGTTGCACTTTCAACAACAGAAGCAGAGTATGTTGCTGCTACAGAGGCTAGTAAAGAAATGATTTGGTTACAAAGGTTTATGGGTGAATTGGGTAAGAAGCATGACATGGGCACATTATACAGTGATAGCCAAAGTGCCATTCATCTTGCAAAGAACTCAACATTTCATTCTAGGACTAAACACATACAGCTCAAGTACCATTTCATACGATCAGTGTTAGAAGATGGAGAGTTGAAGTTGGAAAAGATACACACTAGCTAGAATCTTGCAGATATGCTAACAAAAGTTGTAACCAGGGAGAAACTGAGAATATGCTCAGTTTTAGTTGGTCTTTAAGTATGATGAAGAAGATGAGAAACAACCAGGTCCAAAGAGGAGTCATTGTCCAGCAAATGAAGCAGCGCTGGAGTTGCTATAATCAGTCTCCAAGTGGGAGATTGTTGGGTGTGGAGCCTGATTATCTTTTGTATTCAAAGGTATCGCCACATTGGACCCCAGTTCGAAATGGGGTGGCAACGCCACCTGTAAAATATTCGTTGCAAGGGGGGTCCGCGGGGGGCTGGCTGCGACCTTTGGGGAGCCCCCCCCTAGTGGGGGGTTTCGGGGGCAGCGTCCCGAAGCTAAGAATAGATGTAAAATTGCCTTGTAAAAGTATAGTAATTTCTAGTCAATCTAGGCCGTTCATTAAGCGGAGATCCGACGGTAGAAGTTATGTTTAATTTAGGGTTTTTTGCCCTAGAAGGCAACCCCTCACTATATATGAGGGAATTGTATTGTGCCTATGTAGATCTGTATTCTGAGTGAGAAAGGGAGAGGAGATTGAGAGCGAAGAGGGTGTTACAACGGATCTGCTGTAGGTTGTATCTCTTCAATTTGCTGGATAATATAAAAGGAAGGACTAGTTGTTTCTCCGTGGACGTAGCCCAAACTAGGTGAACCACGTAAATCTATGTATCTCTTGTTTTATGCGTTTTCTATGTTTATATTTCTGCAATATTTTATGTGTTCCATTGCTCCGTAATATATAATTTTCTAACACTTCCATTGATGGAAAGCCTGCACAATGGAATACATTTCTTTGTCGTAAGTGGGGTACTTTCAGACTGTGTTTGAAAGTGTCTCACTGTGGTAATCCACTGGATGCCCATGTTGAGTAAGAACTACACCAATAGCATAGTCAAAGGCATTTGTCTCAATCTCAAATGGTTGTTGCAGGTCTGGTAATGTGAGAACTGGTTTCAAACAAAGGTGATTCTTCAACTCGGAGAATGCTCTCTGTTGGGTTTCTGACCAAAAGAAATTTGCTTTCGCTCCACCTTGGTGACTTGAATTAAAGGCCAAGTGATATGAGAGAACCCCAACATGAACCTACGGTAGAAATTGGCAAGACCTAAAAAGCTACGAAGCTCTGTTAGAGTGGTTGGGGTTGACCAATCCTGAATGACTTGTATCTTTGATGGGTCCACATGTACACCCCGCTCATCAATGATGTACCCCAGATATTGAACCTGGGTCAGGCCAAAGGTTCATTTCTCCAAGTTAGCACACAACTTGTGTTGTCGAGGGGTTTGAAGGACCGGTCAAATATGGTGGAGGTGCTCTTCCTAACACTGGATAAAGATCAATATGTCATCTAAATACACCACCATGAATGCATTGGTGAAGGGCAGCAAGATGTCATCCATCAGTCTCATGAAGGTTGCAGGGGCGTTCATCAATTTGAATGACATGACCAACCATTCCAAAAGGACCTCCCTCGATTTGAAGGCAATCTTCCACACATTGGAGGGTTCGATATGCACCTAGTGATAACCTGAATTCAAGTCAATCTTGCTGAAATATTTGCCCCCATTGAGCTAGTCTAAAAGGTCATCAATCTGTGGGATTGGCTACTTATTCTGGACAATGATCTTGTTCAACGCCCGATAGTCAATAGAGAGCCTCCAAGTCCCATCCTCCTTTTGTACCAATACAATCAGGCTCCCAAAGGGTGATGAGCTTGGCCTGATGTGCCCTTTCTGGAGTAGTCCCTGAATCTGCCTCTTGATCTCATCGTTCTCTGGAATAGAACTTCGATAGATTGGTCCATTGGGTAGCGATGTGCCCGGGGTCAGATCGATGGAGTGCTTCAACTAACAGTGCAGAGGTACCGATGTGGGTGAGGCAAAAATATTCGTGTACTTCTCTGTGAACTTGTCCATCTACAGCTGCGATGCAGAGGAGACCTGCCTGGAAGTCGTGGCCACAACCTTCTTCTTGACTTAGGGGTAAATCATAAGGAAAACAAATTTCTTGTTCTGGGAAATGATCTTATTGCATTTCTTTGTAGTGATCAAAGAGATAGCGGTAGGCGGGGCTACCTCTAGTATCCTGTACAACTTATTAGCCAAAGTAATAATCACAGAGCAAGGTCTAGACTCATATACAACATGTCACTTCCACAAGTATGATTTTCCTAACAATACATAAAAAACTTCAAGAGGAGCAACGTCACACAATACCTCATCTATGAAGGGCTTGATGTTGTAGGGAAGGCGACATTGTTGGCTGACACGAAGATCTCATCCTTGGTGAAGCCACTTGATGGTGTACGATTGTGGATGCGTTGTAGTCTTTAGGCCCAACCGCTTCACTAATTCTGTTGAAATGAGGTTCTTTTGGCTCCCGTTGTCGACAATGAACTACAGTGGAGAACCCTTCACCCACATCTGTGAGTGGAAGAGGCGTTCTCCTCCTCTGGATCTTCAAGCTCAATTTTTTGGATCTTTGTGGTGGCCACAGTGGCACTGGGCTCCACATCAATGATCTTCTTCCCTTTGTCAGTCCCCTTATTAGGTTTTGATTCAAAGTCAGAACCTGTGTTTGATTCGAAATCTTTCAGCTCGGCCACTAGTGACTGCTTGGCTCGACACTCACTTGTATTGTGAGTGGAGATCTTATGGAACTCACACCATTTTCCATGTCCTTCTTCGTCTTCGTGGTGTTTTTCTTTGCTTGCGGCTTCAACGAAATGTCATGGGTAGCCTTGCCTTGGCTTGGTCCTTTGTTTTGTGGTTTGGGGGTGCGTTTTCCTTGCTTTGGATTCGCAGATCCAAAGTCCTGCTTCTTATGTTTAAACTTTTGCTCAATCTTTACAAGGTACCAATACGCTGTGCCGAGTGAGGAAATGTCCAAGAAGTCCACCTCATCTTGGATGTACTTGTGTAGACAGTCGGAGTACTTGAGCACCAAATTCCACTCAGTATCCTTGATACCCAGCTTCGTGTGAAGGGTATGGAAAGTATTTGTGAACTCTGGCACATCTTGGTCCCTTCCCTGTCGTAGCGTGGTCCACTTTATGTATTTATCTTCATAGCTCCCGACAGGGTAATATTGTTCCTTGATGGCATCTCAGAAAGAATTCCAAGTGGGTGCAGCTGAAAATAGTGAGGGTTCACTCTCGTCCTTTTGTTCACAGTAGGTTTCCCACTAGTCCTTGACGTGTGGGGCGGATTTGAGAAGTGAAAACGTAATATTTTCCCGATTGGAAAAGTCATGAATTTAAAAATATCCTTCCAATAGATTTAACAATTTATCTACGACGTCTGCATCTATTAGGCCTTCAAATATGGGAGTATTGAAGTTAACTTGTACATTAAAAGGAGTGACGCCTACAGAGTGGCTGCTGGATGAAGACTCATCGCCCGTGGGTAGTCGTCGAAGGATTTGGGCAAAGTTATCCATCATCTCGTCCCTTTGTCGCTCGAGGGCTTCCTCGAGCAACATTTTGAAAGGATCTCCTGCCCCCTCATCTTTATTTTCCTCTGCCATGGGAGGTCATCAGGTTTTGCGAGGCAAATCCTGCAATGGTTCAACCAGATCGAGCCCTAACTCCTTATACCTTGACCTCGTTGGGGACATGCAAAGAAAAACAGAGAAATATCAGATTGCTCTGATACAACTCATCTGAACTTAAAACAAGAACATAACAAATTACAAATATAATCATAAACAGAGAGATGCAACATAAAAACGATTCATTTCATTAATAGAAAAACACTGAACTATGCTTACAAACAAAATGGAAATAAGATAGCTCGAGCGATGGTAGCTTATCTATGAGAAGAGATGTGGCAGCTACATGCCTTTGAAACTGAGTTACAATGAGGCTTAAGGGCCTTTTTATTATTGAACAATAAGATAACATCCTAAACAACCAAAACCCTAACCCGAGGAGATGTAACACCAAGATTTTATGGGCCCCTTTGAGGTTAGTTGGGCAGCCAAACCTCCAGGGATTGTAACTTGGTCATATTATCTCTGTTTGACGCGTATGATACCTCATTGGGAAGATCTCTCCGATGACAACAACTATTAATGTGATTTCCACAATAATCATTAAAGACATTTTTCCCAAAAACGTCGTTTAGGGCCTCAAAATGGCTCCGGAAGTTCAGGACCCGAAAAATTGCCAAAATTAGTAAAGTGTGCTACAATTAAGGAAACATATGAAACTGATTGGGGGGTCTAGGTGGAATAGCTGGGTGGCCACCAATATCCACCTAGGTCAAGATAAGATGCCTAAATGTAGTCTGATCTTCCATCTAGGCCCTTGACAAAGTGTTGGAACATGAAAAGCGCATACTAGTTGACGGCTAGGGTTACAAAACCCATGGTCATTTCTCTCGAAATTTGTCACAATATTATATATCTATATATATATATATATATATATATATATATATATATATATATATATATATATATATATTTAAATTCATTGAGCTTTAGTTAGAATGTATGCATATTATTTCTACTTTGGACATGTATTTCCTCCCACCAACCTTTGGATTTTGAAAGAAATTTCGGGTCCTAGAGCCAAAAGCTTTAAAATTGACCTGAATTTATGAAGGAACAAAACGAAATACATATTTCAAACAAAAACACAGAGACACCGTGAAAATGAACTTTAATTAACAAATAAAAAATGTTGAAAACTGATTACATGAAAAAGGAATGCAAACTAGCTTGGGCGATGGTAGATTATATTTGAGAAGAGATGTGATAGCTATATGCCTTCTGAACTGTGTTACAATGAGGCTCGAAGACCTTTTTATCATTAAGAAATAATTACAAAACATAAACATCCAAAAACCTAACCTTTGTAGATGAAGCGCCAAAAGGTATGGTCCCCAATGGTGTTAGTTGGAATGTCATCTTCATGGGGTCGTAAGTTTGGCATACAATCTTTGTTTGGTGCGCACGATAGCCCATTATAAAGGTCTATCCAAGGACAAAAAAATTTGACTACAAATGTTAGACAATGATTTACATTTTTGAGTTTCCCCGAAAAATGTCGTTTAGGGCCTCAAAATGGCTTTGAAAGTTCACGACGAAAACTGCCAAAAATGGAAAACGACTGAAATGGGAAATTGTTTTGAAAAATAGGAAACTAATAAAAAACAACGTTGGGGGTCCAAGTGGAATATATGGGTGGGCACCAATATCCACCTAGATCACACATATAAAAGGTAGGTTGTAAGGAGTTGCTTTAAGGTCTAGTTCCAGACAAATGGGCCAATGGTCTCAGCCAAGACTTGGAAGGATGGAAGGTTCAAAAAAAAAATAAGAAGGGCATCTAAGAATATAAATTAGTATAATTTGTTGGAGACTTGATGTTTTCCTCCTCTATGATTATTCAAAGTGTAGATCCCATTTATAGTGATAAGATATCTCACTTGAAGTTGGTGTAGAAGGTCATTGAAGTATTACACCTCTAATTCTAATCTTCTAATTCTCCCCTTCTTCTCTTTGATGGAATTAATAAGGTTGAGGCCACTGCCTAATATCTATAGCTCCCCATTGTGGATTGACCTGATTGTCCTAATATTTTCCATAAAGCCCCACTTTTTTGCAGGTATATATGGACCATAAACCACTATTATGCACCATGCTTCCCTGGATCCTATATATTGGAATCAACCCAAGAGGATTTGAGGGTGTGCTATCAAGTCATGAAAGGATACCTCAAGAGGGTTCCACAAAATTTCCAAACCCACAACACTTCCTTTAGCATTTAAAGTACATATTCATATCCCCTCCACCATTGAGAGGCTATCTCCTTAACTATTTTCACTTGATATTTTGATTTCTTGTATCATGAATATTGTTGGGGTTTCCTTTTTAATTCAATCTTCAAGATATATTTATTTACCTCTACCATTGAGGCCATATATGTTCCATGAATTGATTTTCATTGTGTGGAATGTTGCGTTGAGGCAAACACCTCTGACAACAATGTCACATGTCCTGTAATGACAAAATGCTCCCTAAATATCTGGATCAAAGCTTTGTTTGTCTTTTTCCCTCTTTCAATCTTCAATCTTAAGTAGATCTAGTGATATTGGATTTTCTGATGTGGATGATGATCTGATCTTTATTTTTCCATTACTCAATCAAACTTAATAAGATTTTCTTGTCTTTATTTAAGATATTTGTGTCCTCCTTTGCATTTGTTCTCGCTACATCTGGCATGAATACCTCATCCTAAGTTGGGACTTCCTATATCATTTCAAGAGTCTCCTTCTTTGGTGAGGTTTTTGGATATGTTTCCTCTATGTTTGAATCTAGATTCATGAGGTTAGGTAGATCTGGTTCTGCATCCTAATTTGTGACCATTGAGTACTTATTCTTGGTTGGTATTGAGGTTGCCTTTGGTTGTGTGGATTCGTCCCTCGAGTTTCTTCTTGTTGTTGTTATCCATTAGAAACCCTCTTGAACTATGATTTGGGTTTCCTTTGAGATTCTTCTTGACACATGGGTAAATCCATATACAAATGGCCACATTCATGGCATTTTTGACAATAAAAAGGATCATGTTCATAATGGGGCAGTAATGATGACGTGCTTCAACATTCACAACAAATCATATTTGTCCTTTTGGTTCCTGTGTGTGACAGAGATGACTACAGGATCGTAGTGCACACCAATTAAGCTTCTATAAGGTACTTTGGTCTTGTAGAGTAAGATAGGTGCATGCATATGAGATCTTCCTATACTTAGAATTCCTGTCTGTTTTGTTGTTCTGTTTTCAAGTATTAGCGTAAGTGCTACTCTAGAAATAACTAGGGTGTAGTCTCAAAGGTTGGGGGTTCTTTGTCCTGGGAGTCACTTCATGAAGTGAGGGCACACTTTTCTAGGTGTCTGAGGTTTTGTATATTTTTAGCGTGGGTGTACTACTGGCATGTTCTATTTTTGTGACCTATCTTATGTTCTTCTATAAAAGAAGGGCAGGTGTGTCAATGTGGTAATTCATTCTAGTTTTGAGCTATTGATGTTTAGTTTTCTTTCATCATGTTCACCCTCGCTCCTTTCAAGAAGGTGGCCTTGTTATGGTTTACGATCAGGCCCATGATACCCTTTGTCGTTGGAAGTTTTAGTCCTTATGGAAGGGTCTCTACGTTATAATTAAATGTTGTTTGGGAAAGGAGGCATTTATGCTTGTTGGTCCGGATGGTGGTGTTCTTAAGAACCCACAGAATGGGCTTGAATTTCAATTTAATGAATTCTATTCTTAGCGTTGTATATTGTCTATTTCTATGGTACTATTGCTATTGTTCAACTACAAAAACCAGGTTGTTGTTAGAATATGTGAAAAGAAAACCCACCATATACCATTTGCTAAGGAAGGTCCATGTGCTTTGGTCCCTTCTTTTACAGTTGTTCAAATACAGATGTAGAATTGAGAGAGTCAGGCTATTCATATTTCAAACAATATGTGTTTATATATTAGCATACTCACATCTGTTGTTTTGATTTGTGTAATGTCCCAAAGGAATTTTACCCTTAGTGTTATAAATTCAAAAAATTAATTCTACCATTTTTCCAGTCAAAGATGATGTATACATACAATAATGCAGTCTAATAATAAATTTCATGAGGTATTAATTATATGTAAACTTCTATGGATATTCCATTGGATAGTTCGTCACAATAGATCTGATAATATTATATTAAAAATATGATATTCTACACTATTACAATTTTATTTAATTTCTAGATCTGTATAATTAACTGTAATTAGTGCATGCATGTAAAATTATATTAGAAGAAAAGTAGAGAACAAAAAAATAAGCTCACACACACATAATACACTCTGGGAAACCCTTTCGGGAGAAAACCCAACTGGAAGGTCAGGTCACTTTGCTATCTTTCTCTGTCTGGAAATATGGCTGCATATACAAAAAAGTAATGCCTGTGGCCTGTGGGCTACTATAGTGCACATATCCTCTCTATGTGCTCTACCTCCTATCTCTCGTGGCCCTCTTTCCTCAATTATGGAACAAAATGATCTCGAAAGAATGGAATGCCTCTACCTCCTAGTGGCCCGGTTATAACACAACCTGATAGCCTACTAGTGGTTAATTTTAACTACATCAACTCTTAACTAGAGTTACTAAATAGACTCTTCTAGAGTCTTTTACATCACAAACACATGGCTAGCCCCTTTTCCGTGAATAATGGGGCTGATGCGGCATCCTCTCAAACTATATGTGTGAAAACGAGAAGGTCAAATTCCGAGTGGCATAAATTTTGCATACAGACTCTGATTGACACTCCTGAAAGGTTTCAGACCCCATTTTTCCAAACTAGGTCTTGGTAGTAAAAACAATCCCGTGAGTTGATTCCTCCAATTTTTCCACTCCAAATGCATCAAGATGGATGAAAAACAATATAATGGTTCAATTCAGATCAATTAATTATTCAAAACAACCTCCACTTTAATAATTGTACCTAGGGTTACTGCACTAATAGGCCTGGTGTATACACAATAACAATGCTTAGAATACACGGATAATGTAAAAAAAACAATTTGCCCCAATATGATATTTCAAAAGATGGATTGCAAACTAACAACTATTCAATCAAAACCTATTCCAATGGTGCCCTACTAAGCTAGCCTATTGCAGCAAATACCACGATTCCAATCCTTGTTGTAGTTATCAATTGAACCCTGGTTTCCTCTTGTTGTCTCTAGAATGGTCTTATTACCCAACCGAGATTTAGAAGGTGGGTTGTCGCCCCTCGAGTCCTTGGAAATTGTAGTCTGTGCCTCTAGAAAGACGCAAATGTGAGTGCCTTAGGTTGGATGCCTCAAAATGAGCTAAATGTCAAATTAATCCTTTGCAATACAGTCCAGGAATCTATTCCACGACTGTTTTCTGCTAGATGATGTGGTCAGTGAGATAAGGATTTATTGTGAAAAAATAAATTCTTGAACCTCTAGCAAAAAGTTTCCTGACGGCGTTAAGGTCTCCCTATCTTGGATAGGGGGGTCTCGGGTGCCTTGTTGTCTTCATATTAAGCTTTGGTGCCTCATGGAGGGCCTTTTGTTACCTTATTCTTCTTCAACCAGTAATTCGATAGTCGTGTAACACCACAGAAACACATAGGGATCTTTTACGTCTATAAAGATGACCTTTGCTACTCTTTTAATAGAGGTAATTGACTAAATAAGCCACATAAAGGTTTCTTTCTTGTCAAACAAATAAGAGATATCTCAAGATATTAAACTGTAATAGAAGGAAAGAATGGGATTAGCAAGGGTGGGATCATCTCCAATGAAACTAATCAAGGAAAAAGGGGTCTTAAGACCCTCAGAGTCACAACTCAAAAGATAAATAGATATTCCAATCTAAATTAAGATTGTAGTTCATCCAATATTTTTTCAGATGCCACATCCCAAGACATTTCCTTTGTGCAGGTGGAAGAATTTCTGGTAGTGTGCCATTATTTAGAAAATATCATGTTACTTGTAGATCCATTCCACAGTTACCATGTGGGTTTTGTTGTTCCATCCCATCAAGCCCTTGAAAGTTGGGATCATAAAGAAGGATAAAAACGATATTCTCCCTTGGTGTAATTGAATGACCAAGCAGTGCCAAAGCACTCATGAACCCCCATATTTTCCTTCCTCCCAACAATATATTTGTATTGGTCTATAATGTAGATGAGTGATATTGACTGGAAGTTCCTGCATATTTCTTGAACCCAATGCAGGATATATGCAAGGAAGGGGGAGGAGGGATTTTTTTTTCCATCGAAGAGATTGGATGATCACTTATACTATTTAACATTAGTAATATCCTCATGTGTTATTCTCCTAAGCAACCTTACTCCTAGATAGAGGCTTCATATTTATTATTTGTCACTTTGTTGACACCCTACAACAAATGTCAGTTTATGCTTCTACTTTGTATTCAAAGATGACTCTTGCACCTGCTTCTCATGTATTTTATCTTGATGCACAATAAAAAAAGAGAATGTGATGTTGTTGCAGTTTGATCCATTCTTCAATTTGCACAGAACCAATCCTCAATTTCCAACTAGATTCATAGGATGGGTAAGTGAACCTAGAGGGGATAGGCTTCTGGAATGTTGAAATAAAGGTCAATTCTACTCTTTATTATTTACAGAGTAGTGAATCCACTGAATATCCCCTATCTTTGGCCATAATTTCCTTATGTGGAAGTGTCTTACTAAAGGTGAAATTCTGTCACTATGCATATTTGGTTGCTTTTCTTCGAAGATCATCATGTTTATTTCAAACTAAATTTGTTGTGATGTTAAAAGGATGAGTTTTCCTTTGGCTTCTCTACAAGTTGCACATACGCATGGAACAATTAAACCTCTTTTACATAGATTGTAGGTGGTTAGGAGTTAATTATGGGTCATTAACCAACAATTTTTAAAAAACTTAAGCAATTCTTTACCACTCCAAATGCTATTCTAGATTTGTGCCTTAGGTTGGGTCCTTTGTTGGGTGTGATGAAAAATATATATCCTTTTTTTTGAAAGAGTAGGAGTGTTTTTCAGAGATTGTTTAAAGGACCTTGCAGAGAAAAGATATGAACAGTCAAATGTATGTAAAATTCTTGAGTTTGATGAGGACGAGCGTTCTTCCAATGAATCAAGTAATAGTTGCCATTGATGACATGAGACACATTAGGACATTGATGATATATTGGGTTCTTGGCTTGATGTAATAATATAAGTGTGTCAAAACAACAACACCATTAACTGAATTCCTATTATGAAGAAGAGTCATGTGAAGATGAGAAGGAGATCCAAGATTTTACAAGAGACATTATAAAATTTGTTCATGCAGAAGAGGTGGTGAATGATGCTAGTTTTGAATGTAACAACATTATTCATTTTTTTTTCTTACTTGTGACTGTAGAGCAAGTAGGTGAAGAGGAAAAATGTGTAGCTCTAAGTTGGATGAAACATGGAAATATGTTCAAGTTTTGGTAACCAGAACACCTTACAAATGCATAACAACATACTTTCTTTCATAATCTCTTGCATTAGTTCCAGTTGATGCTGCTAATTCTTTTGATATATAATAGGAAGGACTGATTAAATTCATTTAGAGATGTATTCCTTTTATATGAAGTGGGAGTCTTGTAATCATTATGGTTGAATTGTTTTGTTTTGTCTTTCATGTCAACAAATAGTCTCTTGTCAGTGAAATTCACCATTCCTTAATTTGTGTCAAACATGTGTATGCCAAAGCTCTTTTATTAACAAAATGCTTGCACAATTACATTGGAAGTTTGATTATGCTTGATTAGTTGAGCCTATGGTAGTTATGATAGTGTTGAGTAAACTTAATCTTATCAGATTAAGAATAAGGTTGGATTAGAATGATCAATGTTTCATGAATTTATAGTTTTCTTTTTGTTCCTTGGATTTTTTGATTTTTTTTGTTTTTAGTATTATGTATATCAAAACAATAGACATGATAAGAGGGTTAGAAAAGTCATATGCCCTTGACTCATGTAATGTAAAAGTATTGGTGTATAAGAAGTTACCAATGGGATCCAAACATTGCAGGGTCAAAATTAGAGGTCATACTATTGGTATACACTGACATTTATTGTATATAGGGACAAAAAATGAGTATCAAGTATTTTTCATATGTATACATGCTTTCCTTGTAGGAACGAGCACCATCTATGGAAAGATAAAAAATTGTCCAGTTGCCATCAACACGTGGAAGCAGAGATGGAGTTTGAAGATTTGGTTGCAATTTGTTGGTCTGCTAATATGGATATTTATGAGATTATCAACACCTCGCATGGTGACACTTTCCCCATAGGGAGCTACGGGTAATGCCCAAAATTGCAGTCATGCAATTCTCATGTTAACTTTTATATTTATTCATCAAAATAATTTATTATGGGAAATCCAGTGTGGGGTTTTTGGTGTAGTAGTTTGAGATATTTTGTTTTTAGAGATTAGTTCACACATGGGGTCGTTTCTACTATTGCAGTTTGAGATTCAGAGGTGATTCGTGGTATATTCAGGGTTTTACTTGTATATGCGAATTTTTTTTATCATCTTTCATGTAATATGCATGTTCTTTTGAGACACTACTAGTTTTAGTAGGTGTTGTTACAAGGCTTGCATGCCAAATTAAATGACATTATTTTTCTTTGGAGACACACAAGTTTCGGTTGAGGAAGGTGGGCCACATCACAAGGATTCCAAGGAGATATCACATGTGTAATTTTGAGCTAGGGCATTTTATTTAGGCCCACTTGAATAACTTGCATGTGTGAGCTGGGGGTTGCATTTTTTGCTTGCATGGGTGCTAGAACTCAAAAAGTTTTGCTACTTTTAGGCTTGAGGAGGCCGGCACATGTGATATGAGGATCTATGCATGACATGCAAAGTAAAACATCTTGTATGAAACATAAATTTAATTTTCCACCCTTTGCTCATGCATTGCTATTTCCATGTTCCCCTTAGCTTGGTAAATTTTTCTCGATTTTTTTTATTTTATTTTGCCAATATTTCAACATGGCATGTCAAGTATGCATGATGTTGAACAAAATGAGCCCTTCTTGTTATTTTTTCACTAGGAGTCATATGCATTGGGATCTGTAAGAATAGCCAAAAATAGTCCTATCTCTAGTCTAGCCTGTTGAAGCAAAGTGAAATTTAACTGGCTCCAATTACTGGACATATGCTCCATCTCGAAGGATGTGAGAACCTTATGATCTCATCACTATACATGAACAACAACTTAAAAAATAAAATGGTGCCACTACTTTCCAAGTGGACTTATTGATCTCTTGCCCTACTCTAGCTTGCTTGAACTTGGAATGCTAGGTGAAATAAAAAAATCCAATTAACTACCTAAAGAATGCATCAATCCATACAAATACAAAAAATTGAATATCATTTTGATCACATTTCAGAGAGAGGGAGATGAGAGATGGTTGCGTAAAATGGTAGGGTTCTAGTCCTCGTTTGCAAAGGAGAAGACATAGCCATGATGTGTTTGCATGCCTTAGGTGATCAAATCATGATGTGTATTGGGGATCCTTTGTCTCGGTTGGCGTCAAAGGAGGGATCAACATTGGGAGGATTTCAGTTAGATTAGCAGGTTATGTTGAAGCCGAGTAGTGGACGAGCAACATCGACGATGATGGTTTCAATAGGAATACTATCAAAAAACATAGTCTTGTGCATGTAAATATGAGTGAAGACGAGATTGAGGTCAGAGAGACGGGTCTCTACAACACCAATTTGGATCTCTTACCTCATGTAGGGGATTATCTCTAGAGATATGATGCGGTTTCTACAGATCGAGGTCATGGGGATCACGGACAAGTGTTTTTTTCTTGCAAATCTGCTTTGGGAACGATAGTTCTCAAGAGATCCCTTGATCGGAGTCCTCAACCTATTTCTGGCATTGTTTTCACCCTTCTTATTCACAGATCGTAACATGAGCAAGCTTGTTGAAGCTCCAGTAACTGCAGATCCACCGTATATACTCCTAGATATGACAAAGAGGTGTACGAATAATAGTTTTACAACAAATTTGGAAGAAGAGGCCTCCTTTCAAATTTTTGCAAAGACTCTAGATGGTAGATATCTCCTTATAGGGGTTCGAAAGGATTTCTTGGTATTGAATATGAAACGAGAGATCTATAAAAGAATAGATATCCCAATGGAGATGCAAAGTCTGATATGTGCAGGCAAATCTCTTCAAGATGAAATGTTTCTCCCATACTAAGGAATTGATCGAAATTCCTCAATCTTTGTCAATTTGAGGTTGAGGGGGGGTTTTCCTGGATCTAGTTTCCCCAAAGGATCAAAGTCGAATAAGGGACCAGTAAATGAAGGTACTTCATTCAAAGATGTCCTTAAAGGGAAGTCTATTGCATCAGCCAAAACATATCAGTCTCTCAATATACCCAGCCCCTATATTGTGGAGCAACTGAATCAAGTCTCAGCTTTGGATGTAGATATCTAAAAAAAATGATCTACATACAATAATTCAATCCCACAAAGTCATAAGCAGATTCAATGGTTTCTTGCCAAAACGAGTGGATCTATTTCAATGGATCTTCACAACTTGGAAAATTAACTATGAGATTCACCTATGTTCTAGGGGTTTCTTCATAGTAAATTTTGAATCATCGGAGGCACAAGAGTATATATTACGAGAGGGCCCATGGTTTTGGGGTAATGTGAGACTTTTTGTCACCCCATGGTTCCCAGAATTTGATGCCAATACAATGGTGGTATCAAGAATGTCGGTTTGGGTTAGATTGCATAACCTCCCTCTTCATTTCTAACACCATAAAGTACTATAAGGAATTGGGAATCTCATAGAGAGATGCATCAAGACATATACTCAAAGAGTCTAAGAACGAATCTACAATTTCATCAAGAATTTGTGTGGAGGTGGATCTCAACAAATGATTTCTGGATCGAATCCTTTTGACACATAACAAGAAGTGTTGGACTCAATTCTTAGACTTTGAAAGCACTACTTTTAGGGGATGGAAATTTCGAGAGCAAAAGTTAGAAGACGAAGAGGATGAGGAGGAAATAGCCCCCCTTAACAATGAAGCAACCCATAATCCACAAGAAAGTGTAGAAAATATGGGAACTAATCATGAAGCACCAGGTACCCCAGTTCCAACAATGCACCTAGAGAAGATCCATGAAGAAAAGAAGAAGGGAGGTTTTAAACTACAACATGTTTCTGAAAGTTCGGATTTCGATATGGAAACTCCTAAGATGATTGAAGAGAACCAACTAGCACTTGTAATGACCACTCCAAATCAAGGAGGATGGCAGAGGTAGAAAAGAAGGGAAGAAAGGGTAACCAATTTTTTTCCTATTTGATAGGTTTATTTTAAATGTAATGTCTCTATGAACACCACTTTCGACTAGTATTACTGAATGCTCCATGAGCATCTACAACATGTAATTTTGTTTTCATTAATAAAATTACGATTTTTCGTTGGGGAAAAAATGATTACAAAAAACTGTAATCAAAACTACAAAACTTTATAGTGAACATGTACTTATACATAAGCACTAACTATAATTATAAGAAATAAGAAATCAAAGGGCATGCTTATTTCACCAAGAAGCAAGGAGTTTCGGGTTTTTCCTCCATAGCCAAAAACCAAACAATTTTTAATTAACTTGCATTATAATTATGAAAGCAAAAGAAATGCTTATTTCACCAAAAAGTTTAGGGTTTTTCCACCAATGTCAAAGGCCAATCAATTTTGACTTAACTAGTTTTGATGAAGTATTGAGATAGACCATGCTATATTTATTGAATCCATAAACATATCTTCATTGGCTTAGTACTTTTATGACATCTCTCCATAGCCTTCATGTAGCAATTTAAACAAATATGTTACTAGAGGGAGCTCTTTTTTTTTTCATTATGGGCAGAAGATGGATAAAGCATTGAGTTTGTCTTCTTTCATTTATATTTGTCTATATGTCTATATAAATGACATTTATATTCACTAGTTATGACCTGATATAGGTGACCAGTGCATAATTATTAGTCATTAAAAACTAAAAACAAAACATTATAACTATTCACTAACATTTTTAAAACATCATATAATGTAAAAATTAAACATTTTTATAATATTCACTTATATTCTTTTATTATTTTAAAAATATTTTAATAATATAATATTTTCATAAAAATATATTAGAATATAAATATTTCAAAACCTGCATTACAATATTCTCTTATTATTTTAAAAATATTTTAATAATATAACATTTTAATAAAAATATATTGAAATATAGACATTTCAAAACATGCATTACCATGATTATATAATAACATAACATAAATTTTTTTAAGTAACTTAATACTAATAAATAACATATTAAGATAATTGGATGTATTATACTAAATGGGCACAAATTGGATGTATTACACTAGCATAATTAAATAAGTAAATAAAATAAGATCCGTTCAACTGAACATTACTATAAGAACGCCCTCATAAATTTAGATTGAGTCCATGGTGAAAACTTAATGGAATCAAATGAAGAACCATATCATGGCCTTTTATATAATAAAGAAATGAAGAGGAAGAAAAGGACTTTTAAGTGATTGAACATAAAATAAATGAGATGTATGCGATTGAATGTGTCTAATTTTTAAAACATCATATAATGTAAAAATTAAACATTTTTATAATATTCACTTATATTCTTTTATTATTTTAAAAATATTTTAATAATATAATATTTTCATAAAAATATATTAGAATATAAATATTTCAAAACCTGCATTACAATATTCTCTTATTATTTTAAAAATATTTTAATAATATAACATTTTAATAAAAATATATTGAAATATAGACATTTCAAAACATGCATTACCATGATTATATAATAACATAACATAAAATTTTTTAAGTAACTTAATACTAATAAATAACATATTAAGATAATTGGATGTATTATACTAAATGGGCACAAATTGGATGTATTACACTAGCATAATTAAATAAGTAAATAAAATAAGATCCGTTCAACTGAACATTACTATAAGAACGCCCTCATAAATTTAGATTGAGTCCATGGTGAAAACTTAATGGAATCAAATGAAGAACCATATCATGGCCTTTTATATAATAAAGAAATGAAGAGGAAGAAAAGGACTTTTAAGTGATTGAACATAAAATAAATGAGATGTATGCGATTGAATGTGTCTAATGAGATGTATGTGATTGTGCCTGGGATGGATTTGGATACCAACTTAGTGCAAGTGTCATTGGATACAAAGTTGTTTATATTTTTAATTATTTATACATTTTTTCAAATGTAATTTATGGTGTGAAATATGGTAATTTTTTGATATTTATTCCGGGTTATTATTTGAAATTAGTATAACAAAAATGGGATAGAAGGTTACTATCATTAAGTCATTATATCTGAGTCATTATATCTTATAATTTATTTTTCCTTTTTTAATATTTTGTACTCTTTCATATTTTTCTTTCGAAATATTTGTCTAATTTTGTAATTGGGGAATTTGGAAAGATAACTCCCAATAAAGTTGTTTATCTTGAAAATGTTATCAACATAGGATAATAACCATTTGAAGAGCTCTAAGAGGTAAAATCCAAATAAGGTACAGATATCAACTTTTAAACATCTATATTTATTTAGCTAATAATATCTTGGCTTGTATGCTTATATCTTGTATGCTTATATCTTGAGTGAATGGAAAGCAACATGCCCTTTTTATATAAACTATATGTAAGTACCTTGTAAATCTAAATATGGTTTGAAATTGTAGTTGTGACAAAAACGGTAATACCTTTGCAACAAAACAAAAGTACAAACTAGCACATGGTGTTGATTTTCAAATTGTATTTTTATATGTAAAAATTGAATAAAAGCAACTATATTATCAAAATATTTAACCATTCATACTAACTTTTAATTTAAAATTCTACCCAACACAAAATGAGTACGCATCCAAAATATTGGGCAAAGTTTCATATTTCTTAAGGATACTCAAGTTCTTAACTTCTTTAATCATTCTTGCTAAGGTTTAATTTATAATTGTTCCACCCAACTAAAAAATGAGCACATGTCTGCACTATTGGGAAAGGTTTCAGAGGAGGATACACAAGTTTACCAACCATATGGAGTGGATAGTAACATCACAATGATTTCATGTATAGAAATAAATTGTTTTAGACAGGCTATTTCATGAATTTGTCATTGGTAATGCAGTAACAAATTGTGAAGATGAGCACAGTTCTAGGTTACTATTAAATTATATTATTGTTATAATTTTATTTTTGAGGTTAATATAAATAATTGTATTACTCTCCTTAAACAAGTTTTTTTTTATAAAATATAAGTAGCACACATGCATTAGTAAATGTGATTAATAAACCACATTTGGCATCTTCTTATGAAAACAAGGTAAAAAAATCTAACAATTTCATGCTTTTGGGGAAGCATGTGCAAAACCACATCCACACATCTTCATAGCGATGTTTTACACTAATTGATTTTTCAAATAAAGTTAATATGAAATTTGATCAAAATTAATAATAAATTATATTTACTCTTATATTTAAATTATATTTACTCTTATAATAAATATAAGTGTAAATATAGTAAATATATTTATAATATTGATTAGGATTCCAAGATGCCCCTTGCCTCTATCCTGGTTTTAATATTGGCCTACATGCTTCCTCCGGGTTAATCTCAGATCTATGGTCTGTTTATATGGCCTGTTTATTTGGACGCATGCGTCTTTATCTTCTCGGCTTTTGTTGATACTTTTCTGTTGATACCTTTCTTTTTAGATCTATCTTGATAGATGGTTTTATCTTGCCTACTCAGTAGGTGTATTATGTGTTGTTCTCTGGTCAATATGCTGTCTGATTATTGGTGGAAGCTTTTTGTATAATCTGTTGTATTTGCTCCTTGTCGAGGACGGTCTTCCTATGTATCCAGATCTTTATATTCTCTTAATATAAATCCATGATGATTTTCTCTCTGAAAAAAAAATAAAAAATATTTATAATATTAATTACAATTGTTAAAAAAAGCTTCAAATTATACATCAATAATATAATATAAATAAAATTTAATAATTATAAAAATAAAAAAAATATATTTCACTAATATAATAAATATGAAAAATTGTAATAAGAACTACAAAATTTTATAGTGCATATGCATTTCTACATAAGCCTTCATTATTATTATAAGAAATAAGAAAGAAAATGTTATGATTATTTCACCAAGAAGTAATGAGTGTATGGATTTTCCTCCATAGATAAAAACCAATCAATATTTAATTAACATGCATTATAATTATAACAAATAAGAAAGCAAAAGAAATGCTTATTTCACCAAGAAGTTTAGGGTTTTTCCTCCAATGCCAAAAGCAAATCAATTTTGAATCAACCATTTTCGATGAAGTATTGAGATAGACAATGTTATATTTATTGGATACACAATAATATCTACATTAGCTTAATACTTTTATGACATATCTCCATGGCCTTCATGTAGCCATTAAAGCAAATATGTTACTGGAGGGAGCTCTTTTTCTTTTATTATGGCTAGAGGATGGCTAAAGCATTGGGTTTGACTTCTTTCATTTATATTTGTCTATATGTCTATATGAATGGCATTTATCTTCACTAGTTATAAGGTTAAAAGCTAAAATATTTAGACCTTTGAAATTTTTATAATATTCACGTGCTTATATTCTCTTATTATTTTAAAAGTGTTTTGATAATATAGTATTTTAATAAAAATATATTGGAATATAAACATTTCAATGAAAAAATAATTATTTAGATATATAGATCTGTAATTTTGATTTTATCATATAATAAAATAAGTGAAATAATAATCTTTTACCTTCTATTAAAATAAAATAGTTTAAATATAATTTAAAGAGATTAAATTAATTTTTAACATAAATTTCAATTAAAAATACTGTGGAGTGGCATCCACGTCAACATTGTAATGCACAATACTATGGAGCTTTGGGATGATTATTAGGATATCACATAATATACCATAATATAAAAAAATACCCTAAACCAAATTTAATTTACATGTTAAAACAAATACACCTGTTGAATTCAACTGATTCTCAGAGGGAATAACTAAATAATTGGAACACTAGAATTCCTAACCAACAGAGGTTTCATAGAATATGAGTGACCAAAGATGCTCCAGGTCCATGGATTTTCTCTCTTTTGCTTTCCATCAGTTTGTGGTGTTGTTCTTGATTCATTATATATATTTGGTGAATGTTAGACATCTATAGCGAATTAGATCTATTCATTATTGCAACAGATTACTTTAAAACTAGTTACTTTAGAAAATTTTGTTTTTTTATAGATAGATAGATAGATAGATAAATAAAATTTTAAAATATATTTTATGAAAGCACAAGAAAGGAAGAGATATTTTATAAAAGTACAAGAAAAGAGTGATAGTAGAAAAAATAATAAGAGAAATAGTTGAGAGAAATTTTGGGATGAAAGTGTGTGGAGATAAGTGACCATGGTGGAGATTCCACTCTAAATGTTTTGCTTAAGACAAGATTTAAAATCGTGATCCACATAGTTTCATAGGAAATTTTCTCTCAATATGAATAACTCTGGAAATATCTAGACAAATAATATTTCTGAATATATACTCTAAATGTCTTAGTTGAAAACAATTATTGTGTGCTTATCCTCTCACAATACAAATAGTATTTTAGAATACCTAGACTAAATGTCTTATTTGAAAACAACTATGGTGTGCATACCCTCATCTTGGAGCAACTGTAAAAATACAACTCTATTATGTTATTAAAATTCTTAATCAAGAGAAAACAGCGCGCGCGATAGGTAATGCTCCCTGCTAGGTCTGCGACCAGCTGCCGCCGCCATGGCTGCTCCAGGGGGTGCGGAGACCTCTCCCACCCCTCCGATCTCGCCAGCAGAAGCCTTCAGGAGGATTCTTACGCAGAGAGGGAAAAAACGAATGCAGCCTGAAGCCCCGAAGTTTATCAAAAAATTAGAAGAAATTCCAGAAATTGCTCTGCCAGAAGACCAGACAATCAAAATCGCCCTTGCCCTGGCTGACAGAGGTTTAGTAGGGCAATTTATGGGTCGATGGCCAACAACAAAATCGACTGATGAATGGGTGCAAAGAAACTGGAGACCCCTGCTTCCAAACAATGTGATCAGCTACGCGGTTGGAAGGGGCTTCTTCATCTTTGAATTCACTACCAAAGAAGACCGAGATCTGGTGTTCAGAAATGGCCCATATTTCATGGGAAACCAAGGTCTCTTTCTGAATAAATGGACACCCGACTTTGACCCCTCAGTCGATGTCCCAAAGGAGGTCCCTGTTTGGGTTCGGCTTCCCAATCTGCCAATACACTGTTGGAGCTATCAAGCACTGCAAAAGATAGGAAATGGACTGGGAAGATTCATCGACAAAGCTGATAACAAGGGCCAATACACCTGTGCCAGAATATGCGTGGAAGTGGATCTCGAAGCTGGGCTACCGGAAGCTATCAAGCTGACAGTGGGAGATTGGCACCACTACCAGAAGCTGGACTACGAACAACTTCCATTTAAATGCAGGATCTGCCATGAACACGGCCATTTTCAACGAAACTGCCCTAAAGCACCATCAGGGGACAAAGAGGAAGAAGAAGGATGGAAGGAAATAAAAAAAGGAAAGGTAGTCTCAAAGCCAAACGAGAAGAAGCAGACAGAACCAAAGGGAAACCCCCAGCCCAATGACAAAACCAAAACAGTCTCAAATGGAGGCCCATCCACAGCTGAAAAGGGGGAGGCCTCAGAGAAACATGAAGAAACTGAAGGTCAGCCGAAGGAAAGGAAAGAATCCGAAGAAGAATCAAATCCCCAACTAACCAAGGCAGATCAAGGGGGAAAAGCAGGCGATGACGAGCATATTAGTCTTGCCACCGAATCAGGAGAAGAATCAGAAGAAAGAGAATCTGAATCAGACAGCTCTCAAATCTCCCCTATCAAATCAACCAGGGGCCGAAAATCCAAGAAGAAACAAAGAGAGGAGAAAACCTACATGGATGTTCTCCAAGGTTCCCAGAAAACCCTCAAGGGAATGATGAATACCAGATCTGGGCGCAAGAACAACAAGGCTCCAAAAGGAGCCACTCCCCCCCCCTCCAGTAAATAATGAAATACGTCTCCTGGAATTGCAGAGGATTAGGTAGCAGGCTGAAAGAAGAGGCCCTGAAAGACATTGTAAGGTTGCATATGCCTGAAATCCTTCTCATCCAGGAGACAAAGATGGAGGACACTCTTCTCCTCCAATCCTGCAAAACATTCTGGCGCAAAGGCCCTGGTAGAGCTGTCAGTGCTAGAGGTGCTTCTGGTGGGATCGCCTCCTTCTGGGACAGCTCCAAATACGACTTGATTCAAGAAGAAAGTGGCCAGCACTGGATTTTCACTCAGCTCCTTCACAAAGACTCTGGTCAACAAGTAAGTTTATTTAACCTTTACGCTCCAGTCTTGCCATCGGAGAAAAAAATTTGCTGGGACTCGCTCCAGTCCTTTCTTGTTTTGCACAATCCAGGAAATATCATTATTGCAGGGGATCTGAACGTTACTCTAGCTGCTGAAGAGAAAAAAGGTGGTTCACCTGTAAGGGACCCTGCCAGAGAATGGGTAGAAGACATCATGATCGATTGGGATTTGGAGGACATAAAACCTTCAGCTGGGAAATACACTTGGTCTAATAAAAGACTAGGTCCCAGCCATATAGCAGCTCGCTTGGACAGATTCCTTGTCCAAACCTCCTTCCTCACTAGTGGACTAATGACCTCATCCAAAATTCTGCCCAACTGCACCTCTGACCACAAACCCATAAGTCTGGAGCTTTCCATGGATAGTTTCCTTGGACCCATTCCATTTAGATTTAGCCCTTTATGGATTCAGCAAGAGGGGTTCAATGAGGTGGTTGCTGAAGTCTGGAACCGGAAAATTCAGGGATCCCCTTTCTTCGTGTGGGAAGAAAAGTTGCGGGCTCTTAAGAGAAAGCTCAAGGAGTGGGCTAAAGCTTTGAAAACACCTGCTGCCAAGCGAAAAGAGTCTATAGAAAATCTTACTGCCCTCCAATCCTCAATGGAGAATTCAGTTATTACCCAAAGTCTGCTCCAAAAAGAAGTTGAGTTACAAAAAGCCTTTCATAAAGCCAGTAGGGACGAAGAGGAGTATTGGAGACAAAAATCTAGAAATTTATGGTTACAAGCCGGCGACAAAAATACTAGTTTCTTCCACAAGCATGCCGAAGCCAGAAAGCAATACAAAAATGTTTCAGAAATCCGATTCCAAGACACAGTGGTTAATGATTTTGAGGGCATAAAGAGAGCAGCATTCTCCTTTTTTAAAGATCTCTATTCAGCTCCTGATGACCAGCCTATAGATCCCCAAGCATATCCGTACAATCTGATCCCCTTCTGTGTGCAAGACCCCGTCAATAATATGCTGACTGCCCCGATCAGCATGGATGAGCTCAAGAAAGCTTTGGATTGCATGGATCCGGATAAAGCGCCAGGGCCTGATGGGTTCACTGCCAGGTTCTTTCAGTCTTGCTGGTCAATTATCAACAAAGACCTTCTGAGAATGGTAAGGAAGTCCCAATTGTGTACTAAGATAGGAGGCAGCACCAATTCAGCCTTCCTGGCTTTGCTTCCGAAAGAAAAAGGAGCTTCTGAGTTCAGTAGATTTCGCCCCATTTCGTTGTGTAATACTAGCTATAAACTTATTACCAAAATAATATCCATGCGCCTCAAGAATATATTGCCGGACATCATACCGGAGAACCAAGGAGGCTTCATCAAAGGGAGAAAGATACTGGATAATATTGTACTGGTTCAAGAGGCAGTACATTCAAGTGTCCAGAGAAAAGAGAAAGGAATGGTAATAAAACTAGATCTGGCTAATGCCTTTGACAGGGTGAGGCATGACTTCCTGTTTGCAGTTATGACAAAAATGGGCTTTTCAACAAAATTCACAAATTGGGTGAAAGCCTGCATCGCCTCTCCTTGGATTGCTCCGCTGGTAAATGGAAGATCAACTGAATTTTTTACAGCTTCCAGGGGATTAAGGCAAGGCTGTCCGCTGTCCCCGCTTCTCTATGCTATACAAGCCTCAGTGCTGAGTTTCCAGCTCGACTACTGTCAGCAAATCCAAATTCTGCCAGGTCTCAGAATGGTGCAAAATGTCAAAGAAATAAACCATGCTCAATTTGCCGACGATACTCTGCTACTAGGTGGAGCGAGCATTATTTCGGCCAATTCTTTCAAAAAGGAACTGGACATCTATAAGGAAGCATCCGGCAGCAAGATTAACTATTCAAAAAGTACAATCTATGGCTGGAATTGCTCAGCTAAAAACCTTGCTGACATAGCTAGGCTTCTTGAAATGAAAATCTGTCAAGACTGGGATTCTTTCAAATATCTTGGGATCCCAATTTTCAGATCCATCCCCAAAGTTTCCCATTGGATGCCCCTTTTGGACAAGCTCAAACTCAGAATTAATGCCTGGGGAGCCTCCTGGCTGAACACTGCTGGGAAAATTATCCTTATAAAATCTGTCTTAACAAGCATGCCTCTGTTTCAGCATTCCATTCTCCTCGCTCCCAAAACCTTTCTCAGTAAAATGGATGGTATGCTGAGAAGATTTCTGTGGGAAGGGGGGAAAAACAATGAAAGAAGGCTTCATTTAGTAAATTGGGATACCATTAAGAAACCTTTCATAGAAGGAGGTCTGCAAATGAGAGACTTGGCTGCCCAAAATCTCGCTCTTGGCTCAAAAATATTGTGGAATATTGTGGCAGGGAAAATAAGCTGGAGCAAGAAAGTGCTGTGGAAGAAATACTTTCAAGGTCAACGATTGAGATGTTTGGATCTTCCTCCAAAAAATTCCAAAGGCTCCCCAATATCCAAACTTTGTATCGCTGCTCTGGACAACTTCAGCCCCAACCTCTATTGGATCCCAGGTAATGGGAAAAAAATAAGAATTTGGAATGATCAGATTCTTGGAGACCAGCCTCTTCATCATATAAAAGGCCTGGCAAATATTAAGCTATGGCTGCATTCCAACAACAAGGAAACTCTGTGGGACATAACCAACTGGACGGAGGATGCTGAAAGAAGATGGGACAGCTGGAATCTCGGGGAGGTACCACACCATTTGCAATCTGAAGCTTCTTTACTGTTAGACAATCTGCAAGGGAAATCACCATTATCAGCAACAGCCAAGGATAAAAGAGGGTGGGGCTCCCATACTGGCTCCTTCTCGGTAGCTGAAGGATACAAAAGTTTAATTGCTGTCCCGAATGTCCCTCCAGACCCAACGCAATGGAAATTCATATGGAGCTTTCCTTCTCTCCCTAAAATAGACTTTTTCTGCTGGACACTTGCTCATAATAGTATTCTCACAGGAGACAACCTGAGAAAACGGGGAATGGAAGGGCCTTCCAGATGCCCATTATGTATATCAGAGGAAGAAACAGCTGATCACCTGTTGCTGCTGTGCCCCTTTGCCAAGGCAGTCTGGAAAGGGGTCCTGAGTTCAAGGGCGGACAAGATTGAGCTACCAAGAAATGTGCCATCCCTGTTCTACGAGTGGGCCAAGCTACCTCCAATCTGCACCAACAATAAAAACCTCCTTAAGACTGCTTGGATGTGGACCCCTAAATACATCTGTTGGAAATTATGGCTGGAAAGGAACAACAGAATCTTCAGAGGAGAAATCTGCACTGTAAACAACGTTATATCCAAAATTAAAGCTTTATTGGGAGAGACTTTGGAAGCTAAGCCAGCCCTAAGGAATGAAGTAAAGCTGGACAATGAGGAGGAGCTGTGGCTAAAAGAAATCGCTCCGAATAATCAACCCATCCCTACTATTCCAACCACTTGCCATGCTAAGTGGGAAATTCGTCTGGAAGAACAGGAATTTCTAAAGTGGAGATCGGCACTAGATGACCATTGTCTTTTCTTCGACGGGGCCTCTAAAGGCAATCCAGGAGCTGCGGGTGGAGGTGGAGTGCTGCTGAAACCCGATGGGTCTACTTTACTCAAGTACCATTGGGGTCTGGGAATCGAATCAAATAATAGAGCCGAGGCTCTAGCTTTGTGGCAGGGGCTGACTCTGGCTCTAAAACGGAACATTCAAACATTGACGGTCTTCGGAGACTCTCGGCTCATCATTCAAGCAATGAATTCTCCTTCGAATCAGTTGCAGATCCATTTAGGCCGAATTCTCAAGAAAATAAGACCCATGCTGGCTAAGTTTCGGAAAATCTCCTTCTTCCACATTATGAGGCAGCTTAATACTCAAGCTGATTCTGAAGCCAACCTTGGAGCTGCCAGAAGCCAAAGAACCCTATCAGTCAACTTGGAAGATTCTCTCTGCATCATCCCATAATCGGATTAACCAGGAATTCTGTTCTTCATGAGGTTGTGGGGCTCAGCTACTGATCCAGATGTTTCGGAAACCCTTCAAGCTCCTTCAGGCTTTCGCTGTTCCAGCTACAGGAATCAGTTACACCAAGCACCAAGGACAGGCAACTAAGAAATGTCAGATGCATTGGATTCTCTGTCTCTGGCTGGCCCTATATTCTCTGTTCCAAGCAGGATCCGGCTTGAGCGTTGTGAGTTAGGCAGATTGCTTTTTGCAGGTGTGTTTAAGGAAGAAATAAAAGTGTTATCACAGGTTCCACAACCTCATTTCTGAAGTAAACCAAGAATGACAGCAAAAGACTGGATCTCTTCTGTCCTTTAACTCTCAAGCTTGTGGAGAATGGCAGCAGCATAAATTTTAGGCTCTTCGTTTCTACAGAAAGTTGTTCCAGTGTCAGGCTACTCCATATCCACCGGTGCCTTCGACTCGCCTCCTACAAAGGGATCTATGAATTCAGCATTAGCGCAAGCTGATCATTACATTGAAACTGTTAGTGCATCGATTTTGTAAACGACAGCAAGTGGTTATCCAAGGGATCAACCTGTGGATTACAGTTGAAACCATAATCGAAAAATCAAGGCGCTGGAAGGTTAGATTGAAGACTAGAGATGGAAAACGATATTCATACCCCCAAGTGGAAATAGCTCAGATCCGATTCGCTCCTCTGGCAACAGAGTTAGAGGACGGCTCCAGAAAGGCAAACTCAGGTTTTCAGAGACAGCAGGTAACATCAAGGTAAAGAACCCTTCGGCAGAGACACAGCGTTTCTTCTCCAAAAGGCGACCCTGAGTCAAAGATTGATCATGGATCCGTGGATTTCATGAACTCAGAGAGAAATGAAACTGAGGAACTCAATCCAATGTAAAAGCAAGCGGTAGCTGTTTTGCCGCCTTTTAAATAAAAATCTAACCGTTAAAGTCAAAAATAAAAATAAAAAAATTCTTAATCAGTGCTAGTAATTTCAAGAATTAAGGGTTGTTAATAGAAAATGACTTAATAATGTTGAACCTTAGAAAACAAAAATTCAACTACAACCCAATAAATCATATTGACCACTATAACAAAGAACGAGAAATAATATAAACCTCCAAATATTAAACCTTTGGACTATGTTTGATGTGAAAATTGAAAACTAAAACTTGAAACCTCTTATCAAACAAATATAAAACCAATTCTAAATTGGAAAATAAAAAATAAATTCTTCATAATTTACTAAATTATATTCTCTCTTCCTTTCAAACTCCACACAAACAATTCCATTAAACCCTAAAAATCCATTAATCCTACATTGATTAAAATTTTAACAATTACTTGTTCCAGAAAACAACGAGAGCCCTTGTCCTAGAAAACAAAAAGGGCCTCTTTAACCAATTTAATGTATTAGATTGGGAGCTGAGGTGATATATATACCTTCACTTAATTAAATAAAACAATATTATTTTACCTATAATTTGCTCGACGAGTTAATTATGAATTTAAAAAGTGAAGAGTAAGTGGCATCTAACGTTTTTGGACTCTCTCCCTTCACAATATTATGTCGACCCGGTCAGTATAATGAATATCGTATTGATTTCAAATATATATCTATATATATATATATATATATATATATATATATATATATATATATATATATATATATATATAATATGATTAGGCACCGAACCAAATCAACGACAGCCTACTTATTCTACAACGGGAACTCTGATATTTGCACCGGTAAATAAACTAAAGGAATTATGAAGTGGGCATTTTTAAGTTGATTGTAGATTTTTGGAATATTTTGGGATTTGATGTTAGATAATTATAAACTTAAACAACGATTCTGCATGCGGAAAGAACTGAAAAGAATCGTTGAAACTTAATGCCCAGGGATACGAGTTACCTCCAGCCATTGGTGAAGCTCTTGATGCAATTTCCTTCTGAAAAACCACGCTCCAGCTGCCCAAGCAAAAAGAAAAGAATGCAGCTGATCTGAAGGCACTTCCAAGCTCTGCTATCTCAGTTAGATGGTGTAAAACTGAAGGGGATTGAGATCTGAGCTTGGGGACCAAACAGATGAACATATAGCTAAGCTTCCATCAAGCTTCTCATAGCTATGTGTTAGATGTCCACAAATCAAGGCAGAGAACTCGAATCAAAGTGATGGACCACTTTAGTAGCTCCCAATTATAAATTTAGTAATTGCAGTTGTCTTTCTTTAACTTAAGGAAACTACTGCAGTTGGTTTCCATAAGTTAAGGAAAGACTGCAATTCCATAATTGTAGGTAGCAATTTGTGCAAAATTAATGGAGCTTAACATTCTCCCACTTGGTCCATACTTCCAAACTTAATGTCTCAACTTAAAAACCATTGATAATCTGTATTAAGTAATAGATACATGAATCATGGCAATAAGTCCTCTAATGACGAGTATTATCTTCCATGTATTACTATGTATTTATTCTTATTATAATTTATGTGGCAACAATTTCTTAATGAATAAACCTTATGTTTATTCTTGGCCTTCTTAAATGAATTTTCTCAAATCAACTTAAAGTGCACATAAATATGAGAAAAAACATCACAATAAGAATTTCATTAAAATAACATTGTCCATACAATGAGAAACTACATAATGGAACCAAGTCCCATATTCAATACATGATCCTTGAATTTAAACGGTGGCATGCCCTTAGTCAAAGGATCAACGATCATTAACTCAGTGCTGACGTGCTCAATGACCACTTTCTTTTCTTTAACACGTTCCCTTATAGCTAAATACTTAATGTCGATGTGTTTATTTCGACTCCCACTTTTATTGTTTTTAGCCATAAAAACAGCAGCTGAATTATCACAATATATTCTCAATGGCTTAGATATAGAATCCATAATTCTAAGCCCAGAAATGAAATTCCTAAGCCATACACCATGTAAAGTAGCCTCAAAACAGGAGACGAACTTGGCTTCCATAGTGGAAGTGGCAATCAAGGTCTGCTTGGCACTCCTCCATGATACAGCTCCACCGGCCATCATAAAAATGTATCCTGATGTTGATTTGCGTGAATCAACACATCCAGCAAAGTCAGAATCTGAGTAGCCAATTACTTCCAAGCTGTCCGTCCGTCTATACATAAGCATGTAGTCTTTGGTTCCTTGAAGGTACCTCATCACTTTCTTTGCAGCTCTCCAGTGGTCTAAACCTGGATCACTCTGATATCGTCCCAACATTCCCACAACAAATGCAATGTCAGGTCTTGTGCAGACTTGAGCATACATTAGGCTTCCGACAGCAGAAGCATATGGAATGTTCTTCATTTGTTCCCTTTCAAAGTCGTTCTTCGGGCATTGGTTCAAATTGAACCTATCACCCTTCACAATGGGAGCTACACTTGGTGAACAATCCTTCATCCGAAATCTCTCTAAAATTTTATTAATATAGGTTTCCTGTGACAGACCCAAGATGCCTCGAAATCTGTCTCTATGGATCTTAATGCCAATGACATAAGATGCCTCACCCATATCCTTCATATCAAATTTTTTAGAGAGGAATTGTTTCACCTCATGTAGCAAACCCTTATCATTGGTTGCTAGCAAAAGGTCATCCACATATAAAACAAGAAAACAAATTTTACTCCCACTAACTTTCAGGTATATACATTGATCCATAATGTTTTCTACAAAACCAAAAGAAGAAATTACATTATGGAATTTCAAATACCATTGGCGGGATGCTTGTTTTAAACCATATAATGACTTCTTGAGCTTGCAAACCAATTGCTCACCATCACTAGAGGGGAATCCTTCAGGTTATTTCATGTAAACCTCCTCCTCTAGATCTCCATTAAGAAAAGCCGTTTTCACATCCATTTGATGCAACTCCAAGTCAAAATGGGCTACTAATGCCATAATAATGCGCAAGGTATCTTTCTTAGATACAGGAGAAAAAGTCTCCGTGTAGTCGATTCCTTCTTTCTGAGTGAATCCCTTAGCAACAAGTCTTGCCTTGTATCTCTCAATGTTTCCCAATGAGTCTTTCTTTGTCTTAAAGACCCATTTACAACCAATGGCTTTTGCACCATTAGGCAACTCAACAAGATCCCAGACTTCGTTACTCTTCATGGAATTCATCTCTTCCTTCATGGAATTGTACCATAGTTCTGATTCTTTGCAACTCATGGCTTGTGAAAAGGACTCGGGATCATTTTCAGCTCCAATGTTGTAGTCAGATTCTTGTAGATACACAACATAATCATTAGGAATTGCTGATTTCTTTGGTCTAGTAGATCTTCTTAATGTTGTATCATCATCTTCCTGAGAAGTATGTGGTTCAACTTGTTGTTCAAAAAGTTCTTGGCAACTCTTGAACTCCTTGATCTACTGGAATATCGTCAGCAGCTTGTGGAACTTCAACAATTGGTTGTTCAACACTAGTTTGTACTCGAGGGGTGCTATGAACAATAACCAATCTATCACTTGAAGTGGAAGGTTGAGATTCTGAATGATCCTTCTCAGAAACTATGTTTCTGGTTTGATCGCTCCCACTGATCAAGTCATTTTCAAGAAACTTTGCGTTTCTTGATTCCACAATCCTAGTGCTGTGAGATGGACAATAAAATCTGTAACCTTTAGACCTTTCAGCATATCCAATGAAATACCCACTAATGGTCCTTGGGTCCAGCTTCTTCTCTTGTGGATTATAAATTCTCACTTCAGACGGGCATCCCCAAACGTGCATATGTCGCAAACTCGGTTTCCAACCTTTCCATAATTCAAATGCCGTTTTAGGAACCGCCTTGGTTGGAACTCGGTTTAATATATACACTGTCGTCTTAAGTGCTTCAGTCCACAAGGATTTAGGAAGATTGGAGCTGCTAAGCATACTCCGCACCATGTCCAATAATGTTCGATTTCTTCTTTCTGCTACACCATTCTGGTCGGGTGAACCAGGCATGGTGTATTGGGCAACAATCCCATGCTCTTGAAGAAACTTAGCAAATGGCCCAGGTGCTTGTCCATCTTCTGTGTATCTACCATAATATTCTCCACCTCTATCTGATCTCACGATCTTAATTTGATTGCCGCATTGTTTCTCTACTTCAGCCTTAAAGATCTTAAAGGCATCTAATGCTTCGCTCTTTTTATGAAGCATGTAGAGATACATATATCGTGAGTAATCATCTATAAAGGAGATGAAGTATCTCTGACCATGTGAGTCCATGTCTGGACTACATATATCAGTATGTATGATCTCTAATATGCCCGAACTCCTATTGGCACCTTTCTTTGACTTGTTGGTCTGCTTTCCCTTTATGCAGTCCACACAAGTCTCAAAATCAGTAAAATCTAGAGTATTAAGTATTCCTTCATTTACCAATCTTTTAATTCTATCTATGGAGATGTGACCTAGTCTTCGGTGCCATAATTTAGAGGAATCTTCATTAATAACACATCTTTTAGTGCCAGTGTGAACATGCATTGAATCATAAGTGACATTGTTTTGTAAATTAATGCAGTAAAGACCATTAGACAAAATACCATTCCCAACATAATCAGATTTATAGAATAGACTGAAAGATTTTTCTGAAAAGTTTAAGGAATATCCAAAAGGTACAAGCCTTGAAACTGAAATCAAGTTTCTAGAAAAACTTGGAACATAAAAGGTCTTTTCTAATTCCAAAACAAAACCACTACTTAAAGTTAAATAACATGTTCCTATAGCTTCCACATGCGAGCCCATCTTGTTTCCTGATAAGATGCTTTGCTCACTTCCCACTAGCTTCCTTAGGTTTTGCAAACCTTGCAAGGAATTCGAAATGTGAATTGTTGATCCAGAATCAATCCACCATGTGTTAATATTAACGTTAACCATATTAGATTCATAACAAACAAATGAGATTATTTCCTTAAGTTCGGGAATGTCACAACGAATTTCAGAGAAATTTGCAGGTTGTATTGCTGCATCAAAATAAAGAATCACATGCTTATGTTAAAATTGAGGCTTAATAACTTTCATGTTTTACCAATGTAAATCATGCTAAAAAGAATTGAATCAAATGACATAAAAATTGCCTGTGGGCTAAATTTTTTATTCAAACAGATTCAATAAAACTTTATGATAAAACTTATTAATTCATAACTTCCTGTGAGTAGGTTATGAAATTTTATCCTAATTAATTACATAAATATAATAAAAGTTCATGTGGGATAAGATTTATTATATTCAATGTAAATCATGGTAAAAAGAATTGAATCAAATGACATAAAAATTGCCTGTGGGCTAAATTTTCAATTCAAACAGATTCAATAAAACTTTATGATAAAACTTATTAATTCATAACTCCTGTGGGTAGGTTATGAAATTTTATCCCAATTAATTACATAAATATAATAAAGATTCCTGTGGAATAAAATTTATTATATTAAGTGTAATTAATTACAATTTAATGTCTAAATAATCTTTATGTGATCTTACCAAACAAAATATATAATTTTATTTAATTAAAGATGTTGTGGCTATTCTCTAATTAATTAAAATTATATGGATCACTAGACATTATTTTGCTGCATAAACAAAACTTAACCAGAGAGAAAAATAATGTTTACTGAAAGGAGTAAGTCAAAATGACATTTTAATAAACTCCATATAACTGTAATAATTTTCCAGCAAAATCAAAATCAAGGTTAAAGCAGTCAGCATTACCGAAAATGACTACAAATTGATTGTTCAATTTATAAACTTAACCCGGAGATTGACTGAAGCAGCGTTGATCTACTTTGCACTTGCATAGCAAATGCAGTTCGAAGGCTAGCTGGCTTGACTTCAGGCTCCGTCCTTAAGTTTATAAAACAACAAAAATTAACCAGCAAACAAGCTATTTTGCTCACAAGATAAATAAAATTAAAATCAAATTTACATTCCTTAGTCTAACTGTCCCATAATTTATTTAAGACTAATTCTTAAATTAATTACAAAATGGGCTCTAAACAATTTGCAAACAAAACTGAAAATTTGAAATATTCAAAACAAAAGACTAAACCATTTCAGATATTCAAATATTGAAATATTTAAGAATGTATAAACTATTTCCTTTAATTTGCGAACACGCATAAAACAAAAGGGAGGTATTCAAGGATAGGGAAACATGACTCATAAAAAGAATAGACTTCACAAAACATTTCATGTTCATACCCCAGACTTTGGTGAAAGCCTTCATGTCATGTGAATGTTCTTGAATCCAACCAACCATATGGAGTTGGTTATGTAACAGATAAATTAACCCGGTCTGTCAAATCTCAATGGTTAATTCAGTATTATTAAATCCAGTAGTAATGTAAAACTAAACGCTATCATTTTAGACTCGTTCTAGAATTCACGATATTTATCCTTGCAGTCTCACTAAAAATTTCATGAATGCTTCCATTAACACCAAATTTCGCTCAGTCGTTCATCTCAACATAAATCTATAACGCATTTACTGAGCATATTTCATGATCATCAAAAACAGTAAAATTATTTTTAAAACCTTAATCAAACTTGCACACCATTGGACGTATATGTTAATTGCGCCAGGAATTCCCAGCATAAAACCATACTCATCCACCTTATATGTAATTCCACCCTGAGAATGTAACATAGGAATGATGAAAGAATTATATATGAATGAAGCTTTGTTGAACTTTATAAGGTTATTCTCCATGCATCGTTGAAAATAATTTGGTGTCAGTTGTTCTATTATGGAAGTGATTGAGTTCGTATATGTTGTCTGAACACAGAGAATCACATTTTAGTGGATGAGTTCTCATGGAACTACATCAACATGCATATCACATGGAACGTGAACATCACTCGAATCTTTTTAAAGTGAACATATGATATTTGTGTAAATATTCATGTTATTAGCACTCTTTGAAAAATGTTTTTATATGCGTTCGAGTTTATCTTTCAGGTAAGTCAAAGCAGAGTCACCATCCCACTAATGTTTGATCTGAAATCGGCGGTTTAGACGAAATCTGAGTATCGCTTCAACCACCATCTCACAAAATACATAAAATCGACTGGGCTGGATCCCTTAATACGTATCAAAAGCAGCAAAGACACAATACAAAGAATAGCATTATACTGAAATCAAAAACAGAACTTTATGTACACAAAACAAAGGCACGAATCCGGGGGGTCGAGCAACAAAATGAAGCCATACAACCCTCTGCCCCCTCAACTCCTCCCAAAGGGGCCATAAACAAAACGCAAGTCGAAAAGCAAGCAGCCGCGAACTTGACAAAGTGGTGAAAGGAGACATATGAACTGACGCAGCATATGAAGAATTCAACCTACGCTGGTAGACTCGAGAAGGAGGCTAGGATCAGACTGTTTAATAATACGGCGTCGACATTTACTATTGAACCTAGACTCTTTCAAAGTATTCGAATCGCACCAAGGCAGAGATAAACAAGACGCTCTGATACCAAATGTTAGATAATTATAAACTTAAACAGCGATTCTGCATGCGGAAAGAACTGAAAAGAATCGTTGAAACTTAATGCCCAGGGATACGAGTTACCTCCAGCCATTGGTGAAGCTCTCGATGCAATTTCCTTCTGAAAAACCACGCTCCAACTGCCCAAGCAAAAAGAAAAGAATGCAGCTGATCTGAAGGCACTTCCAAGCTCTGCTATCTCAGTTAGATGGTGTAAAACTGAAGGGGATTGAGATCTGAGCTTGGGGACCAAACAGATGAACATATAGCTAAGCTTCCATCAAGCTTCTCATAACTATGTGTTAGATGTCCACAAATCAAGGCAGAGAACTCGAATCAAAGTGATGGACCACTTTAGTAGCTCCCAATTATAAATTTAATAATTGCAGTTGCCTTTCTTTAACTTAAGGAAACTACTGCAGTTGGTTTCCATAAGTTAAGGAAACACTGCAATTCCATAATTGTAGGCCGCAATTTGTGCAAAATTAATGGAGCTTAACATTTGATAGATATGGATATGGTCAAAATGAGATTCGATAAATATAAGCGCAGTCAAAAATTGACCACACCATGTCTATCAGAGCCCATAATATACCGAGTTCCGGAATCTGCAATCGACTTAACACACCACGTCGGATCCCATAATATACTGGGTTCCGGAAGTCTGCAATCGACTTAACCTCACCGGCTTCGATGGGTGGTGGCTCTGAAAAGAATATGAATGCTGAGCAGACCCGCATAAGATTGATGGATCATATAAGGTTTCTGGCCAAAGAAGTGCTTACCAAGATAAATATATATCTACAGGCCCGACGAAATAGTGTATCTCCTCATCCACAAAGACTGCCAGTTACCAGCACGATGTCAGAGCCAAATGGAAGGGATGTCCAAGTCTCACAAGTGGCGGCGAAGGAAATTAGGTGGCGGAATCTCATATCGGGATTTCTCAGACGACGATCAAATCGGAACCAATGCGGCTTGGAGGATACATGGGAAAGTGTGGACGTACACAGCTTCTATCACAGCTTTATACTATTGTAAAAAGGTTGATATCTGTAAGGAGGTCGCGAGCAGAGGTGATGGTGAGAGTGACAGGTTTTTATGTGCAATCTGTCATGAAGTGATTTCAACTGCAACAAAATTGCGCTGCAATCATATTTTTCATTACAATTGTATCTTTCAGTGGTTTAAACGTTGACTTTCCTGTCCGCTGTGCACAGACGAGTTGATCTAGGTTTCTTCCAATCATTCACTCGTTTTTATCGGATGGTTAAATTTGATTAAATGTTCATAAGGTTTATTATTCCATTTTATTAAATGTTATTTTTATTTTTTTCCTTGTCCTATAATATTCAAATGTAGAAAGATGAATCAACCAAAGATGCAAAAGGTCAAATTCCTTAGAGAAGCTAAAACTGAATACTGCGTCATTACATACATCGTTTTGTAGATCCAAGATATCATGCTCATAAAAACATACTTTCAATAGCGTTTGTGAATGATGTGAACATTCACGGTTATGAGATTAGAAGCCTAGTAATTACATTGTCAGGGCATATGGTTGATTTAACAAAAACTCGTTAAATTGTTTTGCCACACTAAGGTTTCACAAATTTGTGATATCTATCATTATTTAGATAGTTAAATTAAAGAATAATGGAAGTTATTCAAATTCAAGTTTTTGTGATTTATAAAATATTTTCGGAAGATTATATTGAATATTTTGGTCGAAGCCTTTCGAATCAACAAGTGTCGTTTATTTTCAGGACAACACGTGTTGTTTATTTTCATGACAAGATGAAAACATACTTTTAATAGCGTTTATGAATGATGTGAACATTGACGGTTATGACATTAGAAGCCTAGTAATTACATTCTCAGGGCATATGGTTGATTTAACAAAACTTGTTAAATTGTTTTGGCACACTAATCTAAGGTTTCACAATTTTGTGATATCTATCATTACTTAGATAGTTAAATTAAAGAATAATGAAAGTTATTTAAATTCAAGATTTTGTGATTTATAAAATATTTTGGGAAGAAATTATTTGAATATTTTGGTAGAAGCCTTTCGAATCAACAAGTGTCGTTTATTTTTAGGACAAGATGAAGAAATAGATTTAAGAAGTAGGTTAAATAGGAAGACAAGTCATCCCCACTGCTAGAAGAATGGCTATATTTGACTAGGGGAAGAAAAGGGAAATATTTTATATTATTTAAATACTTTTTTATTAATTAATTAATTAATTTTATTTTTTTATGGGCATAACTCTTGTTAATGTGGCTTCAGACCATAATCCCATCTCCTTAGTTTTTATGGAAGGGGAGGATCTAGGGCTAATCAAGTAGGAATGGAGAGTGAAATCAAGAAGCCTGTGGCTTAGAGTAGGGGATCAAAGCATCAATTTTTCCACCAGCAAGATCAAATATGAAATCACTGAAACAGAGTCCTTGCAATCATTATATTCAGAGTCCTTTCAAATATTTGTATTTAGAAGGGGGTTCACCTCAAGAGAAATATTTGGAGTATCTCCTATAGGAAATTACCATGTTAATTACCTAAGAGGATAATGTTGAGCGGGCGGGGGGAATAAAGGAACAAGGAGTAGTGGATGTGATATGGGCAATGGAACCTGACAAGGCTATGAGACCAGATGGATTCAAAATCCATTTCATTCGGACATTTTGACATACCATAAAGTTTGATCTCTTAAGGATGTTGAACTCGATGAGGAAGAAATAGAAAATAGGAGGAAGTACTAACTCATCCTTCTTGGCGCTCATTCCTAAGGAAGTAAATCTTGTCAGTTTCTCTCGCTTTCGTCCCATTTTAGTTTCTCTCGCTTCTGTCCCATTTCATTGTGTGCTGTTGGTTACAAAATCCCAACATTTTTTTTACTAATTGGCTCAAACTCTTTGTGGGTAAATTTTTATTGGAAATATAGGTCATTTCACTCAAAATGGACAAATTTTGGATAGCATAATTCTTTTTCAGGAGGAAATTCACTCAAGAAAGCAAGCATGATATAGAAGAATTGTGATAAAATTGGACAAGGCCAATGCTTCTAATCGTGTTTGTCACTCATACCTCTTTGCAGTGATGACCAAGTTTGGCTTTAGTGGTGACTTCATCGGATGGATTAATGCTTGCATGGGACATCCCTAGATATCCCCTCTATTGAATGGTAGGTCAACAGATTTTTTGAGGCTTTGAGAGGACTTAAGCAAGGGTGTCTTCTCTCACCTATTATTTACATCATCATGGCTAATTATCTCGATAGAAAAATGGAGGCAGAAAGGCTCAAGGGAAACATCAAAGCTATTTAGATAGCCATAAACATTAGACTTGTAAATCAATTTTAATTCATAGCTGACATGCTGCTAATGGGTGGGGCCTCAAAGGTGATAACCAAGCATTTCAAGAAAGTACTCGACATCTACCTAGCAAATTCTTGTGGAGAAACAAACAAAAGAAAGAGTTAGATATTTGGGTGGAATCGTTCAAAATCCGATTTCCCTATTTGGGTGGAATGATATATGGTCTAACTTTTCACTATTAAACGAAACGAAATGCAGAATGGATGTTAAGCAGAGTAGTGTAAGGTTCAATGATCATCGGCAGAGTCAGATTGCTCTGCATGAGTAGTTGGCTAAAAATAGAGAGTCAGTTCAGTGATTGAGTAATTGAGTATTTGAGAGTTAGTCAAGTGGAGTTAAGTGATAGACGTGTAGTTGCATGTGGATACATGTCAAGGTGACTTGCTTGTCGAAAAGGATAAATACCCTTTATCAAATTAATTGGAAATATCATGTTTTGTGTGATTAATAGAAGAGAATAGATTAGCAACAATCCGTGTAAGAAGAGAAATCTATTTTTTTCTCACGATTTAAACATTAAAGCATCCTACCATGGTATAAAGGGTGTGTGGTGTTTAAACATTAACATATCCAACAATTATACACAAGGCACTATAACGCGTTCGCGCTGAGGAGAGAGCCGTGTTAATAGTCAAAAAAATTACCGCGATTTGCATGCACGCGAGTTACGTGATATTTTTTTAGCGTTAGAGCATTAACGCTCTCCTCCGGATCGTGCACTGTGTTTATGGCAGGCCATCATAACGTGATACACGTTAGAGTGATTAACGTAGTTTCATATACGTTGACTTCATAGACTTTGAATAGGAAGATTTATGAAAAAGGAGTCACGTAAATTTGTTTTAAATCGTTGGAGTGATTAGCTAAAGGTGTTTTGTTTTTATTTATAAATATTTTTAAAAGATTTCTTTTATATATAAAAAAACATTTAAGAGTTTTTCAAAAAGGTTTTTTTTGAAAAAGTTGTTTTTGGTATCAAATAAAAAAACTTAGGGTTTTTATTGAAATTGGTACTTTTTTAAAAGAGTTTTGCAAAGTTCATTAAATGAGAAAATTTATGGTTTTTTTTGAAGAGATATTTTTTTTAGAGAAAGATGGTTATCTCAAATTTCTAGCCTAGTTTTTACTATTAAAAGGAAATATTATGATGCGCGGGTCATTAAAATGGCAACCATGTTGCAGGCACATGATGTCTGAGATTATGTCCAGTTTGGGCTTTCAGAACCTAAGGATGAAGTATAAGAATAAGCTCTCAGTAATACAGAGAAGGAACAATGGAAGAAAACAAGAAGAAGAATGCATAAACGTTGCAGCTTATTCAACAGGGAGTAGACCGAGCAGTGTTCCAGAAGATTATGATCACGTTTTCAACATAGTAGCATGTGATACTTTGGTGACAAACTATACATGTATGGCCGAAGTCAATATTGTTAAGTTGCAGAATACTAGGAGAGATTTTGAAAGTCTCAGATGAAAGAGACATAGGACATCGATTCTCTCATGAATCGAGTCATAACTGTCGTAAATCAGTTAAAGATTTATGGTGAAGAAATTAAAGATCAAACAATATTTGAGAAGATCCTCAGATCTTTTTCTACCAAATTTGATATTGTGGTAGCAGCCATAGAAGAAGCATCATTGATAGTTGATGAGCTGATGGGATCACTTCTATTGCATGAAACAAGGATAGATAGAATTAAGGATTCCACTTTAGACACTCCTTTCAAAAGTCAGGTTTCTATTTCAAGAGATAGAGGTCGAGGCAGAAGTAGAATGAGAGGCAGAGGACGAAGCGGAAGATATGGTGGTCAGAGAGATGGCCAAGAAGAGCATGAACATGAAATTGGAAGCAACTATAGAAGCTTCAACAATAATCAAAGATTTGACAAATCAAAGGTAAGATGTTATTATTGCAATAAATTTGGTCATTATTCTCGTGATTGCAGGAAGAAGATAGCTGATCAAGGGAACCAGAGAGATAATATCACTATAGAGAGTACTAACTCCATGTTCTTGCCATACCATGCATGAACCTTCTGCTAGTGTGTGGCTGTTAGACAGTGGTTGCAGTAACCACATGACAGGCAATAAGGATTTGGTTACAAATTTCGATCAATCTGTGAACATAGAGGTAAAGTTGGGGACTGACAAAACTGTGGAAGTAGATGGCAAAGGATTGGTCAACATTCTGACCAAGCATGGGGAGCCGAAGATAATCTCAGAGGTATATTATGTTCCTAGTCTCAAACATAATTTGTTAAGTGTTGGTCAATTGACACGTAAAGGATACAAAGTTATCTTTCAAGGTCAAGATTGTGTTATTTATGACAAGCCCCCAAGCAAGCAACTTATATGAAAGGTGCAGATGACGAGGAACATACTCTTTCCTCTAATTATGAATTACAGTGGTCAGGAGCGCTCTTTTACAATTGCATGTTCTGATGATTATTGGTTATGGCACTTTCGATTTGGACACTTGCACTTTTCTAGTTTAAGATTGTTGCAACAGAAACAGATGGTCAGAGGATTACCTCCCATCAAAGAACCTGCTAGTACTTATGAGTGTTGCATATTGGGAAAACAACACCATGAAAGTTTTCCAAAGGGAGTTGCATACAAAACAAAGAAACCCTTTGAGCTAGTGCATACATACTTGTATGGACCTATGAGGACATAGTCGATTGGTGGAAGTTGTTACTTCCTCACTTTCATTGATGACTACAATAGAAAGACTTGTGTTTACTTCTTGAAGCAGAAGTCTGAAACTTTTGCAAAGTTCAAAGAATTCAAAGCCTTAGTAGAGAACTAAAGTGATCGACAGATCAAGGTATTGAGGTCAAATCATGGTGGAGAATACGATTCAAAGGAATTTCATGATTACTGCAAACAACATGGAATCAGAAGATAGTTGACAACAAGGTACACACCGCAACTGAATGGTGTAGCAGAGATAAAGAACAGGACAATTATGAACATGGTAAGAACTATGTTGAAAGGTAGAAACTTGTCTAATGAGTATTGGGCAGAAGCAGTTGCATGTGCTATTTATTTGATCAACAGATCTCCTACAAAGAGTGCGATGAACAGAGTACCAGAACAAGCATGGCCAGGTATGTATTGAAGCGTATCTCATCTCAGAGTATTTGGATGTGTAGCTTATGCACACGTGCCTAAAGAGTGAAGGGTCAAATTGAATGATAAAATTGAAAAATGCATATTCACTGGTTATAGTGAGCAATAAAAAACTTACAAATTGTATAACCCTGTCAAAAATAAGACCATAATTAGCAGAGATGTTGTGTTCAAAGAACAAGAGTCATGGAATGGAACTGTAGACATCTCTTACAGGCGCTTTTGAAATAGATGAATTTAAAGAAGCCACGATGAAAGAATTTTAAATGACAGATCTTGGTCTCATGAAATATTTTCTTGACATAGAAGTTGAGCAATCTGAAAAAAAAATTTTTGTTCGTCAAAATAAATATGCCAAAGATTTATTGAAAAGATTCAGGGTGGAAAATCTCAAACCTGTCCCTACACCAGTTGCAACAGGTACAAAGTTAAGCAAGGATGACGAATGATCATATATCAATCCAACTTTATTCAAAAGATTGGTTGGTAGCCTCATGTATCTCACATCTACAAGACCGAATATCATGCAAGGAGTGAGCTTGATTTCCAGATTTATGGAGACTCCAAAAGACACACATTGGAGTGCCAGAAAATGAATTCTGAGATACATAGCAAGAACTAGAGATTGTGGCATAATATATGCAAGCATAGAAAAGAAGGATTTGATTGGATATAAAGATAGTGATTTTGTAGGAAGTTTGGATGATAGGAAGAGCACTTCTTGTTATGTGTTCCATGTTGGTTCAGGTGTGATTTCATGGGCATCTAAGAAGCATCCCATTGTGACACTTTCGTCAACAAAAGCTAGAATATGTAGCATCAACATCAGCAACATGTCAACTAGTGTGGTTAAGAAGAGTATTTGATGGACTCAAGAAAAACAACAAGGATAAACAACAATATATTGTGACAACACCTCAACGATTGCACTATCCAAGAATAGTGTGTTTCATCAGAAGAATATTGATATTAGATATCACTTTATTAGAGAACTTGTGAGCAATGGAGAAGTTCACTTGAAGCCTTGTATATCTAGTGATCAATTGGCTGATATATTTACTAAGTCATGACTCATTAGCACAATAAGTGTTTTTATTTCACAGAAGAAACTTGGGTGTTGTAAGCCTAATTGAGACATAGACCAGCACCATGTTTTAGTTGTCATGAGTCATGTTTTAGTTTAGCAATTATCAACTAATCCTACAATTATTGGAAGAGAATAGCATTAATGTGAAACTCGTTTGGGAAACTTATGATATTCATCCTGAATTGAAACAACAATATGTTGCCCGCCATAACGAGCATCAAGTGATTGCTTCTATCACAGCTTTATACTATTGTAAAAAGGTTGGTATCTCTAAGGAGGTCGCTAGCAGAGGTGATGGTGAGAGTGACACGTTATTATGTGCAATCTGTCATGAAGTGATTTCCACCGGAACAAAATTGCGCTGCAATCATATTTTTCATTACAATTGTATCTTTCAGTGGTTTAAATGTCGACTTTCGTGTCCGCTGTGCAGAGATGAGTTGATCTAGGTTCCTTCCAATCATTCCTCTATTCACTCATTTTTATCGGATGGTTAAATTTGATTAAATGTTCATAAGGTTTATTATTCCATTTTATTAAATGATATTTTTCAATTTTTTTCTTGTCGTATAATATTCAAATGTAGAAAAACGAATCAACCAAAGATGCAAAAGGTCAAATTCCGTAGAGAAGCTAAAACTGAATACTGCGTCATGACATACATGGATTTGCAGATCCAAGATATCATTCTCATAAAAACATACTTTCGATAGCCCCGACGAATATCTACAGTCCCAACGAATTAGTGACGTGATATCTCATCCCTCACAGAGACTACCAGTTACTAGCACGATCCCAAGGCCAAATGGAAGGGACGTCCACGTCTCATAAGCGATGGCTAAGGAAATTAGCGGGCAGCATCTCATATGGGGATTTTTTAGACGACGATCAAATCAGAACCAATGGAGATTGGAGGATACATGGGAACGTGTGGACATACAACGGTTAGACGAAATCCGACAGGCTGGAGAGTACGAATGGCACGCACTAAATAATATGAATGGTGACCCAAACACTGTAAAAAATGCAGTGGTTCAAAATGCTAATGTTGTTTTGTTCCAAAATATATTGGATTGGAGTCGTGGAGAAGAAGATGCTCGGTGCCAACAAATTGTATGGAGTGGCGATTTTGAAAATTGTCAATGAATCCTGCAATTGTTGCAGGATAATAGCACTAGTGTGAAAACCTTTCATCTTCATCCTGAGTTGAAAGTTGAAACATCATTATGTTACCCGCCATAGAAAAAATCCAATGGATGCTACTATCGCAGCCATAGACTGTTGTGAGAAGGTTCATATCTCTTAGGAGCTCAGGGGTACATGTGATGGTGAGAATGACAGGTTATCGTGTGAAATCTGTCATGAAGTGCTTTGCACTGCAATCATGTTTTCCATCTCACTTGTCTCTATAAGTGGTTTGTACGTCGACTTTCATGTCCGCTGTGTAGCTATGAGATAAAGTAGGTCTCTTTCCCAAAGGAAACCCTGGTCATCTATTTCTCATTCCTCCATTAGTTCGTTTTTAATACAGTTTAATATTTAGATTTTATAAATGTTCATGGTACTCATCACTCCATTTTACTAAATGTTCATTTTTTGATTTTGATTTTGTAATGGACTATAATATTCATATGGTAATGCAATATTCATGTAGGGTGGTAAGATAGTTTCAAATCAGAAGATTTTAGAAACTATATTTTTTTTAATATATATTATTAATATTATTTGAAATGTGTTTTATGGGTATGTTATGTAATGCAAATTTTGTTTGTATTTATAATTTTTTTAAATAATTTATGTCTCTAAAAGCTATGAGGATTTCAAGAATAAAGAATGTTGTGGGTTTACAATTTTAGTTGGATTGGAAAGTTTTGAAAATTTATAAATTAGTTGTGGAAAGATTTTTATATTGCTTTTTGATGTAGAAAAGAGTTTGATTCTATTTATTAGTTCTGTATGTAGTTTTTCATCTATATAGTTAATAATATTTTTTAAATAACTACTACTCTTATTACCATGTCATTCTTAATCAATTAATATGCTTTTATATAGTGAATCTCAAAGTTACCTTATTTTGATTGCTAAATTGGCTCTTGGTTTGCAAGAGCAGTTACTATCTCTTGAGCATTTTTGTAAAAGTGTGGGGATGCAAGTCAATATCAAAAAAACGAAAGTAGTGGTTTTATATAAGAAAAGAAAACATAACCAGAATAAGTTCTACTTTGAAGTCAACATTCTGAAAGAAGTTGCGACTTACAAATACCTCGGAATTGACTTCAACAAAAATCTAAGCTAGAATGGTTGTAGAAAGAAAAGAACTTTGGGGGGTTGGAAAGCATTTTATGCTTTTTCAAAATAGGTGTAGAGAGGCAGAGTTATGGGATTGGAAAACCACTCAAACTCTTTTTGGGCTTCTAGTGATTCCGGTGATTCTCTATGGTTGTGAACTATGGGCCAACAATACATCCGACATGCAGTGGAGACAAATTAAGAAAATTCAGAAGTGTTTGCTTACAAACAAATTTAAGATTAAAAGTACAGTTCCTTATGCTATCTTGTTAAGTGAAACAGGGACTGCTCCTATTGAAGCAATTTCTATGGTGCGAGTCATAAGGTATTTAAAAAAAAATGAGCAAATGGAAGAGGATAGATGACCTAAGGTTGTCTTTAATGATAGATTGTGCAAGAGAAAAAAAACTTGGATGCAGCAAAATAACAAATGATTTAGTAAATGGGGTATTTTCTTAAACACGTGTCCCATAAACAACAAAGATATAAAAGATTTTGTTATGGAAAAGTTACACAAGCATACTTGGGATAAGGAGCTAGGAAGAAAGAAAAATTACTATATTGAAGTGTTTAATTCCACTCATAGTCATCAACCAAAAGCATACATAGAGACCAATATCTCTTGGAGAGCCAAAATTCTTATTGCTAAGTTAAGGACTAATTCTCATCAACTCCGTTGTGAGAGAGGGTGCTGGAAAAGGCCAAAGAAAGTGTGGGAGGAAAGAGGATGCATTTTTTGTTCTTTTGGAAAAGTGGAAATAGAAAAACATTTCATTTCAGAATGTGAGGCCTTCAAAGACAACAGAGAAAGTTATGCATATATGCTGGCAACTAGTTCTTGGGATAATCTATTTAGGGAGGGGTTTGTCGAGAAGCTGGAAGCATTTATTTTGAAGCTTCATAGAAAAAGGGCCGAATACATCAAACACATGGAGAAGCAATCTGTCCCATAGGCTATCTTTAGCCTCGTGGACATTAAAATTATTTCTTTCTTTCTTTCATTCTATATCAAAATACACATGTATTATGGAAATACTTTTTTTTTTTCTTAACTTTTCTATTATGTCATATATTATTTTCTTTAGCCTGTACAAATAATATAAATAAAATGAAAAACTTTCCTCAAGTTTTGAATTCACCTTGAAAGGTTTTAATTATTTTTGGTGCTTGATGCATCATAAATTTAGATGAATCTATGCTTTTTTTACTACAATTTGCAATCAAGCTGTTTATAAAAAAAATAAAAAGTAAAAAGAAAAGAAAGAAATAATTATATGGAGTAATTTCCTAAATTTGTATTCTTTTTTATTTAAATATACAAATTAATTCATTAATGTATTAGTTAAATTAAATAAAATAAAATAAATAAAATAAATTTAAATAATAAAAATTATAAATTAATTCATTAATGTATTAATTAATTTAAATAATAAAAGTTATATATATGGGCTCAATCACTTTTTTCTCTTAGTTATTTATTTTTTTGACCTTTTTCTTTGATTTAGTCACATTTTTTAAGAGACATTTATTGATTCCTTTCTCTTAAGCAATAATGAATAGTTCTATTTTTCTATAGATCTGTAATTTTTACCAAACATATATAACGGATTTAGAACATATATTAAATTTTATTAGCTAAAATAGATATTAGATAATTTATTTAAATTTTCACCTTTCTCACACTCACCTAGAATGATTCATTTGCAAAATGATGCTCCAGCTAGAATGATGCTCCAATTCCTTGGTTTTATTAGCTCCAACTGCAAGTATTCTCCCAAACACCACAAGCTCCAACTTGCTCTAGCACCACCCTCGCACCATGGTGTGTTCTCATGCTTCAACCTTAAGGATACTTCAATCTCTACCTTGGACCATGTAGAATCACAAATTTGTGCTTAATCTCTAGCATGTCCTTAAACCTTGGTTTTGTTCATCTTTCCCTAATCATTTTTATTAAAATTTTGATTACATTAGTGCCAATTACTGATGCTATTTTTGTTTATTTCAAGGTCCTAGTTTAATGCACAATATCCATTCACTATGATATCACTGAGCCAAAAAAAAAGCAAGAACAAAGAAACTTTTGTACTACCCTATTTTTTTGTTCCCATTGTGTTTTTAATCACTGGATACAACAACAAACAACATTCATGAACCCCTTTTTGGATAATTTAAATCATGATCAAATGAGCTAGCATGACCATTATTTATATCCCATGGCTAGGTCTTGGGTTGGGATGACATACATAATAAATTATAACAATTCCTTATTTGAGGGGACTTGGTCAGCATTTGTAACTTCCAAGATGCACATCATTTAACCAAAATTCAACATATTTCCATTTAATTTTTACACCAAATATTTAGACCAAGACATCATCCAAATTTACAGAACCATGACCAACCTTTGAGGCTTCAACTTTATAGGAGATTATATTCTCAATTGGAAGGAGTTATGAGGCATGCCACCTATCATTGGAAATCACATGATGAGTAGAATCATATGAGGATAGTCCTAAGAGAAAAGGTACTAATTTTCCTAATCATTTTTCTTCATTGAAAGAGAAGCTTATTTTCCATTGGAACTTCTAATTAATGCAATCCACATACATATATTAAGAGCATTGAAAGGATAACATTTGCATCAATGGCGACACCATTCAAAATCTCAACCTTTTTCATTAATGGAAACACACATACTCCCCCTCAAATTACTGCTCCCCATATCTCCATGCTTGTGATTTTTCCCTCCTGATTTCTCCCCCACTTTGACATCGATGACAAAGGATTACTCCCCTTAACAAAATATATACCTTTTTCTTCCTATAATATTCCTTTCTTTCTTTGACTACTACTCTCCCCCTCACAGTTGTGCCTCTCATGGCTTGTCACAACAAATTACACCTTTCAATATGCATTGAAATGACTTACCTCTATGACAAAGACATCACGTCCTTCTTCAAATTTGTCCATAACTTTGCTACTCTACAAAACAAAAAGCTGAATGATCTTCCAACAATGTTGATTAATGCTCTCACGACTTCTTCACATCTTCCATCTTCCATTCTGAATCAAATTACTAAAGGATAAATTTTGAAATTTGAAACCACATCTACTTAGACTCCCCCTCTTCAACATTAATAACACTTCAACAATCATAGGATAAGGAGCCTTCAAGATGGATTATTAAGAGTAATGTATGTACCATCTCTAAAGTCGAATCATCATGAACCTTGACATCTTCCATATTACCTATAGATTCATCATGGCTATGTGGCTTTACAAATATTAATGATCTAGAATGAACCAAAAAGGCTCAAAATTTGAAGTCCCTAAATCTCAACAAAAATGGCACCCATTTGTAGAGCTCAATCAGACGTTTCCAATGATGTGAACAACACTTCAAACAAAGTTTGTATGAATAAGTTATGCTCATACGAAGTTTTGGAAAAACAAGAAAGTTTGGGGTACTGACAGTGCTAGGTCGCACCCTTAGAGAGGCCGCATGTAACCATATATAAGTGCCACATGGAACCAGCTAGAAGTGCCACATGGAACCATTTAGAAGGTTCCATGTGTGTTACACTAAAATTTGTCACCATGACTATTTGCAGTTAGTATGGCTCTATCAACTGTCATACTATCCTCCTTGGCAAGTCTCATACCTCTGCTCCTCATGTCAAACTCCAAGAAAGAGAGAAAGTCCTTAAAAAGTCAATTAACTCTGATTACACAGTTTCTCTTAGCCTTACCTGCGTGTACGCACCTCAAGTTCACATTCCATGCGTACTTGTACGCTCTGTCTGTAAAGGGGTGGGTGCGTACCCCTGTAAAGGTCAAAAGGCGTTAGTTTTTCAAAAAAGTTACTTGTGGTCGATTCTAGAACATTCTAGAAGTTTGTTTGACGTGTATTGAGCGCCTCCAGATGGTTCATGTATCCCTATGAAAGAGGAACTTATCCCATCAAGAGGGGAGCTATCCCATTCAAAGAGGGGCTTATCCCATTGATGGTGGACCTGATTAACTTCCTCTAAAGCACTATAAATACATGCATTGGGCCAGAGGGAGGAGAGGTTGAAAGCTGAACATTCCTAAGGGTAGATGCTGCTGGAATTAGGACTCCCTTATAGAGCTTGAGAGGAGAGATTCCCATCCTTTCCTAGCCTTATTTGGAAGTGGGTGAGATGATCAAAGTAAAGGAGAACTCTTGCTGGACCCTAGGAGGGGCCTGCACAACACCAAGGCTCAGGTTGTAATGGTTTCTTTCGTTTCCACTTAATACAATTAAGCTCACTTTTCTCAACAGATTGTTATACATGATTTGTTTCATATAATCCTTGGTCTGTATGATGAATATGTGTTATTTTATAAGTTATTCAGGTGCTATGTAATCTTTTGGCTTGTTAGTGAATGCAGGTTTCGAAGAGAAGGAGGAGCTCATCCGGATCGGCGAGGCTGGATTACTACAAAGCGTTGGACTAAAGGTATGTTACAAACACCTGATTACTTGTATTCTAAATGCATATTTAGAGAAAGGTAGTGTTTACTTGTCTTGTTTGTCACTAGAAAGCCTTAGCTTCTAGGGAGGTCGGTTTTGTCTGCAAAATTGACTCTTTCCGCATGACAAAATGGCGACTCCATTGGGGAACTCCATTGATGTGAATGATTTTTCCTTTGTGTGAAACTTTGATTTGAGAAAAGTCGTTTATTTTCCGGTTTTTGGCTGTTTGACTGTGCATTTGGGTGGGATAGCTTAGGGTTAAATTAGATTTTAGTTTTTCTTGGTTTTGCTAGAAGTACGCAGCCTCTGCGTTGAGCACAGTGCGTACCTGTACGCACTGCAGCTTTGTACACAGAGCGTACACGCACCTGTGCAAACAGGCTGCCTGCGTACCCCTGTCAAAAGCCTAGAAAATTTCAATTTCTTCTTTTTTATCTTTTAGATTTTGTTTATAGCTTGTTTTTGCTGCCCAGATCCACTGTTCACCTGTCAGAAGTTTTCATCTTGGCTAATTTCATTGGCATTCCTGCTTTAAGCTTTTATCAATTGGGTGTTTTGAGTCTCTTTTTTGAGAAATTCTTAATTTGATTTCCTTTGGTTATTACTTGGAGGTTTATCTCAGTCTTTTCACAATTTTGCATCTTTTTGCTCTTGTGTATGAGTGTTAATCGCCTTTGAGTGTTTTTATTTTTTTTGATCTTTGGAACTCTCACCCAATTTTCTTGACTTGCACTTGATTGGTTCTTAGATCACATTAGAATCATCTTGTGTTTGAGAATTCTCTTGCATAGATCACATTTGCATAATTAGAATTCTCATTTTCAGAATATGAATGAAAAATGTGCATAGATTACATTTGCATACTTTTCAAGTAAATTGTGCATAGATTACAATTGCATAGTTTACATTCTGAAAAATCAATCGTAGATTTAGATCAGTTTTCTTTGATTTGAATTTACACAAAAAAAAATAAAAAAAACTATCTTGGAATTGATTTGCATTAGTTTTTCTTGATGAAATTAGTGCATTAGAGAATTTGTTATATTTTATCTTAGTGATCAATTTTTTGCATTGTTGGAAGTGAATGGAAACTCTCTCCTTACTTTAGTTAGGATTCATCGAATTGAAAATATTACATTATCATATTTGATTGCATTCAGTTGAGTCGGGTCATAACACCATTGGTTTCGTATCCATTTACCCATTTGAGTAATAACAACCTTAATAACACAGCGCTTAATTAAAATTCATCTAGTAATTTTTACATTTCTAGGGCTCTGAAACACCAATATAGATCAGGCTAGTGTCTTGGAGTAGGAGAGTAATTAACTCTCCAAGACAGTAAAAACCAAACAAGTAGCTTAACTTGTGGTAGGATAAATCCAACTGTTACATTTATACTCTGGGAAAGCTCCTCTTAAAGGAGAAGCACGAGATCGTGTCCGAACCAGTGAGGGGATCAATCCTCCTTCATTGGGAACGACGCCAGATACGCACGTACTACAAACGGTAAACCTCGAATTATTGTCGAGGAGGCTGGGGTCACTTGTCGGTAAACCTTGGATTATTATCAAGGAGCCAACAAGGGGATTGAGCTTGATACTCTGCCCTTGTGTGCTATTAGATCGTAGACTGTTCCCCCAGCTGTATTTGTTGCTGTTGGTGACCTTAGTGACTATTATCTTTAGGGTTCTACCCAAGGTGACGGTGGAGGGAAGATCCCACTGTACCTGGAGCAGACGTCGGTTAGACTCACTTGGATTTTCTGGGGGGTTCACTTCACTCGAGACGGTTAAAGTGGAGGAACTTGGTCCAGTCTATTCATTAAGCAGGTTGCCGGGGTAACTGTTCCACCCGCCACTTCTGTACTGAATTCTGCGATGTTGGATTTCATCACCAACTAGTGTTTTCGGTCCGGAAGGTTACTGTTTGTGTATGGTTTGACTCCTAGATTTGATAGCGCATGTTAATTTGTTTGTTTTTACTTTTAGAGACCATAGGTGTGAATTGTGAATTTTAATTGTTAGGTGTGAATTGTGAATTGTTAATTTTAGTTTTAAAATTGTTAATAAAATTCACTAAAGTTGAATATAATGGCAAATGTTCCGGAATTTACCAACCTAAGAACCCCTCCTAACGAGAATCCTAGTACTTTTCCTTACTTTGGAAATGTTGGTCCTCCTTATATGGCTACTTTGTCATTACCTGGATTTACAATAGGATTACTAATATGGTTATTTTCAACTTCGTTGGCCCAAAGTACTCCAATTGTTCCACCTCAACCGGATGCTTCACCTCAACAGAGTTCACCATCTCAACATCACCAACCTTCTGTTGACCCTTTACCTTCTTCGCCTAATTTTTCTTCCTCCATTTCTTCCTCTTCGCCTGGTAAAAGCCTTGATGCTAGTAACCAGGAGGCTAAGAAGAAGAATCAAGATAAGAAAGAAGTCAACCAACCAACCACGACTGTAAGTGTTAGTTGTGTTGAGGAAAACTCCGACGTGCATCGTAAACCCAAATACCCTTGCAGGCTTTGTAAGGGTGACCACTTCCTTATCAATTGTCCTGGTATTCCAAAGGTCTTGGAAGTATGGTCAGAAAAATCTCATCAACTTTCCATTGATCCATCAACCAGTGATAGTCAGGTTCCTGGGAAAAAGGGTAAAGTTAGGTTTCCTTGTAAGCTATGTAAAGGGAGTCATCAAACTCACATTTGCCCTCACATGGATGAAGCCTCAAAATTGTTGGAAAACCTTACTGTTCCACAGCAAGAATTTCCACCTGGTTACCGTAAACTTTCTCCCAACCTACCGTCAACTGACAGAGTGGTCGATTCAAGTTCACATTCGGTCGATCACACTCTTCCATTGGAAAGTGAAACTCATGTCACTCAGGTTGATGATCCGTTAGTTGATTAAGTGGTCGATTCAATTTCACATTCGGTCGATCCCACTTTCCCTTTAGAGAGTGAACTTCATACCGCTCAGGTTCTTCTTGTTACATCAGATTCTTCTATGCTGGGGGGCATTTCACCTGTTTCTACAGAACCCCCTCCAAGTACTGAGGTCTTTTCCTTTGATTGGAATAGACTGACAGAACCTCGTCTTCCTTCCTCTATCCCTTTCCAAATCATTGTCAAGGCTGGTAATAGGGACATACATTGTACTCAGGTAGATGAAGGTGCTTCTGTTAGTATTTTATCCTCAACTGTTTGGAAAGCTTTGGGTTCCCCTCAGCTTGTGCCTATTACGCAGAATCTGAAAGCTTTTAACAGAACCATTAGTGAACCTTTAGGGATCCTTCCTAAGTTTTCTATTACCTTGGAAGGTAAAACTGTCTGTATTGATCTTATGGTAGTTCGAGGTCCCTTGGATTTCAATTTACTCCTTGGACGAGACTATGTTTATGCAATGAAAGTTGTCGTATCGACACTCTTTCGTGTGATGTCTTTCCCTCACAATGGCATTATTGTGACTGTAGACCAGCTTTCGTTCCCTAGTCTTGCTTCGACTACCAATAATATGACACCCCTAAATGTTCCTGATTCTAAAGTGGTATCTACCCTGTCACGGGTTAATTATGTGGCAACTGGTCCCATGTTTTCAGTTACCGATGTAAGTGAGCCTTTCACTGTTTGCCCATCTTCCTTTGATTTAGATTCGGTAATTGACATGGAAAACTCTATGGGATTACTTGAACACGATGTTCTTATCCATTTTGAGTCCCTTGACATGTGTTCCTTCCAGAGAAGTATTCTTCCTTCTGATGAAGACCTCTTGGAAGCCATGATCAAGGTGTGTCCATTGACATGTTTTTCTTCCAATTGGAAGCCATGATCAAGAAGTACGAGGAAAGTTCCTTTTACTGTGTCGATCTCATTAAAAAATGAATCAGTGTGTACGAGGATAGTTTTTTCTTGTATCAACCTCGTTAAAAAATGAAACAGGCTAACATGAGGATAGTTCTTTTACTGAGTCAACCTCATTAAAAAATGAAACAGGCTAACATGAGGATAGTTCTTTTACTGAGTCAACCTCATTAAAAAATGAATCAGGTAGATTTTAGGATATGTAGGTAGATTGTAGAAAATAGGATTTTGAGGATAGTTCTTGTTACTGAGTCAACCTCATTAAAAAAATGAATCAGGTATGAGGATAGTTCCTATTACTGAGTCAACCTCGTTAAAAAATGAATCAGGTATGAGGATAGTTCCTATTACTGAGTCAACCTTGTTAAAAAAATGAATCAGGTATGAGGATAGTTCTTTTCTTGTGTCAACCTCCTTAAAAATGAAACAACTCCCTTTTCAAGTCAAATATTGAAAGTAAACCTTCATTCCATCCATCTGGTTGAATGCAATGAAGCCTGGGGGGCATGTACCTCGTTTTGCATCATTATACTGGGGGCATACAAACTTTTTGAGCATAGTTCCTTGTCTTGTGTCAAGCTCGTTAAAAAATGAAACAAGGGTAGGTTAAGTAGGTAGATTGTAGAGAGTAGTCATGAGCATAGTTCCTTGTCTTGTGTCAAGCTCATTAAAAAATGAATCAAGGATTTTATGAGCATAGTTCCTTGTCTTGTGTCAAGCTCATTAAAAAAATGAATCAAGGATTTTAGAGCACAGTTCCTTGTCTTGTGTCAAGCTCGTTAAAAAATGAATCAAGGTTTTATGCACTCTAGCAGTTACGCTTAGGGGGCATCAAGCACAGTTTTCTCTCTGTTTCAAGCTTGTGTAAAAATGAAACTACGTTGAAGCATAGTTTTTTCTTCGTTTCAAGCTTTTGTAAAAATGAAACCTATCTCGAGTCAATTTCAGTTATTTTCAAGACTTGTTAAACTCATGAAAATCCCGAGATTATTTTGCTATCTTTCATTCTCGTAAAACAAATGAAAATGCCGAGTTCTTTCCGTCTTTTCCTGCTCGTAAATTAAATTGAAAGACGGCCATATGAGTACATTTTTATCATTTTTTCGAACTCATTAAAACTTACAAAAAAATGAAAACCATGAGTACATTTTTTTCGAACTCGTTAAAACTTAAGAAAAAGTGAAACCTTAGAGTCATCTTTAAGCCCTTTTCTGACTCCTAAAACATGAAAAGATTGCCGAGCGTTTCTTTTACACTCATTAAAACGGAATTAAAAGACGGTCCTCTTACAGCCCTTTTCTGACCGTAAAAACATGAAAAGATTGCCAGATTTTTGTCGTTTCAAATTCGATACTGGAAATAAAACGACGTGTCCTTGATCGCTTTTTACTTTTCAGGTCAAAGACACTAACTATGAAAGTACTCCTTGGTCGTAAAAAACCAAGCGGTTCTCTCAAGTATTATTTTATACTTTTTCGGGCTTGAGGGACACAAATTTACGAAAAAGTTCAACCCTGGAGTCTTCTTAAGTTTTTCAGACTCTCTAAAATTGAAAAACGCCGAGTTTCTCCTATACTGGACTCGTTAAAATTTCACAGTAAAGGACCTGTTCAATTACAAACAGGAACGGACCACTCCTTCTTAGGGTTCGAATCTAAACTAAGTTGGACTCATCCGAAGGATGAGCTTATAATCAAGCATATGTTATCCTCCTCAAGCTTGTAAAAAATAAAGAGGTACTTGCCAGAAATGGTGGGGGAAAAGAGAGAAAAATGAGCCTATTTGTTATCCTTTGTCTCAGAAGAAGGCTTATCACCACTCTTGAACACGACACTTTTCATTCACCTGGGTTGGGAAATCCTTTGCCTAACAGTTGATCAAACCACTTTGAAAATCTTCAACCGGTTCCGGGTATTAACTTTGGGTCAATTGTCACCAAGCCATCTGTCGTGTCGTTATGTGTTCAAGAGGTCACTGCAAATAAACCATTCATCTGCAAAATACCCGTCATCCATCTTGACCATCCCTGAGTCAGTCCTTACAGCTACATCCCTTCAGCTTGATCTATGATTTCGTGTTGTGGGCTTGCCTGCAACGGGTCGCTTTCTATCGACATCAGCACATTATCTAGAAAGATGACCTAGAAATCGTCAGTACCTTGAAATCTGCATGCATCAATGGCAGGTTTCTCGCCTTTGACGACGGTTTACATCATTGAATTTCGATCGAAGGATTCTGTTAGCGCTTGAAATTTCACCTTAGGCTGAGAAAGGTAAACCTCAAGGCAACATCAAACCATTTAGCCTCGTAGCTAGCCCTACGGGGCAGGAGAAGGCTCTCTCCAGTCTATCTCGGTAAAATCTTCAATAGGTGAGATGACCAATAAGGTAACACTGATATTAGGCTAATAAACTGATCAAAGAGTTTGATTTGGGGTTTTTTTTTTGGGTTTTTTGGTGGCAAATTGAGGAGAGGGCAATTTTGGGTGCGGGGATTGGACACAGTTTCTGCAGGGGGTTCCTTGGGGCGAGGTAGGAGACAGTGTTGATGCCTTTAATTGAGGTGGATGGTCAGGAATGAAAGGTGAAGAGCTAAAGAGAGCAAACAATAACTTTGAATTCTCTTTGGACAGTAGAAAACATTGAAATTAAACAAACTTAAAAGCAGAGCATGGCAAGCATGAATTCTTACTTTAACACTTCATTTGTTTAATGTGCAGAAGTAAAAGAAAGGAAATGAGTCACATAAAAAGCTTACAAGTACATTGAGAAACACACCATCAACACATGAGTCCACAAGAATCCCAAAGAGGACTGCAAAACCCTAGTCTTCCTTAGCCAAAAATTGCAGAGATACAGTGAATAATACAATGATAGCTTCTCCCTCAAGAGTCCAACCATGAAAATGAGCAAGAAAGTACATAATATAGATGATCTAACCTCTTTCCCTGCCTCCATGGGTCGAGCTCACTATCCTAGGAGTTGTTTCAACCACTTCTAAACTAAGCACTACAAACTAGGCAGTCAAAACAACTTGCCTCTATAAGCTAGGAAACCAATTCATTCATTTAATTTTCACCTTTTTCATGAATGAATCTTCTAGAAGAGGTACATAAGAGTAAAAGTGTCAATAAAGTACATTGATTACATCAAATAGGATAATAATCTACCCAAAAAGTCAAACAGGGTCAAACTACGTTTTTCTGAGCTGTACACTGAAATCTGGAGAAGTTTGCCTGACGGGTCGCGCGCCTCTGCCTGATGGGTCGCGCGCATTTGGGACCACATTTGGGGCATTTCCAGGTGGCCAAATTGAGCAACAGTAGGCTTGTTGGAAAGGTCTGTGAGTCTACTTTCCAACCCAACTGGAATTTCTAAATTTGGTGGTCATTTGCCCCTCCAAAATTGCAATCTCCCAAGACTGCTTTCTGCAACTCAAAAATGTGGCAGAAAGTCAATTTTTGCTTGTTTTTTGACTTTCTGGAGGCCCAAAACTTCACAAAATCTCTTGTCCATCAATGAGCATGTGTAACTTTGCATAAAAAATCTGGAAATGCTGAGTTTTTGCAAAATGGAGTTGCCAAAATGAAGGGTCGCGCGGGGGGTGAGACCCGTTAATGGAGAAAACCTATAAATTGCCTGAAAAAACCAAAATTTACCCAAAATGCTCAAAATTTCTTGGGATTTGTGCTGTGGCTGAGCTATTTAGTGCCATGTTCCTTTTGATGTGATGCATTCTCAGCCAGAGGTGGAGTGTTGCTTTCCACTCGAGGTGAAGTGTTGTTTTCTACTCGAGGTGAACCACTCTGAATACACCTGTTGACCTCTTCAGATGCCCTATGCAATGGAAACATGTGTTCATATGGAGCTGACACATTCGGGTATGGTCCACCTTGTTGATAGTCATTAGAAATCCCCCGAGTTGCATTGCCCTTCACCAGCCTTGTGTGTAATGTTTGAAAATTTTGTGGCTGCAAGTAAGCATCCTCTACAACCATCTTAGACCGAGAGTCTTCACGTTTTATATCATCCTGTGATATCCTGGTGTATAAAGAAGGATTCTGGGGCCCAATCACAGCATCCACTTGAGCTGCCATTGGTTCTCTAATTCTGTTATCATTAGATGCAGCACCACCTAGAACTTCACCATCCCTACACGACTTCATGAGACGATAAGCAACACCAACACGATCAAAACTTCCAGATAGTGGTGTAATAAGGAATTCATACCATCTAAAATGACACACAACAACTTTGTCTCTTTTGAGGAGATAACCAAGAAATGTCTCAAATTCTAATGATTGTTGCCGATTCTGGCCAGCTGCATGAAAATAAACCCGAGGCAACTTTGATAGTGGAAGCATTGCCGCTGGAGTCATCTCCTTAACATGCAAGGCTACAGGTATCTTCACTAGAGAATTGGAGCATGAAACTTGGCTGATTGGCTTTCCATCTTTGTACAACATAATAAAGGTATTTGACTCATCTTCGTCGGGGACCTTATTCAAATCCATCAACACCATTCTCATCCTCGATTAAGCAAACCTTGCAAAATTTGGCAATTTGTGGCTCCTTGGAAAATTTGCAGGCAGTTTGATATTGAGGGCGCTGACGGGTCGCGCGCCACTGACGGGTCGCACCTGTGTAAATTTTGCACTGGAAAAGGTAGCCTGATGGGTCGCGCGCCTCTGACGGGTCGCGCGCCAGGCTCAACGGGTCGCGTTTTGCAGGAGGCTTTTGGAGGCCTTCCCGGTGTCTAAAGCAGGCGCAGGATAGCTCGTTGGAAAGGTATTTGAGTCTACTTTCCAACCCAACTTGAATTTTTAAATTTGGAGTTCATTTTACCTGTCAAAAGTCAAATCTCCCAAGACTGGTCAAAATGTGCCAAATGAGGCTGCTTCAAGGAAGAGTGCTGTTGCAGTCAACTTTTGAATGCCTTCCTCAACCCCAAATTGAGCTCATAATAGCTCATTGGAAATATATTTATGTCTAGTTATCATTTTACCCATCAATAAAATCATTTGGCCAACCAAGCTAGGAGAAAACTTGATTTTCCCAAGGTCACTTCAGAGGTGTCTTTGATTCTCCTAAGGCAACGGTATTCTTGACATTTCTCTCAAACCATGACACCTGTGCAAAAAGTGAAGGAGGTTTTTCTTCTTTGGAATGTTTTGGACAAAAACCTCTCTCAGTTTCCCAAAATTCATCTTTTATTTCTCTAAAACATCTTTTGAGTGAAACTTATCCCGATGTGTGAAACAAGGAATTCTGTCGAAATGAAGCGAAATGAAGGGGATAGGGGGTTTCTAAATTCTTGAGAAAATTTTTGGGAGTGGGGAGGGATGTTAGGAAGCAGGGGAAAGTGGAATCTCAAAGATTGAGTGAGGGGAAGGGGTCCAAACGGGCAAAACACAGGCCAAACCTAGAAAATTGCCAGGTTGTAGCTAGAAACTAGGGTTTGTGCGAAAATGAGGAATTTGGGGGATCTAAGGGATGGGAAGCATTTGATAGGGTATTTTAAGGATAGGGGAAGGTGTAAGAACATCTGGATACAAGTTTTGCCGATGACTTGACCGTCCAAGAGAAATTGGCTTTCAAAACCCTAGGAGAGGGAAATGACCTTGCCAAGGCACAACTGAAGCATGAACAAGGTGTAAAATGAATCATTAGACACTGACATGATAATTACAACCCTATGAATGGTGATAGACTCAGCTGAATGATGACATGGACTGCCATTTGGACAAATTTGAAAAGAGTGAAAATAAACCCTAGACCTAATGCCTAGTGACCAAATTTTGCTTGAAGACTCACTGAAATAACAAAATTTGACCTTGACACTTCAAAATCACTTTGTAAGAGCACATTTGATCACTGGAGGAAGGCTGGAAAGATTGACACTAACATTGGCTCCAATGGGGATGGTAGCTCCTTGGAGGTGCCAAGAACGACAGATCTCTGGGAGAGCAGACCAGTGCTTTCAACCATTGGGCGATGGAGTCAAAAACTCAAGCTGAAATGCATCACTGAAAAATGATGACTTGATAACACAAATTGACTCTCACTCAACTAAAAACTGACTCAACACTTAAACACAACCGAAAAACTGAAAATGATGCTCAAAGGGGAGCTTATTCATCAAAACCTACTCTAACAGTTTCATTCATCACCTGATCAAGTGAAATGAAACAACCAATGTAACCAAGTAAGTATCCCATCTGCTGTTCGAAGTCTCCACAAGTGTTCGCTTATGAACAACAAGAGAGAACTACTGAAAGGCAACTCCCATGACAACTTGGAAACAGATCCGTTGAATGATATGAATCCTCTATCCGCGTCCAAAAACACTGCATAAGGATCTTGAAGTTCATGCACACTGGAACTGAGCTCATCCAATGGATTACTTCTCTTCTCTTCATACCATGAATGCAAACTTTGATCTGAGCCTTGTGACGAGACCTCTGCTGAAAATAAGAAAGAAATTGGCTGCCGGATCAAATTCATATCAGCACATGTTTCAAGCTCACATGTGGTCAATGGAGAAAGACTTTGACTGCAAACCTCATCCAAAACATCAGCTATTGGATCATGAAAAACTTGAAAAGACTGTTGTAATGTATCCTTTGAAAATGTATGACATCCTTCTAGCTGTTCATCTTTTTCTTGAGAGATTTTACGAAGATTCTGCCTTATAAACTGAAATGCTTCGAAACAAAAGGGTATAGAATCTTCCTGCATCATCAAATCATGTATTTCGTCTTCCACAACTTCATCTGTAATCTGCCCTTCAATTTCATTTGGTGGCTGCAAATCTGATGCTACAGGCTGCTCAAGAATTTTGTTATCTGTCTCATCCTCAACATTAACACTGAGAGATCGCTGATTTGTTATAGGCTGTTCATTTGAAGATCTACTATGCAATCTACCCTTCAAAAACTGAAATGATTCAAAACAGAATGGTACGGAGTCACCTTGAATCATTAAATCATGCGTGTGCACTTCCAAGTCTTCAGCTGCAACTTGACAATCAATGGCTTTCGGGGGTTGCAAATCTGAATATGAGAAGTCTTGAACAAAATTTCCATTGCTCTCAAGATGATTCAAATCAAGACTTGTTGAGATTTGATTTCTGATTGCATGGTAGTTATCTCTGATGAACTGAAACGAATCAAAACAAAAAGGCAAATATCCTTCACTTACTTCAAACTTTGATGCACTTTCCTCATCAATGTCATAGCTGATATGCATCGGTTGATCATTGTACTCGAGCTGCTGTAAGTGAACTTCCTCCTCCCACAAACTAGCTGCTGATTTGTCTGTAAGATTAGCTTTTGTTTGGAGAACATAATAATCATCATACTGATCAAACTGAGGCAAATCATCAGTATAAAAGACATCATCAAGCATGCAGGTCATATCAACAGTGCTTTCTTCGCCAAGGTGATCTACAAAACAATCATTATCAGATCTATGACAACTAGGATAAGAAACAAAATGTTTTGGATCAACAACTTGTTCTTCTTCAATCAGCGAGCCATGAACATCATAATCATTCCTTGTGTTGATCTTGTCCATCATCTTTTCCACTGCACTTACTAAAATGTCAAGCTTCACCTCTAGAGATGTCGATTTTTCCGGATCTATGTTTTTCATCTCTTCTTCTTTCAACCTTGCCCTTCGGATCAGCAGATGAGCCTCTATATTTACTGCACTGTTTTGCATCTCGTGAAGTGTTGTAATATCCCTTTCTCTCAGCTGAAACTCCATCTTCGGATCAAAGGCACCCGGATAGTGCAAGAGAGCAGATTTAGGAGTAGGCCTTATATCAACTGGCATCGAATAATAAAATTGGTTAAATCTGGCTGAAAACTGTTGTACTGTCTCCCCTGGTAGTCTTTTCAGCTGGTTATAGTCTTCTATAATCAAGAAAAGGTTCTGCCCGATCATCCACCTGTCGAGAAAAACTTTGACAAACTGCTGGAAATCTGAAATGCTTGCATCAGGTAGGGCTTTGAACCAACTCTTCACTTTGGCTTGCAAAGAAAGAGCAAAAAGCCTTATACTAACATCTTCTTCATCAACTTCAAAAAGATCTAGAAAATTCTCAAAATTCTGCACATGTTGCTCAGCGTTGACATTCTTACATTCACCATCAAACCTCAGTAAGTATAGATCATAATTTTTGGGGAAAGCATGGAGAACAGAAGGTAAAACAAGAGGTTTATATCGATCTGGAATTTTACAAGGTGTAGGGGTATGTACAACAGGTATAGAATCAGTCTTGGTCTCTTGGGGTTCATCAATTTGAAGATGGTCATCACAACATTCGAAAAAAGGATCCTGATCAAGCTCAAAGGTATGCAAATCTTTGGTATTCACAATCTTCAAAGGGAAAGAATCAACTGCAAGCCTGGGATCTTTTCTCAAGCATAGTATACTTTGCAAAGCCTTCTTAACATTCGTGGGAAAAGAGAAGAAATAATTTATGACAAAGAACAAAATGTCTTGGATGAAATTCCAACTTGAGTACCTGATCTGTCCATATTGTCCTTTCATGTTTTTGCTGGTCGGGATCATCCTCCAGTGGAGTCTTTGGATCTGATCTTGAAAATGATTTAGAGTCGCCAAGTGAATGATTTCAGCCTTTCAAGTGTCTGATCGTTGTCCACTATCAACAATCAGATCTGAACTTGATACATGTACTAGGGTGAAATGCAAATGAAGTGCTGTATTCACAAGCTCACGGAGATTGACTGAAGCAACGTTTATCTACTAATGCTGATGTAAAACAAGAGCGTTTTCGAAGGCTACCTGGCGTATCTTCAGGCTCCGTCTAAGACTTATGAAATAACACGTCAATGAGCAGACAAGTTTGTTCTCCCCAGTATGGTCGCCAGTATGTTAGTGCTTGAAATTTCACCTCAGGCTGAGAAAGGTAAACCTCAAGGCAACATCAAACCATTTAGCCTCGTAGCTAGCCCTACGGGGCAAGAGAAGGCTCTCTCCGGTCTATCTCAGTAAAATCTTTAATAGGTGAGATGACCAATAAGGTAACACTAATATTAGGCTAATAAACTGATCAAAGAGTTTGATTTGGGGTTTTTTTTTTGGGTTTTTTGGTGGCAAATTGAGGAGAGGGCAATTTTGGGTGCGGGGATTGGACACAGTTTCTGCAGGGGGTTCCTTGGGGCGAGGTAGGAGACAGTGTTGATGCCTTTAATTGAGGTGGATGGTCAGGAATGAAAGGTGAAGAGCTAAAGAGAGCAAACAATAACTTTGAATTCTCTTTGGACAGTAGAAAACATTGAAATTAAACAAACTTAAAAGCAGAGCATGGCAAGCATGAATTCTTACTTTAACACTTCATTTGTTTAATGTGCATAAGTAAAAGAAAGGAAATGAGTCACATAACAAGCTTACAAGTACATTGAGAAATACACCATCAACACATGAGTCCACAAGAATCCCAAAGAGGACTGCAAAACCCTAGTCTTCCTTAGCCAAAAATTGCAGAGATACAGTGAATAATACAATGATAGCTTCTCCCTCAAGAGTCCAACCATGAAAATGAGCAAGAAAGTACATAATATAGATGATCTAACCTCTTTCCCTGCCTCCATGGGTCGAGCTCACTATCCTAGGAGCTGTTTCAACCACTTCTAAACTAAGCACTACAAACTAGGCAGTCAAAACAACTTGCCTCTATAAGCTAGGAAACCAATTCATTCATTTAATCATGAATGAATCTTCTAGAAGAGGTACATAAGAGTAAAAGTGTCAATAAAGTACATTAATTACATCAAATAGGATAATAATCTACCCCAAAAAGTCAAACAGGGTCAAACTGCGTTTTTCTGAGCTGTACACTGAAATCTGGAGAAGTTTGCCTGACGGGTCGCGCGCCTCTGCCTGACGGGTCGCGCGCCTTTGGGACCACATTTGGGGCACTCTCAGGTGGCCAAATTGAGCAAGAGTAGGCTTGTTGGAAAGGTCTGTGAGTCTACTTTCCAACCCAACTAGAATTTCTGAATTTGGTGGTCATTTGCCCCTCCAAAATTGCAATCTCCCAAGACTGCTTTCTGCAACTCAAAAATGTGGCAGAAAGTCAATTTTTGCTTTTTTTTTTTGACTTTTTGGAGGCCCAAAACTTCACAAAATCTCTTGTCCATCAATGAGCATGTGTAACTTTGCATAAAAAATTTGGAAATGCTGAGTTTTTGCAAAATGGAGTTGCCAAAATGAAGGGTCGCGCGGGGGGTGAGACCCGTTAATGGAGAAAACCTGTAAATTGCCTGAAAAAACCAAAATTTACCCAAAATGCTCAAAATTTCTTGGGATTTGTGCTGTGGCTGAGCTATTTAGTGCCATGTCCCTTTTGAAGTGATGCATTCTCAGCCAGAGGTGGAGTGTTGCTTTCCACTCGAGGTGAAGTGTTGTTTTCTACTCGAGGTGAACCACTCTGAATACACCTATTGACCTCTTCAGATGCCCTATGCAATGGAAACATGTGTTCATATGGAGCTGACACATTTGGGTATGGTCCACCTTGTTGATAGTCATTAGAAATCCCCTGAGTTGCATTGCCCTTCACCAGCCTTGTGTGTAATGTTTGAAAATTTTGTGGCTGCAAGTAAGCATCCTCTACAACCATCTTAGACCGAGAGTCTTCACATTTTATATCATCCTGTGATATCCTGGTGTATAAAGAAGGATTCTGGGGCCCAATCACAGCATCCACTTGAGCTGCCATTGGTTCTCTAATTCTGTTATCATTAGATGCAGCACCACCTAGAACTTCACCATCCCTACACGACTTCATGAGACGATAAGCAACACCAACACGATCAAAACTTCCAGATAATGGTGTAATAAGGAATTCATACCATCTAAAATGACACACAACAACTTTGTCTCTTTTGAGGAGATAACCAAGAAATGTCTCAAATTCTAATGATTGTTGCCGATTCTGGCCAGCTGCATGAAAATAAACCCGAGGCAACTTTGATAGTGGAAGCATTGCCGCTGGAGTCATCTCCTTAACATGCAAGGCTACAGGTATCTTCACTAGAGAATTGGAGCATGAAACTTGGCTGATTGGCTTTCCATCTTTGTACAACATAATAAAGGTATTTGACTCATCTTCTTCGGGGACCTTATTCAAATCCATCAACACCATTCTCATCCTCGATTAAGCAAACCTTGCAAAATTTGGCAATTTGTGGCTCCTTGGCAAATTTGTAGGCAGTTTGATATTGAGGGCGCTGACGGGTCGCGCGCCTCACCCAACGGGTCGCGCGCCACTGACGGGTCGCACCTGTGTAAATTTTGCACTGGAAAAGGCAGCCTGATGGGTCGCGCGCCAGGCTCAACGGGTCGCGTTTTGCAGGAGGCTTTTGGAGGCCTTCCCGGTGTCAAAATCGGGCGCAGGATAGCTCGTTGGAAAGGTATTTGAGTCTAATTTCCAACTCAACTATAATTTTTCAATTTGGAGTTCATTTTCCCTGTCAAAAATCAAATATCCCAAGACTGGTCAAAATGAGCCAAATGAGGCTGCTTCAAGGAAGAGTGCTGTTGCAATCAACTTTTGAATGCCTTCCTCAACCCCAAATTGAGCTCATGATAGCTCAGTGGAAATCTATTTGTGTCTAGTTATCATTTTACCCATCAAGAAAATCATTTGGCCAACCAATCTAGGAGAAAACTTGATTTTCCCAAGGTCACTTCAGAGGTGTCTTTGATTCTCCTTAGGATACGGTATTCTTGACATTTATCTCAAACCATGACACCTGTGCAAAAAGTGAAGGAGGTTTTTCTTCTTTGGCATGTTTTGGACAAAAACCTCTCTCAGTTTCCCAAAATTCATCTTTTATTTTATCTAAAACATCTTTTGCGTGAAACTTATCCCGATGTGTGAAACAAGGAATTCTGTCGAAATGAAGCGAAATGAAGGGGATAGGGGGCTTATAAATTCTTGAGGAAATTTTTGGGAGTGGGGAGGGATGTTAGGAAGTAGGGGAAAGTAGAATCATAGAGATTGAGTGAGGGGAAGGGGTCCAAAAGGGCAAAACACAGGCCAAACCTAGAAAATTGCTAGGTTGTAGCTAGAAACTAGGGTTTGAGCGAAAATGAGGAATTTGGGGGATCTAAGGGATGGGAAGAATTTGATAGGGTATTTTAAGGATAGGGGAAGGTGTAAGAACATCTGGATACAAGTTTTGCCGATGACTTGACCGTCCAAGAGAAATTGGCTTTCAAAACCCTAGGAGAGGGAAATGACCTTGCCAAGGCACAACTGAAGCATGAACAAGGTGTAAAATGAATCATTAGACACTGAAATGATAATTACAACCCTATGAATGGTGATAGACTCAGCTGAATGATGACATGGACTACCATTTGGACAAATTTTAAAAGAGTGAAAACAAACCCTAGACCTAATGCCTAGTGACCAAATTTTGCTTGAAGACTCACTGAAATAACAAAATTTGACCTTGACACTTCAAAATCACTTTGTAAGAGCACATTTGATCACTGGAGGAAGGCTGGAAAGACTGACACTAACAGATTCCATGAAATGTTCGACATAAACACATTCATTCACATCTCATGGATTGTACTGGGTACTTTGAAAACCATTGACATCACTGGTGGTCTCTCTCACACTTGTTAACAATTTACATCATTGACTGGTAATCAAGTGGTTTCTACCATGCTCGACATCAACTCATTTATTCGCATGGATAGAATCGTACTATTTCGGGAAGTAGAAATGAAGACCCTGGATCTAGTTTCCACCATCCAGGCTGCGAGGAGTTTTGTATTCATTGTATAGTAGACTAACTATAAACAGATGGCTGCATCCATACTGTGTCTACACAAGTCTATGACTATGATGTACTGCGAAATCATTCCTGTATCAGAGCAGTAGTTAGTTTGTTAGTTAAAGTTTTCAATATGAGTATGGGAATGCCTACCTCAGCGATGATATGATCTTATATGTGTATTTTGTGTTGAATATTTGCAGGTTCCAACCGGGCTCTCCACAAGATAATCCTTGAAATGATAAAGTACTTCACCCTTCCTAGATGATATGAAACCCTAATCTACTACAGGCTTCGCACTTTAGGGGGCAATCTGTTACACTAAAATTTGTCACCATGACTATTTGCAGTTAGTATGGCTCTATCAACTGTCATACTATCCTCCTTGGCAAGTCTCATACCTCTGCTCCTCATGTCAAACTCCAAGAAAGAGAGAAAGTCCTTAAAAAGTCAATTAACTCTGGTTACGCAGTTTCTCTTAGCCTTACCTGCGTGTACGCACCTCAAGTTCACATTCCATGCATACTTGTACGCTCTGTCTGTAAAGGGGTGGGTGCGTACCCCTGTAAAGGTCAAAAGGCGCGAGTTTTACTTCAAAAAAGTTACTTGTGGTCGATTCTAGAGCATTCTAGAAGTTTGTTTGACGTGTATTGAGCGCCTCCAGATGGTTCATGTATCCCTATGAAAGAGGAACTTATCCCATCAAGAGGGGAGCTATCCCATTCAAAGAGGGGCTTATCCCATTGATGGTGGACCTGATTAACTTCCTCTAAAGCACTATAAATACAGGCATTGGGCCAGAGGGAGGAGAGGTTGAAAGCTGAACATTCCTAAGGGTAGATGCTGCTGGAATTAGGACTCCCTTATAGAGCTTGAGAGGAGAGATTCCCATCCTTTCCTAGCCTTATTTGGAAGTGGGTGAGCTGATCAAAGTAAAGGAGAACTCTTGCTGGACCCTAGGAGGGACCTGCACAACACCAAGGCTCAGGTTGTAATGGTTTCTTTCGTTTCCACTTAATACAATTAAGCTCACTTTTCTCAACAGATTGTTATACATGATTTGTTTCATATACTCCTTGGTCTGTATGATGAATATGTGTTATTTTATAAGTTATTCAGGTGCTATGTAATCTTTTGGCTTGTTAGTGAATGCAGGTTTCGAAGAGAAGGAGGAGCTCATCCGGATCGGCGAGGCTGGATTACTACAAAGCGTTGGACTAAAGGTATGTTACAAACACCTGATTACTTGTATTCTAAATGCATATTTAGAGAAAGGTAGTGTTTACTTGTCTTGTTTGTCACTAGAAAGCCTTAGCTTCTAGGGAGGTCGGTTTTGTCCGCAAAATTGACTCTTTCCGCATGACAATGTGGCACCCTCCAAATGCCTCCACATGGAAATATGTGTTAGCGTTTAGATGAACACTGTGGCATGGAAGTGTTTTACGACTTTAAAAACTACAAAGCCTTGTTTCTCCATGTCTGGGTAGTTCAGTTATGCTCCCTAAAGATTAGAGCTCATATAAGAGATAGGGACTTCATTGCCATCATCATTTTTTTGGGTGAGGATTGTGGCATATGAAACATCAGAGGCGAAAGTGTACAATAAGAATTCCTTGTTGAAATTGTTGCTGACCAATGCAGGAGCTTCTGCGATGGCCTCCTTAATTCCCTGAAACGATTTCTTAGCTTCATCGCTCCACCTATACATAACATATTTCTTCATCATTAGCTGCATGGGACACACTATTCTGCGAAACCTGAAACGAATTTCCTAATGAAATTAATTTTCCTAAAGAAAGATTGCATTGCCTTTTTATTTGCAGGGGGTTGTATTCTCATGATGGTCTCTATTCTTTCGGGATCAATAACAATCCCTTCTTTAGAGAGGATGTGACCCAGTAGTTTCCCTTCTGTAATTGTGAAAACGCTCTTCTTGGGGTTCAACGATATTCCATACCTTCGACATCTTTCGAAAATTTGTTTCAGGTGATAGATATGATACCTTTTGTGATACAAATATACAATAATGTCATCCATGTACGCTACTACTGATCTGTTAATCAACCCCCAGAAAGCTATGTCCATAGCTCTCTGGAATGTGACGCTTGCATTAATAAGTCCAAAAGGCATTTTACGATATGTGTAAGTGCCCCATTTACTATTGAAGGTTGTCTTGAGCTGTTCTCCATTCGCCACCAACACTCGATTATATCTCGAAAAACCATCCAATAGGGACAACATTTCAGACCCAGAAACACACTGAAGAATGTGTTCCATAAAAGGGACAGGATAATTATCTTTCTGCGATGCTTTGTTCAGGTTTCTGAAATCGATACATAAGTTGATGTCTCCATTTTCTTTCTTACTGGCACAAGATTGGCTACCCAGTGGGTGTGCCTGTCAGGAAAAATGATCTTGGCGTCCAGAATTTTTTTTAATTCTTTCTTCACCAACGGTTCCAGGCTTGGATGTATCTTGCGGAGCTTTTGTTGGTATGGCCTGACATCCTTCTCCAACGAAATCAAATGCTGCATAACGCTGGTATCAATGGTTTTTAAGTTGCCATATGTCCATGCAAAGACATCCTTGTACTCTTTAAATAGGTTAACAAATGCAACCATTTCTTGTGGAGAGCATCCTAAGCCCAAGTTAACAATTTTTGGGTCTTCTTTGGTTCCAGGGTTGATCGATTCATACTTCATGGAAGAGCTATGCATTTTGCAGTTAATCGGCTTCTTGAATTTATCATGCAGGTCATACAAGTGCTTCATCTTGATAATCGACTTGGGAATTATATTGGACTAATCTTTTTCCTCATCTTCCCCCTCATTCATAAGCCTGTAAGGCAAAAGTTTTGAAGCCATACTAGCCATCAGATCGACGTCTCGGTTTTGCCCTCAAGGTATGTATGTGATATTAAAAGAATCAAAATTGTTAATTAAGCTCCATACCTCATGTTGGTATCTTACCAGGTGTGGCGAATTGCAATGTATCCTCTTCCTTTCCTGGTCGACAATTATCTGTGAGTCACCAAAAACTTTAAGATTTTTCACCTTCATATCAATGGCTTTCTTCAGGCCCTGCAACAAGCCTTCATATTCTGCCATGTTGTTGGTGCATGCGAACTCCAACCGGCTGGCCATCAGATGTTGGTTCCCTTGCGGGTCAATGAGAATGCTCCCAACACCTGCACCTTCAAGGCAGTTAGAGCCATCAAAATAGAGTGTCCAAAATATAGAATCTAATGTTACATCAATCGAACTGCTTTCTACGAAATTAGTCCTATCATCTACTATAATACATGATAATCCTTTAGTTGGATTGCAGGGGAGAGCTTCCAACTGTGTGTTTGTCAGTTTCTTCAACTATCTCTGCATGGAATTCTCCGAAACAGGTTTCAATGGCACAAACGTAGAAACTATAATTCGCAAGGATAGAGTTGGTAAACATTACAGGTTCATTGGGGTCGTTTAGCTCTGTTACCTTTTCCCTTCTGAGGCAAAAAGAGATGGGACTAATCAGTTGAGAAATATCCATTCAGTTTTGCTGACGAGTCCCTACTAAGCAGCATTCCATAAGCCTCGGGTATGTTGACTACCACTATGTCAATGACTTGTGTATACTATGGTTTGGTAACCATCCGAATCAACACATCCTTCAATCTTCTAATTACTTTCACATTTGTTCTGTCCAATTGCATAATTCGAGTTCCAGTTTTCTCGGGTATCATGCAAAGTCTTTTAGCAACAATGTAAGGCATAAGAGTGGATGGGGCACTAGAATCTACCAAGTAATTGTGTACGTTCATGTTGAAGATTTCAAATGTGATAAAGAAAGGTGGAGTCATGGATTTTGATTTCCTTTCATGGCTACACTGACATCTTGGGGCGTTCGATTTATTTTCGATAGAGTGGCTTCCATGGCTGGTGGCTTTTGGGATGCACTAGAGGTACTAACGGGTCTGGACACCGAAGTTTTGGTTTGACTGCTAGGAATGTTGGGAGATTTGCAATTCCATTCATTCATAGCTTTCAAGAGTAGATCTCTTTGATGCGTTAATTTTAGAAAATCGAAGTATGTGATATTGGCTTGAGATTTCTTAAGATCATCCACAATGTTGTAATCAATGTTATAAACAGGGTAGGGCAGAGTAAACATACCGGTTTTTCCGTTCTTAGGTGGGAGTTTACCATTTTGAGTCGCCTTTGTTGCAGTCGGAGATGTATTATCTTTCTGTGGACAGTTCACAACTGGAGTACTCTTGGAATCACCACTAGGTCTACCCTTCCCAACAGGAGCTTTAGGCGTGGATGGCTTCAAAGGGAAAACATCTTTCTTTGTCTGGTCTACAGGCTTCATCACGTTCGCCAGTGGCCCCTTACTTCGTTTGTGGATTTCATTAGTGTGGATTTCTGCTGTAGTATCTCCTTCGTCGTCATCATTCTCATTTGTATAGAAATCCCACAATACATTGATTTGAGACTCTTTGTCCAAGGGCTTTTCTACTTGGTATTCTTCCTCATTTTCTTGTTCTGGCTCCAGCTCCACTATAGGTTCTTCTTTGTTAAGGAGCGATCTGATAAGAGCCAACTCTTCCATATTTAAATTCCCTTCATTGGGTGGAGCAGGCAATGTAAGTTGACCATGACCACCTTCTGTCTTCTTACGATAGAAAGGTTTGAAAGATTTTATGTTGTTATAATCTCCTCCATTCCCGCTTGTACTCTCTCCAGAATTCCTTTTCATATCGATGACTGTGTTTGTCAATTTCTTAATGATCCAATGCAAACCTTCCACATCTATGGTATCCTTTTCTTTGATTTCAACCCCTTTGTTATCACTCCCATTATTCTTCTTGGATGCTTGAGAGGCTTTCTTTTCTCTGGTTGTATGATGGCATGCTGTGAGACTGATCATTTCATTCTTGACTTTTACTGCTTCATCGATAGAACCCTGTGAGGTTTGTGCCTTACTCCTTTTGACCCACATCGCAGTAGGCACAGGGAGAGCAATGATGTAGAATTACATGAGCACCTCCTCAGTAGGTCTAGCGTTAACCGGGATTTTGTTGAACAAAGTGTTGAACCGGATGTTAAAATCCTTGACCTTTTCTTTGGTTTCCATTTTCAAACGGGATAGTTCTAAAACTAAGGCCACAAGTGTTTTGTCATTGCCATACTTGTCTAAAAAGGCCTGTTGAAAGGCATCCCATGAGGTAATCGATCCCTTTCTCAAGCTAAAATACCATGTGGAGGCCACACCAATCAGAGTAAAAGGGAATAGGCGACATACTATATCTTCATTGGCTACCCCCAACATGCGCACAACTAGGAAAAAGGAGTGAATATGGTTATCAGTGGTGCCTCCCCGCTCAGGGTTGAATTTAGGCAGTACTGTTTCTGCATTCTTGGGTAAGGGATGCTGCTTCCCAGGTACTGCTATGACATCCTGAGTGAGCTAGGGAGGGAGTGCTCTTGGAGGAGGTGGGAGTTGGTTCCCACTCGGTTGAAGCTAATTCCCACCTAGAGGAGGAACATTAGCCATATTATGAATAGGGAGGTTCTGGTTGAAGGTATCTTCAAGGTGTTCTTTATTAGGATTTCCCAAATCAGGCCAAGGATTACCTTAAGAGAGTGGATCCTCAGGAATTTCTTCCCAAGGAGTGTCAATACTTTGCAAGGACTCTAGCACAATATCTTCAAGAGATGGGGTTGCAGATGTCTCTTCGTTTATGGAACAGATCCTTGGCTTTCTTTTAGCTGTCGGAGGTAAAGAGTGAAATATGGGGAGCTGAGAGAGGGAACAAGCATAAGCCCGAGTAAGTACTCTGACTGGTTGTTCCTGAGTGACAGGATACTCCCACAATGTCTCTTCTTCGGGTGACCCAAGCACGGGACTTAGAGGGATCTCTGTTTCTTCGAAATGAGGCTTTTCCAAATGGGAGGAAGGATCTTTTCGACCTTTACGATCCATGCATTAATCTTTTCGAATCCATGCATGACATTTATAGATGAAATCATAAAAAGTTGTGGATGGCGGTTCAAGCCCTCCTTCTAGCACCAATTTGTTGACGCGATGAATGTTCGCTATGCCAACAAGGGGAACTAACCTGATTGCAGACCCCAATCAGATCTGCTTTCGTTTGGAATGGCTAGTTCCAACGGGTTTTAGAGGATCTCGTGAACTGTTATATGCATTGAAAGATTGCTTCTTGGATGAAAACTTCAATTAAATCAACAAACGAAACAGCTAACCTATATGTATCAGATCCTATCTACACTAATTCTAACTACTTATGCTAGTCCTAACTATTCTAATCTATCCTGCAGGAGCATAACAAAAGGAAGTTAAACATCATATATAAATTCCAAGTTCTAATGAATCAATTACTAGTTCACAGATGAACAAGGCTGTATTAAATCTTAATTGCAATCTAATTACTTATACAGGAATACACATTCCTTTCCATACAAATAAAACTTGCAACTGATGTTTAACAAGGTCTCGAATCAGCAATCGCTCATGAATTAACCATGGTAACAAATCATATTTGAATATCCAAGACTAGTCACGAGTTGTCTGTTATCAATATGCACAAAACAAATCACATTTATATTTATGCCAACAACAACATCCTGATTCTAAACACATGAAAGGAGAGGCAAATGAATCTGAAAAAGGCTCTTTCTTGACCAAACAGTCTTCTTTATTCACAATAAATCAAAAACTGTTCTGCCCAAAAAAAGTTCTCCCCTCATCTTCGGAGGTAATACTTATGTAGAAGCCACTGACCCTCAGTCTTCGCCTGACTTTTCACCTCCCTCCTCTTTTCAATATAAAAATTAAAATATACAGGCATCAAATCGATCAATGAAACGACTGATACGTAAAGGCCACATCTGCTAGAGCGTTTCATTTCCTAAGGAAATGAATGGATGCCGATTGAAAGGAGGATGTATGCATGTCATTTCTTCATGATGAATCCTGAGACCGCATAACCTTCAGAACACACAGGTAATACATGGAAACATGACCACCAACTTCTAAAGCCGGATCTTTAAATAGAACAAATCTGCATATATAAAATCTTCGGATCCGCTCATGCATCTTTTATCTGGAGCCATACTTGATGCTTATGCATTCGTTCTTCGACCTCTCTTGCCTTTTCTCGGTCCTCACCTACAGAGATAACCAACATCAACTATACTTATGAAAATATGATAGAAATGCTTAAAAACACAAATCTTGCCTTCATTAAACATTTATAACATCAAAAGGAACAAGTGTGAATGAATCGACCCCTGCTTTTTAATTCACTCATTGATTAAGTCCCGCAAGCGAAACTTGATTTACATTGAAAATCATCGTATAACACAGAACAAGATCCGAAATCCAGACTTGAAGTATTATATATGGGAACCCATACCCTATCGAGTCCGCTAATCACATCGCGCCTTATGTTTAAGCTTTGGGCTCTGCCGATTATGATTAGCGATAGGCCGGACCCGAAATATATATGTGCCACGGTTAATAATGCCGGCGGGTCCGCCATATGGGATTTTCCTTTGAAAACCAGGACTGCAACATTTTATCGAATACACAGGAAAACACGAGAAAACCCGCGGCCAGGCCATAGGGCTGGACTTCAAAAATTATGCACCTGGGCGTATAATTATCGCCGGGTCCACTCATCGCCCCTTCGCATATTGCATGGGCTTCACTTTCGCCGACTGCCGATTGTGATTAGTGATAGGCTCCAGACCCAAAAATATATATGATGCTCTTAATAATATCGGCAGGTCCACCATATCATGGAACACCTTGTGTATGGGCCTCGGGTTCTGCCGATTGCGATATGCGATAGGCCAGACCCGAAAATATATATGTTGCGGTTAATAGTCCCGATGGGTCTGCCATATCACATATCGCCTTATGTATAAGCCATGAACTCTTTGGATTGCGATTTGTGATTGGGGAAGTGGACCCGATAAATGTATGTGCTACTGTTAATTGCATTTGAAGTCCGAAAGGTTCTCACTTAGCGGATGCGAAAGAAGAAGGCACAGTATAACCGCGGAAATGGAGAAATGGTGATAACGATAGAGGCGGGCATTGAGAAATGCATAAAGACCGAAAGAGCGCCAAAAGGTAAGTTACATATGTTTGCAAAGTATTTCTGTTACAAAAGTATTGTAATAGAAATAACGACGCTATAGAAGGTTTTGAGGGTTGAGTCCACATACGACCATGGTAAAGAGTGGGGATGATTATATGTGTGGGCATAGGGCACCATGAACGTTTATGAGGATTTGAAAGAGTCCTGATGAAGGATATGAATGAAGGGCTAGACTAGGTTGTGAATGAATCATGCAACAGAGATTTATTAAAGGGGTTTTGGAAATTAAGAATTGAAGATTTGACTTGGCATAGAGTTAAAATCCTTGGGATAAAAATAGATCATTTAGAGAAATGAAAGATCAAACTTCAAGAGGACCCATTCAAATTTACTACGAGAGCATATTTTAATAGAGTGGTGGTTGTGGCCACAACAAGTACATGGTTGATGGGGCTAGGCATCACAACTCCCCAAACTTATATAGGTATCGCAAATAGTTAAAAAGGTTATCAAGTTGTAACGCTGTGGAAGTGTTGATGACGTAATTCTAGGTCAAAGCATAGTATTAAATTACTGGGGGAATTACTTGTCCATGGTCATATCTTCGCGTTCTCCTCAATCACTGCTAGAAGTGGTTTACCTTCTCCATAATCTATGTCATCTTTGGAAATTACCCCAACTACGAGTATGATAGTGGGGTACCCCTGCATTTCAAAAATATTTTTGGAATTCCAACCAATAGCACTAGTTAAGGAAGCGTCCAAGTCACACAAGTGCCCGCGAAGGAAATTAGCGGGGGGCATGTGATATCGGGATATACCAGACGATCACGTCGGAATGGATTTGAGTTGGAGGATACATGGGAAAGTGTGGACATACAACGCTTAGAAGAATGCGAGGGGCGGTTAGACGAATGTGTGAGTGGCATCCACGGGATTACAGTGGCAGTGGAAACACTGTGAAAGAAGCCATGATTGAAGATGGTAATGTTGTTTTATTACGAAATATAATGGACTGGAGTCGTACAGTAGGTGTTTGGTGCCAGCAAATTGTATGGAGTGGCGATTCTGAAAATTGTCAGCGAATCCTGCAATTGTTGGAGGAGAATAGCTGTAGTGTGAAAATCGTTTGGGAAACATTTAGTCTTCATCCCGAATTGAAACAGCAATATGTTGCCCACCACGGAGAGGATCCATTCATTACTGCATTTTATTAAATGTTTATTTTTAAATTTTGTCCGGTACTATAGTATTCATATGCTAATATAATATGGTTTTAAATGGTTTAAATCGATTGCTTTACTGTTCATATTAATATATTTTTTACATACATTTTTTTACAGTGATTTGTAAGAACATGACATTCCAATATATTTTTCATCTTGGTGCAATGCTTTGCAGGAATCAAGAAAGCATAATTCGCCCTTCATTCACTTAATAACGCATTTTTAAAATTTAAATTAATGAATTGAAAAATCGTTAATGCAAAGGGTTTATTTAAGTGTGTTTGAAGCATGGTTAATAGAAAGGGTTCCATTTATGTCTATTATAATAATTTTAAGTCCGTTTGAAAAATGTTTAATAGAAAGGTTTTATCTATATACATAATAATAAATTTTTAAGTTAAGAATGAGTTAATTTTACTTTTAATTTTATATTTATTTAATTGATTTTAAAATGAAAATATAAGGTTATAATAATTTATGGTATCCGGTGTTGGTTTGGGTTGGCTTTTTTTGTGATGTTTTTGGTTCATTAGCATCGCCATGCTGGATGTTTGTCCTTTATGGGTTTTTGATTGTATGTAGTGTTCTGCTTGGGTAATGTTATCCTACGACGTCGAGGCGTTCGAGTGCCGAGTGGAATCGCGCAGCGACACCAACCTATAACCTTACTCTTTCCATGGCAGGCCAATCCTCTATTAGAAGGTGCGTATAAAAAATGAACACGACCTTCACCGTATATGCATGATCCATTTCATCCCTGTTCGCCACGTTTCTCAGCAACCACCTTCCACCATTTCCATGCTCACAGTTTTTCCGCAGGTTGCGGGATTCCAACATGTCCACCTCTCTATGATGGCTGTAATCTCTTCATAATTCCACTGAACCACTTTTCTCAGTTTTTGACTACATTACCCACTTTTTTCTTTTCCCCTGCGCCCACAGGCGCGGGGTTTACCAACAAGCTTTTTTTATCTCAGTTTTCTTCTATGGATCATATTATCTCCGTTTTCCTCTCTTTTCGGTAAGGACGAACCTTCTCTATTCTCTTTCGCGGCGTATGGTTTTTCTCTCGTGTCTCGCTCGGCACCAGGTATTGCAAGCCTTTTTCCCTGTTTTTTTTCTTCAGTTGCATAAAAGTTTATTTTTGGGTTATGCAAGTTTTATCAGGTAATAGTCTGATGCGTAACGCCTCACATTCTCTGTGAGGTAGGTGAGAGTTTCAATCATGAATGTATACTATCATAGTACTGGACTGTCAAAGCTGTTTAATTGATCCCTAACATGACATGGTCTGATATCTCAATTCTCCTGCAGTCATCTATTGAATATTTCAAAAATCTTTTCATAGTTTTTAGACCCTGCAATGATGTCTGTCTGAAAATTGGTCATTGGTGGTGTGTTTTCAGGTTCGTCTGTTGCTATATCGCCTGCCCGGAAACCTCTACTTGACTGTTTCTCTCTCAGTTCTCGATCTCCTGCTAGTTTTTCAGGCTGCCGGTTTTTCCTTTTTTTTTTCTGATCTCCCCATCGGACCTATTGTACTCCCTATCAGATTTCATTCAAATTCCTCTTCTCCGTAATACCTTCTTTATTATATCTACCTACTTTTCCGTGTTTTTGGTCCTTGCATCTGTGTTCTTACCACCTTCCTATTAATTCCGGGGGATTTTTTGGCTTTTGAGTACTATCTCCTCAGATCTGCTATGTACTTCCAGATCTCGTTTATAAAGCTTCCCATTTTTTGGAGCATTTTCTAGATCTCGAGGCAGACTCTGGCTGATTGGTCTTTTTTCTGCCTACCTCTGGACGTGACCCTCCCTTCACTTGATGTAATAATTGGATGTTCTATGGATATCCTTCACGCAGAATCCGACACGTCGGATTTGGTCCGTGCCGCGATGGATGCTGAGGCTGCTTATGTTGGAGCTGACAAAGCTCCTGACTGGCGTGCCAAGTTGGTGGAACATCTCCGTCCTTCCCTTCATGCATCTAACCTCTTCGAGGGCTCCCCATCTTCTCCCCATTGTAAACATAATCAGCGCCCTGCGAAAATCACTCCTCCCTCGGCCATTTGTTTGGACGGTCAAAACTCTCGGACCGTATTGCAAGTCTGCAATCGCGGGCTTTAATTGGGAAGCTGCATTTTCCTGATATGGATGATAATCAGCTTCGTAAATGGCTGGGGTCTCGATGGGGACCTCTCATTGGTTACACGCCCACCATTGTCCGTTTGATGCATGGGTGGTACAACTTCCACTTTCTGAAAGTGAAAGATCTCTACATCATTTGGAAATTGCCTTGGGTCCATGGACGAAGCTATTTGGCTCTCCACAGGTGGTATATAGGGTTCGACCCTCTCCGCAACACCCCTCAAAATTATTTCATCTGGGTTAAACTTCCAGCGCTACCTATTGAATTGTGGACGAAGGAGACTCTCTCCTCCATTGGAAATGCTATTGGGAGGTTCGTCTACGTTGATCCTAGCTGCCTTGGCGCAAAGGACAAGAGGGTCGCTTGGCTACTGATCGAAAAGGATTACCGAGGCAGTTTTCCGGATCAGCTCGACCTCATCTGGGGCAATTTAACAACCTCTCAAAGGTTGGACTACTGGGGCGTGCCTTTTAGGTGTGCTCTCTATCATAAAACGGGCCATTTAATGGAGAACTATTCGCGGAAAAGTCATGGCATGGTATGGAAGAAGTGTAACAAAGTCAAAAACACTTCATTCATCTCTTCTAGATCTCCCGCTGATGATAACATTGATAGCCGCCTCTTCATAGATGCCTCTCCCCAGAAAGAGTCTCTCCCTCTCGCTCGTAACCAGATTTGTCAATCCTCTTCATATATGTCTGGGGATCGTTATCAACGTACCTCCCTCTCGCCACAGATCCCCAAACCCTCTAACTCTATGTTTAGGAAATCAAATTCTGTGGGAGATCTGCACGTTGCATGTGATCCACTTTTCTCACATCAATCTCCCCCTCCCCTTCCTTCCCTTGATCTCCCGATTGCTCCCCCCCCCTCCATGGATCGAACGGATTTCCCTACCCAAAAGGCAGTATCCTCCCACTTTATCCTTTCCTCTTCTCCTTCACCCAACAGAGCTGTCTGATCCCCCACCATTCCTATCTGCTCTCCTTTCGGTGGCTCCCCTCGAATTCGCTCAGCCTTGAAAGGTAAAACCCCCATGCAATCTATTTCCCCCCCTCTCTCTCCATTACCATCCCCATCAAACTCCATCGGAAGCGATTTGGACTTGCTGCTGCAGAAGAATTCTCTTCACCTTCTCCCTCTGACCACCCACAAACCACATAAATCTCCTTCACCTTGTATCAGCCCTAATTCTGCAATCAACATTACTGTTCGCCGGAAAACTAATAGGGGCAGCCTTCACTTTAGAGGTCGCAAGGGTTCCCAGCGCCCAGATTTCCAAGATTCATCCCTTGTTGACATCCCTATATATCTTTCCTCTGGTATTGGGCCTCTTAGAGTAGACTTGCCCGATAACAATATCAAATGATGAATATTCTGTCCATCAATATCAGGGGACTCGGTGCAAGTCCCAAATTCAATGCTCTAAAATGTTTATTCTTGTCTTCTTCATACAGGTTGATCTTAATACAGGAAACTATGCATAATATTCAGGATACCATCTCTTACTTCAGGCGAATGCTCCCTGCCTGGTATATTGCAGCTACAGAGGCATCGGGCCTCTCAGGTGGTCTTGCTGTGATTTGGGATCCAAGATGGGTCTCTGCAAAATCGTTCAGATGCCCTGGAGGTATTTTGGTTTCGGCTAATTTTAGAGGATGTCCTGACGTTATTCATATTTTGAATGTTTACGCTCCTTATAAGGACAAAGCATCTTTTTGGGAACCTTTCATTGCGTCTGGTATTTTGGATGATGAAGTGCTCCTCATAGTGGGTGACCTTAACTGCACGATGGGGCCAGACGAAGTTTGGGGAAGGGGCAAGAAAGCCAATTCTATTGGGGAGAAAATCAAAGAAGTCACGATGCTCTGCAATTTTGTTGATATATCTTTGGAATCATTGTCTTCGACATGGGATAATGGCCGCTTGGGTGAGGCCTATATCGCCAAACGTTTGGACAGCTTTATTATGCATGAACAACTGATTGAGAAGTTTGGTATCCCATCCTCACACATTCTCCTGAATTTCATTTCCGACCATAGGTCGGTCTCTCTTCAATGGTTGTCTTCAAAAGCTCGTAAAGGGTATCCATTCAAATTTAATCATTATTGGCTGGAGGACGAAGCTTTCGTCAATATGGTTCGAGAATACTGGACGGCTTCAGATTTTCCTGCACAGTCCTCTCCATCGCAGCTCTTTATTTACAAACTTTCCAATCTTAAATCCAGGGTAAAAGAATGGAAAATTCGGAAAAAACAGGAAAATTGTTATGAGTTGCAACAGATTGAAAGGGAGCTTGCTGTATTTGCCGAGAGCATGAAGACTCAATCCATGTCATGGAATCAACGGTCCCGGATATGGGCACTTGAAAAGAAGAAACAACATCTGTTGAACATTGAAGCAATCACTTGGAAGCTTAAGAGTCGAATCACATGGATGAAAGAAGGTGACAAGAACACTAAGTTCTTTCACCGATTTGCTAGCAAATGAAGAGCAGTCAATTCTATATGGCAAATAAAAAATGAAGCCGGTGCTTTACTGTACTCACAAGAAGACATTGAAAGCGAAGCTGTCAACTTTTTCAAAAAGGCATACAAACGAGAGGAGGACAGGGATATCAACGATATTCTATGGGGTATTGGTCCTTTCTCAAATATGTCCAACGAGGATGATAATGAAAGGCTCTTTGCTGAGATTTCAGAGGAGGAGGTTCTCGCTGTCATGAAGTCCTTCAAAAAGGACAAATGCCCCAGCCCAAATGGCTGGTCCATAGACATTTTTATCTACTTTTTTGACATTATGAAGAATGACATACTTGGTATGGCTGAAGAGATCGGAACTCAAGGGAAAATCCATCCATATATTTCTTCCACCTACATTGCGCTAATCCCAAAAAAAAAGGACTCCTCTTCTTTTGCTGATTACAGGCCGATTTCACTGTGTAATGTTATATATAAAATCACTTCAAAGATTATTGCAGAGAGAATCCAAGGAAAACTATCAGAACATATTTCAATGGAAAACATGGATTCCTGTGTGGCAGGAACATCCTTGAAGCTATTGCTATAACTCAGGAAGCTATGCACTCTATTCAATCTAAAAATATAAAAGATGCCATCCTCAAGATCGATTTAAAAAGGGCATACGACTGCCTTGATTGGAGCTTCCTCAGATGTCTGCTCATCAAAATTGGACTTAATGACAGGTGCACTAAATGGATCATGTCTTGCGTTTAAGGTGTCAATTATGCGATCCTTGTTAATGGGCTGCCCACCCCTTTTTTCCAGGCTGGAAGAGGTCTTCGACAAGGATGCTCCTTATCCCCTATTTTATTTATCCTGGTCATGGATTCCCTTAGTCTTCACATCAAGAATGCGGTCAATGAAGGAAAAATTGATCCCTTGGTCATCTCCAGAGGTAATTTCCACTCTCATAATCTCTTTGTGGATGATATTCTGCTGTTTGCTAGACTGTGCAGATTCACCTAGCATGTTATGCATGAAATTATTCTGCTATTTCAAAGAGCCACTGGTCTCTACGTCAATGCAAGCAAATCCTCTTTCCACTTTGGCAAAGATGAATATGAAGAAATGGTATATATCTCCTAGCTCTTCAATATTCAGGAGACCTCCATCAAGAATGGGCTAAAATACTTGGGTTATCATCTTAAGCCCACGGGATACAATTCTTTGGACTGGTCTTGGATCATTATCAGATTTTACAAGAGGATTCAAGGATGGGAATGTAAATGCTTAACACTTGCAGGTAGGACGGTATTATCTCAGGCGGTTTTGGCTCAAATCTGTGTTTACTGGGCTCATTTGTTTTATATCCCATCGTCTATTATAAATAAATTAAACAGCGTAATGACCTCCTTCATCTAGGGCGGCAACAAGGATAGAAGCAGATTTCACCTCTCTAGGCTGGAACTCATCTCTCTTCCCAAACGAGTTGGAGGCTGCAGCATCATGAACCTCCGCATTTTTGGGAAAGCCCTCTTATGTAAATCACTGTGGCGGGAGATATTCAGGTCAAACCTATGGAGCCATATCATCAAATCGAAATACCTTGGCGACGAAGATATTTCCATCTGGTATAGGAGGGACCTCTCTTGGCCCGCTCAAGGCTCGGTGATTTGGAGAAACTTTCATAAAATTCTGCCTTTTTTCCGCAGATACTTTATATGGAAATTTCATACCGACAACAAAATCCTGATTAGGCCGGATCCCATCATGGGAATTGATTTGGATCCAATTATTGACCCTCAGCTTCTCAGTTTTCTCCATCAAAAGGGTATATTCTTCTGGCTATTGCTGGATGGAAGGGCGCCATCCCGACATGGAAAACGGGTCAAGATCTGGGCATTGATGGTATCCTGGCAGCCTAATGGAACAACACCATTTGGAATATGAAGTGCGCGGGTCTTTATAAATCTGCAAACAGAGATATTTTAGGGTGGCAGGCTAAGAAAGGATTGTGCAATATCCAGGTAAAAGACATATATTTAACACTGTTGAATCAACTCAGGGACCCCTCACGGAATACTTTCCCTTTCACCTTATGGAAGGTCTGTTGCCCTACAAAAATCATCTTATTCTCTTGGCTCGTATATCATGATAGGAATCTCACATGAAACAATTTACAAAGAAGGAACTGGCAGGGTCCAACGATCTACATGATCTTCTTGACAATTCTGAAGACAACCTGCATATGTTTCTTCTCTGCCCTGAGACTCAGCTTATCTGAAGGTATCTGGCTACTTTTTTTGGCTTTCTGGTTGCTTCACATTCATCAATCGGAGAGGCTTTCGAATGCTGGGGCGCTCTTAGACCTGATTGGCGTTCCATCCCTATGATTACCATTTGGTTCATTTGGAAGTGGTGGAACAATATAATCTTTCAAAACAACAATGAGGCCTTTGGAAGTATTATTGACAAAATTATTCCATCTTATTTCTCCTACAATCAAAACATGCCTCAACAGAAAATTCAACGTATGGCTCCCTCTCCCTCACTTCCGCTTTTATTTCCAAGAGCACACTTTGATGGTGCTGCAAAGGATGGAAATTGCGCTTGCGGAGTCTTCATTGATTTTTCAAAGGATCATCACTTTTCTATTTTCTGGAATGGTGGCAGAGGTACTAATAACAAGGTAGAGGCCATGGCCTTGCATGGCCTGCTCTTCTTCTATTCCTTCATGGAATTTGGGCCTATAAAAGTATATGGGGATTCGAAGACTATTATTGATCATGTGAATGGAATACAGAAAATTACAAAGGATAACCTGACAGGATGGCTTCACAGTCTTACATCACTATGGGACTTTGTCTCTTTTCCTATTTCTCATATTAAGAGGAACCAAAACGTGCAAGCAGATGCCCTATCAAAACAAGGGTTGAACTCTCCTATCGGTATCTGGCATCTGAACATCACGATGGATTCCTGCGCATACGAGATCCAGACTTTCTCTATGCCTGACTCATAAACGCTTGCAGAATTTCTGTTATTGCTGTTATATGGCCTATCTTTTTTGGAACTCTGTCTCCATCTAATTTTCTGAATAGCCGATTACTTTTGATATAAATATTTGCTATGTTTTCATGAGCCCAAATGCTTTTTTGTAGCTCTCGTTCTCTCAGTTTCGAGGAATATTTCTAGGACTATGCTCCTCCAGATGTTATGTACATACCGCCTCGGTATTTTCCATAATCATAATATAATCAATATGATGCTTTTTCTTCTGAAAAGAAAATTTATATTTATATTTTATTTTTATATTTATTTAATTGATTTTAAAATAAAATATAAGGTTATAATAATTTATATTTTATAAAAAAATAATGAAAATTGTTTATAAAAATACAAGGTTATAATAATTTATAATTTATTGTTTTAATGAAAATTGGGTTTAATTGGATAAATATTTAATTAGATTTTTCATTAGGTATGTCTATGTCACTGTTATCACCCCAAGAAACTCTCTTAGGTTGTATCTCAGAGATGCTCGGGAATATTACAAACTCAACAAAATGTTGGAATTGGATGAATGGAAGGAATGATGCATATTCAAGCCAGATAACCACTTCTCCTATGCTTAACCCCAGACATGGGTGAACACCCCCAGACTACAAGGCTTGAGACCACCAATTACTCACAGTTTGAGGATTAGATGAACACCGTGAATATTGACCACACTAGTAGATGCACAATACCATGTGATGGCCGACTACAACCAGTAAAGAGGTCTGCAAATCTATTTCCTAATGCACATATAGGATGATAGCTCTCTGGCACTAAGTAAATAGAAATCTGCATAACACATTCAATGATACATACCAGATTCTAACACAGAGGCGGGATGACAGCCCCTCTAATGCTAAATATCAAGAGCACATGAAAAATGCATAACAAGCACAACCTAGAACAGAGTAGAAATGGAAAGTGAGCAATTAACAACAAAAGAAGCTTGTATTGGCTGAAAATGAAGACCAGACACTGCAAGTATCACAGTAGTTACAGTCTTTAGAAGTTGAACCTTATATCAAAACAACAACCATCAACCCTCATCCCATTTGTTTTCTGGGTATTTATAGAATTTTTTTACAAAGATATTCTACTGTGCTATGCGTGGAGGGGTCATAATGGACCACCAACCACCTTAACTCTCTGATGGAGTCTTTGCTACATTTTGCTTGTTTCAATAAATTAATTTGACATTCTCGGATGCTCTGTTGTACTCCTCGAGTAGGTGGAGTGCTGTATGAATAAATTTCCATAACTGTTGAAGGCGTTTAACTGCTCGAGGATTGTCCCTTCTCTCTCGGCCATGCTACTCTTGAACACGGTTGCTGAGGAGTAATGGCGCAGGGTACTGGATCCTGGCCTCCTTCTTCCTTCGGGAACATGGTACAGGTCGGGGACATGAACACTGCATGGTGGATGCATGGGAGGGACGGGAATAGACATCAGCCATTAGATCAAACAAACGAACGACGGAGATCTCTAGGCGGGAGGTATCGGACGGGAACATGAAGCAGACAGTCGTGAGGCGTTGGATCTTGGGCAGACAGATTCGACGGTGATCGAGCGACAAAGATGCACGGGGGATAGCGAGCGGGGAGGGTGGTTTCGTTGGTGGGTGGTATTCCCCGCACCGCTTTCGGAGGACGGCTGTAATTGTATGAGGGGGAGCGATCACAATCAACGGGTGATGCGTGGCAGATGGGACTGGCGGCAAACCGCTTTCCCCGCGGGTTATTGCGTGTGCAGCTTACGGGCGTGGGAGGAGCGGATAATGTCAGATCACCTAGCAGGAATGATCAGACGGTGGAAGATGTGAATGCGTTAACAAGCGGGGAAAGCGACAGGGACCGTAGGAAAAGGTGCGCGGTCATGCTACCGTGGTTACATGGGTTTAATCCCTAGCACCTAGGGGGTCGAAAGAACATAGGCTTTCACAACAATTTAGACATGAAAAGGAGGAAAACACATGCAGTGGGGGCTATGGGAGTACACGAAAATGAAGGAGCAGGAGAAGAACAACTGGTGAACAACCCTTTTTTAGAGCAAACGACCCGATCAGGCCTATATTTGATCCTCGAAATGATGAATTGAATAGCAGAGCTAACAGTCACTCATGAAATGAATTTTCATATATCAACACAATGATAATAGATTCCACACCTATCAAACATAGTTTTGGTTTTCAAACATATCTATTTCTTCTTTTCTTTTTTAATTAAGATACAATATCAATACTAATTTTTGGTTTGTAGAAATACATTTACATTTGTGGTTTTGGTAAATGAATATACATGTATATAAGATTACTCAATACCATATAAGATTACTCAATAAGAAAGTGAAAGAAGGCCTACTAAGTTATTTTTGCATTAGAGGGGAAAAGGAAATAAGAAATACCATTTTCTTTGTATGAAATGCAAGCACCTTAATAGAAGAACACTTTTAATAACAAGAGTCGAAAATCATTGTAGAGAGTTTGGGCATGCCAAAGGATATATGAATATCATCCCTTGCGATTATTGATATTAAAAAACCAAGGGATTATTAATATTATAAACCCAAGGGATTAGGGCTGAGTAATGGAGCCTTCCTATCTAATATGATGCTCTTTTAAATATGTATAGAACATGTGACATGTACCATTAGATAAGCCCTTTTTTTATAGAGAGTGTGTAGCGGTGTTGGCCTCCTTGAAAATATGATGGAAAGCAATGTGATGGAAAGTTTGTCTGAGACCATGGATGTGAATAATATGGCCATTAATATTAGGTGGGGAAAATGTAGTATTGGAAATAATCCCTTCAATGAGCGACCTTGAGTCCCCATATATATGTATGCTATAAGTAGGTAGTCTTTTGAGTCCCAATATATATGTATGTTATAAATAGCCAGTCTTCTAAGTCCCCATATATATGCATGTTATAAATAGACAGTTTTTTGTAAAACCATGGTTGCCCCCATAATGCTATTATATCTTCCCTCATATTCATACCTGCATTCCAAGAAATTTTGTAGTGTGACCTATGATCTAATCTCAGCCACACACCACATCCATAATGCCCTCGTTGTGCCACTCCATCAAAGTAACCTGTAGGAAAAATAGTTTGTGGAAGAAACTTTTAGATCAATAGATCCTTAACTCTTTGTGAATATGATCTCAAAGTGTTCAACCACGTTCCAATTTTGTAGAAGAGTATATGTCGATTTCATAATTCTAAAATATAAAACCATTTTTGGCTTCCATATTTCCCAAAATATGAAGAGTGGGATAGCTTGTAGTGGACCACCACATTCCAACCACTAGTTGAGACATTGTTCAATGGAAATGAATTTCCTTAAAGGGATGTTTTATGTCAGACCAGGAGGTAACTCCTCAAATGTGATTGGTTTATTCATTCAGGTTGTTCATTATTATATACAAGAGGGAATGACTGTTCAGTTCATCTCCCAAAGACTCTCCAGTTCCTCTATTATTTATTTACACTAATTATAGTTGTTCACCCAATCCCTATGATTAGGTGTCAACATTCCCCCCGTTAATCCGAAGGGATGTTGGTGAGTCCAAGCATCATTCTGAATCTTTCAAGATTTTCTCTTCCAAGTGCTTTGGTGAAGATGTCTGCAATTTGTTCATTAGTGGAACAATGGAGGAGATGGATTGTTTTGGCCTCAACATGATGTCGAATTAGATGATATTTTGTATTGATGTGCTTCGTTCGATCATGGAACTTTGGTTTCTTGGCCAGCTTTATTGCCGAGGTATTGTCAATCATGAGTGGAGTCGATTATACTTGTTTTACCTGCAAATCTTCAAGAATTTTCCTGAGCCACACAATTTCCTTTGTTGCCTCAGCTGCTGCCACATATTCTGCCTCTGTTGTGGAATCTGTTGGAACTGATTGTTTGCGTGATCTCCAAGAGACAACTCCTGATCCAAGACTGATAACATAACCTGAAGTAGATACCCCAGTTTCTTTGTCTCCATTGAAGTCTGAAACAGAGTATCCAATCAAGTTGAAGTCTCCCACCTGTGTATACTTGATTCCAAAGTCTTGAGTTCCCTTAAAGTAATTTAGAACTCTTTTTGTAGCAGACCAATGTCCCTCACAAGGCTTTTGCATAAACCTAGAGATGATTCCAACAACAAATGAAATGTCTGGTCTGGTAGTAGTTAGGTAATTGAGGCTTCCTACAAGTTGTCTATACTTTGTTGCATCCTCAAATTATTTTCCCTCAATGGATGTGAGCTTTAAGTTTTGTTCCATTGGAGTAGTCAAAGGATTGCATTCGGTCATGCCAAATATGCTCAACAGATCTGCTATGTAATTCTTTTGAGAAAGGAATATGGACTTTGGATGTTGAGTTACTTCAATACCAAGATAGTAATGAACATAGCCCAAATCAGTCATTTCAAAACCTTTCCTCAATTCCTTCTTTATGGATGCAATGTAGCTCTCATTGTTCCCTGTCATCAAAATATCATCTACACATACCACAAGATATACAACTGTTTTGCCAACCTTCTTGATGAACAAAGTTGCATCATCAAGATCATAATCTTTGAAACTGAGTTTCAGAAGATGCTCAGTTAGTTTTTCATACTAGGCCTGCAGTGCTTGTTTGAGGCCTTACAAGGATTTCACAAGTTTTCATACTTTATGTTCATGTCCTTTCACAACAAATCCTCTAGGTTGGAACATAAAAACATTCTCTTTTAAATCTCCATTCAAGAAAGCATTTTTTACATCCATTTGATGGACTTTCCAACCGTTATAAGCTGCTAGGACAAAGAGTGTCCGCATGGTAGCTCATTTTGCTGTGGGGGAAAAAGTCTTCTCATAATCGACCCCTTCCCTATCTGAAAAACCTTTTGCCACAAGCCTGGCTTTGTGCTTTTCAAGTGAGCCAACAAATTTATACTTGTTCGTGTAGACCCACTTGTAGCCAATTGGTTTGGTACCCAATGGAGGATCAACCAGCTTCCAAGTGCCATTCTTTATCAAGGCATCATACTCCTTTTGCATTGCTTCTTTCCATTCATCATGAGAAGTAGCTTCTTTGAAGGAAGTTGGTTCAAAATCTGTAGACAAATTCAATTCACAATCATAAGAACATCCATATCAACAGGTGAATCAAAGTCATCTACATCACCTCCATTTTTCCGGTTTCAATTTCTAGTTCCTCTTTTTCCAAGATCATCAGGATGAACCCTTTCAAGTGTCTTTGTCAGCCACTTTGGGGGACCTTTCTCAGATGGTCCAAGCTTCTCCGTTGATTGAGTTGGGACTGAATCAAGATTGAGTCTCCCAATTCTATCAATCACATCACTCAAAGTATCATCTGTTGTTGGAGTTTCATGCGGGGGAGAGAGTGCTGTAGAAGAAGATGCCACATGTTGATCTAGTATAGGAATCCCCCCTTCAAGATGTGGAATTTGATTATCAAATTCTTGAAATGATTTTTCATTTGCGAATCTATCCAAGTGATCAAGTTACCACTCAACAACATTGTCAGTTTTGGATGATTCAAGAAAGATTACATATCTAGATACAACAAACTTTTTATTTACTTCATCATAGAGATGGTATGCTTTGGAGGTGTTTGAATACCCCAAGAAGATACACTTATGAATTCTTGCACCAAGTTTGCTTCAATGTACCTTTGGTATCAAGGCATCACATGTGGAACCAAAGACCCTGAGATGCTTTACTGAAGGAATGTGCCCATACCAAATTTCATAAGGAGTCTTGTTTCTAATAGCATTAGATGGACATCTATTCTTTACATATACAACACATAAAATTGCATCATCCCAAAACATCAATTTTACATTTTTGAAAAATATCATGGAGCGCACCATATTTAAGATTGTCCTATTCATTCTTTCAGCCACTCCATTCTATTAGGGATTATAAGGCACAGTTGTTTGATGTTTGATCCCATGTTGGCGAAGATAGTTTTCAAATTCATTTGAAGTGTATTCTTTTCCATTATCAGTGTGAATAGAGCCAATATGAGATTGTGCATCATTTTCAATCCATGTATGAAAGTTCTTGAATGTTTGAAAAGCATTAGATATTTTATTCAATAAATAAACCCAACACATTCTGGTGTAGTCATAAATAAATGTCATCATATATTTATTTCCATTTGCAGAAGGAATATGCATTGGACCACACAAATTTGAATGAATGAGTTCAAGTTTTCTATGTGCTCTGGAATGTGAATCATGAAAATACTGTTTGCTATGCTTTCCTAGAATGCAAGCATCACATTGCTTAAGTTTCCTAGGAATTGTAGGGAAACCAATAACACCATTTTTCTTCAACAAGCAGAGGTTGTCATAGTTCAAGTGTCCAAATCTAGCATGCCATAATAAATTTGATGGAAATGTACCTTCTTCATAATGAGAATTGTATGAGAAATTTTGTGCAAGAGCAGAGGTACCCTACAACTTGAGAAGCCTTTCTTCTTTTATTCCCATCATGACAAGTGAGTGGTCTGATGCTTTTCTCACCTCAAGCTTGCCATCAAACATATGAATGGAGTGTCCTTGCTAGCAGATGTGGACCAAGGACAACAAGTTTCTCCTCAATTGTGGGAGATATAAAACATGATGCAGAAGAAAGTCTCGAAGACCAGGCAATTTAAGCCTGATTGTGCCAAGCCCTGATGGCTTGAGTTTTGATTTGTCTGTAAGGTATACTGCTCCATCAACATTGTCAGTAAATTCTTCAAAAAATCTCTTCTAAAATTCATGTAGCAAGTTGCTCATGAATCAAGCAACCAATATTTTTTCTAAGAAGCAAGTGAAGAATTAAATAAGTCTTCATTTACTCAATATTACAGTGTGCCACAACATAGTGAGTGGATTCAGGTGCTTTACCTTTCTCTTTGTCATTGGTTTTACCTTTGGGTTGGTTTCTTTCTCGCTCAATTCTGTCCCAAGGAAACTTGCATGTGGATGCATCATGTGATCCATCTCTTTTGCAGCGCGTATGTAGTACAAATCTGACTTTTCTCCTTGAGAGTGTCTGCCCCCCCTGCGTTTGAAATTTCTTCCTCTTCCTCTTCAACCATCTCTTCCTCTGGAAGAATCTTGAGTAAGATTATTTCTCTATGAGCAAGGCACACAGCCTCTTCAGAAGACTGAGGAGTTGTCTTCTTCCCAAAATCTTTCTCTCTTTCACCAAATTTTTTCACAAGGGAGTCAAAGGTAATATCTTTGAGGTTTCCATTTGCTTGCAATGACTCAAGATAATTTGAGTAAGTGGGATAAAGTGCCTTGAGAAAAGATATCATAGGAATATCCAGTTTAACATTAGTGACTTTGATATCATGCATAATAGATATTACTTCTGATGCAAGAGCAAGAGGATCATCAGTTTGTAATTCAAGGGTGAACAGTTTAATCATGAGTTGAACAAATTCAAATGCAGAGTGTGAGTCATAGAGTCCCTTTAGTTTTTGTAAGGCTTCGAAAGCATTTGAAAATGGTGAAATACGGCGACTCACCTCTTCATTTACTAATGCTACAATCAATGCATAAGCCTTGTTATTCTTATTTTCCCAAATGGAGAATTCCTTGTCTGAGGTAGGCTATTCTAGCTCTTTGTCTTCGTTTCCAACACACACTCTTTTCCACAGCTCATTAAAAATGAGAGTGTGTTTGATTTTCCGCGACAATTCTGGATAGTTTTCCTTCTCGGTGAGAACAACTCCCACAATAGATATCAATGAATGCATTTAAAAAAAAAATTATCCTGCTTCCAATATATAAAAATGCACTTCTGGTGGTTAAAAATTGCACTATGATATATTAAAAAATGGGAGACAACATTATATATGAAAACAACGCTTATATATTACTATCAATACAACACCAGACTCCCCACTATACAACGCTCTTACCATACTCCATTATCGTTGTCCCATGATAGCATTAATATCATGCAGTTGACCACCATATACCACGATGTTCCATATATATATACAATGTTGGAATATATAACATGATTGGCAACGCTGGAATATAAAATTGTGATCACACGCAGGGATCTTTGAGATTGTATTAGTTAAGTTCGATATGGATGAAAGCTGCGCGTTGGATGAGATTTCATATCAGCTAGGCGATTTTCACTAAATATACAAATTAGTGATTTTAAATGAACAAAACCAAAGAATTGCTGGAAAAGCCAGAAGATTTCATAGTCAACGAATTGCGTCCTATATGTAAGAAAGGAAATTGTTCTCGTCAGACTCAAACCAAAATATTTAGACTCAAACTCAATGTGTGGTCCAATAAATCTTCCAAAAGATTCAGGCGCGGATTGCAGTATCGAGTCCCTTGGATACAAAGCTTTCAATTCATTTATAGATGTATCCAGCTCTTCTCTTATACACAGGGGAATCATGAAAGATTAATCTCAATATTTGCAGACCAAATATGAACAAAACCCACAGGATTCACAGGGCCTTTAATGGCAAAAATTGTAACGGATGATGACAATCGATCAGAGAGAGTTTGATAAGTGAGTGGGAAGTACTTAATATGAAAGTTGAGGTTGCTGTGTGAACAATTAATGCGGTATAGCAGGAAATCAGGCTGAGAATCATGAAGTCCTTGTAGGCTTGATGGTTGTGGAGGGTGCCAAGATAAAGTCACAGGGTTTACCAACACTCAACGTATTCAACCTGAGAGATATGAGGGCCAGAAGCACAGTCGAGGTATGCTGGAAATACGAGAACAATTATCCATAGCTCAGAGAGCACAGAGAATGATTAAAAAATATCATATGGCAGAGATCCCAGAGGGTGCAGAGAATATGGGAGAGAGCGTAGAGTATAGATGGACAAAATATGGCAAAAAATTGATACAAGGAGTTACAACACAAAAGATAATTTTGGGAGCTGGCTTTGATACCATGTCAGAACAGGAGGTAACTCCTCAAATGTGATTGATTTATTCATTCAGGTTGTTCATTATTATATACAAGAGGGAGTGACTGTTCAGTTCATCTCTCGATGACTCTCCATTTCCTCTATTATTTATTTACACTAATTACAGTTGTTCACCCAATCCCTATGATTAGGTGTCAACATTGTATTGTCACATGATGAAACGCCAAACCTGCACAGTAATAGAGCATTCCAAAATAAGATGTGTGTTTGTCTCTAATGATTTTTTGTAGAGGTAGCATCTACCAGGACCCTACATTCCTTTTTCCCTTAGATTCTCCCATGCCAAGGTTTTATTGTGCCAAATCTACCTTGTATACAGAATAATTTTATAGGGAATGTTTAACTTCCATATTCTAAAGAACCAACATGACTGTGTGAAAGAGTGTAAGGAAGTAACGATGTACCTATGTGTATCTGCTACAATGACTGAGTTGCCTCTCAAATTTCCAACCCATGTGATGTAATCTCCATCCTCATTCCGACATAGTCCCATGTGGCATAGGGACTGTATATATCTACCCCATTCCTCTGCGCTATTTCCAATTAATCCCAATGGATTAATATTATAAACCCAAGGTGTTAATAAACCAAAGCGATTATTGATATAATCGTTTATGATATTAACCATATACAATTTTTATTATATTTTATAAACAGTTTGTTTGTAGAAAGTATTAAAACTAGCATAGATTCATCTTAATTTGTGATCTACCAAGCACTAAAAGGGATCAACCCTCTCAAGATTCAAAATCCTTTCTAAGTGAAAAACTTGAATAAGGTTTTCATTTGACTCCTCTTGACATTAAAATTTTAATAATTATATCCTAATATTTTAGAATAAAAAACATATGTCAAATACATGTCCCTTCATATTCTAAAATAAAAACATATATCAATTACAAATCTCCCTTATATCTTGAATTAGAAAAAACTATCTTTCTCTCTGATGTTAAAATATTTTACTCAACATACATACACATTGAATTATGTATATGTCTAAGTGTATGCTATGTGGTTCATGGACATCGAAGATCAATAACTTCCACGTCCATTGAATATTTGTACCAAGCAAATCCCCCCTAAAGGGATCACTTCCTGCGTGCTCAATCATGGAGCCTGACCCTCAGAGTCTCAAGAAAATTGAACTAGTGACCTCTCAATAGGTGCTTTAACAAGGGGACTCAACAAATTGAACTAACCCTCTTAATTTTTTTTTTACAACTTAAGATATCAAATAGATATTAAACATTAAAGGAATTACAAATCTCCCTCATACCTTCAATTAATGGAATACAAACCCTCACACTTTTTCTCTCTCTATATATAGTTGATATTAAAATATTTTACTCAACATGCATATTGAAATGTTTGATTCATAACCCACATTAAAAATGTTATATATCAACTTTATATTAAGAGTGAAATAAATTACACATCTCCCTTGCAAACGAAAGTGAACATATAAGAAAAATTAATTTATTTTTATCTATATAAAGTTGATATAGAATTATGTTATTTAATATAGACATTGAAATAGTTTATTTATAGCTGATCATATATATATATATAATTTTAAGTATTACATGTGAAGCAACATCCAATGAATTAAACATCATGCCATCAATAATATTATTTTCACATGTCATTTTTCAACTCCATATTATGTATTGAATAAATTACATATCTCCCTCATACTAAAAAAGTATTTTTTGTTTTTACTTTCAACTAATTTATATAAAGTTAATGTAAAATTAAGCAGGAAATGAAAGACTAATTAGGTAGTTGTGCACACTACATAGCCTTAACCAACGTCATTAACTCATGCATTCAAGAACGGGGTAGGAAGGGGACGACAATGTTTATTGGTTAGAACACTAGGTAGATTTTCGAAATGTATGGGTACTAGACTATCATACTCATAGTTGGGATTATGTCCAAGCACAATGGGAATTAGGGAGGAGTTACACCACTTCTAGTGGTTGTTGAGAAGAATCAAAAGAAAGGACACCCCCTTCCCATCAGGAGCCTTCCAATGGATACTCAATTCTGACACTAGGTGCATTCTTACTTTGCTTCTTGTTTTATTTATTTAATTTCTTTTTAAATTATTCTATTCATGTCATTTCGATACTTTTTCCTCCTTTTGCAAATACTTTTGGATTTTTACCCCTTTCTCTTAGAAGTTGTTGCATTGCTTCTGTTCGATTTTTGGAGCTTATTCTTTTCTTACAACCTCAATGCTTTTGTTCGCTCCTACTGAGTCTTCTTAGTATTTGTATTTGGATTTTCTTGGATGTTCAATACATTGGGTCTCTTGTACAAATACATTTTTATGTTGTTGCATTTGTTATAGTTTTGAGATTCCATGAATTTTTTATTTTTTATTTTTTATCAAATAAAATACAAAAAAAGTGAATAATTTTACCCATTTTATAGTTCAGTAAATAACTGAAAGTTTAGATGGGAAGGTCTTAAGTGATTTCAAATCAATGATTCCAATCCATTTTGGGACCCCCCCCAATGTGTTCAAGATTTAAGAAATGGGTGTAGATATCTGAAATGACCTCATTGAATAAAATCATCAATGACACATAGTTGGAAATAAGGCTATTCATCCCCACCCCCGAAGTGGATTTTGGTATTGGGCTTAGAAAAATATGTTTCAAAGACTGATGCAACTAGTTGCATAGGTGGACATAGCCTCATTTGGCTAAGCATCCATGATTTAGGACACTGCTTGAGGATTATGTAAATTTCAAGTGTATAAAATGAGTTTTTATGGTGCTTAAGTTAAATTCTTTAAGACATTTAAACATGAATTTAACTCATAAATTGCTGAAAATTGTAGCGAATAAAGCCATTCGACTAGTTTGGTGGAGGTCAACAGTTCAATTCCCGTGGAGTCTATTTCAGACTTGCCCCAAAAAATTTAAGTGGCCGTCGAGGTGCCATGTGGTAGCCTCTGGCTAGGCCACATGGCGGCCTTTGGTTGGTCCACATCACCACACAAACAACCAATAAAAAATTGTCAACTCAACACCAATAAGAATTTTCCACGTGGCGAGCTGTCATTGGCTCTTTTTGTAGCCCAATCATTTTCCAAAACAATAGGCCCAGTCAGCATGCCACGTTAGTAGTATAGATTGTTCACTGTGTAGCCCTGCACAAAATTTTGCATGTTTGCCAAATCGATCAGAACTCATTTCCAAGAGAATACGCCGTCCGTTTTCTGTGAAACGAGTTGGGCCAGATTCAGAACAACGAGATCTATCCAGTCGTTCCATTTTTTTAGTCATTTTGATAAATTTCATTTTTGAGCATATTTTTGAGCACCGGATCAATCCACATGGCAGTTAGCTATCATTCTTAGATGTAAGAAAAATATGCATGATGTTAGCACAAATTTCAAGAAAAAAACAATAATGTATTTTCCACATATTTTCACCCAATGAAAAGTCATCACGTGTCTAGAAATGATTGGCTTGGCCATAAAAGCAAAAAGAGGGGCTTTTGGTTTCATTTCTAGCTATTTAAGAGTGAGAAGGAAACAAGCATTATCCATACTCTTATATTTCTAGCCTTACCAATAATATCTACTACTATTTTACAAAGTAATTTTTAGTCACCGCTCTTTTCACCTTTTCAAAATGAAGACTAAGAAAACTAATCTATAGTATACAAAGGGTTCCTAACTAGTAAATCTTGATAGCTTACCCTTAATTGCTTGGGAATGGGATGTCCATAATGTTTGGCCGTTAATATGTCATTATTATTATCACTTTTGAATGCCTATTCCACCCATTTCTACCATTCTTTATCATGTAATTCATCATAATTTATCATATAATTCTATTTTATAATTATTTATGCTCTTATGGATAAATATTATTTCTTCTCCTTTATTTTTAATAAATTGATGATTATGCATGTTTTTACCAATGATGGTTTATTAATAAATTTGTTCACCATTTTAGCATCTAATATTTTTTCTAGATTGAATATTTGATATCCAGCTCATCATTAAATGTGCCAACTCAGAAATTCGCTGGAATAAGAAGTGACAGTTTTGTATTGAACGGTTCAGGCAAATGGAGAAGAATCTGGAAAATCCGAAACATGGATTTTGTTCAAAATGGACCAAATTAGTTTTGCAATGAATAGTTTTCCCAAATTAGGTCCGTATTAAGAGAAACGGAAGGTTCTCTGAAGACGTTTTTCTCAGATTCGCTGTTGTGGCCATTTTCCAAATTATCTCAACTGCAATACCAAATTCGACCTGTTCCTATTGAATGCTGATGGAAATATATCTTAGATATCATCTTGATAATCAATTTGTTGTGAACAATCCAATTTTTTAATAGAAATCACTTTGTAATCATATCTATTGTAACTTCTCTCTGCTCTCTGTGTATTTAAATGAGAATAGAGATCAAAGAAGGAGATTCATGATGGATGATTAGAGAGAGAATTAGATGGATCATTAGATTAGAGATAGATAGGATAGGATAGGAGGAATGGGAGAATTACTATTGAAATTTTAACTTTGATCATCGACTCTCGTTGTTGAAGCAGAGCACAAACTTGCTGTAACGATTATGCAATAATGAATATATAAAAACAGTTGTAGTTCCTTCACATCCCTTGAAATAATTTGGCGGTATTCACGGATGGCTAAGGTCCCGACCCTGGTGATCCACTTGCTACCTGTACCATTATTTTACAGTTTCAGTCATGTGATGGTTTGATTTACTTTTCATTACTTTGAATCACATTGCTTTCTAATTTCCTGTTCCTTTAAATTTTCCTGAAATCGTTTCGTGCATGAAATCGTAATTGAATCGTGTTGCCATTTTCTTCCATCATAACAAGATTATTATCCTTTGCAACTTAAATTGTTATGCTGTTCATTCTAGTTATAAAGCTTCGCTGTTCACTTCGGACTCTGCCGTTCATTATAGATTGCTGTTCATTTCCATTAATTTAGTGTTGTTGTTCATTTCTAGTAAATTAGCTTTGCTATTCAAATAGGCTTTGCTGTTATCTCTTTCATGCAAGGATTTGGTTTTGTATTTTAAATGTTTTTTCAGCAAGTGTGTTTGTTCCATTTCTACTAGTAGCATTATTGATTGAATTGTCATTTCCAGTTAATTGTTTTGGTGTGGAGTGTAAGATCAGCAATTGTAAAGGACATTGACTATCACTGTCTAAGTTCTCAGATTGAGGATCTTGTTCATGATTGATTTCATTTACATCAGTTGACAGAGGAAACAGTGATTGCTACTGCATCCTTGACTGATAATTGCTGTAATTTCCTAAGTGAATGATTTAGTTTCAGAGCATTGAGTTTCTTTCAATTGCAATTTGAGTTCACCAGCTGCATCCGTTTATTCTTGTATTTTAGAGCACTGTACTACAATTTAGAAACATTACTCTTGAGTAAATAGCTGCCTCAGACTGAGTACAATCTTAAAATAGAAAATCGTACCTCGATTGACAATTAATGTGAAGATAATTAGGAGTTAAAAAGACACCTTTTATCACTCAACATTTTGGCGCCATTGGTAGGGAGAGTGTATCCATTATTAAGGAGTAGTGTGTATCTGATGAGTGCCTGTTAGGAGAGAATTGGGTATTAAAAATGGAAGGTAAGAACCTGCGTACATAGCATGTAAAAGCCCTGCTCCCTCACCCGCTTTCCAACAAAATTTTTAAAGAACTTAGGGTAGAAATAAATGTTTGAATTTCTGTGTGAATGACTAAGAAAAAAATAGAAAATTTGAAAAACAAATCTCATGATTTCACTCAAATAGTGATGTAAGCACCACCTATTGCACTAACCAATTGACGGGAACATTTGAAGAAGGAGCCTCAAATAAACACATGAAGAACATCTTATATTAAGGTAAGAAATGGCTCACATTTCTACTTTTGAATTCCCTATCAAAGATCTAGGAGGAGTGACATAAATGCACATAATTCCCCCATCTTCTCTACCAAATTTTCATGGCTTGACAAATGAAGATCCATATACATTCTTATTTGAGTTCGAAATACTTTGTAGAGGATATGATTATTGTACTAATGATCAAAGGTTGAAAGTGTTTCCTCTTACTCTTAAAGGAGAAGCTCTCCGATGGTTCATGACCCTAGGTGGGAACTGCATCCAAACATGGGAGGACATGAAGAATATATTCTTGAAGAAGTACCAAGACTATTTCAAGGCCAATGAAGATATTTTCGATATGATACAAAGGGAAGATGAAAGTTTGGAAGACTATGTGGAGCAATTTCGATACAACCTTCAAAAATCAAAGCATAAGTATTTGGAAAAAGAGATCTTAAAAACACTCATTCTTAAAGGAATGAAAGATGAATTTTTAGAACTCCTAAGTCTGATAGGAAAAGGTGATGTTTTTCAGTTATCATATGATGATTTTTGTGAATTGTGAATAAGGTATTCAAGAGGAATCTCCAAGGCTAGTAAGAATTCTAGAGAATTTTCTTTTTTCTTTTCCAAATGTGCTACAAGAACAAGAGACATAAGCGCTGAAATCAATGTTTTATTTGAAAATTTTAAAGTTGATTTTATTAGCTCTCTAAGTTCAAAATTGGATGCTTTGTAGGTTCAGAAAAATCAAGAATTTGATGAAGTATTTTGCCCTCATGACTGAAAGGAGCATCCCATAGATAGTTGTTCTTCCTTATCTAGGATGGAAGTAGCATATCAAAGAGATGAGGAAGCTGCAACAAGGTCAAAACAATGGAAATCATGGCCTACATGTATGGTTCAAAACACTTCCTCTCCACTTTCTTGCTTGCATAATCCATTATGGAGCACTAATGTGTTAGGGCAGCCATGTCAATATAACCACCACCAAACTTGTTTACAAGTTTGGCATGGTTCATCTTACGATTGCATGACTACTCTCCCTCATCTTGTAGCACAAACATGTCCTCCATATTCTCCACCAGATCTTCCACAACATCTTGCTTGCCTATCAAAATCATCTACTCAACCCAATCAACTACATCATCAAAATGCTCGATTCCGCAGACAATTTCCTGCTCAACTCATTCCACACCCTCACCATAATAAACCAGTACAACATGCTTACAGTGTTCAACTGAAAAATTTACGCACCCTTCCCACCCATTCTATCTCACTTGCACCATTGGAGAAAACTCATATTGAGATTCAAAATGTTTCAAATTCAAAAATTGTAAAAGTTATGGAAAAAATGAGTTTTCTTCTAGTCTGCATCAAAAAACCATTTTAAAAGCTCAAGAACTTCATGATATGATGAATATGGGAAATCAATAAAGTAAAGGATATATTGAAGATTGGTTTCACTCCATCATTTGTTTGCAGCATCACTCCATACTTCAACAATTTTTGACACCATCTTTTCAAGGGAAGTTGGCTTCTCATACCCTAATATTCATTAATATGCATTTTTCAAATTTGGGTATGTACATATTTGAAGCCTTATTTCGAAAATGGTTCCACTGGAAGTACTCTTATACGTAATCATATTCATTTTTCAAATCAAAATAGGTTAGTGTAGAAAATAAAATAAAAAAGGAAATAAAATAAACACATTTTTTTAAATGTAAAAATAGTTGTTCTTGTTGCAACACGCCGTGGAAATCAACATCGGTGAATGTTTTAATTCATTTGTGTATGTATATAAATTATAATGGAAATAATAGTTCTACAAACACTCATATTCATTTTTATCACCAATTTGGAAAAAAATGCTTGAATATCATATTTTTTGGCTTGTGGGCTTGATGAAATTTCTGAAAACACAGTTGGGACAATCCATTTTTGGAAGTCTAAATGAAAATATTTTTAAAACCTATTTTTATCTTAAGTATCCCTTGCTGTCTACTTTCCAACCCAATTTGAATCACTCAATTTGGATTTGAAACGAAAAAGTTAGAACCAAAACATTGACAAGGTGTCTAGCAGGAAGTTCAGGAACTGAGTTGGGACAGTCCTTTTTTGAAGGCCTGAATTGCTATATTTGAAAACCCGTTTCGATGTTATATTCCCTTATGAATCTAGTTTACAAAGCAATTTGAATCACTCATTTTTGATATCGTATGAAGAAGTTATGACCAAAATACTGACTGTCTATCGCAAATCAGCACTCTTAAAACTCTTTCTTTCTGGCTGTTCCTTAGAGTATTTGACTTATCAATTCTTCTTGTTTTCAAAGCCTGTTTCTATTTGATATAAATAAATGAATCTACTTTAATTTCCAATTTGAATCATTCGAATACAACATCAAACGAAGAATCTATGCTTAAAATATCTGCTGTTGTTCTAAGTGGGGTAATCGAAAATGACTCTGTTATGCAGGTTGTTCTAAGTAAAATTGACATATCATATCATTGAATTTTTAAAACGCATTTCTATTAGAGATATACCTTTGAATTAACTCTCATATGGCTTTGGAAAACAAAGAAGTTGTGATTAAAACACTGCTGGTTAGTATGGTTGACCACTGCTCTCCCGCAGGTGACAAATAAATTTTACTATGTTATTTTCTCAGTGGATTTGTTATACAGAGTAACTACTTGTTGTTTTTTTTTACATAATTCTTAGATTAGGGGTGCCCGATCACCTCTATTTCTCCATGATTTAATGTTTTATTGCAGGTAAACACTCGTTTTTTGCAGGTCCTAGGAGAATAAAGAAGGTCAATTTATGGATGAGCGATTCTTGAAAGAAATTTTAATGAAACAAGGGAATTTAATCTAACTCATCATCCAACGGATTCATAACAGAAGAAATGAAGAATTTATTTCCATTTGAAGATTCATGTATGTCTTTGCTGCCAAAACATTTTTCAAAGAGATCATTTTTTTTTCTTTGACTTAGTAAATAACATCATAGCTGTTGTAACTTAATTTATTCACATACTGTTTGTGTTTGTGTTTTTGTTGTTCCTCTTAAGGAACAACATCCTTTCCTCTTAAGGAACAACACTTTCGTATGATTGTGAATTTTTTCTGTTCCTTTCAAAGGAACATCACTTTCGCATTTTTGCTGTTCCTTTCAGAAAAACAATTCTTTCACATTTTTGTTGTTCCTTTCAAAGGAACAACAATTTCACATTTCTGCTCTTCCTTTCCAAGGAACAACACTTTCGCATTTCTTCTGTTCCTTTTTAAAAAAACAACACTTTCGCATTTCCACTGTTCCTTTCAAAGGAACAACACTTTTGCATTTCTACTGTTCTTTTCAAAGGAATAACATTTTCGCACTTCTGCTGTTCCTTTCAAAGGAACAACATTTTCACACTTTTGCTGTTCCTTTCAAAGGATCAGCACTTTCACACTTTTGTTGTTCCTTTCAAAGGAACAACACTTTCACATTTTTGCTGTTCGTTTCAAAGGAACAACACTTTCACATTTTTTTGCTGTTCCTTTCAAAGGAACAACACTTTTGCATGACTGTACACTTTTGTTGTTCATTTCAAAGGAACAACATTTTCACGTATCCTATCTTTGCTGTTCCTTTTAAAAGGAACAACTATTGTTCCTTTTAAAAGGAACAACAACCGTTCCTCTTAAGAAACAACACCCTCACATGCATTTTTTTGCTGTTCCTTTTAAGGAACAACTCTTTTTTTGGGTGTATTTTTTTTGATGTTCCCTACAGGGAACAACACTTTTTCACGTGCATTTTTCCGCTGTTCCCTACGGAGAACAACAATTTTTCGTGTGTATTTTTGCTGTTGGCGTGAATTTCCTTTGCTGTTCCTTATAAGGAACCGCACTTTTGTTTGTGTATTTTTTTTGCTGTGGGGAACAACACTTTTTGCATGCATTTTCCTCTGTTGTTCCCTACAATGAACAACACTTTGAGAGTATTTTTAAGAACAACCCTTCCTTCCTCTTGTGGGATTATTCCTAGTTCATCTCAACCACATTTTACTGATTCCCTTTCATGGCATGAATTACACTACTTTTATGAGGACAAAAATTATGGATTCTATTGAAGCAAGTTAATATCATTCACGTTATGATCTTTAATAGGACATCTCCTTGATGATAGATTATTTTCAAAAGGGACACAATTATTTATATACTACTTTACTGCATTGTTTTCTACTGTACATGATATTGATTGATCATCTTAATACCATGTTGGTTCCACCCTTCTTGGTTATAATCTTCTCTGTCTGTAATAAATGAGATCATGGGTATATATATATATATATATATATATATATATTTTTTTTTTTCTATTGACATGTTCAACTTCTTCCACCATCCCTGCTCTTAAGGAGTACTAAGCCTCCCTCTTTTTATCATAAAAAGGTGTAATAACAACAAAATTTTGTTCGCAGATGGAGGATAGGGGGTCTCATTACGAGCCAGCCTACCATGTTCATAAGGCTGTAACAAAGTGACATTCCCATTATGGCCACCACACCAGGGTTATGATCCATTGGATATCCAAATTATCCTTGGAACAGGAGGTCTGATCACTTTTGTTACATCCCAGTGAATGGCAGTGTGGTTATCTAGTTACCACACCAGCACACTGATCTCTTCTGTAGAACAACATTGGAACTTTCCATTTATAAATTAAGGATCCTGGCTCATACAGATTAAAAAGCAACCCTGTCGAGGCTATGGACACCTACAGGCAGTAGAGGCTCTGCTTATGGTATTGAAGTTATATCTTATCATCAATTATTACTATAATACCCTTTTCTTATTCTCTCTTTTTATCGGAGAAGTTATTTCCTTTAATTTTCCTGTTTTTGAACCTTTACACATGAGAAATTGTTTTTTGATCAATTGCATCATTTTTCAGCTAGAATACCGTCAACAAAGCATCTTTTTGGCATATTGCTGTCCTTTTTTTTCCGCATAACTTATCATCAATCCAAAGTGTCCTATCTCTTATTCATAACTATCTTTACACACTCTGCTCTCATTATAACCATAACTTTCACCATCCTATCATAGATATGTGTACTCTGCTTCATCACTGCTGTATTGTTCATTCCCTTGCTTTGCTGTCAACACAACACTTTTCCTATGCTTTATGGTCATGGAATCCCTTTTCCAATTGGAGGGGGGAATGTATGCATTATGGGATAACATGCGATATGATTATTGCACTCTGCCATAACTTGTTGATTTGACAAAATATTGGTATTATATAAAAGTTTTTCTGATTGAAATTTTTGCATGCATATTATCTGTTGCTATTCAAAACTAACACTATGGATTCAAGAACATTGTATGCAAAATAGTGATTTGTTTACAGGAGAACAACAAGTATGGGGGGGAACTCTATTCGCAGCATGACCACACTATTGCAACTAACATAAGAGGCTCGAGCAACTCGCGAATGTGAACAATTGTTCAGACATGATGTGCTTGATTGGATTCCACCTTTTGCATCATTTTCAGCATCAACTCTGCCTACATCAGTTTCAACAAATGCCAGTCCATACATGTCATTTTACATTTTTTTTCGGAGGTAAAACTTGAGGTAACATAACATAACTTTCTGATTTATTACGACTTTAGGAGAATTTCATGAAAATCCATTGAACATTATTTATCATCATTCATTCCACATCTTTACCATTTTTCAGTGGCATATCATCTTTCAGTTTGGGGGAGTGTTGCTTTCATTCATTTCTTCCTTATGACCATGTCATTAATATTCTTTATCATCCATTGCTATTCTTATTTATTCTGAACACCTCCCTTATTCCATGTTGTTTTACACCAAGCCTAGAATTCAACAGATGGTAGCGACCACCTCAATTTGTTTTCTAGCATTGCATGAGGGCATGCTAATTCTTCAGTTTGGGGGAGGCATTGCTACGCATGATGGATGTTTTCTATTTTCTTTCTCATTTAAGGCATATAATTTCATTTTTATATAGTGCAGAAATTGATTTCCATATATTTTTAAAACTATGAACTCAATTCTTGTGATTTTTGGATAACAAAGAGGTATCATTAAAATACACAAACCCAGAAAATTTCAAGTTAAATTAGTTTGTCAAATTTCGAAAATCATGCACTATCACCTACAACCATTTTTTTTATATCTCATGATCCGTGCATCAAAACGATATGATTTTTGGATCATAGAAGCATTAATATATTATACATCTACTTGCAACATTTCAACAAAATTTGGTTTTTAGTTTTTGAGAAAATGGTTAATGAAGCTTATTGTTACTTATATCATGTTTTGCTGCAACTTCATTTACACATAAGTTGAACATCAATGTAAAAATTGTTACTCCTTCATCAAGATTGTTGAAATTGAATATTTATTAATTGAGGAAGAATTCATTTATTCTATCCATTTCATGAGTTGGGATGAACAATTTTGGTATTATTGCTTGGTTAAAACAGAGCCTTTGGGTTGCATGAGGACATGCAATATATTTAGTTTGGGGGTATGTTGGGCCGTTAACATGTCATTATTATTATCACTTTTGAACGCCTATTCCACCCATTTCTACCATTCTTTATCACGTCATTTATCATAATTTATCATATAATTCTATTTTATAATTATTTATGCTCTTATGGATAAATATCATTTCTTCTCCTTTATTTTTAATAAATTGATGATTATGCATGTTTTTACCAATGATGGTTTATTAATAAATTTGTTCACCATTTTAGCATCCAAGATATTTTCTAGATTGAGTATTTGATGTCCAGCTCATCATTAAATGTGCCAACTCAGAAACTTGCTGGAATAAGAAGTGACAGTTTTGTATTGAACGGTTCGGGCAAATGGAGAAGAATCTGGAAAATCTGAAACATGGGTTTTGTTAATACTAGAGACGCTCTTCAACCAGTTGAATAATGGATTTCGAAAATGATTTTTTCTCAAGGAAAATCATGGCCCTAAGTTCCATTTATAATTTTATGAAATAGAGGAACTAAACAAGTATTTGCACCTTATCTTCATATCACCAAAACATAAATTTAAAAGCTAGCTAATCAGGATAATTGGGAAAGAGAATAATACTTAAGTATGGAACGAAGTTCACATGGTTAACAATCATTCCAATTACCTATTTTATAAACTCCTTAAACAAGGGAGAAAATTTCAAAGAGAAATTTTACTTAGTCTCCAAACATTTTATGAAATAGATGAGGAATAAGACCAATAATCTAGGAAGAGACTAAGGACAAAAGAAGAGGTAGAAATGAAAGTATCAACATAAAGTATGAAGGAAGAAACATCAAGTGAGCCTAAAGTTAATTTGGAATGATCCGGATATAAACAGGTACACAAGAAGTTACAGAGATAACCATAAATACAGAGATACAACAGAAATAATACTTCATTTCATTACTGTAAAATACTGAAATATGCTTACAAACAAAAATGGAAATAAACTAGCTAGGGCGATGGTAGCTTATCTTTGAGAAGAGATGTGGCGGCTACCTACCTCTGAACTGTGTTACAATGAGGCTCGAAGGTCTATTTATTGTTGAGAAACAATGGAAAACCCTAAACATCCAAAAACCTAACCCTAGAAGATGAAACACCAAACTATGGGCCCTGTTTGGGTAAATTGGTACATCAACTTCCCGGGGCCATAACTTTGGCATACGATCTCCGTTTGATGTGCACAATATCTTGTTAGAAAGATATATCCGAGAACTACAACTTTGGAAAGAGAAACATCGGTCCATGGACCCATGTTGCTCTCATTTTTCCCAAAAAACGTCCTTTAGGGCCTCAAAACGGCTCCGGAAGTTCAGGGCCCGAAAAGCTGCTAAAAATAGTAATTGTGCTACAATTACGAAAGCTGAAAAACTGAAAGAGACAGTTGTGGGGGTCCAAGTGGGATAGGTGGGTGGCCACAAAAATCCACCTGGATCATTCCTCCCCCTTAGGAAGCAATGGTCCCCATTGTGTTGAGTTCCTCCATATGCTAAACTTGGTCCCTATTGAGCTGTTCTGCAATATCTGAAGTGTCCAGTAATGGTGGGAAGCATGGTCGAGGGCATTCCATATTGAACACTCGGTGCAAGCTAAGGAATGGAGAAATGTTGTGCTCCAAAGCATTGTTTCCCACAACCTTGGTAATGTTGTAAGGACCATGTCAGAGTGGTCTGAGCTTCTGATGGGCTCTTATAAGGCATTCTTTTTGTAGATGCAACTAGACTTTGTTGCCCACTTGAAATTTGCATTGTACCCGATAGTGCAACAATGTCCCTGTGTGTGAGGAGAAGATGTTCTTGTTTGTTTTCATGATCGTATCCATTTACTGCTGCTGCGTGGAGGAACCATTCGCGGGGGTCATGGATGTGGCGATGATCTTCCCCTTACTTTGGGAGTGAACCAGATAGAAAATGAATTTCCTAGTCTAGGAGATGAGCTTGATGCATTTCTTAGAAGTGATCAAAGAGGTGGCGGTAGGTGGGGCTACTTCCAGTATCCTGTATAATGAATTATTCAAAGAAATAATAACAGCGCTAGGCCTTGAATCATACAAAACATGTCACCTCCACAACTATGGCTAGCCTAATAATACATCACAAACATCCAGAGGTGAAACATCCCACAATACCTTGTTTATGAAGGGTTTGATGCTATAGGGAAGGCGCCACTGCTGGTGGACTTGGAGATCTTGTCCTTGGTGAAGCCACCCGATGCTGTATGGTTTCAGGTGTGGTATGGTTGGTAGTCCCAGCCGCTTCACGAACTTTGCTGAAATGAGGTTCTTTTGGCTCCCACTGTCAACAATGAATTGTAGTGGCGAACCCTTCACCCACATCTGTGAGTGGAAAAGACGCTCCCCCTCCTCTGGATCTTCGGGCTCATTCTTCTAGATCTTGGCAGTGGCAACAATGGTGCTGGGCTCCATGCCAATGATCTGCTTCCCTTTTCCATTCCCCTTGTCGGGTTCCGACTCAAGGTTGGAACATGCATATGATTATGAAGCCTTTAACTCGGCCACTAGCAACTACTTGGTTCGACACTCACTTGTGTTGTGAGTGGGGCTCTTATGGAACTCACACCACTTTCCTGTATCTGTCTTTGACTTCGTGGTGTTGTTCTTTTCTTACGACTTCGGCAGGTTGTCTTGGGTCGCCCCGCCTTGGCTCTGTCCTTTGGTCTTTGGATTCGCAGATCCAAAGTCTCACTTCTTCTGTTTAAGCTTCTACTCGATTCTGATAGGTATCATTACGTCGTGCCGAGCGAGGAGATGTTCAGGAACTCCATCTCATCTTGGATGTATCTGTGTATGCAGCCACGGTATTTGAGTACCAAATGCAGCTCAGAATCCTTGACACCCAATTGTGTGTGAAGGGTATGAAAAATGTTTGTGAACTCTGGCACATATTTGTCCCTTCCCTACCACACAGGGGCGTCACTGACAAACCAATATTATATCACGTGCATTCATATTGGGGCATTAAAAATGGAAAATTCACAAAATAATATATTAGGGTTATAATGAGGGCCTAAAGGGTTTCAATATACCATACAACAATATATATAACCTAAGGTATTTTTTATACAACTTTTTGGCCAAGTAGAGGGAAAAATATCGGGCTACATGCACGGGCAGAGGGAAAGAATTGGAAAGGTTTCATTTTGGAGTCGAGCCTCTCTGCAACTACTTTGCAACCCACCTACAACCCTAAACCTTTATGCTTTTGAACCCTAAGAGGAGCTGTGTTTCTGAGTTTGAACCAGACATTACCCCTCCTCAAATCCTCACCCTATCTCTTACTTGTTTGAACCCGTGTCAAACTACCCACTTAGACTACTTCTCTCTAACGAACACATCAACTGCTTCATAGTAGCGGGCTTCTCCAACTGCAGTGAGCACATGAGCGAGACCTACCAACAACTTAAGTTACGGAAACCGTAGATACCCGATAAGCAGGCAAGAGCGCTTGGATGGAAGGATACTACTAAGAAAGGAAGGCAAGGCAGGATTTTTTCACTGTCAATCAATCCAGAAAATCAAGATGAGGTGGGGATGATCAATGAAATGGATACTCAGTTACAGAAAGAGATACAAAAGGAGATGTGTTGCCATACTGGGTGGGTAGTGAGATTCATCGAGTTTAGTTTTGTCTGACTGCCTTTCTGCTTTTCCAGCTTGAGTGAGACATACTACTTTCATTCGAATCTCTGAGCATGTTTTCTTGCTTATACAACCAATCTACCTTATTTTCACCCACCTAGCTACTCTCTCGTTCTCATTCTGGAGGGAGTCCATAACCTAAAATTAATGTGTTCTGTCCAGCTACGGTAACCTTCATGATCAAGGATTTAAAAAATGATGGGTTCTACGAACACCCAACACAAACATAAGAAGAGGCGAGGAGTCGGCTTGTGGAGTGAAACAAGTAGTATTAGCAGTTGATTCAGAGGAGTTGGCTTGTGGAGTGCAACATAAGGTATTAGCAGTTGATGTAGAGGAGTCGGCTTGTGGAGTGCAACAAGTGGTATTAGCAGTTGATTCAAAGTGTTGTCGATCATAGTGTTGTATTAGATTTTACCCAGCGAATCTCTATAATATACAGGTACATCCTTAAATAATTCTCTTGGCTCCTTCACAAACATGCTCACAATTTTGACTTCTTTTAAGAAAAATTGATAACTTGAGACTTCATAATTTCAGCTTCTTCAATTTGGATTTTGAATTTGCAAAACATTCTCAGAACTTTCTTCATGTAGCTTGAACTTAAAAAATTTGGTAACCTTTGACAGTGGTCTCAAAATAGGACTGATGCCCAACATAGACCTTCAACTAATGCATAGGACTAGATTTTTTGGAGATTATCCTTTTGGGGCTTATGCACATAACCATACACAAATTTCGAACTATAAACAAAGGGTTTTACTCCTTTATAGGATTGATATAGTTGCCAATATGAGGGCCTTAAGTGCCTTGCAAAACTAAAACAATCCATTCTTAATAATTTCACTGATCAGTAATGCACATACCAAAGTCTGTGTAGATGTTCATAAATTCGGTGATTTGGAAGATTCAAAACTAGGGGGCACCTTTTTGTTTTTTTTTTTTTTTTTTTTTTTTTCTGCAATGTGAAGAGGTGTGGATTCTATTATGCTGCTAGATAATTCCTTAGAATCATATGGTCCTTACGCCTTTGCTCTAATAAAGAAGGTTTGTAGTCTTGATTGTAGAGATAAGAGGACTTTGTTGATTTCTACTTTTCAATGTTCAAGACTTGGGGAAATTGGTGTACAAAACAGAAATACTTGTGTTCCTCTAGAGCAACAAATTCATCATTGAGGATTTCATATCTTGTGTAATGTTGATACTCATTATCAGAAATGCCAATGTTTCGTGAAAAATCCTTATTGCTGTCATATTTGGAGCAAAGTCTCTCATCCTCGAAGGGATATTCTATCCTCAATTCTTGTGACAAGTCTAGGGAGGTTATTCCAACACTTTTATAACATGACATAGTCTCAAAACCCTCATGAAGGATGCTTGTGAAGGGCTCAGAATCAAACTTCCCCTCTTCTTCGTGATCACCAGACATCGATGGTCCATGCAAGTAGTGTATAGGACTTGCCTCTACCCAACCCAAAATATATGGTCTGATGATTGATCCATACTGATGAGAGGATCATTATGAGTGTTTAGGCTTATGTTTTCATTATTATGATTATCATGTACATAAGCCATAAGAGAAGGGAGTGTTATTGTTTTTATTTTTGAGCATAAATCCCATGCCAAATTCATCTCAAAACTGCTACTACTCTCTTCTTTTGTATCTACAACGCTGTTTCCTATGGGGCAGCCAATAAAAACATCACCAACATGATGCCAATCCTCACTAGAAAGAGTAGCACATGTATCATTTGAAGGTGGTGTAATAATGTCATCACATTTTTCATGTTGGTACTCATTTATGTGTTAAGCAATCACTTTAGATGCTAAAATGGCCCTCCTTCCTGTCATTGCTACCGCAAGGTTGTTCGTGTTACAAATATCTAGTGTTTTCATTTTCAAATTTTGAGCATATTCCCTCTTCCATAGATGCTCCACTTTGATCCCCAACAATGTTACCATTTCCTTCAAAAAGACCAAGGAGGCCTTCCTCTTGTAGGGTTGTCAACAACTCTTGATATGTACCATCAAATTTCTGAACCTTGGGTGGCAATGCTTGAGGAAGATTTCAACTAGAGATTTGAGAGAATGTATGCTCTTTGGGCTACAAGAATGCTTTATCTAGCCACGATGCCCTTGTCCTAAAGAAAGCATAAATAACCTTATCATGGAATCTTCATGTCTTTCCATCAATTCTCATATATGCTTCATAAATGCTAGGACATGTGGGGCAATAGAAAAAGAGTTCCCCTCAAACTGTGGAAGGTCCTTGCTATAGCTAGGAGGATAAGTTTTTTGTGTGACAACCTATTATTCTATGATACACGAAAATAAAATGTGCCCAGAAACTTAAGATGTGTATAAACTCATCACATGAAACTCCTATTCTATAATCTCTCATACTTCCATGAAAATTTCATTACAAAGGTGAAATATTTATAGCGTAACCTACAACTACCTTGAGCGATGTATAAGATATTCCTTTAATAAATTGTGGATGGAAAATTCAACCATAATTGCACCTAGAGAAGTGAGGTGATCTTACATCCCAGTTGGAAATCCCATAGAGAAGGAAACCACCTGTATCACTTTGAAGTGAGATCTTCTAAATTGTCAATATAAAGTTGAAAGAGTATGGGACCTGGGTGACAATGGACATCTTTGCTTTGACATGTATGGTTCTATGTATTCCATTTGTTTCTCTGCCTTTCTACTAAATAGTTTAGTATGTATGATTTACATATGCTAATTTGATTAGTTTTTGTGGGATGGTAGTGGCACACCAACTTGGGTTTTGCTCACAAACACCAGCAAAGGGAGAATGTAAAGATAAGCAAGAGAAAATAACAGTTGCCAGAGCATTTACACAACATAGGTCCAAGGAGATAACATTGTCCCAATAGTTGAAACAACAACACTCAACATCCAAGAGAAATATGCTCACCCAGAGAGAGAGAGTAGTAACCATTTTGTTGAACACCAATATTATGAACCCTGGGCTGGAGGAACATCACAATGGGTTCTTTTGATTTTCCCATAGAAGTTTGTTCGAGCTTTAGTTCTAGTCACAATCATCATTTTCAGTAGCTGTAGTTGCATCTTCCTGCTCTACCATCGTCTGGGTCTAGGATTTTTCCCCTAATTAGGTCTATTTTTCCGCAAAGGAATATATTGGGCTCTCTTTATGATTCACCTTCATCCTCCTCTATCTCAAGGGAAGCTATTGCATCTAATAAATCTCCTGTTAGTGATTGGTGTAAGTTTCTTTCACTAGTCATTCATCCTTTTGTAGTTTTGTTTCATTCAAATGTTAATTTGGTCCCTTTGAAGTTGGTCCATTTAATCATGAAAAACAAGAAGAGGTGGTTCCTTGTTCATGAATATGTTTTGTGGATAAGTATATGGTGTAGCAGAATCACAAAAATTTTCTATGCTTAAGCTTCCTGCTAGGGGTAGCAGAATCACACAAATTTTCTTACTTACCATCTATGAGTATATTGATGTGTCTTCCACCAAAGATATTTAATCCCTATAGTAGTCACGTAAATTTTCTTATAATCCATTGTAATATTGTCACACAATAATACCTCATGGAGTCACGCAATATATTGTTTGGTATAAGATGAAATTTTTTCTATTAGCAATAGCCGAGTTACTGTGTTCAGGCTTCCTGTTAAGTATAGCTGAGTCAGGCAAATCTCAATGGCCAGTCGTGGTTGTCCATATTCGATTCCACAAGGCAATTCATTCTTGCCATCATATCATGAGTGAATTATTAGTTTCTTTGACTTTTCTTGATATCAAAACATTGTTTATGATGTAAAGAATACTAAATCTTACATTTTTTTAACTTGTATTGGATGTGTGACTGCAGGGTATTTTTTCACAAAAATCTTCCACCCTAATATTGCAAGCAATGGAGAGATATGTGTCAATACTCTGAAGAAGGATTGGAATCTAACCCTTGGACTGTAACACATTCTTCTTGTATGTGTTCAACCACTTATCAATTTATCTTATTTATGGGTATGATGTGATTATGTTACAAGAGATATAGTGTGCTTATGTTATAAACAAAATATATTTATATGGGTTTATTTTGCAGGCTCTATACAAGCATTCATGCTTTGAAGCCCAAATTGAAGAGTAAAGTGGCAATTTCAGAGTCTATTGCTTTAAATGAAGGCCAAAGAAATACCCTCGTGACCTCTCCTACCCCACTTCTACCATTCCAAACAAATATGAGAATAATATTCAAGATCCAAGCATAAATTTTGCTTCAACAGAAGCTATAGGAGTTGGTGCATCAACATTTCACAAGAAGAAGGATCTAGCTTCTACCAGAGTGCACATTGACAAGAAAAAGCTGGATTGAATTTAGGAGGGCATGGTAGATTCTGAATTGTATGATATGTACTTTTCAACTATAACAGATGAATATTCTAACACCAGGCTTTGTAATGTGTCTTAACAATGGTATTAGGTTTTTCACATTAGTCATAGGTTTTCTCTAGTGCTTTTACAAAGCTTTTTCTGACCAGTGCTTAACAAGTTGACTTGGCTCTAGGTCTATGGAGTTGTTTCATAGATTCAATTTATTCTAGCATGATGATATGCAGGTGTTTGTTGTAGCATGGTTTCTTTTGGACTATAGAGGCCATCTACAACGTCTTTGTTGATGCATTTCTAATTCAAAGATGGATTGCAATCAATGTTATTTTGGTTATATGCACCTTTACTTGTTATATATATGAGAAACTTTGCATATTTGTGTATAAAAATTTAGATTCATATTGATGTACATGAATATTTACATTTTTTTTTAAATGAATATTTATGTAATTTTTGGTTCACTGGTCTTTTGGTTTGGCTTTTCTCCACTTATCAGTTTTGGGGTCAACTGGTTTGATGACTGGTCCAATTCTTATAACATTGGTTCATTGTCCATTTATCATTTTTAGTTTTGACTTTTGAGTCTTGATTTTTGATACTAATGACCTTAGACCAAGTCTTTGACTCATCACCTTTTACTATTTCTGAGTTTGAGTAATTTCAATTTACTAGTCTAATATTTATACTTTAGTATCTACTATTGAATCATTTATGATGTGTGAATCAATATATTTCGTTATTGAATTTAATTTTGAATCATGTTTATAACACACACACACATATCCTGACATCCCCCTATCCCCTTGAATCTTGGAATCTAGGTGGAACATTAGTTGTAATTGCTTGATATTTGTTCACTGAATGAAAGCTACCTCTTGGGTATGACTCTATAGTATTGATTTTAGTGTCATGGTTGAGTGTATTGGTTGATGGGAGATGTTGTTGATGATTCCACTTTGAGTTTAGAGACCCAACCTTTATGACAAGCTTCATAGGTGGAATCCTGAGTTTTATAAGAAGGTTAAATAATTAGTCTTCATAGAACATCTGAAAATGAAATCTAAAATGTTCACCAATGCACTCATGTTCCTGTAAGTTTGGTCTAGGGGTCAACCCTGACTCTTGAGAATTGCAGGAGTGTTACATTACTCCTTAAGATCACCCAAGAATTCTATCAATATTCCTAGACTTCACTCTTGAGTTAAGCATAGATCTAGGCAAAAGAGCTATGGCAATGTTTTGTGGATTGGTTGGAATAGTGAAATCTTTGATCTCTACCTTATGGAATCCTCATACCCTATCTAACGAGAATCTTGAAGGTTTTTGTTCTACTTTGGAGTCTTGGAGTGCAGAATTTAGATATGACCATTTATATGCTTATGGGCCAACTCCTCAATGTTTATACTTGCTTGGATGAGGAATTATTATTATGAATTATCTTTGGTAAAATAGACCTTGGAAATTTGAAATTGACATCCATAGGCCATATTTAGGTTAGCTTGAAAATATGAAATCAGCGTGCCTAATTAAGATTGGTAGTATATATATGTGTGTATTTATGTATGTATTCAAATTGGGATGAAAATCCAAGTCCAATCCTTTTTGGGACAACATGTATGTTCACCTCTCATGTATATATAGGTATTTTTCTCTGACAAAATACACACACATGCAACCTAGAAAACTGTAGTTGATGGGCCATGAGTTGGAGTGCAGGTTGGTCATGGAAGATTGGATGTGTCCTCATCCAAGGCTTGCAAGCATAATTATGTATGTATCCTTAAGCTAAGGGAGAGCATCCCATTACAACGATAATGTAATGGGTGTTAGCACCAAGAATTTCATGGATGAAATGACAAATTTGTACATAGGCTTGAGGGCTTGTAAGTTTTTCTTTGGTATTATTGTGGTCTTGCTACAGGTTGGCTACACATGTACTTACATAGCTAAATAGGCCATCATATCATGGAACTTCTCACTCAAAAATGAATAAGAGTCACACCATACCTCTTTCTTCTTGTCAGAGTATCTAATAGAGACTATTTTGTGATGGTTTCAGAGGCTTTTCATGGGCTTTTCTTTTGGTAAAAATTGGGCATCACCGTGGCATCAGCTAGACCTGGAAATGAATTTGCATTGTGGGAGTCTACTTCCAATGCTCTTATGCCCTTGGATTTGAAGCAAATAAACATGCTTAGTATTGAATTGAGATTAAGCTCTCTTTAGCCTTGCTCATGATCCTTTGTAGTTCTTAGGGAAGCAAATAAACAAGTTTAGAATGCAATTGAGAGTAAGCTATCTATAGTTTTGCTTATGATCCTTTGTATCTCTAGGTGATTGTATCTGTAGTAGATTTTAGTCGTTGATAGGTTAATTCAGGTCTTGGAAATCTAATTTCATTAAAGACTTTTCCTTGACTACCACTTTATCCAATGATTGGAGCTTGCTATGCTCAATCCTAGAATTGCTTGAGTTGATTTATGATATGGTGGATTAGTGAAGGAATTTTCCTATAGGTGTTAAAGTTTCAGGGCCAATAAGGATTTTTCCTCTCAAATTGGTATCAAAATGAATTTTATACTTATGGGCCAACTCCTCAATGTTTATACTTGCTTGGATGAGGAATTATTATTATGAATTATCTTTGGTAAAATAGACCTTTGAAATCTGAAATTGACATCCATAGGCCATATTTGGGTTAGCTTGAAAATATCAAATCAACGTGCCTAATTAAGATTGTTAGTATATATATGTGTGAATTTATGTATGTATTCAAATTGGGATGAAAATGCAAGTCCAATCCTTTTTGGGACAACATGTTTGTTCACCTCTGTTGGACACCTAATCCTCTAAGGGTTGGTGTCGAAGCCGAATAGACTAAGGAAGTCTAAGAGACCTTGGGATGTGGAACCTAATGGTCACACGAATTTACTATAAATGTATATCGTTGTCAAATAATAGATGTACTCTCCTGTTTATCTTTCCTATGCTGTTGTTGCCATGTGTGTGCTTAACATGGTATCAAAGAAGGTGTTCTCCTGCCCTGCTTCATTTTGAGCCACTGATTTTGTGGTTTATATGTGCATGAAAATTTGGCTATCATTTGATGAATATCCTATCAGCCATATTTTAGCTGCATTCTCTGCGCACACTTCCTCAAATAGAAAAATCCTGGCAGCTCTGACGTTGATGCTTCCACTGGTCTGACAGTTTCATCAACAGAACGATACCTCCCATTCGAGAATACACAGTTGTGGTATAACGCTTCCTGTGTTGCGATATTGTTACAATCCAACACATACCTGTCTAATCTATGATATCACAACAATTTCTAATGCAAGACTCTGGTACCTCTTACCAAGCCTCTCTGTCATTATGAAACCATGACATTTAGGGTTGAGACTAAACGATCCACCTACCCTCACTCTTGTGACCTTTCTCACTATATGCCTCTGTCACAACATAAAAGAGAGCTCCATATTGAACAAGACATCCTTCCAATTCCATTTTTTCACATTCATCATCGTTGTCGGGTTCGCTAAAAGGGACGTTGAAAAAAAAGGAAAATCTCAGAAAGCCTGCCAATGCTTCACACCAAGGCCCTACAATGAGATTAATGCATCGATTGTCTGAACAAGAGAGGCATTTAGGAAATTGGAACTACTGTGATTGAGGAGAAATGATTATTGAATAATAGTGGCCTATACGTGAGAGCCTCCTCTCTTGCGCGAATGGTATTATGGTGAATGCTATTACGCTGAATGATATTGCGGTGTATGGTATTACATTGTGTACAGTTATATGTATAACACCTTTGTTATATAACTTTTCCATATATCATATATTTCCCTCCTCCATACACTGCACCTGTCACCATTATGATACCACTCTCCCATCACGATACTACTCTCCCATTACGTTGGTCCATTAATATCGCATTAATTCCATTCTACCATCCACGACTCTCCTCCGGATTCCTTTTTTGCTAGAACGAAAACTCATTTCCACCGTAGATTTCAACCCCAAAATTTGATGGTCTACAACGATTTCGGGTGGACTACTTGCAGGAGAGTTACCTGCCTGAAGTGAGCGGTTTTTCTCTCTCCTCTAGTTGCTATGTGTCAACCATTAAATGGAATCGGTTGCTCTCCTCTAAATATCACTTACCATTTTGCATCCGCCCGAAGTCCCGCTTGTAGCCTTAAATCCGCCCTTCGTCTTGGTTAATGCCCCGAATTGATTCGCTTCCGATGACCGTAGATCTCCTACGCTATTGGTTGAATGCTGCAGTAACTTGGAAAACCTCTAGTATTGATTGTAACCTGGAAAACCATCTTGCATGGACATCATACCTACACTTGTAACAATAGCTTGGAGAACATGATCCATGTTGGGTAAAGGATAATTAACTTTCCAATTATAAAAATCAATTCATATGTGAATCTCATGTTCTTTTTTCTTATCGAAAATTTGTTCGTCATCTAATTGGAATACCGAATGGGAACAATAATTTGTGCCTACACCATTTTCTATATTTATTTTCGAATGATAGGAACAACCTTTGGGTACATGTATCTCTATCTATTTCTGAAAGGCTTAGCATCCTCTGTTAGAGGAATTTTATTATTTGTGGTTTTTGGGTCATATGTCCTTAGTTCACCATAGGTCCAAGCAAAAATGTCCTTTACTCATGCACTAATGTTTCGAGTTCCTTTTCTCCTATGATGTGCGCTCTTGGTTAATTTTGATCATGCATGGAGATTCATTTGAGCCAATGTTGATTTCTACCACTTTCTCTTTTTCACATGGTTTATTAGTTATATTATAGGTATTAGATCTATCAAACATTTTTTTCTAAATGAACCAATCCCTTGGGGATCACGTTTACTCTCAATTGAATGTAAGATATTTTTTCATATTCCTACATTTCATATATTACATGACCAACAAATTCATTGGCACAACTTAAAAATTGAAAATCTTATGTTTGTCCTAAAAAACTTGCCATGATCCGATATTATTTGGAATTGTTCGTTGATGAATTACCTCTACTGCATACTTAATGTGTGGTGTTGGTATGCATAGCCTAAACAAGAGTAAGGCATATGGTCTATAATTGTGTTTAATTTCCTTGGTACAGTAATGATATTAAATGCATCAAAACATTCCATATTGCTTCAATCTTGGATTCTTAGTGTCATATTGATCTCTTACTTGGTTTACTATTAACTCAGAATCCCTACAAAAATTCAAAATTATGGTCCCCTTTTCCTTGTTTTTTCCAATCCTAATACCAAAGCTTCATATTCTACAATGGTATTTGTGCAATTAAATTCAACACAAAATGAAAAATGAGATTCAATACTTGAAGAGGAGATGAAATTCACCCCTACTCTAACACTCACACCGGTTTAAGATCCATCAAAATACATGGTCCACAAACCTTCTATAAGCTTTACATCTAGTGAGACTATTTGTTCTTGATCATCCATTATTTCATGGGTACCCAAATATAACTTTGAAATCAATGGGTATAATGGCTCATAATCTAATTTTTTAGGATCTTCCACATCATGTAGCAACTTCTGCTGACGGGAAACTCTAGCTGTGACTCCAGGAGAGATTAGAATATCCACATATGACCAATTCATTTGTATATTTCCTCCAACCTCTATAACACATTTTTTGGATAAAAACATGCCCTGTTTAAATGGGCAATTGATTATTACAACTTCCATAGTTATAATTCTTAAGCATATTTATAAGTACACTTCCAAATATTTTATCACTTTGCACACTTACACTTCACGTAACATGTTATGAAACCAGCTCACAAAAAGATAGAAAAGGGAGATCAACGCCTTAGAATTTAGCCTCTTCGAGGGGGCAACCTCCTTTACATTACACAAATGAAAAATTCTTGGATGATTCAAATGACAAAACCTCCTTTCTATATATAGGAGTCTAAGGAGTCACAATATAACCCAGCCGACCTAACAATCATAATATAAAGCCACAAAAATAACAATAGAGGGATTCTATGGGGCACAATAATAACAATATGGGGACAATAGGGGCGCAACAATATTAGTAAGGGATACAACTACAATAGTAATGGGGTAATCACTAGTATTATAGGGACCCAACATTAGTATTATAGGGACCCAACATAACAATGCTTGCACATTCTTGTAAAATTTATTTATTTTGAGACCCATTTCATTCATAATTCCTAACATCATGACATTAGTCAATGCCCCAAAATCAATACTAGTTTTCCAGGTTACAATCAATACTAGTTAGACAGTTTTCATGTAGAAAAATAAGGGACGACTGGTTTAGCTTTGAAGATTCTATAATATATGTCATGGAAGGTGATGTGAGTTCTACTGGTCCTGCCCAACTTGACCTTCCAAGGTAATAAGTAGATTCCTGCACTTGTCCTTTTAGAAGTCGTCAAACCTCATTGGCCTTTTATAACCTCTGGTCAGCAAGTTTTCTATAGAAGATTTGGGATATTTGTAATCATGGGTGTATATAGAAGAAATGGTTGTTCTCTATTCTAATCTTGACACTGAGAAGACAATATTAATTGAAGTGCTATACAATTAATATTAACTGAAGTGTTTATATATAAACAAATGGATTAATCCCTTGGGAAAGAATAGTGAAAGGATCATTTTCAATTTTTGGCAAAGTTTTTCTACTATCATTTCCTCCTTGGACATTTAAGCCCGTCTTGTGAGCACCTCTATTCATGTAATCGTTATATAAAATCTTGGAAGTATGATTCCATGCTTCTCAACTGGTTTTTGAATTTGAAAGTCCTATATCATGCTTTTCAACTGATTTTGGAATTATAGATGTTTTCTCTAGCAGAATTGTCTACATGGATGTTCTCTGGCGAGTCTTTTTTGTAAATTTGATCTTGCATAGGTTGCTTCATTATAGGGTGATAAAGATCTTGGTTCTTGGTGTTCAAGACACTACTTTAATATTGTTTAGCTTAATTTTCAAGTGATTCTCTGATTATAGAAATTCCAGGGTCATTCCTATTTCAAGGAAGTGATAGTAGTTCTTAATATTGTTTCTGGGGTCATTTCTATTTCCTATATGATGTTAGTTCCAATGTAATCGCTCATTATTTAAAAGAGACCTTAAGGAGAAATTCATTATATCTAGCTTGAGTGGGCCTTGTTAGCGCTTGAATTTGGCTTCAGGCTGAAAAAGACAAAATCCAAGGCAACATCAAACCACTTAGCCTCGTAGCTAGCCCTACGGGGCAGGAGAGGGCTCTCTCTGGGTCTATCTCGGCAAGAGGTATTCAAAGGGTGGAGATGACCAATAAAGAACACTGATTTTAGGCTAGTAAACTGATAGGGAAGGTTTGATTTTAAATTTTAAGAGTTTTGGTGGAAAACTGAGAACAACAATTTTGGGTGCGGGGATGAGACACAGTTTTTGCAGAGGTCTTTTTGGGGCAAGGTAGGAGATTGTCTTGATGCCTTTGAATTAAGTGAATGGATTGAAACGACCGGTGAGGAGCTAAAGAGAGAAAAAAACTTTCGAGAATTCTCTTTAGACAGAGGAAAACATAGATATTAAGCAAATTTAAAGGCAGAGCATATAAATTATGAATTCTACCTTAACACTTCATTTACTTAATGTGCAGAAAAGAGAAGTTGGAAAATGATACACATAACACACTTACAAGTACATGAGAGAAGCACACCATCAACACAAATAACCATAGGAATCCCAAATAGTGCTGCAAAACCCTGGTCTTTCCTTTGCCAAAATTGCAGAGATACAAAGTATAAAACAATCTAAGCTTATCCCTCAAGAGTCCCACCTCTCCAACCATTAAAATGATTTGGAAAATACATAATATATGTTGGAAATAATACTGAGAGGGGGGGGTGAATCAGTATTATCACATTAATAAAACTTTTTCATTTCCATAATCAGATTCATATATGCTACTTCCACAACTTCCTATGATTAAGTTAATTGATCTTCAATGAGTGCATTAGAACATTATCAACCATATTATCAGATAACAGATGCCGTAATAGAGAATAGATCATCACACATAAGGCACACACATGAACACCATGATATAAGGTGGAAACCCAATGCGGGAGAAAAACCACCTGCTGCAAGTCATCTCAATCTTCTTCTTAATAAGAAAATCCTTTTACAATATTTGTACTGGTGCAGTCTTATACCAGTACGGGAGCTACAACCCCCTTTTCTCTTGTACTAGCCAATCCATTTACTAGTACGCAGCCTACTACCTGCTACAATGCTCCAAAGATCTCCCTTAGCTTTTGTACTAGCTTAGATACTAGTACATAGGCGCTGGCCTACAATCTTCTCTCCTCCAGGTACCACGTTTCATCAATTTTCAGATTGGATACACTGAAGCACAACACATAATCTGAAAGGCCACTTTTCATCCAATTTTCATACTGGACCCAACAACAACATTGAAGCTCATAATCAAACAACCTTCTGAATCACCCAATCACCAGATCCATACATATACAATGATATTATGAGAGTTATCAACCAGATCTAGTACATAAAGATAAGTCATTAACCATTCTGTTATCTGAACTCAATACCAGTAACCAAACATCAGTCATGCACCCAAAACCCTGCAGAATAGTCAAAGGCAGTTAAAACAAATTTTAAGCAGGGATCGCAACTTCACTGGTATAGATCTGTGGATATCTATACTACCTCCGCACCTGCACCTTCTGTGGCGCCGCGACCACCACACCTGCGCCTTCTGTGGCGCCTCTGTGGCGTCTCCGCACTGCGCCTTCTGTGGCGCCTCTGCACTGCGCCTTCTGTGGCGCCTCCGCACTGCGCCTTCTGTGGCGCCTCTGCACTGCGCCTTCTGTGGCGCCTCCCCACTGCGCCTTTTGTGGCGCCTCTGCACCTGCGCCTTCTGTGGCGCCGCGACCACCACACCTGCGCCTTCTGTGGCGCCTCTGTGGCGTCTCCGTACTGCGCCTTCTGTGGCGCCTCTGCACTGCGCCTTCTGTTGCGCCTCCGCACTACGCCTTCTGTGGCGCCTCTACACTGCGCCTTCTGTGGCACCTCCGCACTGCGCCTTCTGTGGCGTCTCTGCACTGCGCCTTCTGTGGCGCCTCCGCACTGCGCCTTCTGTGGCGTCTCCGCACTGCGCCTTCTGTGGCGTCTCCGCACTGCGCCTTCTGTGGCGCCTCCGCACTGCGCCTTCTGTGGCGCCTCTGTGGCGTCTCCGCACTGCGCCTTCTGTGGCGCCTCTGTGGCGTCTCCGCACTGCGCCTTCTGTGGCGCCTCCGCACTGCGCCTTCTGTGGCGCCTCCGCACTTCCGCAGCTGCAGCGCTCGAGAGATCACCCTTCACAGATTCGCTTTCAACTTCACTTTCATAGATCAAACTTTCAAAACAATAACCCAATATTTCAGATCTTAAGATATTCAATTGCAAGGATGAATTAGCCAAGTGATCTCCTTTGCTTTATATAGGCTTAGGCCTTTCACAATACCACGGGCCAAAACCATAGGATCAAAAAACTGTTGGACTAATACCATGAACCAACCATGAAAGTACGTGAGATCAAAACTTTTGACGAAGTACCATGGTCCAAAACCATAGGTTCAAATACCAAGGACTAACTACCATGGACCAAAGGTAAGTTCTCCAACATATACGCGCTTTTCCTCATAGGTTCAAATACCAAGGACTAACTACCATGGACCAAAGGTAAGTTCTCCAACATATACGCGCTTTTCCTCATAGGTTCAAATACCAAGGACTAACTACCATGGACCAAAGGTAAGTTCTCCAACATATACGCGCTTTTCCTCACATGAAAGTGCATGAACTTTTTCTCTACATGAAATAAACTTTTCTCTGCATAAAAGTGCGTGAACTTTTCTCTACATGAAATAAAATTTTCTCTGCATAAAAGTGCGTGAACTTTTCTCTACATGAAATAAACTTTTCTCTGCATATAAGTGCGTGAACTTTTCTCTACACTATAATTTATTATCTAAGATGAGTGGGTTGCCATCAAGTACAACATATGTATCATAATGCCAACAATATAAACCATGCCAACCCATTCCCTAGCCTCTAGGGGTCGAGCTCATCATCCTAGGAGCTGTTTCAACCAATTCTAAACAAAGCACTATAATCTAGGCAGTCAAAACTACTTGCCTCTATAAGCTCGGAAACCAATTCATTCATTAAATGTTTGCTATTTTATGAATGAATTATCTAGAATAGGTAAAAAAGTGTCATGTCAACATGAAATTACATCAATTACATCAAGGAGGATGAAAAATCCCACCAAAAAGTCAAAACTAGTCAATGCTGCGTTTTCCTGAGCTGAAGGTGCAAAACTGGCAAATTTTCCCAACGCGTAGCGCGCCATTTCTCAACGCGTAGCGCGCTTTGCAGGCCACTTTTGAGGCACTTACCGGCATCCAAATGAGGCAAAAGTGGGCTTGTTGGAAAGGTTTGGATGTCTACTTTCCATCCCAAGTAGAAGTTCTCAATTTGGTGGCCATTTGCCCCTCCAAAATTGCAATCTCCCAAGACTGCTTCCTGTGTGTCCAAAAAGTGGCAGAAGGTCATATTTTTCATGTTTTTTGACCTTTTGGGGGCTCAAATCTTCATGAAATTTCTTGGCAGTGGCTGAGAAAGTGTATTTTTTCATGAAAAATCCAAAAATGCTGAGTTTTCCTGAAATGGACCTCCCCAACTTAAGGGTAGCGCGCGGCACGCGTAGCGCGCCTGAGCCCTACGCGTAGCGCAACTTTCAGATGCGTTTTGGAGGCCTTCCCAGTGTCCAAATTGGGCGCAAGATAGCTCGTTGGAAAGGTATTTGAGTCTAATTTCCAACCCAACTAAAATTTTTCAGTTTGGAGTTCATTTTCCCTGTAAAAAATCAAATCTCCCAAGACTGGTCAAAATGTACCAAATGAGGCTGCCTCAAGGCAGAGTGCTGTTGCAGTCAACTTTTGAATGCCTTCCTCACCTCCAAATTGAGCTCATGATAGCTCATTGGAAATCTGTTTGTGTCTAGTTAGCATTTGATTCATCAAGAAAGTCATTTGGCCAACCAAGCTAGGAGAAAACTTGATTTTCCCAAGGTCACTTCAGAGGTGCATTCGATTCTCCTAAGGCAATGGTATTTTTGACATTTCTCTAAAACCATGACACCTGTGTAAAAAGTGAAGGAGGTTTTTCTTCCTTGGCATGTTGTGGACAAAAAAAACTCTCAGTTTTCCCAAATTCATCTTTGATTTCTCAGAAACATCATTTGAGTAAAACCTACCCCGATGTGTGGAATAAGAGATTTTGTCGAAATGAAGCGAAAGGAAGGGGATAGGGGGCTTCTAAATTCTTGAGGAAATTTTGGGGAGTAGGGAGGGATGTTAGGAAGTAAGGGAAAGTGGAATCTCAGAGATTGAGTGAGGGGAAGGGATCCAAAAGGGAAAAACACAGGCCCAACCTAGAAAATTGCCAGGTTGTAGCAAGAAACTAGGGTTTGTGAAAAAATGAGGAATTTGGGGAATCTGAGTGATGGGAAGTGTTTAATAAGGTACATGAAGGATAGGGGAAGGTGTATGAACATCTGGATACAAGTTTTTGACCTTCCAAGAGAATTTACCTCCAAAACCCTAGGAGAGGGAAATGGACCTTACCAAGGCGCAACTGAAGCATGAACAAGGTGTAAAATGACTCATTAGACACTGACATGATAATGACAACCCTATGAATGATGATAGACTCAGCTGAATAGTGACATAGATTGGAATTTGGGCAATTTTGAAAAGAGTGAAAGCAAACCCTAGACCTAATGCCTAGTGACCAAATTTTGTTTGAAGACTCACTGAAATGACAAAATTTGACCTTGACACTCTGAGACCACTTTGTAAGAGCATATTTGATCACTGGAGGAAGGCTGGAAAGACTGACACTAACATTGGCTCCAATGGGGATGGTAGCTCCTTGGAGGTGCCAAGAACGACAGATCTCTGGAAGAGCTAGACAGTGCCTTCGTCCATTGGGCTATGGAGTCCATTATTTCGGCAAATGACACAAGACTTTGACTCATTTATTGACTGAAACCTGACTCAAGCCGACACAATTATGAAACCAACATAATTGAAAACTGACTCATAAATGACTCATGATTGACTTAACGAAAACAAGAACTTACAAAGCTTATTGAAGGGCAGCAGTCCATCAAGATTTGAAATCATGATGACAACCACCTGTGTTTCTTACAAGACAATATACCATCAAACTATATCAAAATGCCAATGCAACCAATCGAGAAGATGACTTCTTGACTGATTCTTCTTATCAGATCTTCTGGTCAACAGTACAAACCTATAACTGGGCATCCAAAAACATAGTTGACCATGATATCCTTCATCACTGAACACAACAATAATCACTTTCACTGTTGACTGTAACAAATCTGCCATTGGATCCTGAAAAACATGAAGATTTGCCATTGCCAGCTCCTGCTGAAAAAACAAGGTGTCTTTTGCTTCAAATTCTGATCTGCCTTCATCATGTGCTTCAGTAAAAGTATGCTCATAAGCTTCAAAAAACTCTAAACAAATGGATGAGCAGATCTCTTCTTGGAAAAACATTTCAGCACATGAAACATATGAAGAAGAATCTGAATGGAAATCCTAAATGTTTTGTTCTTCTGTGGTGTGAATGTGCTGTAGGTCATTTGTATATGATATGACAGCCGGATTATCATCTTTGTGAAGGAAAACATTATCTGTTTGTTGATCTACAAGACAATCATCTTTTTTAACAGAGGAAGAAGTTTTCCCAACACTTTCCTGACTATGTGTGCACTGCAAATCTGCTGTAGCTTGGGCTGTAACAAGACCTTTCAAGAGCTGATCTATCTCCTCTTCAGACAAAGGAGACAATGCCTTTTGTTTTCTTCTGCTTAAACAATAATTATCTTCATATGACAGGGCACTCAGTCTATCATTTATTACTGGGTTATTGAAAGGAGATTCATCACTTACTTGCACAAAGATCTCACCTTGCTGTTCATGAACTGACTGGATTGCTTCTTCATGAAGGCTGTGTTCTAATGATGGACTAACAGTATGAATTACTGTGTCTTCTGCATTCCAAATGATTTCAACAGAACCTGGAGTAGCTGACTGGACATTATCACAATCTACAATCAACACTGGACTTACTTGCATGCTGTTGTCTTCTGTGGGCAGATCTGAAATGTCATTCTCCCTTTCATCATTTTCAGCCATATTATCTTCAACCTGCTGATCTTGATTCTGCTGCAAAATGTCCTGATCATTTTGACAAGTATGCTGAAATGGATTTTCATAAAGAGCCTCCATGATCTCATCATCCATAAAATTATCATCTTCATAATATTTCTCAAGGATTTCAATAAAACTATAAGCATGCTTGCAACAGTCTTGAACTAAATTTAATTATGGATAAGAGTCCTTATATCGTTCAATGAACATAGCATGAAAATCCTTTAAACAGTAAATACAAGCAGGCGGCAAACTTTCATACCAGGATTGGGCTTCACCTTCCAGAGTGGCCAGGAATATCTTCATCAAGCAATCTTCAGGAAAATCCACCTTCAACTTGCGAATATGCATATGAAATCTAACTAGATGTAAAGCAACATCCTTCTTACCATCATCTTTAAATGTAGGCAGATTCCTTGACCAATCTACCTTCGGAATTTTATTCGGAAAAACTGGAATGTGATCTCGGCTCATGGGAGCATATCTTCTTGTAATCCGATCCATCTTGAAAATCTCAAAGCTACTAATCTTCCTGCAGTGAAGTCACCATGAAGCATTGATCTCTGGATTTTTTAGTGAAGGAGTCGCTAGTGAATGATTTCAGCCTTGTCAGTGTCTGATCGTTGTCCACCATCAACAATCAGATCTGAACTTGATACATGCACTGGGGTAAAATGCAAGTTAGATGTCACGATTACAAGCTAGACCAGAGATTGACTGAAGCATCGTTTATCTACTTCCGCTAATGCAAAGCAAAAGCGTTTCGAAGGCTACCTGGCATAACTTCAGGCTCCGTCTGTAGCTTATAAAACAAATGACATCAACCAGCAAACCATTTGTTCTTCCCCAGTATGGTCGCCAATATGTTAATGCTTGAATTTGGCTTCAGGCTGAAAAAGACAAAATCCAAGGCAACATCAAACCACTTAGCCTCGTAGCTAGCCCTACGGGGCAGGAGAGGGCTCTCTCTGGGTCTATCTCGGCAAGAGGTATTCAAAGGGCGGAGATGACCAATAAAGAACACTGTTTTTAGGCTAGTAAACTGATAGGGAAGGTTTTATTTTAAATTTTAAGAGTTTTGGTGGAAAACTGAGAACAACAATTTTGGGTGCGGGGATGAGACACAGTTTTTGCAGAGGTCTTTTTGGGGCAAGGTAGGAGATTGTCTTGATGCCTTTGAATTAAGTGAATGGATTGAAATGACCAGTGAGGAGCTAAAGAGAGCAAGAAACTTTCGAGAATTCTCTTTAGACAGAGGAAAACATAGATATTAAGCAAATTTAAAGGCAGAGCATATAAATTATGAATTCTACCTTAACACTTCATTTACTTAATGTGCAGAAAAGAGAAGTTGGAAAATGATACACATAACACACTTACAAGTACATGAGAGAAGCACACCATCAACACAAATAACCACAGGAATCCTAAATAGTGCTGCAAAACCCTAGTCTTTCCTTTTCCAAAATTGCAGAGATACAAAGTATAAAACAGTCTAAGCTTATCCCTCAAGAGTCCCACCTCTCCAACCATGAAAATGATTTGGAAAATACATAATATAGACCATGCCAACCCATTCCCTAGCCTCTAGGGGTCGATCTCATCATCCTAGGAGCTGTTTCAACCAATTCTAAACAAAGCACTATAATCTAGGCAGTCAAAACTACTTGCCTCTATAAGCTAGGAAACCAATTCATTCATTAAATGTTTGCTATTTTATGAATGAATCATCTAGAATAGGTAAAAAAGTGTCATGTCAACATGAAATTACATAAATTACATCAAGGAGGATGAAAAATCCCACCAAAAAGTCAAAACTAGTCAATGCTGCGTTTTCCTGTGCTGAAGGTGCAAAACTGGCAAATTTTCCCAACGCGTAGCGCGCCATTTCTCAACGCGTAGTGCGCCTTTCAGGCCACTTTTGAGGCACTTCCAAGCATCCAAATGAGGCACAAGTGGGCTTGTTGGAAATTTCTGGATGTCTACTTTCCAGCCCAAGTGGAATTTCCCAATTTGGTGGCCATTTTCCCCTCCAAAATTGCAATCTCCCAAGACTGCTTCCTGTGTGTCCAAAAAGTGGCAGAAGGTCATATTTTGCATGTTTTTTGACCTTTTGGGGGCTCAAATCTTCATGAAATTTCTTGGAAGTGGCTGAGAAAGTGTAATTTGTCATGAAAAATCCAAAAATGCTGAGTTTTCCTGAAATGGACCTCCCCAACTTAAGGGTAGCGCGCGGCGCGCTACGCGTCCTGACGCGTAGCGCGCCTGAGCCCTACGCATAGCGCGACTTTCATATGCTTTTTGGAGGCCTTCCCGGTGTCCAAATTTGGCGCAAGATAGCTCGTTGGAAAGGTCTTTGAGTCTAATTTCCAACCCAATTGTAAGTTTTCAATTTGGAGTTCATTTTCCCTATAAAAAATCAAATCTCCCAAGACTGGGCAAAATGTGCCAAATGAGGCTGCCTCAAGGAAGAGTGCTGTTGCAGTCAACTTTTAAATGTCTTCCTCACCTCCAAATTGAGCTCATGATAGATCATTGGAAATATATTTGTGTCTAGTTATCATTTGACTCATCAAGAAAGTCATTTTGCCAACCAAGCTAGGAGAAAGCGAGATTTTACCAAGGTCACTTCAGAGGTGCATTTGATTCTCCTGAGGCAACGGTATTTTTGACATTTCTCTAAAACCATGACACCTGTGTAAAAAGTGAAGGAGGTTTTTCTTCCTTGGAATGTTGTGGACAAAAACCTCTCTCATGTTTCCCAAATTCATCTTTTATTGCTCAGAAACATCATTTGAGTAAAACCTACCCCGATGTGTGGAACAAGAGATTTTGTCGAAATGAAGCGAAATGAAGGGGATAGGGGGCTTCTAAATTCTTGAGGAAATTTTGGGGAGTAGGGAGGGATGTTAGGAAGTAGTGGAAAGTGGAATCTAAGAGATTTAGTGAGGGGAAAGGGTCCAAAAGGGCAAAACACAAGCCCAACCTAGAAAATTGCCAGGTTGTAGCAAGAAACTAGGGTTTGTGAAAAAATGAGGAATTTGGGGAATCTGAGTGATGGGAAGTGTTTAATAATGTACATGAAGGATAGGGGAAGGTGTATGAACATCTGGATACAAGTTTTTGACCTTCCAAGAGAATTTACCTCCAAAACCCTAGGAGAGGGAAATGGACCTTACCAAGGCGCAACTGAAGCATGAACAAGGTGTAAAATGACTCATTAGACACTGACATGATAATGAAAACCCTATGAATGATGATAGGCTCAGCTGAATAGTGACATAGATTGGCATTTGGGCAATTTTGAAAAGAGTGAAAGCAAACCCTAGACCTAATGCCTAGTGACCAAATTTTGTTTGAAGACTCACTGAAATGACAAAATTTGACCTTGACACTCTGAGACCACTTTGTAAGAGCATATTTGATCATTGGAGGAAGGCTGGAAAGACTGACACTAACAGGCCTAATGGTTAAGAGCATGTGTTTCCTCTTAAGAGGTCACAGGTTCAAAACCAGAGGGGGTAGAGTATGTATGCCTTCATTGACTTAGTGGTCAAATCACTGTGTGGAGGTGGGTCCTTGTCGCACAAGTAAGGGGGTCTCATACACCAATTTCGTGTCTGGCTTGATTGGACCTTAAAATTGGATAATCAAGATATCCTCTAGAAATTTTAGAATTGTATTTCAAAGGTATGAGAGTACAAGGAAGCCTTGTCTTTAGTGAGGTGCATGATAAGGTAATGCTTGCCTTCAACATGTAGAAAATCTTGTAAGCGTTTGGAGGTTTAACTTGGAATACATCATTGTTTTGAGCTAGCGAAATGGAGTAGATCACCTATACAACCAAAATTTTGTCTTATGTTCTAGTTGTAGTCCATTCATTTAATGCCTATGTGTTATCTCCAATCCATTGTTGCATTTTACATATTCTATTAGTGATAGCCCATATCTCATTGGTGAGATGATAGTGAATCAAAAGGTGATTTCATGCTTTCGTGTTATTCCCTTAAGAGCGCATGTGTTGGGACTTGTCCATCCTCTTCTTCTAAGCATGTCTAGGTTGGGATTGCACCCTTGATTTGAGATTTGGGGCCCCATGATGTAGGAGCATCCAAATGAAGAGGCGACAACTGGGAAATATTTTTGTTTCGTTTTATTTTGTTTCATTTAAAATTAAGGCTGACTCAGCCATTGCTAGTCCTTAAATTAGGTAAATAGATCAAGTTAGGATTAGTTAAGAACTTGTTTAAAGAAATTGTTGAGCAACTAGAAAATAACTGAGGAACAATTCCTCAACTGTAAAAGAAACTGCTAATAATGTATTGAAAAGAAAAAAAAGAGTAAGGTAGGAGAGGTTAGCTAGATTAGAGTGCAATTGCAAGTCTATGGCAGAATGTGGAACAACGGCCGCTAATTAGAAAAATTAGGCCAGAGATAGACAGAGATCTCAGTTTGTACCAGTGGTTCATATTTATAAATATACAGAGATTTAGTTCAAGATTGTATTAGTGTGTGTTTCGATGTATTGACTGATAAATTGAATTTATCGGAGTTTTGCATAATTTATATATATGCAGGCGTTCGACGAATACACAGAGAAGAGAGTGGGACAGAGGATTGTAAAGGTCTGTAGAACCAACACAAAGGACACAAATAATACTCTTGAATGATCATGATAAAGAAATCACAAAGGTTAAGCTCAGGAGGGAGTCACAGTGGAACAATGGAGGATGAAGACCGGAACCATTGAATAACTGAAAACTGCAGAGAAAACATAGGAACAACATAAAACCCAATTGAAGAGGATAGCAAAGAAATGAATGGTCAATGCTCAGTAGCCATTGGATCTTTACGATCAAAGACCAGGATTAAGTCGCAGCAAGGGGAGCAAGTGATATTGCATCGGAGTAAAGCTTCAGGAGTGAACGAGCCGGCCTCAAGCCTTTTGCGATAGCGATGCGCGATAACATCGCTGACCGTTGGATCAAGGCTTAGATCAATGGTGGAGGAGTTTAAACAAATATCACATCGCAATGTCCCATTGATGAATTAACCTTTGGGACTTTGAAATTGCGACATGCGATATTGGAGCAGACTCGATAGGGTTATAGGGGCGCAATTGTTTAGTTTTTGAAGTCCAAAAAGTTATCGCATATCGATTGCGATAAAGGAATGTTGATGGACCACAGAAGATTGCGATTGCGATAAAGGTATGCCTTGATAACTGTGCAAAGCCCACGTTAAAAGTGGAAAAGGCATGTTTATAGCGTATTTCTATTATAAAAGATATATAATAGAAATAGCGTTAATATGAAGGATTTATGTGTAAGTCCAACATTACCATAGTTATAAAGTGGGGTTTGTTTTATATGCGGCTTAAGGATTGCGTAAGGTTAAGGGTTGTGTTATAAAGTTCCGATAACAAGAATTGTTCAAGTCTGGGCTATGGTAATGAATTATTCCGCAGAGATTAAGAAAAGGGCCTTAACCATTGAGGTGTGAAGACTGGATACACACAGGTAGCTCTGTTTTAGGTTGCCCTGCGTCACCCCAACCTTGGTTGTAGATAGTTTTCTTTCATCTAGAGGGTCTAGACTTGTGCTTGAACACCTTATTTGGTACAAACCTATTCATGAAGATTCATCAATTGGTTTTTCATCATCATATAGATCAATTTATATGTTATTTTATATACATGCACATAATCGATCTTCCTAAAACACGGTTGATCTTTATGTGTCTTAGACCATTAAATGCTACAAATCATAGTTAGATGTGCTTGAGAGTGGATTAAGTAATTACATTGTGGGAGAACTAATATGCATTTACAATGTATATCAAAAGAAGAAAGGTGCATTCTAGAATGCATGTGGGGTCATAAGAGAGGCATCATGTCACTATACAAAGGATATAAAAATAAAAGGGTATAAAAATGTGAACAAGAAAATGGATACATACAATATTTAGTGAAAATAGGGGTTTTTTAAATTGGGAAGGTGTATTAGATTTAAATTGGTAGGGGGTTAAATAATGTGATTTTTAGAGGTATTTTCCAATATGTAGTCAAATTAAGGGTATTGTTTAGTATGCCATGAACGCACGTGCTATGTCAAAGGTTCAGTGAGTGAAGCTGCTGTGCCCTACCATAGCATGGTCCACTTTATGTATTTGTCCTCATAGCTTTTGATAGGGTAGTACTGCTCCTTGACAGTATCCCGGAATGAATTCCAAGTGGGTGCAATTGAAAATAGTGAGCCTGTACTTTCATCCTTCTGCTCGCAGCAGGTTTGCCACCAGTCCTTGATGTGGGGGGCTGCTTTGAGAAGAGTGAAAATAATCTTTTCCCAACTGGAAAAATCATGAACAGAAAAATAACCCTCTAGCAGATTTAACCATTTATCTACGACATTTGCGTCTATCTGACCCTCGAAGATGGGGATTTCAAAATTAACTTATACCTTAAAGGGTGTGGCGTTTCTAGAGTAGCTGTTGGAAGCTGATGCGTCGCCTTTAGGTAGCTATTGAAGGATTTGGGCAAAGTTGTCCATCATCATGTTCCTTTGTCACTTGAGGGTTTCTTCGAGCAAGATTTTGATAGGATCTCCTGCCCCCTCATCTCCCTTTTCATCCTCCATGGGAGGCCGTTAGGATTTTCAAGGCCGATCTTGCAAAGATTCAACCAGATTGAGCCCTAGCTCCTTATATCCAAACCTTGTTGGGGACATGCAAAGAAAAACCAAGAAAAAATAGACCGCTCTGATACCACTGATCCAGATTTAAATAGGAATGCAACAAATTACAGAGATAACCATAAATACAGAGATGCAGCGGAGATAATACTTCATTTCATTACTGTAAAATAAAAAAATATGCTTACAAATAGAAATGGAAATAAACCAGCTAGGGCAATGGTTGCTTATCTCTAAGAAGAGATGTGGCGACTACCTGCCTCTGAACTGTGTTACAATGAGGCTCGAAGGCCTATTTATTGTTGAGAAACAATCGAAAACCATAAACATCCAAAAACCTAACCCTATAAGATGAAACGCCAAACTGTGGGCCCCGTTTGGGTAAATTGGTACATCAACTTCCCGGGGTCGTAACTTTGGCATATGATGTCCATTTGATGCACACAATATCTCGTTAGAAAGATCTATCTGAGAAATACAACTTTGGGAGGGATAAATTTGGTCTATGGACCCATGTTGCTCCCATTTTCCCAAAAAAACGTTGTTTAGGGCCTCAAAACGGCTTCGGAAGTTTAGGACCCAAAAAACTGCTAAAAATAGTAAATTGTGCTACAATTACGGAAACGGAAAAACTGAAAGAGACAGTTGTGGGGGTTCAAGTGGTATAGGTGGGTGGCCACAAACATCCACTTGGATCATGGAACTTCTGCAAACAACTTCTTTAGTCCAAGAAAATTCACCTTCATGAATGTCACCTTAAACTATAGGAAGGTAGGATAATATATACTCACAGTTTATGGATATCAAAAATAATAATATTAAAATGAAACATTACTCGTACTCACAAGGCTAAGGTTCACATAAAACCAAGTTATTTTCTACCTTAGATTATGAAAGGGATAGTTGAATATGGTTGCCTTAGAACCCAAAGTTGAATAATAAAAATTGGAAAAGATTGTAGGGTAACAAATTTTACTACAGACTTGAAGAAAATACAATTGGTGGATTATATGGAAATACATCGGAAAAGTGGAGAAATGATTTTTATAAGCTTAACAAATATTTCCTTGAATGAATCAAAATTAGAGAATATGGCGACAAATATCATAAATGAGGTAAAATAGGAGAAAATTGCTACAAGGATAAAGTACATGAAGATAGATGAACTAGAGCATTTAATTATTAAGATGTGGTAATACCCAAAGGAAACCTCCTCAATAAAAGCCATAATTAAGTCACAAGATATAGATATTGAGCTATTAAGAAGGAAATTCAAAATTCCTAACACAAAACATGTTCAAAAACCTGGATTAGAGGAAGTGCATAAAGAGAAGGATCAAATTTTGTCTATAATTACTGAGTAAAATAAGAAGGTGGAAAATTATGAGAAACATGTTGAAATCTTATCAAAAGAAAGAAACATACATATTTTTCCATCATCTTCTTCAACACCATCAACACTAGTTGAACCATCTAAGAAGTTGGTTGAAAAAATGTATGATTTATGTCTAAAATATGTTGAACTTGAAATTATTCAAAAATCAATCTTAGAAAAAAATGAAGAAATCGGTAATCTCAAGGTTTAGGTAGATGATAAAAATGCTACCATAAACATTTTTAATTGTATTAAAGCAAAAATTCAACAGGAAAAATAATAGTTACAAAATCAATTGGTAGAAAAAATAGCCTTGAGTGAAGCAACGAGAATTATATGGGAAAAATGTCATTGAGATTTCAAAGATATGGAATTCTTTCGAGGTTATGTGTGATCAATAAGATTTAGTCTACAATATAGAAGAAGATATCCAACAATCCCAAAATGAATTGGGAAATATAATACAGAAGGATAATAAAATTGTGAATTTTTTAGGAGATTAGGATAGAACTTCACTGGCAATGGAGGCTAATAGGGTCTTGACTAAAAAAAAATTACTTCAAAAATCCCACTATAAATGCGGGATGGTAAAGAAAAATGTAAATGCATTTAATAATAGGTTTAATAATGTATTAGAATTAGGTCTTCCATCTTTTTGGGATGTAAATCAAGTTTTGGTAACTTTGGATGCTTAGAGAGTCGTTTGTAAGGCAAAGGAACAAGGTGGATAAGTTTAAAAACATGAAATGAATTCTAAAAGGACAAATTGTAGTACTTAAACTGGTTAATGATTTCTATCTCCTTTGTTAAGTAAGAATGTTAATTAAGAAATATTTTTACAACTACTCCTTATTATCAAGAATACAATGACCTAGATGTTGCGTACAGAAAGTTATCAACATTTCATCATCTAGTTGGAGCAGATCAGTACAAACTAGAGAAATTTTATTGAAAATGTCGTAAGGAATGGTTTCTTTGACTTGTGCCTTAGTCAAATACGTCAATTAAAATTCATTCTCATAGTTTCTTTAGTTATCTTTCAGTTAACATGTGTTATGTGGCCTATCAATCAGTTATAGTTAATTAATTCGAGTTAGATGGCATGTAGTGAGTTGTGGAATAGTTAATGGCTAAAATTAGTTATCCAATGGAGTTAACTCTAGTGTATGTTAGTTAATTGATCTCTAGTTCTAGAATATAGATAGACATGATTTTATTTGACTAGTTTGACTTTATGTTAACTCAACTTACTCTCAATTGATAATAATAATTGTTACATTTAGCCCTAGTAGGTCATGCAATTTTAATTGCTTAGTGTGTCAAAGGAAGGCACAATTGTAATCATTATTGTACACTAGTTTTTGTGTAAAGGCTTGAGGGTCAAGAAGAGCTACTTCTCTTAGTATTTGTGCAACGAAATAGGTGATTTTCCTATTTTTTAGGGAAAATTTGTGCTGAGAAATAGGAGGCTCCTAGTAGGTCATATTTGCTTAATTGTTGGGAAAGCCTTGTCGAGAGTTGATCAATATTGTAGGCAGATTTAGGCTTGAAGTAGCTTATTTGTAATAGATCAAATTTCTTATTTGACTCAATACAAGAAATAAGGGTTTTTTTTTTTCCAGTTGGGTTCCCTAGATATATTTTGTGTTCTATGTGTGATTGTGTTTCTATTCATGGTTTCTTTTCATAGATATTTGGTAGAGAAATATTGTGTATTTTATGATTAGGTTTTTCTCATTAGAAATTGTAAGGTTTCAAGGATTTTATACATGTTATCTGAGAAAAAAACAAGATAGAGAGTGAGTTCCTTGATCATATTCAAAGTGCATTGGAGATATGTTAGGTCCCTATAATACTAGTGATTACCCCATTAATATTGTAGTTGTATCCCTTATTAATATTGTTGTGCCGCTATTGTCCCCATATTGTTATTACTGTGCCCCATAGAATCCCTCTATTGTTATTTTTGTGGCTTTATATTATTATTGTTAGGTCGGCTGGGTTATATTGTGACTCCTTAGACTCCTATATATAGAAAGAAGGTTTTGTCATTTGAATCATCCAAGAATTGTTCATTTGTGTAATGTAAAGGAGGTTTCCCCCTCGAAGAGGCTTATTTCTAAGGCGTTCATCTATCTTTCTACTTTTTTATGAGCTGGTTTCATAACATTGGTATCAAAGCATTGGATTCTAGGGTTTCACTGCTCCAAATAGGTCATTGTGGCATTTTTGCTATAACTTTTTTTTTTGCGATGTTTCAAAAGCTAAAAAAAAACCCATTTGAGATGAAATTGCACTGAACCTTGGGTTCGAATTTTAGAGCTTTTTGCACTATATTTGCGGAGATATGATCTGAGGAAGTTGGTATTTTTGCAGACTCTTGAATTACATTCCAAACATGTGACCTGGGGAAAATCGTCATAAATTTCTCTCTGGGTATCAGATTGAAATTTCGTAAGAAGTTACAGAAAGAGGATAGATTGTAGTTTCTTTTATATATTTTTCAAAGCCAAAGGTCGAAACAGTGACTCGTGGCACGTCGTACAAGTTCGCTCTACTGAACTAGTCTATAATCAGGTCACTGTGGGAGATTTGGCATAACTCTTTCCTGGAGAATCCAATTTGGATCAGACTAGTGGCATTGGAAAGAGGACGTAGAGGGCTACCACAGATCACAATTTCAAAACTTGATGATTTGAAATGACAAAGATACATCATATTCAATATCAAGCTCCTACAAAGTGAAAAAAGGTGTGTAGTTTTTTTTAATTTTTGCATAAGCTTGGTTTGAAAAATTAGTTTTAAGGAATACAAAGGGCATAGTAAAGCATTATTATCAATAATTGATGCCCCGAGGAAAGAAAATGCAAACACCTAGTAAGCAACCTGAAAGCTCTAGCATGACTCATGAAGAAGAGGAAGAAATGCAACATGATATATCAAAATTACGAGACCAAGTGCAACAATTGTCACTTGCACAAAAACGAACATAATCTAAGATGGATGGTTTAAAGAAAGATGTAGAAGCTAAGATGGATGGTTTAAAGAAAGGCGTAGAAGCTAAGATGGATTGTTTAAAGAAAGGCGTAGAAGCTAAGATGAATGACGTGGAAGCTAAGATGACTGATTTGAAGATAGATTTGAAGATAGGCATGGAAGATTTGAAGACAGATTTGAAGACAAATTTAACAAAGTTTCTACAAGAAATGCTTACTAATGGTGAAAGGGTAGTAAAGAAAACTCATGATGAAAACAAAAGAAATGTTAATCATGATTTCGTAGACTCTAATATTGGATCGAAGACCCACCATATTCCAAAAATCGATATGAGGAAGTTTGATGGCAAGGATCTTGCAACATGGATATTACAGATGGAGCAATTTTTCGATCTCAATAATGTGCAAAACACACAAAAGGTACGTATTGCAACTTTATATTTGGAACCAAATCAATTTGTATGGTATCAATGGCTTTGCTCTCGTAAACAAATTATCACTTGGGCAATTTTTACGGAAGAATTGACAACACATTATGAGGATACAAAAAGCAACACTTTTTTTAGCCAATTGATAAGTCTCAAACAAAAGGGTTCAATAATGGAGCACATTGAGGAGTTCCAAAAATTGAACGTAAGGGTAAAAAATATTCCAGAGGAGCATAGGATTGATGTGGTCATAGGGAATTTAAAGGATAATATCCAACATGATGTTTTCCTTTGGGAACCTAATTCATTAGAGAAGGCATTCAGGTTAGCAAGAAAAATGGAAAGCAAAATTATGGCAACCACGAAGCATACCACTCACAACTATAAAGATGGAAGTGTTGTTGCCCCTAGTCTTCCACAACCTATAAGGTTGAAACCACAACAATTGGAAGAAAAAAGAGCAAAAGGGCTTTGTTACAACTGTGATAGCAAATACACTAAAGGTCATAAGTGTGCTGAGAAGAAATTATTCTACATAGGTTGTGAAGAGGAAGAAGAAAAGGAGCAAGAAAGGTCAAAAGAAGAGGATATACTCCAGGAACAAAGCCTAGATAAAGAAGAAATGAATTCGACCATATCTTGTAATGCATTGGCTGGAATTAACACTCCTCAAACCATCAAGATAGAAGGACAAATCAAGAAGAAAAAGGTAATAGTGTTGATTGATTCAGGAAGTACCCATAATTTTATTCATTGTAAGATAGAAAAAGAATTGAATTGCTTCCTATTTCCAGCACTAGAGTGTCAAGTGATGATTGCAAATGGGGGAATGATAAATTGCTCTAGAAAGTGCCATAATATCAAGCTGTCCATGGGAGAATATGTGTTGACTAGCCCAATGCTTTCCATTCCAATGAGAGGTGCTGATGTTGTACTAGGAGTCCAATGGCTACAATCCTTGGGTACAATAGCTTTTAATTTTCAAGAACTTTTCATGAAATTTTCTACGGAAGGAAAGGAAGTTGAATTAAGGGGTATTGCAGGGAAACCGGGAAAGATAATCAGCTCTAACGGTATGACAAAGCTTCTAAAAAAGAAATAAAGAGGTGTAATTGCACAATTATGTTCGCTAGATGTTTCCACATCAGAATCATGTATTTCTCTAGATCTCCAAAAAGTCTTGGACAATCATTCCAAGGTATTTGAGACTCCCAAAGGTATCCCACCTATTCGTGATCATGATCATGCTATTCATATGATTCCAGGAAGTGTTCCTCGAAACATCAGGCCGTACAGATATCCCTATGCCCAAAAGAGTGAAATTGAATGTATGGTTGCAAAAATGCTAGAGGCTGGTATAATTCAACCTAGTCAAAGTTCTTTCTCTGCTCCAGTAGTATTGGTACACAAGAAGGATGGATCATGGCACATGTGTCCAGATTATAGGGAGCTCAACAAGCTCATTATTAAAGATAAGTTTCCCATTCCTGTCATTGATGAATTACTGGATGAACTGCATGGATCAATTTACTTCACCAAGTTGGATCTTCGTTCAGGATATCATCAAATCAGAATGAAGACTGAAGACATTCCAAAAACAACATTTAGAACTCGTGAGGGTCATTATGAATTTTTGGTCATGCCTTTTGGCCTTACCAATGCACCTTCTACATTTCAATGTTTGATGAATTCCATTTTCAAACCCTTCCTTATAAAATTTGTGTTAATATTTTTTGATGATATACTAATCTACAACAAGTCTTAGAAGGATCATGTTGAACATGTTGACAGGGTGCTACAACTATTGGAGGAGAAACAATTATATGCAAAAAGATCCAAATGTTTCTTTGGAGTACAAGAGGTGGAATATCTGGGTCATATTGTATCTCATGAAGGAGTTAAGGTAGACCCTAGCAAAATTAAAGCCAATAAGGAATGGAAAATCCCCACATTCATAAGCATCTGCGAGGATTTCTAGGGTTGACATGGTATTATCGCAAGTTTGTTAAGAATTATGGGATAATAGAAACACCTCTAACAACATTATTGAAGAAAGATGCATTTTCATGGACTCTAGAAGCAAAAAAGGCCTTTGAACATCTTAAAGAGGCAATGTGCCAAGCACTGGTATTAGCTACACCAGACTTCAAAAAAACCTTTATTGTGGAATGTGATGCTTCAGGAAATGGAATTGGTGCTGTTTTAATGCAAGATGAAAGACCCATTGCTTTTGAGAGTCGTCCAATCAAAGGAAAGTTTTTACACAAAGCTATTTAGGAGAAGGAAACGTTGGCAATACTACATGCACTTAAGAAATGGCGACCCTACCTAATGGGAAGACACTTCAAGGTAAAAGCGGATCATGATAGCCTTAAATACTTTTTAGAACAAATATTATCCTCTGAAGAGCAACAAAAGTGGGTCACAAAGATGTTGGGTTATGAATTTGAACTCATCTAAGAAAAAGGGAAGCAAAATGTGGTCGCAGATGCACTCTCAAGAAAGGATGAGTATGTGGAAGCATTGTTGTGCACCATTTCTATTATCCAACCAGATTGGATAAACGAAGCAAGAGAGGAATGGAAGAATGATGAAGAAGTGTGGGCACGTATTCGAAAGTTACAATAAGATTCCGGTACATCTGATACATTTAGCTGGCAAAATGATTCGTTATGGTACAAATATCGCTTATACCTCTGTAAGAATTCCCAACTCAAACAAAATATTCTTATGGAATTGCACACTTCTCCCTTAGGAGGGCACTCAAGATTTTTAAAAACTTACCACAGGGTTAAGAAGGAATTTTTTTGGGATGGACTTAAATCGGATATTCAAAAGTTTGTGGCAGAATGTTTGGTTTGCAAACAAAATAAAGTGGAAACAATTAAGACCTTGGGTCTATTACAACCTTTATCCATTCCAAGCCAACGTTGGGAGGAGGTTTCAATGGATTTTATCATAGGTTTACCCAAGTCTGAGGGAAAGAGTGTCATCATGGTGGTAGTTGACAGACTTACCAAGTATGCACACTTTTGCGCATTATCACATCCATTTAAAGCCAGTACAGTTTCTTCTGCATTTATGGAAACAATTCAAAAGCTACATGGAAATCCAAAGATTATTGTAAATGACCGAGATCCCATTTTCACTGGAAATTTTTGGATAGAATTATTTTCTTGTCTTGGTACTCAGTTAGCTCATAGCTCATCTTATCATCCTCAATCTGATGGGCAAACTGAGATAGTAAACAAATGTTTGGAAGGATATCTTCGTTGCATTGTATTTGATAAACAGACATAATGGGTCAAATGGTTGCCTCTGGCTGAATGGTGGTATAACACTTCCTTCCATACAACAACAAAAATGACCCCATTTATGGCACTTTATGGATATCAGCCATCATCCATCAATCATATTTAAGAGAAAATTCTAAGGCTCAAGTGGTGGAACATCACATCGAACATCAACAACAAGTCCTCCAACTCTTAAAGGATAACCTCATGTTGTCACAAAATAGAATGAAACAACAGGCAGATCAACATTGTAGTGAAAGAAATTTTGAAGTAGGTGATTGGGTATTCCTACGGCTACAACCATATAAACAAATGTCCCTCAAGAAAGTTAAGAAGGATAATAAATTATCACCAAAGTATTATGGTTTGTACAAGGTGTTGCAAAAGATTGGTACGATGGCATACAAATTGGAGCTTCCCGCAGCTTCTCAAGTGCACCCAGTTTTCCATGTTTCATGTTTAAATAAGGTTATAGGTGACAAGCTCCCAGTTCAAACAATATTGCCAGAACTTGACAAGGAAGGAAAAATTATATTGGAACTGGAAGCAGTCATAGAAACAAGAACTCGACAGCTATGAAATCGATCAATTTCGGAGTACCTCATCAAGTGGAAGAACTTATCCGCTGAAGATTCCACATGGGAGGATGAGAATTTTATAAAGAAGCATCCAAAACTACTCAAGCATTGAGGACAACACTTTTTTGAAGGAGAGGGTCATGTTAGGTCCCTATAATACTAGTGATTACCCCATTACTATTGTAGTTGTATGCCTTATTAATATTGTTGTGCCCCTATTGTCCCCATATTGTTATTACTGTGCCCCATAGAATCCCTCTATTGTTATTTTCGTGGCTTTATATTATTATTGTTAGGTTGGCTGGGTTATATTGTGACTCATTAGACTCCTATATATAGAAAGGAGGTTTTGTCATTTGAATCATCCAAGAATTGTTCATTTGTGTAATGCAAAGGAGGTTGCCCCCCTAGAAGAGGCTTATTTCTAAGGCGTTCATCTATCTTTCTACCGTTTTGTGAGCTGGTTTCATAACAAGATAAGATCATTTAGTGTAGGAATTCTACAAGCGTAGGAAACATGTCATTCTATGGTTTGAGGACAGATCATGCCCTCGAAGGGACTTTGAAATTTTGTGCATGGAAGGACAAAGGGGTTATGTTAGATGATAATCGGGTTTTGGAATACATCATGGCTAATATTCCTCAACCTCCTACAACAGATGCACAATAGATGGCTTAATGAAAGAAGGAAACTGCTAAAGCTAGGAATAATATAGCATTCTAGAGGTGGAAGGCCCTTACTCATCTGCTTGAAAGTAGTAGTGATGCTAGAAATATTACTTTAAAGGAAAAACTGAGGAACATTTGAATGGGAATGGATGATCCCATTGTTACATATTTATCCAGGTTTTCACAGATGATGGATGAACTTGGAGGTGTTGGAGAGATAGTCACACTAGCAAATCTTGTGATCCTTGCTCTTCTTGGGATTCACAAATCTTGGCAGAGTTTCCAGAATGCAGTGAATGGTGTAGATAAGCTCCCTGATTGGGAGAGATTGTGGTAAGATCTTGTGCAAGAAGAGATAAAGAGGAACACAAGGGATAAAGTCTCAGTTAGGACATATGATGAAGTGAAATTTGCCTTAGTTGGAAAAGGGAAGAAAGCCAAGGGCAAGATGGCCCAAGGAAAGACTGATTCTAGTCAAAATGGAGGCAAGAAAAAGAAGGATCTTAGCAAGATCAAGTTATTTCATTTTCATGAGTTTGGACATTAGGCTACAAAATTTCAAAGAAAGAAATCTAGCAAGCATATTATAGTAGTAGAAGGAGGAGAAGCACTCGCTTATCAGTTCAAATTATATTTGTCTTTGACAACTTGCATGGAAATATTTGTTCAAGGTATTGTGTGGTACATTGATTTAGGAGCTTCATTCCACATTATGGGAAATGCAGATTTATTCAGTAGTTCAGAGGAGAAAGACATGCAATTCCATATTGAGCTTGGAGATGATGGCATATACATGAGCAAAGGAGTTGGCACATTGAGATTTAAGAGGGAGTTTTATTCACTTCTCCATCTCAAGAATGTGATGTATGTTCCAGGATTGAAGAAAAACCTTGTCTCAGTAGAAATCCTTGAATACAAAAGGTATGATTCAGTATTTAGCAAAAGGAAGGTTGACCTCAAGCATTCTGCTTCAAGACAAGTCAAGCATATTGGTGTCAGGATAAAGAACCTTTATAAATTAGAGGTTGATGCATGTTCAGCCTTGAGCAGCAAGGCAAAGTTTGTTTAGGGTCAAGATGTTGGATATCTCTGGCATAGGCGCATGGGAAATCTATATCATAGATAATTGAAGATACTTAAGAAGATTCTAACTGGGATACCATAGTGCACCCTTGAGTAACATGATGTGTGCAAGGGATGTCATATTTTCAAGTATGCCAAATATTCCTTTAAGGGCTAATATATAAGAGATGGAGATATTTTGTAGAGAGAGAGTTTAGATGTTTTTAGTTGCTCCTCCTTAGTTTCAAATTCCAAACATGGGTATTATGTGATATTAATTGATGATTTTTCTCGTAATTGTTGGATTTATTCCATGAAGAAGAAAGATGAGGTCTATTCCATGTTTTTGGAATTGAAGGCCTTAGTGGAGAATGAGAAAGGGAAGAAAATTAAGTCCATGAGGAGTGATAATGAAGGAGAGTATGTCTCCAATGCTTTTAGATATTTGTGTGCCAAGGAGGGAATTAGGAGATATCTGATTTCACCTCATTATCTGTAGTACAATGGGGTGGTAGAGAGGAATAATAGTAGTATTTTTGGGGTTGTTAGACTCATATTGCATGACCATGGGTTGCCCTTATCCTTCTGCTTAAAGGCTTGCAACATAGAAATGTTATTGCAGAATAGGAGTACTCACAAAGTTCTTGGGATGATTACACCCGATGAGGATTTTATTGGTAGGAAGTTTGATGTATCCAACTTTTGCATTTTTGGGTCCATGGTGTATTTTCATGTGTCCAAAGATGGCTAGAAGAAGTTGGATCCCACTAATGAGTGGGGGGTCTTTCTGGACTATACTGATACAACTCAGGTTTACATGGTGTACATTACATCTCTCAAAAGGATTATTTTGAGAAGGGGTGTGATATTTGATGAGGAGAAAGCCATGAGGATTTCTCTTGAGAAAGAGCTAAGAAAATCACTAGACTAAAAGTTTCTAGCTCCCAAGGAGGAACTTTAGTCATTTTCATAGAGTCAGTCCTTACCTAAGGGCAAGAGGACATTCCAGGAGGATGATGTGGAGCCACCACATGATGAGGAGCATATAACAGACTGAGTGGAGGCATGTAGTCACAGAGTGGCTCCCATTAAAGGGAGGAAAATGACCAAGTCGGTTGAAAAATTGGTGCAGGAAGCTCAAGAGAAGATTATACCTCCTAGTTCCTTGCACAGATAGTGCAGATCACCAGATAGATACACATGATACATCACACTAATGACATAGCTGATAGATTCTAAGCCATATTATTTTCAATAGGAAGATTACCATTAGGTTTGGTTGGATGCCATGGTGGAGGAGTATAGCCTCATCATGAAGAATGATGTTTGGGAGGTTGTGCATATACCTGAGGGAAAATCAATTTTTGGCTCCAGGTTGTTGTATAAGGGGAAGCACGTAGCAGATTCCACGTAGTGTGGAGAAGTAAATGGCCAGGTTTGTGGTCAAGGGTTTCTCATATATTGAGGGGATTAATTATAAGGAGACTTTTTCCCTAGTGGAAAGGTACTCATCTATTACGAGCATACTTACATTAGCAGCACAATTAGGGTAGAGGATCCACCAGATGGATGTCAAGACAACTTTCCTCAATGTAGTGGTTGAGGATCTACATTGAGCAGCCTGAGGGGTTTGAGACCTTGAATAGAGACACACATTTGTGTAGGCTAAAGAGAGATCTTTATGGGCTCAAGTAGGCACCTACAACATGGTACACTCACATTAACTCTTATCTCAGAGGATTAGGCTTCACTAAGAGTGAGGTAGATGCCAACCTATACTACATCATGATAGTTGGTAGTCTTCTCATCATATTTGTCTATGTTGATGATTTGATTTTGATAGGAGATGATAGTTTGATCTAGGATTGCAAGGAGGACTTTGTAAGAGAGTTTGAGATGAAGGATATGGGGTGGATGCACTATTTCCTTGGATTGAAGGTTTGGCAGGGTGATGGAGAGATATTTGTTGGACAAGGGAAGTACGCACTTGAGATCCTTTAGATATTCCACATGTGGGATTGTCGTCCCATGGATACTCATTTATGTACTAATTGGAGGAAGGAGTTTGTCTCCATAATAGATGTAGTAGACAGTACAATCTATAGGTAGTTGATTAGGTCCTTGATGTATTTGGTGAACACAAGGCCTAATATTTGTTTTCCAGTGAACCAATTGAGTCAGTTCATGGTGGATCCTTCTAAGGTCCACTGGAGAGCTACAAAACATGTTTTGAGATACCTTAGAATCATATTAGGCTTTGGATTATGGTACAGATAGACTAATGGAGTGAGGCTTCAAGGCTTCACAGATGTAGATTAGGAAGGGAATCCCATAGATAGGAAGAGAACATTAGGAGTATTCTTCAGCATTGGGTCAGTAGTAGTTTCTTGGTACAATAAGAAGCAGAGGGTTTTTTCACTTAGTTTAGTTGAGGTCAAGCATATGGATGCCAACTTGGTAGCATGGGAGGCTATTTAGATGAGGAAGGTCCCAGTCAGACCCTTTAGTCAAGGGAAGAAGCCTACATTGATCCACTATGAGAATAAAAGTTTCATAAAAATCTATGAGAATCCAGTGTTTCATGATAGGTCCAAGAATATAGACATCAAGTACCATCATCACAGATATTGTGTGCAGAGGAGGATTTTAATGCTATAATACATTCCTAAAGAGCAGCAAGATGCATACATCTTGACCAAGGCCCTATCAAGGGGAAAGTTCGAGTTCCATAGAGGTAGCATTAGGGTTGTTCAGAATAACTTAATTGTTAAGAGGGAGCATTGAAAATGTAGTAAGGAATGACTTCGTTGACTTGTGCCTTAGCCAAATATGTCAATTCAAATTCAGTATCATAGTTTCTTGAGTAAGCTTTCAGTTAACACATGTGAGCATCCTATCACTGAGTTATAGTTAGTTAATTTGTGTTAGATGGCATGTAGTGAGTTTTGGAATAGTTAATGGCTAAATTTAGCTATCTAGTGGAGTTAACTCTAGTGTTTATTAGTTAAGTAATCTCTAGTTCTATAATAGAGATAGACATGATCTTACTTGAGTAGTTTGACTATGTATTAACTCAAATTACTCTCAGTTAACAATAAAATATATCAAATTTATCCCTATTTGGACATGCAATTCGAATTTTCTAGTGAGATTGAAGGAATGCATAGTTGTAATCATTATTGTACAATAGTTTTTATTTAAAGGCTTGAGGTTCAAGAAAAGCTATTTCTCTTAGGATTTGCGCAAGGAAATAGGGGATTTTCCTATTTTTTAGGGAAAATATGTGTTAGGAAATAGGAGAATCCTAGTAGGCCTTATTTTTCTAAAGTGTTAGGAAAGTCTTGTTGAGATTTTATCAGTATTGTAGGAAGTTTTAGGATTGAAGCAATTTCTATGTAATAGATCATATTGTTTAGTTGATTCAATAGAAGCAAGCATGTTTTTTTTCCTAGTTGGGTTCCCCAGATATATTTTGTGGTCTATGTGTGATTATGTTTCTATTCATTTTTTTTCGGCAAATATATGGTAGATAAATCCTATGTCCTTTTTGATTAGTTTTCTCTCATTAGCAGTTGTAAGGTTTCAAGGATTTTCTTAAAATTTACTTTATGAAATTTATTAGATCTCCTTAACAAATGAATTTGATAAGGATATTTACCACATTCTTAGTTCATGTTGTTAAATCAATTTCTTATTTTGTAAAGTAGATCATAAAAATTTGCATTTGCAACAAACTTTTGTTGTAATCATTTTCTATAAATAAAAGAATGAAACTCAAAAGAAGGGTTGGAATTTTGGACAAAAAACCAAATTTTATTATCTTTGTAGAAGTGTTTTTGGATAAATTTTTGGGAATTGATCAATCATAATAGGTCCTTGTTTCAATTATTTTCAGCCTTTATTTTAGATTAATTTCATTCTTCTAAATCGTAGCCTTTTGCATCGATAAAATATTCAATGTATCTAAAGTACTTTCAAGAGGTTAAAGTTGAGTGGAAATTTACCCTTAGATCAGCTTCAACAATATTAATAAGGGAAGAGACTTATGAGTGGATTCAATTTGTTTCTATCATACCTCCTATTGTTGAGTTTATATGTTGAGTGTTTCATGTAACCACTATTTATGAAAGTGTTTGACAACTGAAATATTATTTTAGTGTGTCTTCTTCACTGAGATTTGGAGCATTTGTTTGATGTTAAATATATTTTAGTTTATAATTCTTATTCTCCAACTCATTCCTTGATAGACTTGAGTATTAGTTTTGGTTTATAGAAATCATTTTTATTGATTTCTCTAAAACCTACTATCCCACATCTCTAATATTATATATAATTTGTATCTAATCATTTATTAAATCAAAATTTGGTGGCTTGGAATATTTTCGTAGCCAAGAACGATCTCAAGGATACAATTTTTTTTCTAGTAGTGGTTAGTATGCAAGTCTCCTCCCTACTCTCTCTGGTTGAATTTATTTTATGGATTTCCCTCCTTCCTTACATTACTCAGACTTCCCTAGTTTTTCTCCTAGGTCTGTAGATTTGGGAAACTCTCCTTTTTCCTATGCAATCAATTCTCTAATTATTCTCAGTTTTGTTGGTGAATAAAGGATTCAATCCTCTCTAATTCCAAGGTCCTATGATATTAATTTTTCAATGGTTTGTGGGGTATCCTGTATAGTATGCCCTACAACAGTTCTCAAGCCTCAATTCCCTTATCTCTTTGGTCCAAGGAACCCTAGTCTCCCTCTATCCTTTTTTTGTTGGAACTTCATCTATCAAGATTCATGCTTAGACAAAGCGGAGGCCAATAAATGAGAGTTCATCACGATAGAATTATGCCATCCAACTCCATATCTCAAACTGATGCATAAATATCTACTAAGATATATTGCGGCATTACTCCCCTTGTTGTCAACTAGGAAATAAAGAATTCAAAGAGAAAAGCTTGGATAGAGTGTAATTTCATGTCGAATGAGGAAGTGATGGCACAAGTGGGTAATTTTATACACAACATAGATACTACAAGGACCAAAAACAAAAAATACATGCATACATTGGATATTTATTGTCCATTATATATAATGGATACATAAAATATATTAAATTATTATAAATAAATTTAAATTATTATTGTTAAATTTTTTAATAATGAAAAACAAAATTTATTAAATAATTACAAATATTTTTAACATTGTTTATGATATTTACTATTATTATTATTATTTTATTTTATTCATTTTAATACTTATAAGGACTCAATTTGTATGTAAACTTCTTTATCATTTTAAATGTTTTAGCAATAAACCAAATAGCTTACTTCCATGGATTTTAAGATCTATTTCTAATTGGGTTAACAAGAACATTTAATGTGGGGAACTACAAATTCTTGAACTCACAATCAAGCTCCCGACCTCTATATTGTTGGGTGTAGGAATTGCACTTAAGCAACTCCTCAACACTTAATTGTCAACCTGGGGGATTAGTAAACTTAGATATGAAGCACAGGCAATGCCAGAGATGGTATGAACCTTTCTGATGTAAATTACTACCTTCTTAAATGGGAACTTGCAGAATCGAATTGGAAAGAGTAAAAGACAACTGAATCATCAAAGTAATCTAGTGCTAGAACAAGAAAGAATGCATTTGCAAAGGAATCAAAATAAAAAGACAATCACTCCAACTGATCAATGTTTAATCACTGAGTATATGCTTATATTTCTCTTTAGTAGAAACACTTTAGCAGTCTCGTAAAGTGGCCCTTAAACCTTCTTTCTTAAATATTTCCTTCTTGCACTAGTCAGTCCTACACTTATCGCAATCTGCTTGCACTAGTGTAGGCGCAAAGATTTATGTGAGAGGTATAAGCTGTGGCTTACCAAATATTCTTGACTTTATGCAAGGGCTCGAACCTCAAGGGTTTTGAGCACTCAGATCCTGTGACAAGAAGCCAGTTCTTGCACATGACCAGAGTCCCTTGCACTTCATTATCGGTTCTAAAAATAAGCGTTAACTATTGCAAATGAAACTTAATTGCAGAAATAATTTTCACATGTAGATGTTTCCAATCTTAACTGTATGTAGAATAAAAGTAAATAACCATAACTAGAAACAACTACTAAAGAATCAACCTCCCATCTGCATATATATATTACTTAGGAGAACAGAAAAGAAACATTGCATGAAAGAGACTAGAAATAATTGTTGCAACACAACAACGTGCATTGGTGCAGGTTCATTTCTCCTGCTTGGACCAAGTGAGGAAAACCAACTGAAATAAATCACATGAAAGGAAATTGTAGGAAAGGATTAATCACACCAACATGCACTGGTGCAGGTTCATTTCTCCTGCTTGGACCAGGTGGGGAAAACCAACTGAAATAAATTGCATGAAAGGAAATTGTAGGAAAGGATTAATCACACCAACATGCACTGGTGCAGGTTCATTTCTCCTTCTTGGACCAGGCAAGGAAAACCAACTGAAATAAATTGCATGAAAGGAAATTGCAGGAAAGTAAATCTAACTAATTCACACGATGGATCCGCTCACACTTTGGCAGGAATATATGTGCATGGAAATAGAATTCAATTAAATCACACTTTAACAATAAGAACACATAAATAAATACGAAACCGAAAATAGGGTAAACGATCTGGGTTGGCTGGGCCCTAGCCAACCAGCTTGTTTCCTATCTAAGAAACGATGCTACTTAGTAATTCAGATCAGACTCATTGGCTTAAATGAACAGATAAGATTTTAAAAAGCATGAGGCAGAGCTCCTTCTTTCTATTAATTCGCAAAGGAAAAGTACATCGTGGAATACAGAGTCTAGCCCAAATTTGGGTGATAACAAAAATATACAATATGCTTGGAACATAGTGCTATTATCTCCTCTATCTGCTAATCTCCTAATTCTATTTACATTCTGTGATTTATAAACTATTGACCCAAGGCCGTAACTACTAAACTTAGTACATGCCATTTGGTCAACCGTTTACATAACAAAATGTAGATTTTAGCTTCTCGGCTTTTAAATATAGACAATTGAACTTGCTAACCGTGGGCCAAATCTTTAGCTTCCGTTCAAGCAATATGCAACTTCAGTCTTGTCTTTGGATGCTTTTGGCTGATTTGGTCTTCATGGCCAACGATGCAAAAAACGTGGTGGTGGTTAGGGAAGTCTGTATCTCCTGTGCAGATTTGCTACGCTGGCAATACTGTAAGATCCGGTCCTGCACTTAAATCAACATTCACGTTAAGTGGCTTTATTTACCAAGTATTTATCGGAGATAAGGATAAGTTACAAAAGTGCATTAAAAGTAAGAAATCTGAATTAAATGCTAAATTGAAATAAAATATGAAAAATAAAGTACACGTGAAATATATCACCATGCTTGGACTAGTGCGAGATGAGGGTATGTGAAAAGGGTAAAACATAGGTAAATAGCTGTGGTTTATAAAGGGAAAAAGGACAAGAATGGGGACAATTTAGGGGACTAACATATATCATGAAATCCCTTCACTATGAAGATCACCAATATCGTCATGGGATCGTTATCAACATTAGAAGGTTATCCTCCATGATAATCTTGATCCAACTTGTTCTACTTCACCTTCTTATGTTGGGAGGAAATAAGGAATATATATATATAATTGCTATAAATTAGGTTATTGTTTTTTTCATGGAAAAATTTCTAAAAAAAGAACTATCAAGGTGCTTCCTCACATTTTGTTTAATAGCACTTAAGTAAGCATCACAAGTAGGTATCATGTTTCTCCTCAACTTATGGAACTTAATTAGATTTAACTTCATAAACTCTTTAATAATTACAAGTTAAAAATAAATTTTAAAATTATAGATTAAAGTTATTCATTTCCTCCTAAAATATTATATTTAAATAAATCATATATTATTGCCATAAAAATGAGAGGTAATAATATTATAAATATAAAACATAATATACGTCTTACATAGAAATATGCAAAATATAAATGAAATGAAGTAGAGTAAGAGTCAATTGTTATATATGAATACCCTAAACAAGGTTCAATGATATTATACAATAATAACTAGGTATGTATAGGGAGGTATTTAAGTCATAAAAACAATTCCAAAATGCACAAATTTTAGAAGCATCCAACTTAATGAATTGTTAAATATTACTAGATCAGTGTTAGGGAGATACTAAAAATATTGTAAAACATAAGCAATTGGAAACAATATCATATATACATATTTTAAATGAGAAATAACTTTTACACCAAACCCATTTTAAATTTTATGATTCAAGAAAGTCCATCACTACCATCAAATTAATCATTTATAATGTTTTGAACTAATACATAAAATAGAGACTTTGAGAGAAGGTATTAGGTCCAAATTAGTGCTTAGGGTCACTTCCTTGACTTCCAGGTAAGACTTAAATTCTCTATGCATTTTAATAAATTATTTTTTCTTAATATTTAGCTTACATGGTGATGCAAATCAAACTCAAATTTGTTGGGAGTTGGTCAAATCACAAAGCAATTTCCCAGAATTGTGCTTCCCTCAACCCTTCGGGATACAATCCCATTAAAAATCACAGTGTGTAGGTCTATTACAAAGTGGGAGGAGTCGGAAGGATGACCAAATCTATGCAATGGCCGCAGATATCTATCTATCTATCTATATATATATATATATCATTCCTCGAATGCAGTATGTATTTATATACATATCTTCGTGACCCTAGAGCCCGACACTTTATTAAAATTGCAATTTAAAAGTCTTACAGGCTTCTGACCCTACGGGCTGACCCATTGTCCATCATCACCACTATAATGAACTCCTCCGTTTTTATCCTATTTATTGGCCCACTTGTCCACCCTCGGTCACTTATAAAGGAAAAGTCATCCAATCGCCTGTTGTCGTAGGCCCCACTTAGGTTCCCAATTACCAATTAGAATTTCCTTTGTTCTTAACGGTCCTGGGAAATGAAAAATTCCCTGCCTTCTACAACTCTATCAACAGATGATCCTTCGTTTCCAACCCTTTTCAAAATTACAATTTGTAAAACCTTACAGGCTTTTGGGCCTTCTGAGCTTCTAGGCTTCTGGGCTTCCATGTTCTTCTCTACCACTCTGACCTATAGGAAAATTTTGTTATGGGATTTTGTCAATTGTTGGTCTTGGGTTTCGTTAATTGATAGACTTCATCGGGAATGAAAAAACACTTTCGTTAAGTGTTGGGTGCTCTCAGTTTATGTGTGGGTTCTGTCTTAGCTCTTCTCTGGCTTTAAGCTTGCTCCTCTTGGTAGTTCCACCTCTTGCCTTCTCTCACAACCCTGTTCGCTCCTCCTGCAATCACTCTTATATATATATATATATATATATATATATATATATATATATATATATATATATATATATATATATAGATATGCAAAGCCTCCCAACTCCATCAACAAAATACAATGTTATTACAAATGGGACTATGCATACATCATAAAGATTGCATAAGGACTGGTTATCAGGTAAAATTATCACACATTACACTCACTTGTGCATTTTAATTAAAATCCAATAAATAAAAATATTAGATGAGGAGTTTAATATAGATCCATGAATATAAGATCTAAGGACCAATTTAGGAAAATTAAACAAACTATAACAAATTTGCAACAATTTTCTTAATTAAATAAATTACATAACAATCTAGAATAAAACCTCTCCTAACAAACCACTCATTAAGGAACCAACTACTCTAGTAAATGATTTTGACCTCTTAGTCAACGAGAATTACGAATGGCTTGCATCATACTCCCAAGGAATAAAGGTTTCATGGACTACTATCCATGATTTCCTCAAAAAATTTTCTACTTTTCTGTATAAGTGTGGGAATCATCGAGGTTGCATATGAAAATAGATGGTTGTTCCACTTTACCATGTATTCAAAATACTATTTGTCCTTGGTTTTCTTGATCAATCTCTTGTCCAAAATCCTTTCATGTCGCAAAGATTCAGATGCTGGAAATTGCTTCTTGCACTGTACTGGATGTTGCTTATGATCAACACTTGTTTTTGTTCTGTTTTAAGCTCATACTTGTATACATATGCTACATTTAATATTGGTGAAGTTTCAACTCTAGGTGGAAATTCATGTTCATAGGAATTAGCAGAGAATTTCTTCAAGATCCTCCAAGTTCCTATCTTCTTAAATTTTAATTTGTTGTACTCACCCTTTGGAAATATTTCCTTTTGCAAATGTGTAAGTACCAAATCTCCCACTTCAAAATTATACTCCCTTCTTCTGACATATACTTTGCTCTTATATTTAAGATTGTTGTCATTTAGTTTCTGCATTACCTCGTCATGGATTTCTCGTATGGTTGTAGCAAAATATTCCCCTATGACACTTCTTTGCTGTATTCTTCCTATTTTTTTGAGCTCATTCACTCCTATTGGCTTCATTTCATACACAATCTGGAAAGGGATTTGTCCATTTCTTCTATTGGGAGTGTCATTTGTCAATCAAACAACGTAGAATATTTCCTAAACTTCTATTCACTACTTCAGTCTTACCATCAATTTGTGGGTGATATGTTGAGTTGAACTGCAATTCTGTGCCAAATATATTCCATAATGTTCTCCAAAATGTCCCAAGAACCCAGTATCTTGATCTGAAATGATACTCTTGGGAACTCCATGTAGCCTTACCACTTCTTTAAAGAACATATTAGCAACTTGGCTAGCATCGTTAGTCTTATCACACGGAATAAAATGAGCCATTTTTTAAAATTTATCTACAACCACAAACATAGAATCATTAGCTTTCTGAGTTCTTGGCAGTCCTGAAACAAAATCCATACTCACCAAATCCCAAGGCCTCTCTGGGGTATAAAGACTAGTGTTTTGGCTTCTTCCTTTGGTATATTAATAGTTTTTATATTTATTTATAAACTTTCACACATCAGTCCTCAACTTTGGCCTATAATAATGTATTTTCAATAGATCATAAGTCTTGTCTTGTCCAAAATGTCCTCCAAGGCATCCATTGTGTTTTATTTAATTAAGTTTTCTCTCATGGAATAATCGAGAATACAGAACTAGTTGTTGTTAAAAATAACTCCATCTTGGAACATATAATCTAGCACAAGATTTGATTTTGAGAAGCTGGATTCTTTTTTTTTTTTTATGTTTGTGGAAAAAACTATGAACAATTTATGAAACCAACGTTTCGGACTAGCTTGGTGAGTCCATCATCAGGGTAATGAGATTTGTATTTTGAGAAGAGAGAGCGTGAAATTATGGAGCTATTAATAGTTATTTTAGAAAATATTTGATGTCTCTTCTTTTTTTTTATTTAATGTTGGCCTAATTGATTCATAAATATTAATTCATATATATATATATATATATATATATTTAATTGTTTAATTAATTAATTTTATTTATATATTTATTTAATATTATTATAATAAATTTTTTTTTTAAGTCACAGGTTTAATTAATGATTGATTATATTTGAATGTATTTATTTGGTTTATATTTATTTATTTATTTTTCCATTTTATTTATTTTTAATTATTATTATTATTATTTGTATTTATTTTATTATTATTATTATTATTATTATTATTATTATTATTATTATATTCTATGTTATATAAATAAGTTCCTTGTTATGTCTTAGTTTGAATTGAATTGAGTTGGATTTTTATTTATTTATTTATTTATTTTTATTTTTATTTTTTATTTTGACTTATTAAAATTTTATTAAAAGGGAGTTAGATAGATTTATTTATTTATTATTTTATTAGATTTAATTTACTGCTTTTTTATTTTATTTAATAAGGGTTTCCAGGTGCTACTTAATTTTAGTCCATCATCCCTATTCCTGTCGTTGGAGGATTTCTCAATTTCAATTGCCTCTTTCACCCTTCTTTTTAAATAATGGTCTTCCTTGTGAATTAATTTTGCTTGTTCCATACAGATATAGTGTGAGGAAGAACATGCATGCTCTGCCAGACCTGATTTTTCTGACCTGTTTCTTGTAATATCATTGATGTGTTCTTTTAATCTTATGCCAAAGGATCTCCCTGTTTCACCTATATAAACTTTTCCGCATGAGCAGGGAATCGAGTATACTCCTTTGTGATTTTTTAGGTCTATTAAGTCCTTATCAGAATCAAGCATGTTTTTTAGGGTGTTAGGGGGTGTAAAGGCAACCATGATGTTATGCTTGGTGAGAATTTTGGCAATTTTATCTGTGGTTCCTTTAATATAGGGTAAGGAGATTCTAGGGTTTTCAAGATTTTTTCTTTTTTGGTTATTAGTTATGGATTCTTTAATTATTTTTTGGATAATGTGTTTCTGATAGCCATTGTCTATGAAGACCTTATGTAGATGGTTAAGTTCTTCCTCTAGATGTTCAGGGTCAGAGATTCTGGAAGCTCTGGTGGCTAGTGTTTTGATGACACCAACTTTTTGTTTCGGATGGTGGTGGGAGTTTGAATGAAGATATTTGTCAGTGTGTGTCTATTTTCTGAAGACAAGCTTCAAAAGATTCTTTGAAATATTCATCCTTCTCATACAATTCATTCATAAAATCAAATCCCAACACCTGAATTTAAGTTTTCTACAACAATAATTGCCTCTTGCATAAAGCATATACAATTTTATTATATTGTCCATTGAAGTGCTTTAAAACAAATGTAAAACTATGCAATTTTTACACTACTGCATAATATATTGAAGGGCATGATTATCAGTAGATAAAATAAATTCCCTAGAAAATAAATAATGCCTCCCTTTTTTAAGAGTTTGAGCCATCACATAGAATTCCTTGTCATTGGTTGTATACTTCCTTATGGCCTCATTTAGTTTTGTCCTTCTATTTTAGTACTACTCCAATCACATCATTGTTGGCATCACTTTTCACTTGGAAATGCTTATTAAAATTTGGAAGTGCAATGACTGGTTGTTTTCTAATCTTCTTCTTTAGCATCTCAAACTCCTTCTCAACTTAACCATTCCACCAAAATGGTTGTTTATTCTTCTTATTTGTCTCCATAATTGCTGCACTCATTTTTTGAAGTTCTTGATGATTTTCCTGTAAAAACTTACCAAACCAGGAAATCTTCTAACTTCAAAAATACTTCTAGGAGAGGGTCATTCAACAATAGCCTTTACCTTTCCTGGATCCATATTCAAACCATATATGGAAATAAAATATCATAAATATACAAGTTTTGACTTTAAAAAGGAACATTTCTTCAAATTTATAAGTAACTTTTCCTATTGTAATCTCTCCAACACATGCCTTAAATGTTGTAGATGTTCCTCCTTTGACTGAATATAAACTAAGATGTCATTCAAGTAAAAAATTACAAACTTCCCTATGAACTCTTTTAGTACCTAGTTTATCAGCCTCATGAATGTATTGGGTGCATTAGACAACCCAAATGGCATAACCATCCATTCATACAATCCTCCATTATTTTTAAAGACAATTTTCCACTCATTTCCTTCTCTGATTCTAATATGATGGTATCCACTTTTCAAATCAATTTTTGAAAACCATCTTGCTCCACTTAAATAATCCAGCAAATCATCAATGTGTGGCATAGGGAAACGATACCTAATTATGATCTTATTCAAAGCTCTATATTTTGTACATATGCACTATCCTCCATCCTTTTTTCGACTCAACATTGTGGGTATTGCACATGGACTAAGAGTTTCTCGAATCGGTCCCTTATCTAATAGCTCATGGACTTGTTTCATGACTTCCTCTTTCTCCTTAGGTGTCATGCAATAAGAAACTTTGTTGGGAAATTTTCCTCCCGGTACCAGATGATGAGCTCTAGTATTGCAGCAAGGATGCTACAACTCCTAGGACTACCAACTTTACTTCATCAACCTGGGGTTTGTAAAAACTTGGAGGTGACAATGTTGTATACACAGTAGATGAAATGGTCTATTCTTGTCACTTTTCAACTGGGGCGATAGACCACTAAGGTTTTTCAACCAGTCTTCTATTAACTAGAAGGAGTCTGACTACTAACAGAAAATGGAAAAATATCTTTAATGCTGAAAGGAAATGTTGCCTACTCTAGGAAATGAAAATTCTGAATTGGAAAGTTCTATTGAAATGGGATAAAACACCCCAGGGTCTAGGTTGAGAACCCCAACAGATCGAAGGGCATACACTAACAAGAATCAAGCAAACAAGTAGTCCTAATGCTTAAACTACTAAAGTGGTATGAAGAGATAGTACCCGTAGGTCTTACGTTTGAGGATGTTCCTGTAGGGTCCAAACCCTATGCTTCCTCCAATGCTTCAAAACCCGCAACTCATTCCAGGAAAACATATATATTAGTAGTGGCTCAAATCATGTTCAAGATATGAATGTTAGATCATATAAGAATATAGATATAAAACATGAAATCATACATAATTAGATCATAAAATGAAGTAAAGCATAAATATCATCACATTAGGAACAAGATAGAGATTTTTTATTGATGACTAAGAGAATGTGGAAGAATACAACCTGATTCAACCACGACTCCAAGCGAAACCTTCCTTCGAATCCATCCAGCCCAAGCCTAAAAAATCCTCTTTCAAATGCATACACATAGATGCCATATAAAGGAGATGGACATCTCTATGAGGAAACAAAGGTTTCCTATAATTGGGAGTGCAGGAGGAACATGGATAAATCAGACTTAATCAGGGACCAATTGGATATAATATCAATATCCTTTCTTTTTCCCTCTCCCCTTAAGCCTTCCCATGAGGTGTATTTATACCATCCCAAAATAATTGTTTCAGTTGGGATACAGTTAGGCCACAGACTCCTGTATGTGGACTTCCGGTGTAACTCATAAACCCTGCCCAAAAAATAGGGATTTTATATTTTTTTAATATTTCAAATTATATACGCAGGCTAGGTATGGTTGGACTCGTGTGTGCAGGTGCATTTTGAAGGGAAGAGTCGCGTATGTAATTTAAAATAATGTTTTGTAGTAAATGGACCAAGTATGAAGGGAAAGGGCTACCCAAGGCCATGACTTAGAGCATCAAGTATACAAGGTTGTAGAATGATGCTATAACAGCTATGAAGTGACATTAAATTATCTAGCTAAGCATTTACACATATCACTTGAAAAAGATACCTAATGTAACCTTTCATTCTAACATCTAGTTATTGAGACTAAGTAAGCTTGGAAGTTATCCTAAAACTACTATGACTACTGTATGCATGTACTAACTAGAAATTGCAGAAAAGAGTCTTTTTGATTTTCAATTTTATAAGTGTAAATGCTAAGTGAACCAATATGATCCTTTGCAGGGGAGAAATGCGTGGGGAAATAGGTTTAGAATGGTATTGAGCGTATGGAAGATAGGTCGAGGCCTAATCTAAGCTCAAATGATCATTTCTGCTAAATTTAGGCTTAAAATAAGTTGCTACAAGGTTTCTTGTAGTACTACAGGATGTCCTAGTTTACTATAGGAAATAGGTTGAAAGATATAGGAAGGTAGGAAAGGTGGAATAAAGTGTGGGAATTGTATCTAACGGTGAAATAATCATAGGGGAGGTGTACACTACCTAAGGTTCAACCCAACTCTTCAAGATGGTTGGATTTTCTCAAGGAAGATGTCCACTTTGCTACAAAACAGAAATTCAGATTAGGGGTTGGTAGACTTTGGCAGTATGAGTGAAGAAGACTTGGATGAGGTTGGTGAAATGATTTCTCCCTGCAGATTAGAAACTCCTGGAACAACACACATTATTTCCTTCATTTATGCATAACTTCATTTAAATAAGGAAAATATGAGTTGAATTTAGGAAAAACAGAGTTATTGATGGCTAATAGCGAAATCTGTGAAATACAATGCTTCTAGACTACAACAAATTCAAGAAACCAAATTGAAAATTGCAAGTACTTCTAAGGAACTATAAACAATAATCTACTCAATCAAGAACCCTAGCCATGCAATGATCTAAATATACAATTTTTTTTTTTGGGCTGTGAGAGTGGGGCCCTCAAACCATGATCCCACAGAGGGAGATGAGGAAGAGGCCACTATCACAAGCTTTTATGAAGTATTCACTTTCACTATTGTACAATTGATCTACCTTTTCAACTAATGGAAGCAAAACTAAACAATTATTCAAGTACTTGTAAATTAAATAAAGCATACATAACTTCAACAACTAACTATGAATGTAATATAAGCATACATATACAAAAAGAGGAACCTCTACTACTGGGGTTGGGCCCTAACCCAAGAGCATCAGCCCTCTGAGTCAACTTAGTGCTGGATCAAGGAAATACTTCTCATTCTCATCAAAATGTCAAAAATTCATAAGAGTAATCAGTCACAATGTATTAGCTCTAAAATTCCTCTTGGCTACCATAAAAAAGTCAAATCCTAATGAGGCCTAGGCCTTCTTATTTACAGAACTGAATTTACAAACAACTTCCTTAAAATTAGGGATGCTTGGCTCCTAAAATCTAGATTAGATTTTCTTCAACTATCATTGGCTTGGCTTCCAATGAACTTGGTGGGATTGACTGCTTGTACCTTTGAGCTGATGAGATCTAGTGGAGGAATCTTTGAGTGATTGAGGAGTTAAGGAGGGAGATCCAATCTCCTAGAATCCCTCTTGCTTGTCTACTTCAAGTTCCTGCACTTAAATTAGTCAAAACCTGCTCCAAATCCTGCAATTAATGAACATTAGGCCACATGACATAACATCTCACCTTTACTCTTCTCACTAAGGAAAATATAATAAAATACGTAAAGAAATGTGAGAAAAGTTGATTTTAATAAGTTGGGGAGTGGAATTAAGGCTCATATAATTTACCTATTGATGAGTCTCATCATCACCCCCCTACTGAAAGAGTTGTTCATCCTCTGAGAAACTTAGTCTATGCTCATGTATTTCATAACTCTTGTGACCTCTCTAACATCCTAGGCCTCTGTAGATGGAGTTTCCTCTTGTGGATAAAATCCTGCATGCTTCTCTATTTCCTCCCACTGCCTTTTTTCCTTTTCCTCCTTTTTGCCTTCTAGCATAACCAACAACAATGGTGGAATGAGTTTCAAACCAATCCAGTTGATTTTGAGTCTCTGTAGTGCCTTCTTATATAGTGGGGTCCTTTCTAGTGCATCTCTCATTCTTTCAGGAGAATGATACTCCATGATCCTTAGGTTTTATAGTAGGGTACCCCACCTCCTTTGGCATGCTTGTTGGTTTTCATCCCCTAGCAATCTCAAGGTGTCCTCAAAATGTGTGACTTCATGCTCTTGTGTAGCTAGGTATCTTGGTGAAAGTTGGGGATCATTGGCGATGATTTTGTGGGTGCTAATGACAACCATAGAATTGATTTATTCTTCTTTAATGTAAAGGGGCTCTCTTTCTTCTCTTTCCAAAACCCTCTTCACTTCCTTGGTCCTTGCCTTGTCATCCATGATGCAAGGGCCATTAGTTGTAAGTTCCCCATCTTTGCATTGGGTTCCCACACATTTAATTTTTTTAAGCCAAGTTGTGTAAGTAGAAATCAAATATCTTGGCCTTATCATCTAGGGTGCTTTGGTCACATAGCTCAATGAATTTCCGATAGTATTAAAAGGCATAGTCCCCTGTTGTGCTAATGTCTTTATATGAAATTGCAACCATTGATCTTTGAGGTACAAGTCATATGACTTTGGTGGAATCCTTCACTAGAGTGCCTCCATGGAGAGGCTTGCCATGGTGGCCATCTGACTCTCTTTTTCTTGTACTAACCTGCTCAGCCATGTGTTTTCTACCTGTAGTTGAGATTTCATAATTTGTTCCCTATCTCTTACCCTACTCAACTCTCTTCCCATCTCCAATAGCTTCTCTTCCATATGGACCACATCCTCTACATTCTTTGATTTAGCAATTTGCATCCAACAACATTTCCTTCCTCTCTCCTTCTTAAGTTCAAAGAAGAGAGGGATGGAAATTTCTGTGGTACTACTATGCCTCCCTCAACGAATCTATAATAAGAGCTCAGATTGGGTGGTGAGTTAGGTTCCTGCAGCTCTTGGGATTCTCCCTTAGATGTTTTTGGAGCATCTGCCTCCTCCTGACTTGTGTTACTACTTCCCTGCCTTTCCTCTGTTCTTATTGTCCTTCTTGCTACTTTTTCTGTGTTTCCTATAGTGCTAACAAAGTTTCTTGTAGGACTGTTTGTGTTTCCTGTAGGAGGATTTTTCCTTTCTGAAATGGGGTCAAAGGTTATTTGTTTTTCTTTTATGATTCTAACCTGGTGACAAGCCTCATAACATAGGTGATTAGCAACTTTAGGAAAGCCTATTTTGATGTGACCTCTTCACCTTTTATTTCTAAGGAGGCTAGATTTTCTTGCTCTTTTGGTGAGTCCTCAATAATGATAGGAATTTTGATGGGTGTTTGTGGTTTCTCCTGTTTGATCCTAGTCATCCTCCTTGTTTTCAAATATAGGGGAGTCTGCCTCTGTCTCTTCCCTTTTGATTCGACAGGTGTGCTTAGGGAAGTTAAGGAAACAACTGCCTCCCTCTCAGTATGTTCAGGAGACAACCTTGGAGATTCCTCCCTTTCCTTGGTTTGTTCCTCAGGGCTTGCTTCTTCCTCCTGTTCTTTCTCTTCACCTTTCTCCTCTTCTCCTTCTTCCTCTGTTTTCTCTGTTTCTTCCTTCTCTTCTTCCTCTGATTCTTCTCCTTCCTCTTCAGGTTCTTCTTCTTCTTCATGTTCTTCTTCTTCATCTTCAGGTTCTTCTTCTTCAGCACTAGAGGTATTGTCCTTATCATATTCAAGGGATTGTATATCAATCACAACCTCTCTGTCAATGTCTCTAAATGTGGACCATTGAATGGGGATTATGAGTTGGCTCAATGCATCCTCTAGTATTAGCTTAATAAGTCCATGGTGTGCCAATTGCTAATGTTTTGCCTCTTGTACTTTTAAGCTCATGTCGATTATTTATTGCAGCAAGAATTATGTTATACTGAGCCTTTTGTCATTGGGTATCCCCTATCTAAATATCAACTCATGGAGGAGCCTAAATTGATAGCCATAGACTATACTGGGCCTCCCTTCACAAGAGATATATTTGAGATATGTTATCTTACCTCATTCCAAGGGTAGGGAAGGATTTCCCTTATTATCCCATTTTTATCTTAATTGGATATTCATCCCTTAAGAATATTTTCTTCTTTGTGAAAGTGCTTGCAGCCTTATCCTCCTTTCTCCATGGTATCCGTTGAGGAAGTGTGGTGATTCTACTAATTACTTAGGGAGTAATTGTGATTGACACTCCTCTTACCACCATGGTAGCACTGATCCTAGCGTGAGTGTTAACTGCCATGGAAAAATCTTGAGCTACATCATCATCATATCCTTTGAGCAACTCAAAGAATCCCAAACAGTTATGTCTTTTGAATATTTCTACCACAGGGGGATGGAGGTGTATTCTGGATGTCTTTGTGGGTTCCTTTTTGTTAAACCCTCTTATCATTTTCCTTTTTTGGTTGGCTGACTGTAAGGAGTCTTCTAGGCTTAGCTTTTAGTATGAAAGATATGTAATTTCTTTAATACTATTGGAGTTAAAATAAGGCATGCAAAAATAATACTATTGATACATGATGTTCATTCTATCTATACCTCACATGTAATATTTAAAAAAAAATATTAGTGACAAAGTATATTTTACTATGAACTATAAATAAAACATTTCAGTCTATATTAAATAATAATTTTATATCAAATTTATATAGAGAAAAATAAAATAATTGAGATTAAAATTTTCTTATATTTTCACTTTCCATTGTAAGGAGCGCATATAATTTATTGCATTATTAATATAGAGTTGTGATATGACATTTAAAAAATACTAGTAACAACCAAAATTTAGTGGGGTTTCTAAACCAAACTAGATGCATCTTAACTCCATGTTTACCAAGGATCAAAAGAGATCAAATCTCTTGAAAATCAAACCTCTTTTATAGTGAAAAGAGATTTGACCCCTCTCGGTGCTTGGTAGATCTAGAGCCAAGATGGACCTAGGCTAGTAATTATTAATAATATTAATTTATCCTTCATCATGTGAATAATATATTATAATTATTAATAATATTACGTTTATTTAATAATTATTTAATTGTTCTCCTCCCTTTTCGGCCTCCTCACTTAATTTATTTCCTTAATTCTTCTTATTATTTACTCTTCTCCTTATTTTGGTCCTTGATTCCCTCTTACCCTCAATGTTCACCCTTAGCTTGCCTTATTTATCTTTGGACTCTCTCCTCATTTTTTAGCTCACTTTTATGTCTATGATGATGGGTGAAGGATTCACACAAAATGTCATATGTTGGTAGTCTAGTTTGTTTGTTGAGTGTTGGATGTGTATTATATTAGACTATATTTGAAGATTTTTTTTTTGTAGGTACCCTGTTCAAAAGAGAATGAGAAGTTCTTAGCTAGATAGCCCTTTTAGAGAAGTTTCTAATTATATACCGCACTTAATGTAACAACTTAGGAATGAGGAGAAACCTAATTTTGACATTATGGAGTCTAGGCATTGTTCTATATGAGACATGGTTCCACAATTGTGAAAAGTGTATGGTCATCCAAGGTTTGTTACATGAAATGTGTTATAGTCATTGTGCTAGCTTGAATGGGAAGATGCTAAATTAATCTAGGATTTGATGAAATCTAGATGTTACAAGGTCATCTGGGCATATGGGCATATAGTGGTTTCCTAAGACAAAACATAGTGGAAATAATCATACATTGGATTTCTCAAATCGATAGTGAACCACCCGATAGGTGACATAAAGGTGACATTTTGATCGTAGTGTAGGCGACATCTGAGTGACATGAATGATGACATGTTGCTCTATGGTAATGACATGTGGTGGGTGGATTAAACATTTTTGGGTGTTTAGGTGGTCCTTTTCAGGTGACACTTAGCAGTGACATGGCATGGAAGGTGGTAAAGAAACAATGTGGTGGAAGATGTGGCATGAAAGGTGGAAGCGAGATGACATGTTAGATGATGTTGTAGTGAAGTGGAAGATGATATGGAAGGCCTCAATATTTTCACTAGGAGGTTGTTTTGTAAGGCTTTGTCTTATTAAATTATTTCATCATTGCTCATATTTTTGGAGTCATGAGGAAAATGGTCATATGGGCGTCGATGATCCAGAGGTGTGGTATGACTATAAGCTAATGAATTCATGGATGTAAATTTGGTATTAGTAAAACAACTTCAAGTTCTATTTGGTATTTAAGTTCCACACCCAATGAAGCATTTGGCCATCCGACTATCGAGGTGGAGAGTAGTATATATCATTTGATCATTTAAGCAATATTCAGATAGCCTATCTCCAAATCAAGGACCTAGAATAGTTTTCAAGGTAGGGAGAACCCCATATCTGGCCTATCTTTTCATCACGGGGGCTAAGCAAAACAACTCCCAATGCTTATGTAGCTCTCGCAAATGGTTAAAAAGGTAAATTGCATAGTCGTGCAGGTATGGTCTTATCAACCAAGTTGTAAGTCTCTCGAAGTGTTAAAAACCTAATTTTAGGTAAAGGAATAATATTAAATTACGAAATCAAAGAGAAAGCATGTAGGTGCCATGTGGCATGCTAGTGTTGACATTGTCAACATTAACACAGAAAATTCTCTCATAATCTTAAATTCAAATATGATTCATGGGTCAATGTAATAATTACATCATTAGAAACCTATTGCCTAGCTAGACATAATGGCATTAACATTTTTCATACTGCACGTTATGACAAGGGGGTGGTAGGTAGTGCTACAATTAGTGACTAGTAATGTATAGTGATGTTTCCTTCAATGCCAAAGGGGTAGATTGTTGAGTGTGTTGGAATTTTTTGCAATTGATTTGAAGTTCATGGGGAACATATTGAGTCTATTAGTAGTGTGTTAAGCTTATGATGTCATTGATATATTGGTTGCTCACTAAGTGTTGGTAGTCTTGTTTGTTTTCTGAGTGTTGGATGTGTATTCTAGTAGCCTATGTTTGAATACATTTTGTCTACAGGTACCTTGTTCAAAAGAGAATATTTTTTTTTAGCAAGATATCCATTTTAGATAAATTTCTAACTGTATAGTGCACTTAATATATCTCCTTAGGAATGAAGATAAACCTAATTTTAAAATAATGGAGTCTATGCATTGCTCCATATGAGACAAGGCTCCATCGTTGTGAAAGTACACAATCATCCAATGTTTGGTACATGCAAGGTGTTCTAGTCATTGCACTAGCTCGAATGGGGAGATGCTAAATTAATTTAGGATTTAATGACATCCATATGTTACAAGGCTATTCGAGCATCTAGGAATCTAGTGATTTCCTAGGACAAATACCTGTGAAAACAATCATACGTTGGATTTCTCAGTTCAATTGTGAACATCTTGATATGTGAAAAAGAATGAGGTGGCATAATGGTGACATTTTGATGGCATTGTAGGTGATATCTAGGTAACATAAATGATGACATGTTTCTTTATCGTAATGACATGTGGCAGGTGGATTAAAAATATTTGGGTGGCCGAGTGGTTGTTTTCGAGTGACACTTATTAGTGACATGATGGTGACATAGAATGGCAAGTGGTAGAAAACCGATGTGGTGGATGGTTTGGCATGATAGGTGGAAGTGAGATGACATGGTGGATGATGTGGTAGAAAAATGGAAGATGATGTGGTAGGCCTCAATATTTGCACTAGCAGGTTGTTTTGTAAGGCTTCGTCCTATTAAATTATTTCAACAATTTTCATATTTTTGGAGTCTAGGGGAAAAAATCCATTTGGAAATTGATGATCTAGAGGTGCATTATGATTGCAGGCTAATGAACTCATGGATGTAAATTCGCTATTAGGAAAACAAATTCAAGTTCCGTTTTGTATTGAAGTTCCATGCCCAAAGAAACATTTGGGAATCCAGGTAGAGGGTAGCGTATATTGTTTGGTCATTTAAGGAGTACTTACATAACCTATCTTGAGATCAAGGACCTAGAATGGTTGTCAAGGTAGGGAACACCCCATATGTGGTATATCTGGTCAACCAGGGGTCAAAGCATGCATGTGTTATTGGTTTAGGCTAGATACTAGATCCCTTAATTGTGGATTGGAACATGATTATAGTACATGGTCACAGGGGATAGGAAGCACAACTCCCAACACTTATGTAGCTATCATGAACGGTAAAAAATGTTAATTGCATAGTCATGCAGATATGGTCTTATCAACCAACTTGTAAGGCTCTCAAAGTGTTAATGAACTAATTTGAGGTCAAATCATAGTATTAAATTACTAGGGTAATTATTGGTCCATGGTCACTTCTCCTCATTCTCCTCAATAGCCATTAGAAGTGGTTTACCTTCTCTGTAATCTCTGTCATCCTTGGAAATGATCCCAACTACAAGTATGATAGTCTAGTACCCTTGCATTTCAAAAGTATATTTGGAATTATAACCAATGAACATTGTCATTGCCTCCATAATTTTTCCTTAAATTTTGGATTTAATGGCATTAGTTAAAGTAGTGTAGTGATCACACCTATGTAGTTCATTGCAATTCTAATTGGAATGCGCTATAACATCCATCATTCTTTTGAATTGAAAAACAATCAACGACATCACTTCTATCATTAGAGACCCACTTGGGGGAATTTCAAAATCCATTAATGTTATTCAATTTTACCTTTTTAATAAGTATCATTGAAATAATATTTTCTTTTGGGGTGCTTATTAGTAAAATCTATTATTTTTATAATTTAAGTTTTTAGGTTAATACAAATAATTGTTGCATTGAAAGCAATTATACAACCCAGTATGAAGGAGATATTACATCAACAAATTAAAAAATAGTAATAACAAAAAAAAATTAATGTCTTCTTAATTTTACATCAAATTTATATAGAGATATAAAATAATTGAAAGTAAGAAAAATAGTATGAAGGAGATATGTAATGCATGTTGAGTAAAATATTTTAAAATCATATATATAAAGAGAGATATTTTATTCTATTAATAGGTGATTTCAAACTCAAAATATAAAAGAGATTTATAATTCCTTTATTATTTAATATAAATTTGATATGTATCATTTTTAAGAATATATATATAAATTCCAATTGATGTGTTCATCTATATATATATATATATATATATATATATTTAGAATATGAGGGGAAATGTATTAACGTTTAAATGTGAAGAAGTGAAGTAGTGAAATAAGTGTAAATGAAAAGTTTCTTATAGTTAAAATATTTTATCAGTATTTTGTTCAAAATGGGCTTAGATTTATATTAACTAAGGATCTACAAAGGGCCACAAGAATAAAATGAAAACATTTCCACATAAAAATATGTTTTCATCTTGATATGTTTGATCCATTTAGATGCTTAGTAGGTAAGAAACTTATGATGGATCTATGATGGCTTTACTACTCTTTACAAACATGTTATTTACTAAATATAATAAGAATTATAAATTTTAATTAATTTATTTGATTTTATCATATCATAATTTATTTATTTAATTATTTTTATCATGGTGAATTTATAAGTTGTTAGAGTAATGTGGGCAAGACACTAAATCAAATCTTCAATTTCTTACTATAACACCAAAATCACATCCAACAATATATAAGTTAAATATATCATTATCTTATAACTTACTAAGATATAAATATAAGACTTAATGTATAAAGCTTTAAATGTATAAAATTTTGCTATCACTATAATATATGTAATTTATTTTGGATATCTTCACTTTAACATATAATTGAAATGAATAATCAATAACATGTAAACAAAACAAAACAATTTCGGACACTTTTATGTCGGTTCGGTGTGTATATATATATATATATATATAACCTAGCGTAGCAAAAGATACTATAGTAGAAGAGTAGGCAACCCCATAGCGTACGACTCTTGTTGAGGCATAAGTTTCCTGCTATTGTGCTGCTTGCAGGGGATTGCACGTAGCCTAGGTTTATAGTGAATCCTAGGTCTGTTCAGGATAACTCTCAACAGTTGCAGATTGTCCTAGATTTAAGAGAAAAAAAAAATACCAAATCAACTAGAGCCAAGTTATTGTGCAACAACAAGAAGTCCGATTTTACAATACCAAACGAAACGGAATACGAAATGGATGTTTGGGCGGGTGGTAGCTCTCAAAACAATATCGATGGTGAGCAGAGTCGTACATGGCGTCGCGCAACCATAGAAATATTTACCAAGGTTAATGAATATCTACAGGCCCGGAGAAATAGTGAGACTGCGTCTCCTCCTTCAGAGCGAAATGGAAGGGTCCAAGTCACACAAGTGGCGGCGAAGGAAATTAGCGGGGCGCATGTGATATCGGGATATATCAGACGATTACGTCGGAATAGATTTGAATTGGAGGATACATGGGAAAGTGTAGACATACAACGCTTAGACGAAATGCGAGGGGAGTTTAGACGAAAGTGTGAGTGGCATCCACGGGATTGCAGTGGCAGTGGAAAGACTGTGAAAGAAGCCATGATTGAAGATGGTAATGTTGTTTTATTACGAAATATAATGGACTGGAGTCGTACAGGAGGTGTTTGGTGCCAGCAAATTGTATGGAGTGGCGATTTTGAAAATTGTCAGCGAATCCTGCAATTGTTGGAGGAGAATAGCAGTAGTGTGAAAATCGTTTGGGAAACATTTAGTCTTCATCCTGAATTGAAACAGCAATATGTTGCCCACCACGGCGAGGATCCATTCATTGCGTCTATGGTAGCTTTAGAGTCTTGTGAAAAGGTTGATATCTTTAAGGAGCTCGCCGGCACAGGTGATGTTGATGGTGATGGTGAAAGTGATAGGTTATCATGTGCAATTTGTCATGAAGTGATTTCCACTGGAAAGAAATTGCGGTGTAATCATATTTTCCATTTCAATTGTATCTTTCGGTGGTATATACGCGAACTTTCATGTCCACTGTGCAGAGATAAGTTGAACTAGGTCTCTTCCTATCATTCCTCCAATAACTCTTTTCGTCAAATATTGATCGGACTCATTACTCTATTTTATTTATATGTTAATATAATATAGTTTTAGAGTATTTATAGATTTTAGAAAATTGTTGTTTTTTCATTAAGTTTTGATGATAAATCATACTAATCACACTTGTTTACTAGAAAGAAATACTGTTAAATTTTTTTTTTATACAAATTTTATCAAAAAACTTTATTTAATTCATTATAGATCACAAAAGCTTAAATACAAAAATTCCCATATATTTTTTATTTTGATGCAATCATATAAACTCAACAAAAGATCATTTACCCTTCATTCACTTAATAAGGCATTTTTAAAATTTAAAATTTAAATTAATGATTGAAAAATTGCTAATGCAAAGGGTCTTAAGTCCGTTTGAAAAATGGTTAACAGAAAGGTTTCATTTATCTCTATTATAATAAATTTAAGTCTGTTTGAAAAATGTTTAATAGAAATAAGAAGAAATAAGAAGGTTAAGGGAAACATGGTAGCAGTAATGGTATAGAGTCTTTGGAGCCATTTTTGGTGTAACACATCCCCTCAAACACAAGCCAAACCCACATAAATAGAAAGATATTTGAAAGATTTTTCTAATGGTATGTGGAAGCTCGAACATGGCCTCCTAGTTTGAAATTTAGAGTCAGTCAAAGTTGTAGGATCCCAATTCAAGGTTAGTAGAGTTAAAAGGAGCTTGGAAACTGTTTTGGTACATAGTCAAGTTTGGAAAAGCGACCAAACCTAATAGCGATGGTGGAAAAGTAGTAAAAAATCAGATCAGGCTAACATGGATGGATAGTGCAGCAGCGGGAAGCATTCTCATTGGCGCAGGTGGATCCCACTTGACACTGTGGCCTAGCAGAGCAAGCCCGATAGATAAAGCCCAAGGGAGTCGGCCCAGTGGAAAAGCAAATGGAAATGTCTTGAACTTGGTAGTTTTGTCAAGAACAATTATAAACAGAAATAATTTACAAAATAGGCCTGGGAGCCCTCTTTCTCTCTCCTCCGATAGGACACATGGTGGCATATTATTAGATCTTGGATATGACATGGATGATGAAATTAGTGATGACATGGTCCAATTTAGTGTGGTCACATGGTAGCCAAATTAATGATTTTCAGGCACCCAAATGGCCCATATCCGGGTGACATGTCTCACCACTCTAGAGGCAAAAGGTGTCCTTGGAGACATTAGGGTGGTGTCATCATGATGGATAGGGGACGATGGGTTGTTAAGAGTTACAGAGAGGATGCACCAAGATAGGAGGATAGACAATTAACGCAGCAGTAGACAATCAAAGTCCAAGTGGGCAGTCCCCATGGAACATGTTGATTTGGAATATTACCTTAACAATTTGTAGACTGTGTGCAAAGGGAATGATATGGGATAGTTGAAGGGCTATGAGATAATCCCTAACCCTTTCTCATTTCATGTAGAAATATATCAAGGGTGTGACAGAATAAAAAAGCGTAAAGTAAAAATTATTGGGATAGGAAGCTCTGGCCTTAGTGCCAACCTTTGGTCATTTTGCATAGAAATAAGACAAATGACACGAAGCCATTAACATAGGGATTTCGTTTGTGAAGGGATTAAAGTAGGGCTTAATTCCCAAATTCTTGGCCGATGGTCAAGACACTTGATTTCATGGGAAAAAAGCAACGAAGCACCAACATAAAAGGGGCTTAAGCCAAAAATCAGTAAATTTGGTAGTGTTTCCTTTGTTAAATTAAAAAGGTTCATGAAGACCTTAGTCTAATATAAATTTCATTTGCACATGTGCATGGGAAAGATGAGTCAGAAGCTATTTTTTGGCACCATGTTGAGCCAACAAATCAATGGCATATTTCATAGTTAAAGCCAAACGCAACAGAGCGCTAAAATGCATGAAAAATTTGGCAAAAAATTAGGTAGTTAAGCCTATGTTAATTGCAGATAAAAATAGAAGAAGCACTACTAAGACCTATTAGAAAACCAAAATTGCACAAATAAGTAGAAAAACTCATAGTTTGAGTTTTCGATAGTAGTATTGGAATGTAAAACTTAAAGAGAACATCTAGAGGAGTTAGTTGAACAAGACAAAGGAAAAATTAAAGGCACATGCATAGATCCAATGTTAGATTCATGCCAAAAATATGAAGCCAAGAATTATTTATAAGCAAGGTTGAGCAAATTGTTTGATGATATAGAAGCGTTGTGAGTTATGTGAGCGACTTGTGGTGAAGACAATTGTGTTTTCTCAGTGGTCAGAGATTGATAAAGTTGTTGGTGATTGAAGAAATTATTTAATTTTGAAGGAAGAATTGGGAGTCATTGTTTCTAGTGTGAAAATGGATGAAAGATAAACAATGAGTGATTGGAAATTTGTAGCTTGAAAAATCAAGGGTTGGTGCTCCTTCTAGTAGGTGCTATTAAATAGTTAGCATTGTAGCTCCATTTAGTTGCAACTAATAAATCAAGGAGTTGTAGATTCTTGTTGGTTGTAGCTATATATTTGTAACAAAAAGCTGTAACTTGCTTTGAGAAGAAATTAAAAGGAAATCTTGAAGAATTTATTTGTTCTTTGTGTTCCATTGTGATTTTTGATATTTTACTTGTCATGATTATTTATTTAATTGTTGAAGTATTTAATGATGTGCCTATGTTCTTGCACAAAGTGAAAGAAAGTCTTTTAAAAATTATAAAACTCCTTTAATATTGATTCACCCTCCCTCTTAGTATTGACCTAGTTTCCAACAAATTTACTAGAGATGTGTCAAGCCATCGATGGTTACAACAAACTATAATGTGAGCTTGCAATCGATGTGCATGATGAATACATTGGTATATCACATCCTGCGTTTTGGGGCATCTAAGTAAGTGTACTAATAAAGACAACGCTCATCCGAGATAACATCACTGTCAAGGTTGTCATCAAAATGTCAAAAATACATAAGAGTAATCAGTCACAATATATTAGCTCTAAACTTCCTCTTGGCTACCATAAAAAAGTCGAATCCTAATGAGGCCTAGGCCTTCTTATTTATAGAACTGAATTTACAAACAACTTCCTTAAAATTAGGGATGCTTGGCTCTGAAACTTTAGATTAGCTTTTCTTCAACTATCATTGTCTCGGCTTCCAATGAACTTGGCGGGATTCACTGCTTGTACCTCCGAGCTGATGAGATCTGGTGGAGGAATCTTTGAGTGATTGATGAGTTAAGGAGGGAGATCCAATCTCATAGAACCCCCCTTAGTACAAGAGCTAAGGGGGTTATAGCTCCCATCCTGGAGAGTCTGGAGAATGAGAGAAGGTAGTAGCCTTCTGCAGGTAGAAGCCTGTGTACTGGTATAAGATTGCACCAGTACAGAAATACTGTAAAATGAAGTTTCTTATTAAAAGAAGATAGAGATGACTTGCAGCAGGTGGTTTTCACCCACATTGGGTTTCCACCTTATATCATGGTGTTCATGTGTGCTTCTTGTGTGTGATGATCTGTTCTGTTTTACTGCACCTGCTTACTGTACATATGGTTAATGAAGTTCTGATGCACTAACTATAGATCAACATTTAATGGATTAACTGAATCATAAGTATTCTGGATATACGCTAGTTGCATTAGACACAGTTGCGTATACACGCTAGTTCCCTTAATTGAAATAGTGTATATGTATCTAAGTATGGAAATGAAAAAGTTTTATTGATTTGATAATACTGATTCACCCGCCCCCTCTCAGTATTATTTCCAACAAGAAGCTCCTAGACAAAGCCACCTGCCAAGAGGATTCTAAGATATCTCAAAGCAATAGAAGATTATGGATTATGCTACCCTAGAGGTAAAGATTTTTCATTAACTATTTTTACTAATGTTGATAGGGAAAGTGATGTGGATGATCAAAAAAGAACAAGTGGTTGTTGCACTCAACTATTATGGATGAAGGACACCTTCCACGATGTACAAGTGTTATATAATAAACTTATTCACATTACTTGTGACAACATAGGTGCCATAAGCATGTCTAAGAATTTAGTTTTCAGTACAAGGAAAAACATATTACAAACAAGTAGCATTTCTTGAGAGAGAAAGCTACAAATCAGATTGTGAAGCTAGAGCATGTTCCTACAAATTAAAAAGTTGTTGATATTTTCACCAAATCACTCTCTAGAGAACAATTTGAGTATTTGAGGAAAATATTGAGAGTTATTTCTCTCGCCTCCCTACACTAGCTCTTCCTTCAAGAGGAAGAAAGGAAAATGTTGTACCTTCAGCATCATAGCAGCAGTAGCAACAAATAAAAAGTGAAGCACATCTCAAGGGTAGTAATACTCATATTGAGATGTGTACGCTTTTTTTTATCTTGACATTGCCATTAATGCCAAAGGGGGGAAATGTTGGAAATATGTTTTAATTGATGTCAACAAATGTCTATAGGTGGAAAAAGTGTCAGGGAGATGCCTTAGTGAAATTGGTTCAAGGAATAAGAAGAAGGTTAAGGAGAAACATGGTAGTAGTAACGGTATAGAGTCTTTGGAGCCATTTTTGGTGTAACACATCCCCTTAAACAGAAGCCAAAACCACATAAATAGAAAGACATTTGAAAGATTTTTCTAATGGTATGTGGAAGCTCGAACATGGCCTCCTATTTTGAAATGTAGAGTCAGTCAAAGTTGTAGGATCCCAATTCAAGGTTAGTAGAGTTAAAAGGAGCTTGGAAACTATTTTGGTACATAGTCAAGTTTGGAAAAGTGGCCAAACCTAGTAGCGATGGTGGAAAAGTAGTAAAAAATCAGATCAGGCTAACATGGATGGATAGTGCAGCAGTAGGAAGCATGCTCATTGGCGCAGGTGGATCTCACTTGACACTGTGGCCTAGCAGAGCAAGCCCGATAGATAAAGCCCGAGGGAGTCGGCCTAGTGGAAAAGCAAATGGAAATGTCTTGAACTTGGTGGTTTTGTCAAAAAAAATTATAAAAAGAAATAATTTACAAAATAGGCCTGGGAGCCCTCTTTCTCTCTCCTCCAATAGGACACATGGTGGCATATTATTGGATCTTGGATATGACATGGATGATGAAACCAGTGATGACATGGTCCAATTTAGTGTGGTCACATGGTAGCCAAATTAATGATTTTCAGGCACCCAAATGGCCCATATCCGGGTGACATGTCTCACCACTCTAGAGGCACAAGGTGTCCTTGGTGACATTAGGGTGGTGTCATCATGATGGATAGGGGACGATGGGTTGTTAAGAGTTACAGAGAGGATGCACCAAGATAGGAGGATAGACAATTAACGCAGCAATAGACAATCAAAGACCAAGTGGGTAGTCCCCATGGAATATGTTGACTTGGAATATTACCTTAACAATTTGTAGACTGTGTGCAAAGGGAATGATATGGGATAGTCGAAGGGCTATGAGATAATCCCTAACCCTTGCTCATTTCATGTAGAAATATATCAAGGGTGTGATGGAATAACAAAGCGCAAAGTAAAAATTATTGGGATAGGCAGCTCTGGCCTTAGTGCCAACCTTTGATCATTTTTCATAGAAATAAGACAAATGACACAGAGACATTAACATAGGGATTTCATCTGTGAAGGGATTAAAGCAGGGCTTAGTTCCCAAATTCTTGGCCAATGGTCCAGACAATATCCGAGAAAGCATTATTCCCTCACCCACAAACTAATAAACTCAACTACCGGGGTGAAACTAGAAACTATCTAGCTACCAGCTTCATTCAACTGGTGGGAAAAGAACAACTGTTGGGGGCGCAACGTGAGCTTTCTATCCATCCAACTATATCCATCCATTAGAAACAACAATCCAATGAAGGACTACCGAGGCCGGGTAACCGGTTGAACTCCTCGGTTTCATGGGAAAAAAGCAACGAAGCACCAACATATAAGGGGCTTAAGCCAAAAATCAGTAAATTTGGTAGTGTTTCCTCTGTTAAATTAAAAAGGTTCATGAAGGCCTTAGTCTAATAGTAAATATCATTTGCACACATACATGGGAAAGATGAGTCAGAAGCTATTTTTTGGCACCATGTTGAGCCAAAAAATCAGTGGCATATTTCATAGTTAAAGCCAAATGCAACAGAGCGCTAAACTGCATGAAAAATTTGGTAGAAAATTAGGTAGTTAAGCCTATGTTAACTGCAGATAAAAATAGGAGAAGTACTACTAAGACCTATTAGAAAACCAAAATTGCACAAATAAGTAGAAATCTCATAGTTTGAGTTTTAGATAGTAGTATTGGAATGTAAAACTTAAAGAGAACATCTAGAGGAGTTAGTTGAACAAGACAAAGGAAAAATTAAAGGCACATGCATAGATCCAATGTTAGATTCATGCCAAAAATATGAAGCCAAGAATTATTTATAAGCAAGGTTGAGCAAATTTTTTGATGATATAGAAGCGTTGTGAGTTATGTGAGCGACTTGTGGTGAAGACAGTTGTGTTTTCTCAGTGGTCAGAGATTGATAAAGTTGTTGGTGATTGAAGAAATTGTTTAATTTTGAAGGAAGAATTGGGAGTCATTGTTTCTAGTGTGAAAATGGATGAAAGATAAACAATGAGTGCTCGAAATTTGTAGCTTGAAAAATCAAGGGTTGGTGCTCCTTCTAGTAGGTGCTATTAAATAGTTAGCATTGTAGCTCCATTTAGTTGCAACTAATAAATCAAGGAGTTGTAGATTCTTGTTGGTTGTAGCTATATATTTGTAACAAAAAGCTGTAACTTGCTTTGAGAAGAAATTAAAAGGCAATCTTGAAGAATTTATTTGTTCTTTGTGTTCCATTGTGATTTTTGATATTTTACTTGTCATGATTATTTATTTAATTGTTGAAGTATTTAATGATGTGCCTATGTTCTTGCACAAAGTGAAAGAAAGTCTTTTAAAAATTATAAAACTCCTTTAATATTGATTCACCCTCCCTCTTAGTATTGATCTAGTTTCCAACAAATTTACTAGAGATGTGTCAAGCCATCAATGGTTACAACAAACTATAATGTGAGCTTGCAATCGATGTGCATGATGAATACATTGGTATATCACATCCTGCATTTTGGGGCATCTAAGTAAGTGTACTAATAAAGACAACGCTCATCCGAGATCACATCACTGTCAAGGTTGTCATCAAAATGTCAAAAATACATAAGAGTAATCAGTCACAATATATTAGCTCTAAACTTCCTCTTGGCTACCATAAAAAAGTCGAATCCTAATGAGGCCTAGGCCTTCTTATTTATAGAACTGAATTTACAAACAACTTCCTTAAAATTAGGGATGCTTGGCTCCTAAACTCTAGATTAGCTTTTCTTCAACTATCATTGTCTCGGCTTCCAATGAACTTGGCGGGATTCACTGCTTGTACCTCCGAGCTGATGAGATCTGGTGGAGGAATCTTTGAGTGATTGATGAGTTAAGGAGGGAGATCCAATCTCATAGAATCCCTCTTGCTTGTATACTTCAAGGTCCTGCACTTAAATTAGTCAAAACCCACTCCAAATCCTGCAATTAATGAACATTAGGCCACATGACATAACATCTCACCTTTACCCTTCTCACTAAGAAAAATATAATAAAATATGTAACAAAATGTGAGAAAATTTGATTTTAATAAGTTGGAGAGTGACATTAAGGCCCATATAATTTACCTATTGATGAGTCTCATCATCACCCCCCCACTGAAAGAGTTGTTCATCCTCTGAGAAACTTAGTCTATGCCCATGTATTTCATAACTCTTGTGGCCTCTCTAACCTTTTCCTCATTTTTGCCTTCTAGCATAACCAACAGCAATGGTGGACTGAGGTTCAAACCAATCCAGTTGATTTTGAGTCTCTGTAGTGCCTTCTTATATAGTGGGGTCCTTTCTAGTGCATCTCTCATTCTTTCAGGAGAATGATACTCTGCGATCCTTAGGTTTTATAGTAGGGTACCCCATCTCCTTTGGCATGCTTGTTGGCTTTCATCCCCTAGCAATCTCAAGGTGTCCTCAAAATGTGTGACTTCATGCTCTTGTGTAGCTAGGTATCTTGGTGAAAGTTGGGGATCATTGGCGATGATTTTGTGGGTGCTAATGACAGCCATATAATTGATTTATTCTTCTTTAATGTAAAGGGGCTCTCTTTCTTCTCTTTCCAAAACCCTCTTCACTTCCTTGGCCCTTGCCTTGTCATCCATAATGCAAGGGCCATTAGTTGTAAGTTCCCCATCTCTGCATTGGGTTCTCACACATTCAATTTTGTTAAGCCAAGTTGTGTAAGTAGAATTCAAATATCTTGGCCATATCATCTAGGGTGCTTTGGTCACATAGCTCAATGAATTTCCTATAGTATTGAAAAGGAATAGTCCCCTGTTGTGCTAATGTCTTTATTTGAAATTGCAGCCATTGATCTTTGAGGTACAAGTCATATGACTTTGGTGGCATCCTTCACTAGAGTGCCTCCATGGAGAGGCTTGCCATGGTGGCCATCTGGCTCTCTTTTTCTTGTACTAACCCTCTCAGCCATGTGTTTTCTGCCTCTAGTTGAGATTTCATAATTAGTTCCCTATCTCTTATCCTACTCAACTCTCTTCCCATCTCCAGTAGCTTCTCTTCCATATGGACCACATCCTCTACATTCTTTGATTTAACAGGGGTTGGTGCTCCTTCCAGTGGGTTTTGGTAAATATTTGGGGTTGTATATCCATTTAGTTGTAGCCCAAAAATCAGGGAGTTGTAGCTTTCTGTTGGTTATAGCTAGAGAATTGTAATGACAATTTCAAGCTTGCCTTATGAAGCAATAAAAGAACAATCTTGAAGAATTTATTTGTTCTTTGTGTTCTATTGAGATTGATGATATTATTTCTTATTACGATATTTATTTAATTGTTGATGATATTAATAGTTGGAATATTCCAAGCAGTGTTGGAATTATAATGCATGTGTTGTACTTGATGGAAAATCACACAGATGACAAATCATAGTACAGCAAGTCAGCAACAAGGATTTGATGATCAGACTACAAGAATGAAGAGAAAATATATATACGCAGGTTCATCGTGACAGAGACGCATATACAAGTGGGATCATTGATCAAAAGGCGTGTATGCGTATACACGCACTTTCATGGAAGAGAAGGCGTGTACATTAGGTTTTGGTCCATGGTAGTTAGTCCTTGGTATTTGAACCTATGGTTTTGGACCATAGTATCTCGTCAGATGTGTTGATCCCAAGTATTGGGTCCATGGTATTGGTTTGTTATGGTTTTGGACCATGGTATTGAGCAAGGCCTAAGACTATAAAAGGAGAAGAAGATCATTATGAAAGAGGATCGAAAAAGTCTTGAATATCTGACGAATGATGAGATCTAGTATGCAGGTTATGGGTTGATGATGCATTTCTTGATCTGAGCTAAGGAGGGATCTCACCGGTTGATGGAGAACAAGATCTAAGGATAGATCGGGATCAAATGGTTTGAAATGAACTATCTCTATATGATTGATTATGTTTATTCTAGATCTGTATACTGACGCATGTAATGATCTGAACTGGGTATAACTTATGTTTGAAATCGCTGCAAGTCATGATTGAATATTTATAGATCTGTACGCGGGTTGGCTTTGGTGTATGCGCGTATGTACGCGGGTTTGGTTCATAATGGTGTCAGTATTCTGCATATCCTGTTTGGTTGATTGTGTTTAGCTTCAGTATTGATGGATGAGAACTAATATTGGATCAGGATCATAATGACTCATATTTATGTGATCTGATGGACTAGATCTGGGTGCTAACACACATATTATCCTTGCATATGTAATATGTTTTAAGTCAGGAAGTGCATCAAGTTATAAGTAAGTAATTGATGACATATACGCTGGTTCACCTTGGTGAAGTTGCGTATACACGCTGGTTCTGCACTTCCAAGTAGCGTATGCACTATGATGCATGATTTTGATGATACAGTTGGTTCTGAATATTGTTGCAGAGTTCAGTGTTCTGCTTTGTGTTCTGGTGACTGTGTCGTTGACAGGGTTTCAGTGATTCAGAAATTGAGGATGCTAGTATTGATTGTTTTGTGCTTCAATGATATTTATGGGTCCAGTATGAAAATTTGATGAAACGTGGCCTTCAAATTATGGTGTTGTGCTTCAGGAGTATCTAGTCTGAAAATGTATGAAATGTGATACCTGGAGGATGAAAGGAGATTGTAGGCCGGTGCCTACGTACTAGTACATCAGCTAGTACAAAAGTGAAGGGGGTGGTAGCTCCCTTCTAGAAGCAGCTAGAGAACAAGTGAATATTGGAGCATTCAATAGGCAGGCACCTACGTACTAGGATCAGCTAGTACAAGAGCTAAGGGGGTTGTAGCTCCCATCCAGGAGAGTCTGGAGAACGAGAGAAGGTAGTAGCCTTCTGTAGGTAGAAGCCTATGTACTGGTATAAGACTGCACCAGTACAGAAATATTGTAAAATGAAGTTTCTTATTAAAAGAAGATAGATATGACTTGCAGCAGGTGGTTTTCATCCACATTGGGTTTCCACCTTATATCATGGTGTTCATGTGTGTGATGATCTGTTCTGTTTTACTGCACCTGCTTACTGTACATATGGTTAATGAAGTTCCGATGCACTAACTAAAGATCAACATTTAATGGATTAACTGAATCATAAGTATTCTGGATATACGCTAGTTGCATTTGACACAGTTGCGTATACACGCTGGTTCCCTTAATTGAGTAGCATATATGTATCTAAGTATGGAAATGAAAAAGTTTTATTGATTTGATAATACTGATTCACTAGCCCCCTCTCAGTATTATTTCCAACAAGCAGCTCCTAAACAAAGCCACCTACCATGAGGATTCTAAGATATCTGAAAGCAATAGAGGATTATGGATTATGCTACCCTAGAGGTAAAGATTTTTCATTAACTATTTTTACTAATGTTGATAGGGAAAGTGATGTAGATGATCAAAAAAGAAGAAGTGGTTGTTGCACTCAACTATTATGGATGAAGGACACCTTCCACGATGTACAAGTGTTATATAATCAACTTATTCGCATTACTTGTGACAACATAGGTGCCATAAGCATGTCTAAGAATTTAGTTTTCACTACAAGGCAAAACATATTACAAACAAGTATCATTTCTTGAGAGAGAAAGCTACAAATCAGATTGTGAAGCTAGAGCATGTTCCTACAAATTAAAAAGTTGTTGATATTTTCACCAAATCACTCTCTAGAGAACAATTTGAGTATTTGAGGAAAATATTGAGAGTTATTTCTCTCGCCTCCCTACACTAGCTCTTCCTTCAAGAGGAAGAAAGGAAATTGTTGTACCTTCAGCATCATAGCAGCAGTAGCAACAAATAAAAAGTGAAGTACATCTCAAGGTGCCATTAATGCCAAAGGGGGGAAATGTTGGAAATATGTTTTAATTTATGTCAACAAATGTCTATAGGTGGAAAAAGTGTCAGGGAGATGCCTTAGTGAAATTGGTTCAAGGAATAAGAAGAAGGTTAAGGAGAAACATGGTAGCAATAATGGTATAGAGTCTTTAGAGCCATTTTTGGTGTAACACATCCCCTCAAACACAAGCCAAACCCACATAAATAGAAAGATATTTGGAATATTTTTCTAATGGTATGTGGATGCTCGAACATGGCCTCCTAGTTTGAAATTTAGAGTCAGTCAAAGTTGTAGGATCCCAATTCAAGGTTAGTAGAGTTAAAAGGAGCTTGGAAACTGTTTTGGTACATAGTCAAGTTTGGAACATTGGCCAAACCTAGTAGCGATGGTGGAAAAGTAGTAAAAAATCAGATCAGGCTAACATGGATGGATAGTGCAGCAGCGGGAAGCATTATCATTGGCGCAGGTGGATCCCACTTGACACTGTGGCCTAGCAGAGCAAGCCCGATAGATAAAGCCCGAGGGAGTCGGCCCAGTGGAAAAGCAAATGGAAATGTCTTGAACTTGGTAGTTTTGTCAAAAACAATTATAAACAGAAATAATTTACAAAATAGGCCTGGGAGCCCTCTTTCTCTCTCCTCCGATAGGACACATGGTGGCATATTATTAGATCTTGGATATGACATGGATGATGAAATTAGTGATGACATGGTCCAATTTAGTGTGGTCACATGGTAGCCAAATTAATGATTTTCAGGCACCCAAATGGCCCATATCCGGGTGACATGTCTCACCACTCTAGAGGCAAAAGGTGTCCTTGGTGACATTAGGGTGGTGTCATCATGATGGATAGGGGACGATGGGTTGTTAAGAGTTACAGAGAGGATGCACCAAGATAGGAGGATAGACAATTAACGCAACAGTAGACAATCAAAGACCAAGTGGGCAGTCCCCATGGAACATGTTGATCTGGAATATTACCTTAACAATTTGTAGACTGTGTGCAAAGGGAATGATAAGGGATAGTTGAAGGGCTATGAGATAATCACTAACCCTTTCTCATTTCATGTAGAAATATATCAAGGGTGTGACAGAATAAAAAAGCGTAAAGTAAAAATTATTGGGATAGGCATCTCTGGCCTTAGTGCCAACCTTTGGTCATTTTGCATAGAAATAAGAAAAATGACACGAAGCCATTAACATAGGGATTTCGTCTGTGAAGGGATTAAAGCAGGGCTTAATTCCCAAATTCTTGGCCGATGGTCAAGACACTTGGTTTCATGGGAAAAAAGCAACGAAGCACCAACATAAAAGGGGCTTAAGCCAAAAATCAGTAAATTTGGTAGTGTTTCCTCTATTAAATTAAAAAGGTTCATGAAGGCCTTAGTCTAATAGTAAATTTCATTTGCACACGTGCATGGGAAAGATGAGTCAGAAGCTATTTTTTGGCACCATGTTGAGCCAACAAATCAATGGCATATTTCATAGTTAAAGCCAAATGCAACAGAGCGCTAAAATGCATGAAAAATTTGGCAGAAAATTAGGTAGTTAAGCCTATGTTAACTGCAGATAAAAATAGAAGAAGCACTACTAAGACCTATTAGAAAACCAAAATTGCACAAATAAGTAGAAAAACTCATAGTTTGAGTTTTCGATAGTAGTATTGGAATCTAAAACTTAAAGAGAACATCTAGAGGAATTAGTTGAACAAGACAAAGGAAAAATTAAAGGCACATGCATAGATCCAAGGTTAGATTCATGCGAAAAATATGAAGCCGAGAATTATTTATAAGCAAGGTTGAGCAAATTGTTTGATGATATAGAAGCGTTGTGAGTTATGTGAGCGACTTGTGGTGAAGACAGTTGTGTTTTCTCAGTGGTCAGAGATTGATAAAGTTGTTGGTGATTGAAGAAATTGTTTAATTTTGAAGGAAGAATTGGGAGTCATTGTTTCTAGTGTGAAAATGGATGAAAGATAAACAATGAGTGCTCGGAAATTTGTAGCTTGAAAAATCAAGGGTTGGTGCTCCTTCTAGTAGGTGCTATTAAATAGTTAGCATTGTAGCTCCATTTAGTTGCAACTAATAAATCAAGGAGTTGTAGATTCTTGTTGGTTGTAGCTATATATTTGTAACATAAAGCTGTAACTTGCTTTGAGAAGAAATTAAAAGGCAGTCTTGAAGAATTTATTTGTTCTTTGTGTTCCATTGTGATTGTTGATATTTTACTTGTCATGATTATTTATTTAATTGTTGAAGTATTTAATTATGTGCCTATGTTCTTGCACAAAGTGAAAGAAAGTCTTTTAAAAATTATAAAACTCCTTTAATATTGATTCACCCTCCCTCTTAGTATTGACCTAGTTTCCAACAAATTTACTAGAGATGTGTCAAGCCATCAATGGTTACAACAAACTATAATGTGAGCTTGCAATCGATGTGCATGATGAATACATTGGTATATCACATCCTGCATTTTGGGGCATCTAAGTAAGTGTACTAATAAAGACAACACTCATCCGAGATCACATCACTGTCAAGGTTGTCATCAAAATGTCAAAAATACAGAAGAGTAATCAGTCACAATATATTAGCTCTAAACTTCCTCTTGGCTACCATAAAAAAGTCGAATCCTAATGAGGCCTAGGCCTTCTTATTTATAGAACTGAATTTACAAACAACTTCCTTAAAATTAGGGATGCTTGGCTCCTAAACTCTAGATTAGCTTTTCTTCAACTATCATTGTCTCGGCTTCCAATGAACTTGGCGGGATTCACTGCTTGTACCTCCGAGCTGATGAGATCTGGTGGAGGAATCTTTGAGTGATTGATGAGTTAAGGAGGGAGATCCAATCTCCTAGAATCCCTCTTGCTTGTCTACTTCAAGTTCCTGCACTTAAATTAGTCAAAACCCACTCCAAATCCTGCAATTAATGAACATTAGGCCACATGACATAACATCTCACCTTTACCCTTCTCACTAAGAAAAATATAATAAAATATGTAACAAAATGTGAGAAAATTTGATTTTAATAAGTTGGAGAGTGACATTAAGGCCCATATAATTTACCTATTGATGAGTCTCATCATCACCCCCCCACTGAAAGAGTTGTTCATCCTCTGAGAAACTTAGTCTATGCCCATGTATTTCATAACTCTTGTGGCCTCTCTAACATCCTAGGCCTTTGTTGATGGAGTTTCCTCTTGTGGATAAAATATTGCATGCTTCTCTATTTCCCCCCCAACCTTTTTTCCTTTTCCTCATTTTTGCCTTCTAGCATAACCAACAGCAATGGTGGACTGAGGTTCAAACCAATCCAGTTGATTTTGAGTCTCTATAGTTCCTTCTTATATAGTGGGGTCCTTTCTAGTGCATCTCTCATTCTTTCAGGAGAATGATACTCTGCGATCCTTAGGTTTTATAGTAGGGTACCCCATCTCCTTTGGCATGCTTGTTGGCTTTCATCCCCTAGCAATCTCAAGGTGTCCTCAAAATGTGTGACTTCATGCTCTTGTGTAGCTAGGTATCTTGGTGAAAGTTGGGGATCATTGGCGATGATTTTGTGGGTGCTAATGACAGCCATAGAATTGATTTATTCTTCTTTAATGTAAAGGGGCTCTCTTTCTTCTCTTTCCAAAACCCTCTTCACTTCCTTGGCCCTTTTCATCCATAATGCAAGGGCCATTAGTTGTAAGTACCCCATCTTTGCATTGGGTTCTCACACATTCAATTTTGTTAAGCCAAGTTGTGTAAGTAGAATTCAAATATCTTGGCCATATCATCTAGGGTGCTTTGGTCACATAGCTCAATGAATTTCCTATAGTATTGAAAAGGAATAGTCCCCTGTTGTGCTAGTGTCTTTATTTGAAATTGCAGCCATTGATCTTTGAGGTACAAGTCATATGACTTTGGTGGCATCCTTCACTAGAGTGCCTCCATGGAGAGGCTTGCCATGGTGGCCATCTGGCTCTCTTTTTCTTGTACTAACTTGCTCAGCCATGTGTTTTCTGCCTCTAGTTGAGATTTCATAATTCGTTCCCTATCTCTTATCCTACTCAACTCTCTTCCCATCTCCAGTAGCTTCTCTTCCATATGGACCACATCCTCTACATTCTTTGATTTGACAATTTGCATCCAACAACATTTCTTTCCTCTCTCTTTCTTAAGCTCAAAGAAGAGAGGGATGGAAATTTCTGTGGTACAACTTTGCCTCCCTCAACGAATCTGTAATAAGAGCTCAGATTGGGTAGTGGGTTAGGTTCCTGCGGCTCTTGGGATTCTCCCTTAGATGTCTTTGGAGCATCTGCCTCCTCCTGCACTTGTGTTACTACTTCCTTGCCTTTCCTCTGTCCTTGTTGTCCTTCTTGCTACTTTTTCTGTGTTTCCTATAGTGCTGACAGAGTTTCTTGTAGGACTGTTTGTGTTTCTTGTAGGAGGATTTTTCCTTTCTGAAATGGGGTCAAAGGTTATTTGTTTTTCTTTTATGATTTTAACCTGGTGATAAGCCTCCTAACATATGTGATTGGCGTCTTTAGGGAAGCCTATTTTGATGTGCCCTCTTCACCTTTTATTTTTGAGGAGGCTAGATTTTCTTGCTCTTTTGGTGAGTCCTCAATAATGATAGGAATTTTGATGGGTGTTTGTGGTTTCTCTTGTTTGATCCTAGTGATCCTCGTTATTTTCAAATACAGGGGAGTCTGCCTCTGTCTCTTCCATTTTGATTTGATAGGTGTGCTTAGGGAAGTTAAGGCAACAACTGCCTCCCTCTCTGTTGGTTCAGGAGACAAGCTTGGAGATTCCTCCCTTTCCTTGGTTTGTTCCTCAGGGCTTGCTTCTTCCTCCTGTTCTCTCTCTTCACCTTTCTCCTCTTCTCCTTCTTCTTTTTCTTCTTCTTCCTCTGTTTTCTCTGTTTCTTCCTCCTCTTCTTCCTCTGATTCTTCTCCTTCCTCTTCAGGTTCTTCTTCTTCTTCATGTTCTTCTTCTTCATCTTCAAGTTCTTCTTCTTCCTCTTCTTCAACACTAGAGGTATTGTCCTCATCATTTTCAAGGGCTTGTATATCAATCACAACCTCTCTGTCAATGTCTCTGAATGTGGACCATTGAATGGGGATTCTGAGCTGGCTCAATGCATCCTCTAGTATTAGCTTAATAAGTCCATGGTGTGCCGATTGCTAATGTTTTTCCTCTTGTACTTTTAAGCTCATGTCTATAATTTATTGTAGCAAGAAGTACGATATACTAAGCCTTCTATCATTGGGTATCCCCTATCCAAATATCAACTCATGGAGGAGCCTAAATTGATAACCATAGACTATATTGGGCCTCCCTTCACAAGAGATATATTTGAGATATGATATCTTATCTCATTCCAAGGGTAGGGAGGGATTTCCCTTATTATCCCATTTTTATCTCAATTGGATATTCATCCCTTAAGAATAATTTCTTCTTTGTGAAAGTGCTTGCAGCCTTATCCTCCTTTCTCCATGGCATCCCTTGAGGAAGTGTGGTGATTCTACTAATTACTTGGGGAGAATTGTGATTGACACTCCTCTTACCACCATGGTAGCACTAATCCTAGCATGAGGGTTAACTGCCATGGAAAAATCTTGAGCTAAATCATCATCATATCCTTTGAGAAACTCAAAGAATCCCAAACAATTATGTCTTCTGAATATTTCTGCCACAGGGGGATGGAGGTGTATTCTGGATGTCTCTGTGGGTTCCTTTCTGTTAAACCCTCTTATCATTTTCCTTTTTTGGTTGGCTGACTATAAGGAGTCTTCTAGGCTTAGATTTTAGTATGAAAGATATGTAATTTCTTTAATACTATTGGAGTTAAAATAAGGCATGCAAAAATAATACTATTGATACATGATGTTCATTCTATCTATACCTCACATGTAATATTTTAAAAAAAATATTAGTGACAAAGTATATTTTACTATGAACTATAAATAAAACATTTCAGTCTATATTAAATAATAATTTTATATCAAATTTTAATAGAGAAAAATAAAATAATTGAGATTAAAATTTTCTTATATTTTCACTTTCCATTGTAAGGAGGGCATACAATTTATTGCATTCTTAATATAGAGTTGTGATATGACATTTAAAAAATACTAGTAACAACCAAAATTTAGTGGGGATTATAAACCAAACTAGATGCATCTTAACTCCATGTTTACCAAGGATCAAAAGAGATCAAATCTCTTGAAAATCAAACCTCTTTTATAGTGAAAAGAGATTTGACCCCTCTTGGTGCTTGGTAGATCTAGAGCTAAGATGGACCTAGGCTAGTAATTATTAATAATATTAATTTATCCTTCATCATGTGAACAATATATTATAATTATTAATAATATTACGTTTATTTAATAATTATTTAATTGTTCTCCTCCCTTTTCGGCCTCCTCACTTAATTTATTTCCTTAATTCTTCTTGTTATTTACTCTTCTCCTTATTTTGGTCCTTGATTCCCTCTTACCCTCAATGTTCACCCTCGGCTTGCCTTATTTATCTTTGGACTCTCTCCTCATTTTTTGGCTCACTTTTATGTCTATGATGATGGGTGAAGCATTCACACAAAATGTCATATGTTGGCAGTCTAGTTTGTTTGTTGAGTGTTGGAGGTGTATTATATTAGACTATATTTGAAGATTTTTTTTGTAGGTACCCTATTCAAAAGAGAATGAGAAGTTCTTAGCTAGATATCCCTTTTAGAGAACTTTCTAATTATATAGTGCACTTAATGTAACACCTTAGGAATGAGGAGAAACCTAATTTTGACATTATGGAGTCTAGGCATTGTTCTATATGAGACATGGTTCCACAATTGTGAAAAGTGTACGGTCATCCAAGGTTTGTTACATGCAATGTGTTATAGTCATTGTGCTAGCTTGAATGGGGAGATGCTAAATTAATCTAGGATTTGATGAAATCTAGATGTTACAAGGTTATCTGGGCATATGGGCATATAGTGGTTTCCTAAGACAAAAAATAGTGGAAACAATCATACATTGGATTTCTGAATCGATAGTGAACCACCCGATAGGTGACATAAAGGTGACATTTTGATCGTAGTGTAGGTGACATCCAGGTGACATGAATGATGACATGTTGCTCTATGGTAATGACATGTGGTAGGTGGATTAAACATTTTTGGGTGTTTAAGTGGTCCTTTTTAGTTGACACTTAGTAGTGACATGGTGGTGACATGGCATGGAAGGTGGTAAAGAAACGATGTGGTGGAAGATGTGGCATGAAAGGTGGAAGCGAGATGACATGTTAGATGATGTTGTAGTGAAGTGGAAGATGATATGGAAGGCCTCAATATTTTTACTAGGAGGTTGTTTTGTAAGGCTTTGTCTTATTAAATTATTTCATCATTGTTCATACTTTTGGAGTCATGAGGAAAATGGTCATATGGGTATTGATGATCCAGAGGTGTGGTATGACTATGGTTATGTAGCTCTCGCAAATGGTTAAAAGGGTAAATTGCATAGTCATGCAAGTATGGTATTATCAACCAAGTTGTAAGTCTCTCGAAGTGTTAATGACCTAATTCTATGTAAAGGAATAATATTAAATTACGAAATCAAAGAGAAAGCATGCAGGTGCCATGTGGCATGCTAGTGTTGACATTGTCAACATTAACATGGAAAATTCTCTCATAATCTTAAATTCAAATATGATTCATGGATCAATGTAATAATTACATCATTAGAAACCTATCACCTAGCTAGAAATAATGGCATTAACATTTTTCATAGTGCACATTATGACAAGGGGGTGGTAGGTAGTGCTACAATTAGTGACTAGTAATGTATAGTGATCTTTCCTTCAATGCCAAAGGGGTAGATTGTTGAGTGTGTTTGAATTTTTTGCAATTGATTTGAAGTTCATGGGGAACATATTGAGTCTATTAGTAGTGTGCTAAGCTTATGATGTCATTGATATATTGGTTTCTCACTAAGTGTTGGTAGTCTTGTTTGTTTTCTGAGTGTTGGATGTGTATTCTAGTAGCCTATCTTTGAAGACATTTTGTCTACAGATACCTTGTTCAAAAGAGAATATTTTTTTTTTAGCAATATATCCATTTTAGATAAATTTCTAATTGCATAGTGCACTTAATATATCTCCTTAGGAATGAGGAGAAACCTGATTTTAAAATAATCGAGTCTATGCATTGCTCCATATGAGACAAGGCTCCATCGTTGTGAAAAGTACACAAAAATCCAATGTTTGGTACATGCAAGGTGTTCTAGTCATTGCACTAGCTCGAATGGGGAGATTCTAAATTAATCTAGGATTTAATGACATCCATATGTTACAAGGCTATTCGAGCATCTAGGAATCTAGTGATTTCCTAGGACAAACACCTGTGAAAACAATCATAGGTTGGATTTCTCAGTTCAACTGTGAAAAACCTCATATGTGAAAAATAATGAGGTGGCATAATGGTGACATTTTGATGTCATTGTAGGCGACATCTAGGTAACATAAATGATGACATGTGGCAGGTGGATTAAAAATATTTGGGCGGCCAAGTGGTTGTTTTCGAGTGACACTTATTAGTGACATGATGGCGACATGGAATGGCAAGTGGTAGACAACCGATGTGGTGGATGGTTTGGCATGATAGGTGGTAGTGAGACGACATGGTGGATGATGTGGTAGAAAAATGGAAGATGATGTGGCAAGCCTCAATATTTGCACTAGCAGGTTGTTTTGTAAGGCTTCGTCCTATTAATTATTTCAACACTTTTCATATTTTTGGAGTCTAGGCGGGAAAATCCATCTAGAAATCGATGATCTAGAGGTGCATTATGATTGCAGGCTAATGAACTCATGGATGTAAATTCGCTATTAGGAAAACAAATTCAAGTTCCGTTTTGTATTGAAGTTCCACGCCCAAAGAAACATTTGGGAATCCAAGTAGAGGGTAGCGTATATTGTTCGGTCATTTAAGGAGTACTTACATAGCCTATCTTGAGATCAAGGACCTAGAATGGTTGTTAAGGTAGGGAGCACCCCATATGTGGCATATTTGGTCAACCAGGGGTCAAAGCATGCATGTGCTATTGGTTTAGGCTAGATACTAGATCCCCTAATTGTGGATTGGAACATGATTATAGTACATGGTCACGGGGGATAGGAAACACAACTCCCAACACTTATGTAGCTGTCGTGAACGGTCAAAAATGTTAATTGCATAGTCATGCAGATATGGTCTTATCAACCAACTTGTAAGGCTCTCAAAGTGTTAATGAACTAATTTGAGGTCAAAGCATAGTATTAAATTACTAGGGTAATTATTGGTCCATGGTCACTTCTCCTCATTCTCCTCAATGGCCATTAGAAGTGGTTTACCTTCTCCGTAATCTCTGTCATCCTTGGAAATGATCCCAACTACAAGTATGATAGTCTAGTACCCCTGCATTTCAAAAGTATATTTGGAATTATAACCAATGAACATTGTCATTGCCTCCATAATTTTTCCTTAAATTTTGGATTTAATGGCATTAGTTAAAGTAGTTAGTGATCACACCTATGTAGTTCATTGCAATTCTAAGTGGGATGCGCTATAACATCCATCATTCTTTTGAATTGACAAACAAACAATGACATCACTTCTATCATTAGAGACCCACTTGGGGGAATTTCAAAATCCATTAATGTTATTCAATTTTACCTTTTTAATAAGTATCATTGAAATAATATTTTCTTTTGGGGTGCTTATTAGTAAAATATATTATTTTTATAATTTAAGTTTTTAGGTTAATACAAATAATTGTTGCATTGAGAGCAATTATACAACCCAGTATGAAGGAGATATTACATCAACAAATTAAAAAATAGTAATAACAATTGATATGTTCATATATATATATTTATATATTTAGAATATGAGGGGAAATGTATTAATGTTTAAATGTGAAGAAGTGAAGTAGTGAAATAAGTGTAAATAAAAAGTTTCTTATAGTTAAAACATTTTATCATTATTTTGTTCAAAATGGGCTTAGATTTATATTAACTAAGGATCTATAAAGGGCGGCAAGAATAAAATGAAAACATTTCCACATAAAAATATGTTTTCATCTTGATATGTTTGATCCATTTAGATGCTTAGTAGGTAAGAAACTTATGATGAATCTATGATGGTTTTACTACTCTTTACAAACATGTTATTTACTAAATATAATAAGAATTATAAATTTTAATTAATTTATTTGATTTTATCATATAATAATTTATTTATTTAATTATTTTTTATCATGGTGAATTTATAAGTTGTTAGAGTAATGTGGGCAAGACACTAAATCAAATCTTCAATTTCCTACTGTAACACCAAAATTACATCCAACAATATATAAGTTAAATATATCATTATCTTATAACTTACTAAGATATAAATATAAGACTTAATGTATAAAGCTTTAAATGTATAAGATTTTGCTATCACTATAATATATATAATTTATTTTGGATACCTTAACTTTAACATATAATTGAAATGAATAATCAATAACATGTAAATGAAACAAAACAATTTCGGACACTTTTATGTCGGTTGGTATATATATATATATATATAACCTAGGGTAGCAAAAGATAACATAGTAGAAGAGTAGGCAACCCCATAGCGTAAGTCTCGGCTCTTGTTGAGGCATAAGTTTCCTGCTATTGTGCTGCTTGCAGGGGATTGCACGTAGCCTAGGTTTATAGTGGATCCTAAGTCTGTTCAAGATAACTCTCAGCAGTTGCAGATTGTCCTAGATTTAAGAAAAAAAAAAGATACCAAATCAACGAGAGCCAAGTTATTGTGCAACAACAAGAAGTCCGATTTTACAATACCAAACGAAACGGAATACGAAATGGATGTTTGCGCGGGTGGTAGCTCTGAAAACAATATCGATGGTGAACAGAGTCGTACATGGCGTCGCGCAACCATAAAAATATTTACCAAGGTTAATGAATATCTACAGGCCCGGAGAAATAGTGAGACTGCGTCTCCTCCTTCAGAGCGAAATGGAAGGGTCCAAGTCACACAAGTGGCGGCGAAGGAAATTAGCGGGGCGCATGTGATATTGGGATATATCAGACGATTACGTCGGAATAGATTTGAATTGGAGGATACATGGGAAAGTGTAGACATACAGCGCTTGGACGAAATGCGAGGGGCGGTTAGACGAAAGTGTGACTGGCATCCACGGGATTACAGTGGCAGTGGAAAGACTGTGAAAGAAGCCATGATTGAAGATGGTAATGTTTTTTTATTACGAAATATAATGGACTGGAGTCGTACAGGAGGTGTTTGGTGCCAGCAAATTGTATGGAGTGGCGATTTTGAAAATTGTCAGCGAATCCTGCAATTGTTGGAGGAGAATAGCTGTAGTGTGAAAATCGTTTGGGAAACATTTAGTCTTCATCCTGAATTGAAACAGCAATATGTTGCCCACCACGGCGAGGATCCATTCATTGCGTCTATGGTAGCTTTAGAGTCTTGTGAAAAGGTTGATGTCTTTAAGGAGCTCGCGGGCACAGGTGATGTTGATGGTGATGGTGAAAGTGATAGGATATCATGTGCAATTTGTCATGAAGTGATTTCCACTGGAAAGAAATTGCGGTGTAATCATATTTTCCATTTCAATTGTATCTTTCGGTGGTATATACGCGAACTTTCATGTCCACTGTGCAGAGATAAGTTGAACTAGGTCTCTTCCTATCATTCTCCATAGTCTATTTTATTGAATGTTAATTCTTAAATTTGTAATATAATATTTATATGTTAATATAATATAGTTTTAGAGTATTTATAGATTTCAGAAAATTGTTGTGTTTTTTATCTGGTTTTGATGATAAGTCACATTAATTACACTTGTTTACTAAAAACATGGTTAAAAAAAATTCTTTTATACAATTTTTATCAAAAAACTTTGTTTAATTCATTATAGATCACAAAAGCTTAAATACAGAAATTCCCATATCTATTTAAGCTTAAATACATAAATTTCCATATCTATTTATTTTGATGCAACCATGTAGACTCAACAAAAGATCATTTGCCCTTCATTCACTTAATAAGGCATTTTCAAAATTTAAAATTTAAATTAATGATTGAAAAATTGCTAATGCAAAGGGTCTTTAAGTCAGTTTGAAAAATGTTTAACAGAAAGGTTTCATTTATCTCTATTATAATAAAGTTAAGTCCGTTTGAAAAATGTTTAATAGAAAGGTTTCATTTATATGCATTATAATAAATTATTAAGGTTTTTTTTTCTCAGTAAATCTATTCTATTTTATTATGTACAGAAGAAAAACATTACCGGCATATATTCAGATTGCCCAAGGCCGACTGTGGCTCTTTGGAGCATGATTTCTTAACACCAGACCCGCCCTCGCAGGGGCTGCTCGACCAGACAAAACTATCCTCACAGTACATTAAAATATGACAACGAATCTTTACCATGCAAAAAACATCCCGCGCAGGGGCAACGGAGCAGAGTAGAACATCCCTCGCAGGGGCAAAAAAAGAGTTATAGACATAGCCGGAGCCGACATAGACATAAACGTAAACAAGAGGGACATAGCCATAGCAGACATAGACAGAAACATAAACCAGAGAGACATAGACATAGATATAAGACCGGAACAGGACCTGCACAATTGTGGAAAACGACAGATTGAACCAAAACGACAGATTGAACCAGTGGAGGTTAGTCCTCCGGCTTCTCCTCGAAAATTCTGCACCATCTATACTTCTCTCACTCTTCTGCAGTGGGGAAGGAGTCCCAGTCTTCAGCAGTGTTCTCCTTGGATGTCGACACCTGCTGAGCCTGAGGGCTGATGGAAGCTTGCACAGGAGCCCCCGCCGGTCTTTCCTCGTCACCTTCCATGCTTTCGCCTGGGACCTCCTCCTGATTGCGCGAGCCACCTTCACCATCCTGAGTTTCCTCGATGAATAAGACCGAAATGTGAGCATTAATGCGTGGTTTATTCTTCGAGCTGCCGAAAGTGAAGATGGCTGAGCCAAACGCAGGAAGAGGGTCTGGTTCAGAGCTTGGACTGCTCGCATCCATGAACTGGCTCGCCTGGAGGGGATTGGCCTCTGCCCTTCTATGGCAATTACAACGGCAACATTGGAGATGGGGCTCTGTAGCTGGAGGGCGAGAAGACCCTCCCGAGCAGAGCCTCGTCGACTGAGCAGTCTTTGCCGGGGTCTAACCATAGTTGTAGGAGTACCAGCGGCTTGAAGTAGTATTGCGATTGAAGGCCTTCCCAACTCGATACAGCCCCCAACTGAGTTAGCGTTGCTCTCAGCAGACCTGGGACAACACTCAACAGAGCAAAGGCGGCAACCAGCAGAGTTTCCGACCTGGAGGCAACCCTCTCCACCTTGAAAACTGGCCTTGACAGCAAGAGCTGTGGCCTGTAGAACAGAACAACACGCAGGAGCCTGAACCTTGTTACCACAACACTGAGCTTGACCCTGCTCCATCCACCTTAATAACCTCAACATTCCCTTGATACTTGTTTTCCATAACTGCAGATTGCAGTCGCACCAATGAACGGGACGCTGCATTGAATTCCCATCACCCTCACCTGAGATTTTAATCTTCGGCGGCGAGAGACGCATTAACATTTAAGCTTGAGCTTAAGGCTCCACATGGCTGGCATGTGGCTCCTCCCTGCCACCCGTACTATTACCCGCATCCGGGAATAATAAATTATTAAGTTAAGAATGAGTTAATTTGATTTTTATTTTAAAACTTGTATTTATTTTAATTTATTTAATTGATTTTAAATAAAAATACAAGTTTATAATAATTTTCATTTTATAAGAAAAATATTTAGTCACAATTTTTATAGAATTTGTGTTTTGATGAATATTGGGTATAATTGGGTATCATTAGGTAAGCTTATATCATTCATGAAATAATTAGTTTTGACTTGTAGAAATATATTTACATTTGTGATTTTGGTAAATGAATATATATGTATATAAGATTACTCAATACCATATAAGATTACTTAATAAGAAAGCGAAAGAAGGCCTACTAAGTTATTTTTGTATTGGAGGGGAAAAGGTAATAAGAAATATACAAGACCAAGGGCACATGAGCATACTAACAAAGAAATTGGCCCTAAGCAAGCATAAATTGGACTAGCACCTAAAGGACAAGTCAATAGTCATGGCGCCCTGGTCCTATGGTAGTAAAATAGGTACGCGCTGAGAAAAAGGTGCTAAAGGCTAAATTAGGTGGAACTATAAGTTTGAAATTACTTTTGCAAATAAAGCCAAAGTTAACAACAGATAAAACACAAGAGACACTGCTAAAACCTATAGAAGGCCATAATTGTTAAAATTAGTGAAATCAAGAAGTTTAACTAGCATAAAAGGATAATCAGGCTCAAAGAACTTGGTGAACACAGTTAGAGGACTGAAATAGACAAGACAAGAAAAAATAATGATTCATGGCCTTAGTATGAAAATGGATGAAATATGAGTCTTTGAGTGTCAAATAAGTTGTAGCTTGCAAATTAGGGGTTGGTGCTCCTTCGAGTGGGTTTTGGTAAATATTTGGGTTTGTAGATCCATTTAGTTGTAGCCCAAAAATCAGGGAGTTGTAGCTTTCAAGCTTGCCTTGTGAAGCAATAAAAGAACAATCTTGAAGATTTTATTTGTTTTTTGTGTTCCATTGAGATTGATGATATTATTTCTTATTATGATATTTATTTAATTTTTGATGATATTAATAGTTGGAATATTCCAAGCAATGTTGGCATTATGATGCATGTGTTGTACTTGATGGCAAATCACACAGAGGACAGATCATAGTACAGCAAGTCAGCAGCAAGGATTTGATGATCAGACTACAAGAATGAAGAGAAAATATATATACGCGGGTTCATTGTGACAGAGATGCATATACATGCGGGATCATTGATAAAAAGGCGCGTATTCATATACACGCACTTTCATGCAAGAGAAGGCATGTACATTAGGTTTTGGTCCATGGTAGTTAGTCCTTAGTATTTGAACCTATGGTTTTGGACCATAGTATCTCGTCAGATGTGTTGATCCCATGTATTGGGTCCATGGTATTGGTTTTTTATGGTTTTGGACCATGGTATTGAGCAAGGCCTAAGACTATAGAAGGAGAAGAAGATCATTAGGCAAGAGGATCGAAAAAGTTTTGAATATCTGATGAACGATGAGATCCAGTATGCAGGTTATGGGTTGATGATGCATTTTTTGATCTGAGCTAAGGAGGGATATCAATGGTTGATGGAGAACAAGATCTAAGGATAGATCAGGATCAAATAGTTTGAAATGAACTATCTATATATGATTGATTATGTTTATTCTAGATCTGTATACTGACGCATGTAATGATCTGAACTGGGTATAACTTAAGTTTGAAATCGCAGCAAGTCATGATTGAATATTTATAGATTTGTACGCGGGTTGGATTTGGCGTAAGCACGTATGTACGTGGGTTTGGTTCATTGTAGTAGCATATACCATTTGAGCTATGATGTCTGAAGTTACAGGTGGTTCTGGTTGTTGATGAGTTCTGATGACAATTTAATGGTGTCAGTATTCTGCATATCCTATTTGGTTGATTGTGTTTAGCTTTAGTATTGATGGATGAGAACTAATATTGGATCAGGATCATAATGACTCATATTTAGGTGATCTGATGGACTAGATCTGGGTGATAACACACATATTATCCTTTTATATGTAATATGTCTGAAGTCAGGAACTGCATCGAGTTATAAGTAAGTAGTTGATGACATATACGCTGGTTCACCTTGGTGAAGTTGCGTATACACGTTGGTTAAACACTTCCAAGTAGCGTATGCACTTTGATGCATGATTTTGATGACACAGTTGGTTCTGAATATTGTTGCAAATTTCAGTGTTCTGCTCTCTGTTCTGGTGACTATGTTGTTGACAGGGTTTCAGTGATTCAGAAATTGATGATGCTAGTATTGATTGTTTTGCGCTTCAATGATATTTATGGGTCCAATATGAAAATTTGATGAAACATGGCCTTCAGATTATTGTGTTGTGCTTCAGGAGTATCCAGTCTGAAAATGTATGAAATGTGGTCCCTGGAGGATGAAAGGAGATTGTAGGCCGGCGCCTACGTACTAGTACATCAGCTAGTACAAAAGAAAAGGGGGTAGTAGCTCCCTTCCAGTAGAAGCTAGAGAACAAGTGAAGATTGGAGCATTTAGTAGGCAAGCACCTACGTACTAGGATCAGCGAGTATAAGAGCTAAGGGGGTTGTAGCTCCCATCCAGGAGAGTCTGGAGAACGAGAGAAGGTAGTAGCCTTCTGCAGGTAGAAAAATGTGTACTGGTATAAGACTGCACCAGTACAAAAATATTGTAAAACGAAGTTTCTTATTAAAAGAAGATAGAGATGACTTGCAGCAGGTGGTTTTCACCCACATTGGGTTTCCACCTTATATCATGGTGTTCATGTGTGCTTCTTGTGTGTGATGAGCTATTTTGTTTTACTGCACTTGCTTACTGTACATATGGTTAATGAAGTTCTGATGCACTAACTAAAGATCAAAATTTACTGGATTAACTGAATCATAAGTATTCTGGATATACGCTAGTTGCATTAGACACAGTTGCGTATACACGCTGGTTTCCTTAACTGAAGTAGTGTATATGTATCTAAGTATGGAAATGAAAAAGTTTTATTGATTTGATAATACTGATTCACCCCCCCTCTTAGTATTATTTCCAACAATTGGTATTAGAGCAGGTCCTTTGGTAGAAGCTTGATCGCTTGAAGGAGATCCGTGGAACTATGGGAAAGAAGCTTAAGAAGAAAGCACCTAAGAAGAAGAAGGCATCTCAGAAGAACTATGACAGTGGGTGTATTGATTGGGGAATATGTGGAAGGAGCACATCAGATTCAGAATCACTTTAGAATGAAGATGAACAAGATCTATTAGGTATGAATTTGTTATCCTCTGGTGATACATCTATTTGTCCTCTTAAAGATGATAAACGTGATAGCGAAGCAACTAAATTTGCACTTATGGGTGAGCAAGAAAGATATCAAATAAAGGCAGAATTTAAAAGGCTTACAGACAAAATTAGAGATCAAAAAGATCTATTGAACAAAAGGGAATGTGCTTTCAAAGAAGAAGCTACCAAACTAAAAGCTCAACTAGAGGAAGGAAACAAGGTAAGGAAGTTACTCAAGGACAAGGAAAATCAATATCAAAAGTTGCAGGATGAAGTGACATCATTGAGAAATGAACTAAATGAAAGAAGCACAACAATCAAGAAACTCAGAGATAGATCCAGTTACTATGAAAGGCTTGAAGCTACTATCCTCTCGCTAAAGGAAGATCTTGAAGAATCAAAGAAGCAGAAAGAAGAACTACTCCAAGCTCATGAAAAACAAGAAAATGAAGTTCTTGATATAAGACACCAGTTGGAAGAAGGAATAAATATTGAAGAAAACATGAAGAAGCAGTATCTTGAAAAGGAAGAGCAACTTCAAGTTGAGGTAAATATTCTAAATAATAAATTAGAAGAAAAGGATAAGCTCTTACGATTTCAAGATAGCACTAAGATCTTGGATGATATTCTTAGTAGTCAAAGGTCTCCTGCTATCAAAACTGGTCTTGGTTTTCATGAATCTATTGAAGGTGAATCTAGTTTAGGAAATAAGACAAGGAACTCTAATGCAAAATCTAAAATGCTCAACAAGGAGATGAAAGGTCGACCCCATCAACAACCAAGGAAAGAAATTCTTCAAAGAAAATCTTTTACTCCTCCAATGAATAATGTTGAATGTTATGTATGTCATAATCTTGGACATGTTGCAGCCAGATGCAGAAGAAGAATGGTTCAAGACCATCACACAGAAACATCATCACGGTCCAGGTACTTTAAGGGATATTGTTTCTCTTACAATATGTTTGGTCACAAAGCTGTTGATTGCTACAGAAGGAATATGAAACAGGTAAGATGTTATGCCTGTAACAAGCTTGGACATATAGCAATGGAATGCAGGAACAAAGTATGGGCACCATACCAAAAGGAGAAAACATGATCACGCTTTAAGATATGGAAAAAGAAGGAAGTTTCGTTAGAAAGATGTGGCACCGCATGGACACAACCCAACACAGACATCACAGACTCAGGGGGAGCTGAAAGTGTGTCCTAAATCTCATACGCAAGTTTCATAAAGGGAAGTCGTGTATATACGCGAGTTAGACACTGCACAGTCATGTATATGTCAGTCTGAGGAAAAGAAGTGGGGACAGGCTCAGAAAAAGGGTCTAATATGACTCAGTACATTATAGGCTCTATTGGTTAATAGTTACAGTCTGCTGAGGATGTGTGGAAATGTCTTGATACTTGTAAGATGTTTAGAAGTGTTTTGATCCTAACTTGATGATGATGATGTCTTGATACTTATTGCTGATATATGCATGATCAGATCTAACAGTAATCAGATGGCATAGGTTGAGGGGGAGCATATGCCTTTAATAATGCATTGTTGGCATTATGGTTAATAGTCCTTGGTGATGATGCTTATATGGCTATGATGTGGTTATGAGTTGTCCTCGATAAAATCTCATATGATTCTTGGGGTTACATAGTTGATGTTCAAATCATATTTGTGGATTGATTCTTAGATGGTGCATATATGATGCTTACATGGTGATCTTCATAAGGATAAGGAGAAGTACAAAGCTTGAATACACAACTTCATTACTTGATGATGAGTCACTCATATGATTTTGTCGTCATATGCATAAAGATCATATAATACAGTTATGATGCAGGATTCCTATATTTCTTGGTGCTCATGTGGATGAGGATTGTTGAAGTTGATGATATAAAGAAGCCTTGACAAAAGATCTTGAGCTCAAGATACATAGTGCTGGATACATGAATGATTACTCAAAGTTGCATTGTTGGAGACATGATGATGATGAGTTCATACCTATATGTTGATAGGTTGATACTTACATATGTTGATTGATGCAGATATTCCCAAGTGATGATACATGGATGACCTTGTTGATAAGATGGCTATAGTGTTTTACACATATGATATAATGTGAATGATTTTATGATGATGAGTTGATATCTATATGCAGATATACCCTGTCATAAGACATTTACAGGTTGCTGATCTAGAAATGGTTGTACGCGAGTTTCATAAGGAGTATCCGTGTATATACGCTTGTTTCTATGGATATAGTCGCGTATATGTTAATCAGTGGGCCAAACTCAAAATGAGAAGATAGTCTGATATGGGTTTGACAGAGACTATCTAGAATAGATGGAACAGGTACAGAGGGAGAACATGATTGCTGGTCTAGATGTTGGTGACAGATGCTTATGGAGCAGATCATACATTGTGTATGATAGTTGCTAATGAATATCATGTTTGGTCTCATGTAAAAGTCATATCAAGGTCATGTAACGGCCTATGTTGGTTTCCCCACTATGCCTGGGATGAATGATGTTATACTCTTGTATCCCCACTTGGTTGGGTGGATGAGTCAATATTGATATATCCCCACTAGGATGGGAGATGAAAGTATGTATGAGTTTTTGGTGCTAGGAAGGTCACTTATGATGTATAGAGTCATGTTCTTGTATAACATCTTTTTGCAGACCTTGCTTACAGACAGGGGAAGCATGAACATCTCAGTTCAGCAAGAGCAGAGACTTCAGCATGTACTCAAAGGGAGCATGGACAGATTAGTACACCTCTGCATACACAAAGGTGGAGCTCATTCAGAAATTTCAGCAGGTACTCAGGGGGAGTATGGTCAGCAGGATGGTTTTCAAGGAAAGTGAATATCTTGGTCCGCCCTTTTCCCTTGATGTCAAAGGGGGAGAGTGATTTGGTGTTTTTGCCATCAAGTCTAAAGGGGGAGATTGTTGGCATTATGATGCATGTGTTGTACTTGATGGCAACCCACTCATAGAAGAACATCTCACTTATTTATAACTAGATGAATCTTCAGAAGAGATATCAGATGTGACTGAATGCATGGGATGCAAGACAACTCAAAGGAATCAGATGATAGTTCTAAGTGTGACAAGTTATATTTGCCATCAAGTCCAAAGGGGGAGATTGTTGGCATTATGAGACAAGTGTTGTCCCTGATGGCAAATCACACAGATGACAGATCATAGTACAGTAAGTCAGCAGCAAGGATTTGATGATCATACTACAAGAATGAAGAGAAAATATATATACGTCGGTTCATCGTGACGGAGACGAGTATACACGCAGGATCATTGATCAAAAGGCGCGTATGCGAATACACGCACTTTCATGCAAGAGAAGGCGCGTACATTAGGTTTTGGTCCATGGTAGTTAGTCCTTGGTATTTGAACCTATGGTTTTGGACCATAGTATCTTGTCAGATGTGTTGATCCCAAGTATTGGGTCCATGGTATTGGTTTGTTATGGTTTTGGACCATGGTATTGAGCAAGGCCTAAGACTATAAAAGGAGAAGAAGATCATTAGGCAAGATGATTGAAAAAGTCTTGAATATCTGATGAATGATGAGATCCAGTATGCAGGCTATGGGTTGATGATGCATTGCTTGATCTGAGCTAAGGAGGGATCTCACCGGTTGATGGAGAACAAGATATAAGGATAGATCGGGATCAAATGGTTTGAAATGAACTATCTCTATATGATTGATTATGTTTATTATAGATCTATATACTGACGCATGTAATGATCTGAACTAGGTATAACTTAAGTTTGAAATCGCTGCAAGTCATGATTGAATATTTATAGATCTTTACGCGGGTTGGATTTGGTGTAAGCGCGTATGTACGTGGGTTTGGTTCATTGTAGTAGCGTATACCATTTGAGCTATGATGTTTGAAGTTACAGGTGGTTCTGGTTGTTGATGAGTTCTGATGACAGTTTAATGGTGTCAGTATTCTACATATCCTGTTTGGTTAAGTGTGTTTAGCTTCAGTATTGATGGATGAGAACTAATATTGGATCAGGATCATAATGACTCATATTTATGTGATATGATGGACTAGATCTAGGTGCTAACGCACATATTATCCTTGTATATGTAATATGTCTGAAGTCAGGAAGTGCATCAAGTTATAAGTAAGTAATTGATGACATATACGCTGGTTCACCTTGGTGAAGTTGCGTATACACGCTGGTTCAACACTTCCAAGTAGCATATGCACTATGATTCATGATTTTGATGACACAGTTGGTTCTGAATATTGTTGCAGAGTTCAGTGTTCTGCTCTGTGTTCTGGTGATTGTGTTGTTGACAGGGTTTCAGTGATTCAGAAATTGATGATAATTGTATTGATTGTTTTGTGCTTCAATGATTTTTATGGGTCCAGTATGAAAATTTGATGACACGTGGCCTTCAGATTATGGTGTTGTGCTTCAGGAGTATCCAGTCTGAAAATGTATGAAATGTGGTACCTGGAGGATGAAAGGAGATTGTAGGTTGGTGCCTACGTATTAGTACATCAGCTAGTACAAAATCAAAGGGGGTGGTAGCTCCCTTCCAGTAGTAGCTAGAGAACATGTGAAGGTTGGAGCATTCAATAGGCAGGCACCTACGTACTAGGATCAGCTAGTACAAGAGCTAAGGGGGTTATAGCTCCCATCCTGGAGAGTCTGGAGAATGAGAGAAGGTAGTAGCCTTCTGCAGGTATAAGCCTGTGTACTGGTATAAGATTGCACCAGTACAGAAATACCGTAAAATGAAGTTTCTTATTAAAAGAAGATAGAGATGACTTGCAGCAGGTGGTTTTCACCCACATTGGGTTTCCACCTTATATCATTGTGTTCATGTGTGCTTCTTGTGTGTGATGATCTGTTCTGTTTTACTGCACCTGCTTACTGTACATATGGTTAATGAAGTTCTGATGCACTAACTATAGATCAACATTTAATGGATTAACTGAATCATAAGTATTCTAGATATACGCTAGTTGCATTAGACACAGTTGCGTATACACGCTAGTTCCCTTAATTGAAATAGTGTATATGTATCTAAGTATGGAAATGAAAAAGTTTTATTGATTTGATAATACTGATTCACCAGCCCCCTCTCAGTATTATTTCCAACAAGCAGCTCCTAGACAAAGCCACCTGCCAAGAGGATTCTAAGTTATCTCAAAGCAATAGAAGATTATGGATTATGCTACCCTAGAGGTAAAGATTTTTCATTAACTATTTTTACTAATGTTGATAGGGAAAGTGATGTGGATGATCAAAAAAGAACAAGTGGTTGTTGCACTCAACTATTATGGATGAAGGACACCTTCCACGATGTACAAGTGTTATATAATAAACTTATTCACATTACTTGTGACAACATAGGTGCCATAAGCATGTCTAAGAATTTAGTTTTCAGTACAAGGAAAAACATATTACAAACAAGTATCATTTCTTGAGAGAGAAAGCTACAAATCAGATTGTGAAGCTAGAGCATGTTCCTACAAATTAAAAAGTTGTTGATATTTTCACCAAATCACTCTCTAGAGAACAATTTGAGTATTTGAGGAAAATATTGAGAGTTATTTCTCTCGCCTCCCTACACTAGCTCTTCCTTCAAGAGGAAGAAAGGAAAATGTTGTACCTTCAGCATCATAGCAGCAGTAGCAACAAATAAAAAGTGAAGCACATCTCAAGGGGAGTAATACTCATATTGAGATGTGTACGCTTTTTTTTTATCTTGACATTACCATTAATGCCAAAGGGGGGAAATGTTGGAAATAGGTTTTAATTGATGTCAACAAATGTCTATAGGTGGAAAAAGTGTCAGGGAGATGCCTTAGTGAAATTGGTTCAAGGAATAAGAAGAAGGTTAAGGAGAAACATGGTAGTAGTAATGGTATAGAGTCTTTGGAGCCATTTTTAGTGTAACACATCCCCTCAAACAGAAGCCAAAACCACATAAATAGAAAGACATTTGAAATATTTTTCTAATGGTATGTGGAAGCTCGAACATGGCCTCCTAGTTTGAAATGTAGAGTCAGTCAAAGTTGTAGGATCCCAATTCAAGGTTAGTAGAGTTAAAAGGAGCTTGGAAACTATTTTGGTACATAGTCAAGTTTGGAAAAGCGGCCAAACCTAGTAGCGATGGTGGAAAAGTAGTAAAAAATCAGATCAGGCTAACATGGATGGATAGTGCAGCAGCAGGAAGCATGCTCATTGGTGCAGGTGGATCCCACTTGACACCGTGGCCTAGAAGAGCAAGCCCGATATATAAAGCCCGAGGGAGTCGGCCTAATGGAAAAGCAAATGGAAATGTCTTGAACTTGGTGGTTTTGTCAAAAAAAATTATAAAAAGAAATAATTTACAAAATAGGCGTGGGAGCCCTCTTTCTCTCTCCTCCAATAGGACACATGGTGGCATATTATTGGTTCTTGGATATGGCATGGATGATGAAGCCAGTGATGACATGGTCCAATTTAGTGTGGTCACATGGTAGCCAAATTTATGATTTTCAAGCACCCAAATGGCCCATATCCGGGTGACATGTCTCACCACTCTAGAGGCACAAGGTGTCCTTGGTGACATTAGGGTGGTGTCATCATGATGGATAGGGGACAATGGGTTGTTAAGAGTTACAGAGAGGATGCACCAAGACAGGAGGATAGACAATTAACGCAGCAATAGACAATCAAAGACCAAGTGGGTAGTCCCCATGGAATATGTTGACTTGGAATATTACCTTAACAATTTGTAGACTGTGTGCAAAGGGAATGATATGGGATAGTCGAAGGGCTATGAGATAATCCCTAACCCTTGCTAATTTCATGTAGAAATATATCAAGGGTGTGACGGAATAACAAAGCGCAAAGTAAAAATTATTGGGATAGGTAGCTCTGGCCTTTGTGCCAACCTTTGATCATTTTTCATAGAAATAAGACAAATGACACGGAGACATTACCATAGGGATTTCATCTGTGAAGGGATTAAAGCAGGGCTTAGTTCCCAAATTCTTGGCTGATGGTCCAGACAATATCCGAGAAAGCATTATTCCCTCACCCACAAACTAATAAACTCAACTACCGGGGTGAAACTAGAAACTATCTAGCTACCAGCTTCATTCAACTGGTGGGAAAAGAACAACTGTTGGGGGCGCAATATGAGCTCTCTATCCATCCAACTATATCCATCCATTAGAAACAGCAATCCAATGAAGGACTACTGAGGCCGGGTAACCGGTTGAACTCCTCGGTTTCATGGGAAAAAAGCAACGAAGCACCAACATATAAGGGGCTTAAGCCAAAAATCAGTAAATTTGGTAGTGTTTCCTCTGTTAAATTAAAAAGGTTCATGAAGGCCTTAGTCTAATAGTAAATATCATTTGCACACATGCATGGGAAAGATGAGTCAGAAGCTATTTTTTGGCACCATGTTGAGCCAAAAAATCAATGGCATATTTCATAGTTAAAGCCAAATGCAACAGAGCGCTAAAATGCATGAAAAATTTGGTAGAAAATTAGGTAGTTAAGCCTATGTTAACTGCAGATAAAAATAGAAGAAGTACTACTAAGACCTATTAGAAAACCAAAATTGCACAAATAAGTAGAAAAACTCATAGTTTGAGTTTTAGATAGTAGTATTGGAATGTAAAACTTAAAGAGAACATCTAGAGGAGTTAGTTGAACAAGACAAAGGAAAAATTAAAGGCACATGCATAGATCCAATGTTAGATTCATGCCAAAAATATGAAGCCAAGAATTATTTATAAGCAAGGTTGAGCAAATTGTTTGATGATATAGGAGCGTTATGAGTTATGTGAGCGACTTGTGGTGAAGACAATTGTGTTTTCTCAGTGGTCAGAGATTGATAAAGTTGTTGGTGATTGAAGAAATTGTTTAATTTTGAAGGAAGAATTGGGAGTCATTGTTTCTAGTGTGAAAATGGATGAAAGATAAACAATGAGTGCTCGGAAATTTGTAGCTTGAAAAATCAAGGGTTGGTGCTCCTTCTAGTAGGTGCTGTTAAATAGTTAGCATTGTAGCTCCATTTAGTTGCAACTAATAAATCAAGGAGTTGTAGATTCTTGTTGGTTGTAGCTATATATTTGTAACAAAAAGCTGTAACTTGCTTTGAGAAGAAATTAAAAGGCAGTCTTGAAGAATTTATTTGTTCTTTGTGTTCCATTGTGATTGTTGATATTTTACTTGTCATTATTATTTATTTAATTGTTGAAGTATTTAATGATGTGCCTATGTTCTTGCACAAAGTGAAAGAAAGTCTTTTAAAAATTATAAAACTCCTTTAATATTGAATCACCCTCCCTCTTAGTATTGACCTAGTTTCCAACAAATTTACTAGAGATGTGTCAAGCCATCAATGGTTACAACAAACTATAATGTGAGCTTGCAATCGATGTGCATGATGAATACATTGGTATATCACATCCTGCATTTTGGGGCATCTAAGTAAGTGTACTAATAAAGACAACGCTCATCCGAGATCACATCACTGTCAAGGTTGTTATCAAAATGCCAAAAATACATAAGAGTAATCAGTCACAATATATTAGCTCTAAACCTCCTCTTGGCTACCATAAAAAAGTCGAATCCTAATGAGGCCTAGGCCTTCTTATTTATAGAACTGAATTTACAAACAACTTCCTTAAAATTAGGGATGCTTGGCTCCTAAACTCTAGATTAGCTTTTCTTCAACTATCATTGTCTCGGCTTCCAATGAACTTGGCGGGATTCACTGCTTGTACCTCCGAGCTGATGAGATCTGGTGGAGGAATCTTTGAGTGATTGATGAGTTAAGGAGGGAGATCCAATCTCATAGAATCCCTCTTGCTTGTATACTTCAAGTTCCTGCACTTAAATTAGTCAAAACCCACTCCAAATCCTGCAATTAATGAACATTAGGCCACATGACATAACATCTCACCTTTACCCTTCTCACTAAGAAAAATATAATAAAATATGTAACAAAATGTGAGAAAATTTGATTTTAATAAGTTGGAGAGTGACATTAAGGCCCATATAATTTACCTATTGATGAGTCTCATCATCACCCCCCCACTGAGAGAGTTGTTCATCCTCTGAGAAACTTAGTCTATGCCCATGTATTTCATAACTCTTGTGGCCTCTCTAACATCCTAGGCCTCTGTTGATGGAGTTTCCTCTTGTGGATAAAATATTGCATGCTTCTCTATTTCCCCACCAACCTTTTTTCCTTTTCCTCATTTTTGCCTTCTAGCATAACCAACAGCAATGGTGGACTGAGGTTCAAACCAATCCAGTTGATTTTGAGTCTCTGTAGTGCCTTCTTATATAGTGGGGTCCTTTCTAGTGCATCTCTCATTCTTTCAAGAGAATGATACTCTGCGATCCTTAGGTTTTATAGTAGGGTACCCCATCTCCTTTGGCATGCTTGTTGGCTTTCATCCCCTAGCAATCTCAAGGTGTCCTCAAAATGTGTGACTTCATGCTCTTGTGAAGCTAGGTATCTTGGTGAAAGTTGGGGATCATTGGCGATGATTTTGTGGGTGCTAATGACAGCCATATAATTGATTTATTCTTCTTTAATGTAAAGGGGCTCTCTTTCTTCTCTTTCCAAAACCCTCTTCACTTCCTTGGCCCTTGCCTTGTCATCCATAATGCAAGGGCCATTAGTTGTAAGTTCCCCATCTTTGCATTGGGTTCTCACACATTCAATTTTGTTAAGCCAAGTTGTGTAAGTAGAATTCAAATATCTTGGCCATATCATCTAGGGTGCTTTGGTCAGATAGCTCAATGAATTTCCTATAGTATTGAAAAGGAATAGTCCCCTGTTGTGCTAATGTCTTTATTTGAAATTGCAGCCATTGATCTTTGAGGTACAAGTCATATGACTTTGGTGGCATCCTTCACTAGAGTGCCTCCATGGAGAGGCTTGCCATGGTGGCCATCTGGCTCTCTTTTTCTTGTACTAACCTGCTCAGCCATGTGTTTTCTGCCTCTAGTTGAGATTTCATAATTCGTTCCCTATCTCTTATCCTACTCAACTCTCTTCCCATCTCTAGTAGCTTCTCTTCCATATGGACCACATCCTCTACATTCTTTGATTTAACAATTTGCATCCAACAACATTTCTTTCCTCTCTCTTTCTTAAGCTCAAAGAAGAGAGGGATGGAAATTTCTGTGGTACAACTTTGCCTCCCTCAACGAATCTGTAATAAGAGCTCAGATTGGGTGGCGGGTTAGGTTCCTGCGGCTCTTGGGATTCTCCCTTAGATGTCTTTGGAGCATCTGCCTCCTCCTGACTTGTGTTACTACTTCCTTGCCTTTCCTCTGTCCTTGTTGTCCTTCTTGCTACTTTTTCTGTGTTTCCTATAGTGCTGACAGAGTTTCTTGTAGGACTGTTTGTGTTTCTTGTAGGAGGATTTTTCCTTTCTGAAATGGGGTCAAAGGTTATTTGTTTTTCTTTTATGATTTTAACCTGGTGACAAGCCTCCTAACATATGTGATTGGCGACTTTAGGGAAGCCTATTTTGATGTGCCCTCTTCACCTTTTATTTTTGAGGAGGCTAGATTTTCTTGCTCTTTTGGTGAGTCCTCAATAATGATAGGAATTTTGATGGGTGTTTGTGGTTTCTCTTGTTTGATCCTAGTGGTCCTTGTTGTTTTCAAATACAGGGGAGTCTGCCTCTGTCTCTTCCATTTTGATTTGATAGGTGTGCTTAGGGAAGTTAAGGCAACAACTGCCTCCCTCTCTGTTGGTTCAGGAGACAAACTTGGAGATTCCTCCCTTTCCTTGGTTTGTTCCTCAGGGCTTGCTTCTTTCTCCTGTTCTCTCTCTTCACCTTTCTCCTCTTCTCCTTCTTCTTTTTCTTTTTCTTCCTCTGTTTTCTCTGTTTCTTCCTCCTCTTCTTCCTCTGATTCTTCTCCTTCCTCTTCAGGTTCTTCTTCTTCATCTTCAAGTTCTTCTTCTTCATCTTCAAGTTCTTCTTCTTCATCTTCAAGTTCTTCTTCTTCCTCTTCTTCAACACTAGAGGTATTGTCCTCATCATTTTCAAGGGCTTGTATATCAATCACAACCTCTCTGTCAATGTCTCTGAATGTGGACCATTGAATGGGGATTCTGAGCTGGCTTAATGCATCCTCTAGTATTAGCTTAATAAGTCCATGGTGTGCCGATTGCTAATGTTTTTCCTCTTGTACTTTTAAGCTCATGTCTATAATTTATTGCAGCAAGAAGTACGATATACTAAGCCTTCTGTCATTGGGTATCCCCTATCCAAATATCAACTCATGGAGGAGCCTAAATTGATAACCATAGACTATATTGGGCCTCCCTTCACAAGAGATATATTTGAGATATGATATCTTACCTCATTCCAAGGGTAGGGAAGGATTTCCCTTATTATCCCATTTTTATCTCAATTGGATATTCATCCCTTAAGAATAATTTCTTCTTTGTGAAAGTGCTTGCAGCCTTATCCTCCTTTCTCCATGGCATCCCTTGAGGAAGTGTGGTGATTCTACTAATTACTTGGGGAGTAATTGTGATTGACACTCCTCTTACCACCATGGTAGCACTAATCCTAGCATGAGGGTTAACTGCGATGGAAAAATCTTGAGCTAAATCATCATCATATCCTTTGAGAAACTCAAAGAATCCCAAACAGTTATGTCTTCTGAATATTTCTGCCGCAGGGGGATGGAGGTGTATTCTGGATGTCTCTGTGGGTTCCTTTCTGTTAAACCCTCTTATCATTTTCCTTTTTTGGTTGGCTGACTGTAAGGAGTCTTCTAGGCTTAGATTTTAGTATGAAAGATATGTAATTTCTTTAATACTATTGGAGCTAAAATAAGGCATGCAAAAATAATACTATTGATACATGATGTTCATTCTATCTATACCTCACATGTAATATTTAAAAAAAAATATTAGTGACAAAGTATATTTTACTATGAACTATAAATAAAACATTTCAGTCTATATTAAATAATAATTTTATATCAAATTTTAATAGAGAAAAATAAAATAATTGAGATTAAAATTTTCTTATATTTTCAATTTTCATTGTAAGGAGGGATACAATTTATTGCATTCTTAATATAGAGTTGTGATATGACATTTAAAAAATACTAGTAACAACCAAAATTTAGTGGGGATTATAAACCAAACTAGATGCATTTAACTCCATGTTTACCAAGGATCAAAAGAGATCAAATCTCTTGAAAATCAAACCTCTTTTATAGTGAAAAGAGATTTGACCCCTCTTGGTGCTTGGTAGATCTAGAGCTAAGACGGACCTAGGCTAGTAATTATTAATAATATTAATTTATCCTTCATCATGTGAACAATATATTATAATTATTAATAATATTATGTTTATTTAATAATTATTTAATTGTTCTCCTCCCTTTTCGGCCTCCTCACTTAATTTATTTCCTTAATTCTTCTTGTTATTTACTCTTCTCCTTATTTTGGTCCTGGATTCCCTCTTACCCTCAATGTTCACCCTCGGCTTGCCTTATTTATCTTTGGACTCTCTCCTCATTTTTTGGCTCACTTTTATGTCTATGATGATGGGTGAAGCATTCACACAAAATGTCATATGTTGGCAGTCTAGTTTGTTTGTTGAGTGTTGGAGGTGTATTATATTAGACTATATTTGAAGATTTTTTTTGTAGGTACCCTGTTCAAAAGAGAATGAGAAGTTCTTAGCTAGATATCCCTTTTAGAGAACTTTCTAATTATATAGTGCACTTAATGTAACACCTTAGGAATGAGGAGAAACCTAATTTTGACATTATGGAGTCTAGGCATTGTTCTATATGAGACATGGTTCCACAATTGTGAAAAGTGTACGGTCATCCAAGGTTTGTTACATGCAATGTGTTATAGTCATTGTGCTAGATTGAATGGGGAGATGCTAAATTAATCTAGGATTTGATGAAATCTAGATGTTACAAGGTTATCTGGGCATATGGGCATATAGTGGTTTCCTAAGACAAAAAACAGTGGAAACAATCATACATTGGATTTCTGAATCGATAGTGAACCACCCGATAGGTGACATAAAGGTGACATTTTGATCGTAGTGTAGGTGACATCCAGGTGACATGAATGATGACATGTTGCTCTATGGTAATGACATGTGGTAGGTGGATTAAACATTTTTGGGTGTTTAAGTGGTCCTTTTCAGGTGACACTTAGTAGTGACATGGTGGTGACATGGCATGGAAGGTGGTAAAGAAACGATGTGGTGGAAGATGTGGCATGAAAGGTGGAAGCGAGATGACATGTTAGATGATGTTGTAGATAAGTGGAAGATGATATGGAAGGCCTCAATATTTTTACTAGGAGGTTGTTTTGTAAGGCTTTGTCTTATTAAATTTTTCATCATTGTTCATACTTTTGGAGTCATGAGGAAAATGGTCATATGGGTATCGATGATCCAGAGGTGTGGTATGACTATAAGCTAATGAATTCATGGATGTAAATTTGATATTAGTAAAACAACTTCAAGTTCCATTTGGTATTTAATTTCCACACCCAATGAAGCATTTGGCCATCTGACTGTCGAGGTGGAGAGTAGTATATATTATTTGGTCATTTAAGCAATATTCAGATAGCCTATCTCCAAATCAAGGACCTAGAATAGTTTTCAAGGTAGGGAGAACCCCATATTTCGCCTATCTTTTCATCACGGGGGCTAAGCAACACAACTCCCAATGCTTATGTATCTCTCGCAAATGGTTAAAAGGGTAAATTGCATAGTCATGCAAGTATGGTATTATCAACCAAGTTGTAAGTCTCTCGAAGTGTTAATGACCTAATTCTATGTAAAGGAATAATATTAAATTACGAAATCAAAGAGAAAGCATGCAGGTGCCATGTGGCCTGCTAGTGTTGACATTGTCAACATTAACATGGAAAATTCTCTCATAATCTTAAATTCAAATATGATTCATGGATCAATGTAATAATTACATCATTAGAAACCTATCACCTAGCTAGACATAATGGCATTAACATTTTTCATAGTGCACATTATGACAAGGGGGTGGTAGGTAGTGCTACAATTAGTGACTAGTAATGTATAGTGATCTTTCCTTCAATGCCGAAGGGGTAGATTGTTGAGTGTGTTGGAATTTTTTGCAATTGATTTGAAGTTCATGGGGAACATATTGAGTCTATTAGTAGTGTGCTAAGCCTATGATGTCATTGATATATTGGTTTCTCACTAAGTGTTGGTAGTCTTGTTTGTTTTCTGAGTGTTGGATGTGTATTCTAGTAGCCTATCTTTGAAGACATTTTGTCTACAGATACCTTGTTCAAAAGAGAATAATTTTTTTTTAGCAATATATCCATTTTAGATAAATTTCTAATTGCATAGTGCACTTAATATATCTCCTTAGGAATGAGGAGAAACCTGATTTTAAAATAATGGAGTCTATGCATTGCTCCATATGAGACAAGGCTCCATCGTTGTGAAAAGTACACAAAAATCCAATGTTTGGTACATGCAAGGTGTTCTAGTCATTGCACTAGCTCGAATGGGGAGATTCTAAATTAATCTAGGATTTAATGACATCCATATGTTACAAGGCTATTCGAGCATCTAGGAATCTAGTGATTTCCTAGGACAAACACCTGTGAAAACAATCATAGCTTGGATTTCTCAGTTCAATTGTGAAAAACCTCATATGTGAAAAATAATGAGGTGGCATAATGGTGACATTTTGATGTCATTGTAGGCGACATCTAGGTAACATAAATGATGACATGTGGCAGGTGGATTAAAAATATTTGGGTGGCCAAGTGGTTGTTTTCGAGTGACACTTATTAGTGACATGATGGTGACATGGAATGGCAAGTGGTAGACAACCGATGTGGTGGATGGTTTGGCATGATAGGTGGTAGTGAGACGACATGGTGGATGATGTGGTAGAAAAATGGAAGATGTTGTGGCAAGCCTCAATATTTGCACTAGCAGGTTATTTTGTAAGGCTTCGTCCTATTAATTATTTCAACACTTTTCATATTTTTGGAGTCTAGGCGGGAAAATCCATCTAGAAATCGATGATCTAGAGGTGCATTATGATTGCAGGCTAATGAACTCATGGATGTAAATTCGCTATTAGGAAAACAAATTCAAGTTCCGTTTTGTATTGAAGTTCCACGCCCAAAGAAACATTTGGGAATCCAGGTAGAGGGTAGCGTATATTGTTCGGTCATTTAAGGAGTACTTACATAGCCTATCTTGAGATCAAGGACCTGGAATGGTTGTTAAGGTAGGGAGCACCCCATATGTGGCATATTTGGTCAACCAGGGGTCAAAGCATGCATGTGCTATTGGTTTAGGCTAGATACTAGATCCCCTAATTGTGGATTGGAACATGATTATAGTACATGGTCACGGGGATAGGAAACACAACTCCCAACACTTATGTAGCTGTCGTGAATGGTCAAAAATGTTAATTGCATAGTCATGCAGATATGGTCTTATCAACCAACTTGTAAGGCTCTCAAAGTGTTAATGAACTAATTTGAGGTCAAAGCATAGTATTAAATTACTAGGGTAATTATTGGTCCATGGTCACTTCTCCTCATTCTCCTCAATGGCCATTAGAAGTTGTTTACCTTCTCCGTAATCTCTGTCATCCTTGGAAATGATCCCAACTACAAGTATGATAGTCTAGTACCCCTGCATTTCAAAAGTATATTTGGAATTATAACCAATGAACATTGTCATTGCCTCCATAATTTTTCCTTAAATTTTGGATTTAATGGCATTAGTTAAAGTAGTTAGTGATCACACCTATGTAGTTCATTGCAATTCTAAGTGGGATGCGCTATAACATCCATCATTCTTTTGAATTGACAAACAAACAATGACATCACTTCTATCATTAGAGATCCACTTGGGGGAATTTCAAAATCCATTAATGTTATTCAATTTTACCTTTTTAATAAGTATCATTGAAATAATATTTTCTTTTGGGGTGCTTATTAGTAAAATATATTATTTTTATAATTTAAGTTTTTAGGTTAATACGAAAAATTGTTGCATTGAGAGCAATTATACAACCCAGTATGAAGGAGATATTACATCAACAAATTAAAAAATAGTAATAACAATTGATATGTTCATATATATATTTATATATTTAGAATATGAGGGGAAATGTATTAACGTTTAAATGTGAAGAAGTGAAGTAGTGAAATAAGTGTAAATAAAAAGTTTCTTATAGTTAAAACATTTTATCATTATTTTGTTCAAAATGGGCTTAGATTTATATTAACTAAGGATCTACAAAGGGCCACAAGAATAAAATGAAAACATTTCCACATAAAAATATGTTTTCATCTTGATATGTTTGATCCATTTAGATGCTTAGTAGGTAAGAAACTTATGATGGATCTATGATGGTTTTACTACTCTTTACAAACATGTTATTTACTAAATATAATAAGAATTATAAATTTTAATTAATTAATTTGATTTTATCATATAATAATTTATTTATTTAATTATTTTTTATCATGGTGAATTTATAAGTTGTTAGAGTAATGTGGGCAAGACATTAAATCAAATCTTCAATTTCCTACTATAACACCAAAATTACATCCAACAATATATAAGTTAAATATATCATTATCTTATAACTTAATAAGATATAAATATAAGACTTAATGTATAAAGCTTTAAATGTATAAAATTTTGCTATCACTTTAATATATATAATTTATTTTGGATACCTTCACTTTAACATATAATTGAAATGAATAATCAATAACATGTAAACAGGAAACAAAACAATTTCGGACACTTTTATGTCGGTTCGGTATATATATATATATATAACCTAGCTTAACAAAAGATACCATAGTAGAAGAGTAGGCTACCCCATAGAGGACGTCTCGACTCTTGTTGAGGCATAAGTTCCCTGCTATTGTGCAGCTTGCAGGCGGTTGCACGTAGCCTAGGTTTATAGTGGCACCTAGTTAAATTTGATCTTGAGTCTGTTCAAGATAACTCTACGGATTGTCCTAGATTTAAGAAAAAAAAGATTTAAGAAAAAAAAGAAAGAAGATACCAAATCAACGACACCCAACCCAAGTTATTCTGCAACAACAAGAAGTCCGATTTTAGAATACCAAACGAAACGGAATACGAAATGGATGTTTGCGCGGGTGGTAGCTCTGAAAACAATATCGATGGTGAGCAGAGTCATACATGGCGTCGCGCCATAGAAATATTTACCACGGTTAATGAATATCTACAGGCCCGGAGAAATAGTGAGACTGTGTCTCCTCCTTCAGAGCGAAATGGAAGGGTCCAAGTCACACAAGTGGCGGCGAAGGAAATTAGCGGGGCGCATGTGATATCGGGATATATCAGACGATTACGTCGGAATGGATTTGAATTGGAGGATACATGGGAAAGTGTAGACATACAACGCCTAGACGAAATGCGAGGGGCGTTTAGACGAAAGTGTGAGTGGCATCCATGGAATTACAGTGGCAGTGGAAAGACTGTGAAAGAAGCCATGATTGAAGATGGTAATGTTTTTTTATTACGAAATATAATGGACTGGAGTCGTACAGGAGGTGTTTGGTGCCAGCAAATTGTATGGAGTGGCGAATTTGAAAATTGTCAGCGAATCCTGCAATTGTTGGAGGAGAATAGCAGTAGTGTCAAAATCGTTTGGGAAACATTTAGTCTTCATCCTGAATTGAAACAGCAATATGTTGCCCACCACGGCGAGGATCCATTCATTGCGTCTATGGTAGCTTTGGAGTCTTGTGAAAAGGTTAATATCTTTAAGGAGCTGGCGGGCACAGGTGATGGTGATGGTGATGGTGAAAGAGATAGGTTATCATGTGCAATTTGTCATGAAGTGATTTCCACTGGAAAGAAATTGCGATGTAATCATATTTTCCATTTCAATTGTATCTTTCGGTGGTATATACGCGAACTTTCATGTCCACTGTGCAGAGATAAGTTGAACTAGGTCTCTTCCTATCATTCCTCCATGAACTCCTTTCGTCAAATATTCATCGGACTCATTACTCTATTTTATTGAATGTTAATTCTTAAACTTGTAATATAACATTTATATGCTAATATAATATAGTTTTAGAGTATTTATAGATTTCAGAAAATTTGTTGTTTTTTCATCTGGTCCTGATATAGATCACACTAATCACACTTGTTTAATAGAAACACGGTTAAAAAAATTCTTTTATACAATTTTTATTAATTTTTTTTTGTTTAAATCATTATAGATTACAAAAGCTTAAATACAGAAATTCTCATATATTTTTTATTTTGATGCAACCATATATACTCAACAAAAGATCATTTACCCTTCTTTCACTTAATAAAGCATTTTTAAAATTTAAAATATAAAATTAATGATTGAAAAATTGCTAATGCAAAGGGTCTTTAAGTCCGTTGAAAAATGGTTAACAGAAAGGTTTCATTTATCTCTATTATAATAAATTTAAGTCTGTTTGAAAAATGTTTAATAGAAAGGTTTCATTTATATGCATTATAATAAATTATTAAGTTAAGAATGAGTTAATTTTATTTTTATTTTAAAATTTGTATTTATTTTAATTTATTTAATTCTTATTCATTTAATTCATTTTAAATAAAAATACAAGATTATAATAATTTTCATTTTATAAGAAAGATATTTAGTCATAATTTTTTTATAGAATTTGTTGTTTTTGATGAAAATTGGGTATAATTGGGTATTATTAGGTATTATTGACTTATAGAAATATATTTATATTTGTGATTTTGGTAAATAAATATATATATCTATATAAGATTACTCAATACCATATAACATTACTTAATAAGAAAGTGAAAGAAGGTCTACTCAGTTATTTTTGTATTGGAGGGGAAAAGGTAATAAGAAATAGACAAGACCAAGGGCACATGAGCATATTAACAAAGAAATTTTGGCCCTGAGCAAGCATAAATTGGATTAGCACCTAAAGGACAAGTCAATAGTCATGGCGACCTGGTCCTATGGTGGTAAAATAGGTACGCGATGAGAAAAATGTGCTAAAAGCTAAATTAGGTGGAACTATAAGTTTGAAATTACTTTTGCAAATAAAGCCAAAGTTAACAACAGATCAAACATAAGAGAAACTGCTAAAACCTATAGATGGCCATAATTGTTAAAATTAGTGAAATTAAGAAGTTTAACTAGCATAAAAGGATAATCAGTCTCAAAGAACTTGGTGAACACAGTTAGAGGACTGAAATAGACAAGACAAAAGAAAAAATAATGATTCATGGCTTTAGTATGGAAATGGATGAAATATGAGTCTTTGAGTGTCAAATAAGTTGTAGCTTGCAAATCAGAGGTTGGTGCTCCTTCGAGTGGGTTTTGGTAAATATTTGGGGTTGTAGATCCATTTAGTTGTAGCCCAAAAATCAGGGAGTTGTAGCTTTCTGTTGGTTATAGCCAGAGAATTCTAATGACAATTTCAAGCTTGCCTTGTGAAGCAATAAAAGAACAATCTTGAAGAATTTATTTGTTCTTTGTGTTCCATTGAGATCGATAATATTATTTATTATTATGATATTTATTTAATTGTTGATGATATTAATAGTTGGAATATTCCAAGCAGTGTTGGAATTATGATGCATGTGTTGTACTTGATGGAAAATCACACAGGTGACAGATCATAGTACAACAAGTCAACAACAAGGATTTGATGATCAGACTACAAGAATGAAGAGAAAATATATATACGCGGGTTCATTGTGACAAAGGCGCATATACACACGGGATCATTGATCAAAATGCACGTATGCATATACACGCACTTTCATGCAAGAGAAGGCGTGTACATTAGGTTTTGGTCCATTGTAGTTAGTCCTTGGTATTTGAACCTATGGTTTTGGACCATAGTATCTCGTCAGATGTGTTGATCCCAAGTATTGGGTCCATGGTATTGGTTTGTTATGGTTTTGGACCATGGTATTGAGAAAGGCCTAAGACTATAAAAGGAGAAGAATATCATTAGGCAAGAGGATCGAAAAAGTCTTGAATATCTGATGAACGATGAGATCCAGTATGTAGGTTATGGGTTGATGATGCATTGCTTGATCTGAGCTAAGGAGGGATCTCACCGGTTGATGGAGAACCAGATCTAAAGATAGATCGGGATCAAATGGTTTGAGATGAACTATCTTTATATGATTGATTATGTTTATTCTAGATCTGTATACTGACGCATGTAATGATCTGAACTGGGTATAACTTAAGCGTGAAATTGCTGCAAGTCATGATTGAATATTTATAGATCTGTACGCAGGTTGGCTTTGGCGTAAGTGCGTATGTACGTGGGTTTGGTTCATTGTAGTAGCGTATACCATTTGAGCTATGATGTCTGAAGTTACAGGTGGTTCTGGTTGTTGATGAGTTCTGATGACAGCTTAATGGTGTTAGTATTCTGCATATCCTATTTGGTTGATTGTGTTTAGCTTCAGTATTGATGGATGAGAACTAATATTGGATCAGGATCATAATGACTCATATTTATGTGATCTGATGGACTAGATCTGGGTGCTAACACACATATTATCCTTGTATATGTAATATGTCTGAAGTCAGGAAGTGCATCAAGTTATAAGTAAGTAATTGATGACATATATGATGGTTCACCTTGGTGAAGTTGCGTATACATGCCGGTTCAACACTTCCAAGTGGCGTATGCACTTTGATGCATGATTTTGATGATACAGTTGGTTCTGAATATTGTTGCAGAGTTCAGTGTTTTGCTCTGTGTTCTGGTGACTGTGTTGTTGATAGGGTTTTAGTGTTTCAGTGATTCAGAAATTGATGATGCTAGTATTGATTGTTTTGTGCTTCAATGATATTTATGGGTCTAGTATGAAAATTTGATGAAATGTATGAAATGTATCTAGTCTGAAAATGTATGAAATGTGGTCCTTGGAGGATGAAAGGAGATTGTAGGCCGGCACCTACGTACTAGTACATCAGCTAGTACAAAAGCAAAGGGGGTAGTAGCTCCCTTCCAGTAGCAGCTAGAGAACAAGTGAAGATTGGAGCATTCAGTAGGTAGGCACCTACGTACTAGGATCAGCTAGTACAAGAGCTAAGGCGGTTGTAGCTCCCATCCAAGAGAGTCTAGAGAACGAGATAAGGTAGTAGCCTTCTGCAGGTAGAAGTCTGTGTACTGGTATAAGACTGCACTAATACAGAAATATTGTAAAATGAAGTTTCTTATTAAAAGAAGATAGAGATGACTTGCAGCAGGTGGTTTTCACCCACATTGGGTTTCCACCTTATATTATGGTGTTCATGTGTGCTTCTTTTGTGTGATGATATGTTTTGTTTTACTGCACATGCTTACTGTACATATGGTTAATGAAGTTCTAATGCACTAATTAAAGATCAACATTTAATGGATTAACTGAATCATAAGTATTCTGGATATACGGTAGTTGCATTAGACACAGTTGCGTATACACGTCGGTTCCCGTAATTGAAGTAGCGTATATGTATCTAAGTATGGAAATGAAAAAGTTTTATTGATTTGATAATATTGATTCACCCCCCCCCCCCCTTCTTAGTATTATTTCCAACAATTGGTATCATAGTAGGTCCTTTGGTAGAAGCTTAATCGCTTGAAGGAGATCCGTGGAACTATGGGAAAGAAGCTTAAGAAGAAAGCACCTAAGAAAAAGAAGGCATCTCAAAAGAACTATGACAGTGGGTGTATTGATTGGGGAATATGTGGAAGTAGCACATCAGATTCAGAATCACTTTAGAATGAAGATGAACAAGATCTATCAGGTATGAATTTGTTATCCTTTGGTGATACATCTATTTATCCTCTTAAAGATGATGAATGTGATAGTGAAGCAACTGAATTGCACTTATGAGTGACCAAGAGAGATATCAAATAGAGGCAGAATTTAAAAGGCTTACAGACAAAATTAGAGATCTACAATATCTATTGAATAGAAGGGAATGTGCTTTCAAAGAAGAAGCTACCAAACTAAAAGCTCAACTAAAGGAAGGAAACAAGGTAAGGAAGTTACTCAAGGACAAGGAAAATCAATATCAAAAGTTGTAGGATGAAGTGACATCATTGAGAAATGAACTAAATGAAAGAAGCACAACAATCAAGAAACTCAGAGATAGATCCAATTACTATGAAAGGCTTGAAGCTACGATCCTCTCACTAAAGGAAGATCTTGAAGAATCAAAGAAGCAGAATGAATAACTACTCCAAGCTCATGAAAAACAAGAAAATGAAGTTCTTAATCTAAGACATCAGTTGGAAGAAGGAAGAAATATTGAAGAAAACATGAAGAAGCAGCATCTTGAAAAGGAAGAGCAACTTCAAGTTGAGTTAAATATTCTAAATGATAAATTAGAAGAAAAGGATAAGCTCTTACGATTTCAAGATAGTACTAAGATCTAGGATGATATTCTTAGTAGTCAAAGGTCTCCTGTTATCAAAACGGGTCTTGGTTTTCATGGATCTATTGAAGGTGAATCTAGTTCAGGAAAAAAGACACGGAACTCTAATGTAAAATTTGAAATGCTCAACAAGGAGATGAAAGGTCGACCCCATCAACAACCAAGGAAAGAAAATCTTTTACTCCTCCAATGAATAATGTTGAATGTTATGTATGTCATAATCTTGGACATGTTGCAGCCAGGTGTAGAAGAAGAATGGTTCAAGACCATCACACAGAAAGATCATCACGGTCCAGGTACTTTAAGGGATATTGTTTCTCTTGCAATATGTTTGTTCACAAAGCTGTTGATTGCTATAGAAGGAATATGAAACAGGTAAGATGTTATGCTTGTAACAAGCTTGGAAATATAGAAAAGGAATGCAGGAACAAAGTACGGGCACCATACCAAAAGGAGAAAACATGATCACGCTTGAAGATATGGAAAAAGAAGGAAGTTCCTTCAGAAAGATGTGGCACCGCACAGACACAGCACAACACAGACATCACAGACTCAGGGGGAGCTGAAACTATGTCCTAAATCTCATACGCAAGTTTCATAAATGGAAGTCGCGTATATACACGAGTTAGACACTGCACAGTCGCATATATGTCAGTCTAAGGAAAAGCAGTGGGGACAGGCTTAGAAAAAGGGTCTGATATGACTCAGTCCATTATAGGCTCTATTGGTTAATAGTTACAGTCTGTTGAGGATGTGTGGAAATGTCTTGATACTTGTAAGATGTTTAGAAGTGTTTGATGTTAAATATATTTTAGTTTATAATTATTATTCTCCAACTCATTCCTTGATAGACTTGAGTATTAGTTTTGGTTTATAGACATCCTTTTTATTGATTTCTCTAAAACCTACTATCCCACATCTCTAATATTATATATAATTTGTATCTAATCATTTATTAAATCAAACTTTGGTGGCTTGGAATATTTTTGTAGCCAAGAACGATCTCAAGGATACAATATTTTTTCTACTAGTGGTTAGTATGCAAGTCTCCTCCCTACTCTCTCTGGTTGAATTTATTTTATGGATTTCCATCCTTCCTTACATTACTCTGACTTCCCTAGTTTTTCTCCTAGGTCTGTAGATTTGGGAAACTCTCCTTTTTCCTATGCAATTAATTCTCTAATTATTCTCAATTTTGTTGGTGAATAAAGGATTCAATCCTCTCTAATTCCAAGGTCCTATGATATTAATTTGTCAATGGTTTATGGGGTATCCTATATAGTATGCCCTACAACAGTTCTCAACCCTCAATTCCCTTATCTCTTCGGTCCAAGGAACCCTAGTCTCCCTCTATCCCTTTTTTGTTGGAACTTCGTCTATCAAGATTCATGCTTAGACAAAGAGGAGGCCAATAAATGAGAGTTCATCATGATAGAATTATGCCATCCAACTCCATATCTCAAACTGATGCATAAATATCTACTAAGATATATTGCGACATTACTCCCCTTGTTGTCAACTAGGAAATAAAGAATTCAAAGAGAAAAGCTTGGATAGAGTGTAATTTCATGTGGAATGAGGAAGTGATGGCACAAGTGGGTAATTTATACACAACATAGATACTACAAGGACCAAAAACAAAAAATACATGCATACATTGGATATTTATTGTCCATTATATATAATGGATACATAAAATATATTAAATTATTATAAATAAATTTAAATTATTATTATTAAATTTTTTAATAATGAAAAACAAAATTTATTAAATAATTATAAATATTTTTAACATTGTTTATGATATTTACTATTATTATTATTATTTTATTTTATCATTTTAATACTTATAAGGACTCAATTTGTATGTAAACTTCTTTATCATTTTAAATGTTTTAGCAATAAACCAAATAGTTTACTTCCATGGATTTTAAGATCTATTTCTAATTGGATTTACAAGAACATTTAATGTGGGGAACTACAAATTCTTGAACTCACAATCAAGCTCCCGACCCCTATATTGTTGGGTGTAGGAATTGCACTTAAGCAACTCCTCAACACTTAACTGTCAACCTGGTGGATTAATAAACTTAGATATGAAGCACAGGCAATTCCAAAGATGGTATGAACATTTCTGATGTAAATTCCTACCTACTTAAATGGGAACTTGCAGAATCGAATTGGAAAGAGTAAAAGACAACTGAATCATCAAAGTAATCTAGTGCTAGAACAAGAAAGAATGCATTTGCAAAGGAATCAAAAAGACAATCACTCCAACTGATCAATGTTTAATCACTGAGTATATGCTTATATTTCTCTTTAGTAGAAACACTTTAGCAGTCTCATAAAGTGGCCCTTAAACCTTCTTTCTTAAAGATTTCCTTCTTGCACTAGTCAGTCCTACACTTATCGCAATATGCTTGCACTAGTGCAGGCGCAAAGATTTATGCGAGAGGTATAAGTTGTGTCTTACCAAATATTCTTGACTTCATGCAATGGCTCGAACTTAAAGGGTTTTGAGCACTCCGATCCTGTGACAAGAAGCCAGTTCTTGCACATGACTAGAGTCCCTTGCACTTCATTATCGGTTCTCAAAATAAGCGTTAACTATTGCAAATGAAACTTAATTGCAGAAATAATTTTCACATGTAGATGTTTCCAATCTTAACTGTATGTAGAATAAAAGTAAATAACCATAACTAGAAACAACTACTAAAGAATCAATCTCCCATTTGCATATATATATTACTTAAGAGAACAGAAAAGAAACATTACATGAAAGAGACTAGAAATAATTGTTGCAACACAACAACGTGCATTGGTGCAGGTTCATTTCTCCTGCTTGGACCAGGTGAGGAAAACCAACTGAAATAAATCACATGAAAGGAAATTGTAGGAAAGGATTAATCACACCAACGTGCATTGGTGCAGGTTCATTTCTCCTACTTGGACCAGGTGGGGAAAACCATCTGAAATAAATTGCATGAAAGGAAATTGTAGGAAAGGATTAATCACACCAACATGCACTGGTGCAGGTTCATTTCTCCTTCTTGGACCAGGCAGGGAAAACCAACTGAAATAAATTGCATGAAAGGAAATTACAGGAAAGTAAATCTAACTAATTCACACGATGGATCCACTCACACTTTGGCAGGGATATATGTGCATGGAAATAGAATTCACTTAAATCAAACCTTAACAATAAGAACACATAAATAAATACGAAACTGAAAATAGGGTAAATGACCTGGGTTGGTTGGGCCCTAGCCAACCAGCTTGTTTCCTATCTAAGAAACGATGCTACTTAGTAATTCAGATTAGACTCATTGGCTTAAAAGAACAGATAAGATTTGAAAAAGCATGAGGCAGAGCTCCTTCTTTCTATTAATTCGCAAAGGAAAAGTACATCATGGAATACAGAGTCCAGCCCAAGTTTGGGTGATAACAAAAATATACAATATGCTTGGAACATAGTGCTGTTATCTCCTCTATCTGCTAATCTCCTAATTCTATTTACATTCTGTGATTTATAAACTATTGACCCAAGGCCGTAACTACTAAACTTAGTACATGCCATTTGGTCAACCGTTTACATAACAAAATGTATATTTTAGCCTCTCGACTTTTAAATATAGACAATTGAACTTGCTGACCGCGGGCCGAATCCTTAGCTTCCGTTCAAGCAATATGCAACTTCAGTCTTGTCTTTGGATGCTTTTGGCTGATCTGGTCTTCGTGGCCAACGATGCACAAAACATGGTGGTGGTTAGGGATGTTTGTATCTGCTGTGCAGATTCATTACGCCGACAATACCGTAAGATCTGGTCCTGCACTTAAATCAACAGTCACGTTAAGTGGCTTTATTTACCAAGTATTTATCGGAGATAAGGATAAGTTACAAAAGTGCATTAAAAGTAAGAAATCTGAATTAAATGCTAAATTGAAATAAAATATGAAAAATAAAGTACACGTGAAATATATCACCATGCTTGGACTAGTGAGAGATGAGGGTATGTGAAAAAGGTAAAACATAGGTAAATAGCTGTGGTTTTTAAAGGGAAAAAGGACAAGAATGGGGACAATTTAGGGGACTAACATATATCATGAAATCCCTTCACCATGAAGATCACCAATAACGTCATGGGATCATTATCAACATTAGAAGGTTATCCTCCATGATAATCTTGATCCAACTTGTTCTACTTCACCTTCTTATGTTGGGAGGAAATAAGGAATATATATATATATATATATATATATATATATATATATATATATATATATATAGATATAGATATATATATATATATATGTAATTGGTATAAATTAGGTTATTGTTTTTTTCATGGAAAAATTTCTAAAAAAAGAACTATCAAGGTGCTTCCTCACATTTTTTTTAATAACAGTTAAGTAAGCATCACAAGTAGGTATCATGTTTCTCCTCAACTTATGGAACTTAATTAGATTTAACTTCATAAACTCTTTAATAATTACAAGTTAAAATTAAATTTTAAAACTATAGATTAAAGTTATTCATTTCCTCTTAAAATATTATATTTAATTAAATCATATATTATTACCATAAAAATGAGAGGTATTAATATTATAAATATAAAACATAATATACGTCTTACATAGAAATATGCAAAATATAAATGAAATGAAGTAGAGTAAGAGTCAATTTTTATATATGAATACCCTAAACAAGGTTCAATGATATTATACAATAATAACTAGGTATGTATAGGGAGGTATTTAAGTCATAAAAACAATTCCAAAATGCACAAATTTTAGAAGCATCCAACTTAATGAATTGTTAAATATTACTAGATCAGTTAGGGAGATACTAAAAATATTGTAAAACATAAGCAATCAGAAACAATATCATATATACATATTTTAAATGAAAAATAACTTTTACACCAAACCCATTTTAAATTTTATGATTCAAGAAAGTCCATCACTACCATCAAATTAATCATTTATAATGTTTTGAACTAATACATAAAATAGAGACTTTGAGAGAAGGTATTACGTCCAAATTAGTGCTTAGGTTCACTTCCTTGACTTCCAGGTAAGACTTAAATTCTCTATGCATTTTAACAAATTATTTTTTCTTAATATTTAGCTGACATTGTGATGCAAATCAAACTCAAATTTGTTGGGATTTGATCATATCACAAAGAAATTTCCCAGAATTGTGCTTCCCTCAACCCTTCGGGATACAATCCCATTAAAAATCACAGTGTGTAGGTCTATTACAAAGTGGGAGGAGTCGAAAGGATGACCAAATCTATGCAATGGCTATATATATATATATATATATATATATATATATATATATATATATATATATATATCTCATTCCTCGAATGCAGTATGTATTTATATACATATATTCGTGACCCCAGAGCCCGACACTTTATTAAAATTGCAATTTAAAAGTCTAACAGGCTTCTGACCCTACGGGCTGATCCATTGTCCATCATCACCACTATAATGAACTCCTCCATTTTTATCCTATTTATTGGCCCACTTGTCCACCCTCAGTCACTTATAAAGGAAAAGCCATCCAATCGCCTGTTGTCGTAGGCCCCACTTAGGTTCCCAATTACCAATTAGAATTTCCTTTCTGCTTAACGGTCTTGGGAAATGAAAAATTCCCTGCCTTCTACAACTCTATCTCTTATGGTCCTTCGTTTCCAACCCTTTTCAAAATTACAATTTGTAAAACCTTACAGGCTTTCGGGCCTTTTGAGCTTCTAGGCTTCTAGGCTCCCATGTTCTTCTCTACCACTCTGACCTATAGGAAAATTTCGTTATGGGATTTTTTCAATTGTTGGTCTTGGGTTTCGTTAATTGACAGACTTCATCGGGAATGAAAAAACACTTAAGTGTTGGGTGCTCTCAGTTTATGTTATATGTGGGTTCTGTCTTAGCTCTCCTTTGGCTTTAAGCTCGCTCCTCTTGGTAGTTCCACGTCTTGCCTTCTCTCACAACCCTATTCGCTCCTCCTGTAATCACTCTCATATATATATATATATATATATATATATATATATATATAGATATAGATATAGATATAGATATATATGCAAAGCCTCCGAGCCCCATCAATAAAATACAATGTTATTACAAATGGGACTATGCATAAATCATAAAGATTGCGTAAGGACTGGTTATCAGGTAAAATTATCACACATTACACTCAATTGTGCATTTTAATTAAAATCCAATAAATACAAATATTAGATGAGGAGTTCAATATAGATCCATGAATATAAGATCTAAGGACCAATTTAGGAAAATTAAACAAACTATAACAAATTTGCAACAATTTTCTTAATTAAATAAATTACATAACAATCTAGAATAAAACCTCTCCTAACAAACCACTCATTAAGGAACCAACTACTCTAGTAAATGATTTTGACCTCTTAGTCAACGAGAATTGCGAATGACTTGCATCATACTCCCAAGGAATAAAGATTTCATGGACTCCTATCCATGATTTCCTCAACAAATTTTCTACTTTTCTGTATAAGTGTGGGAATCATCGAGGTTGCATATGAAAATAGAAGGTTGTTCCACTTTACCATGTATTCAAAATACTATTTGTGCCTGGTTTTCTTGATCAATCTCCTGTCCAAAATCCTTTCATGTCGCAAAGATTCAGATGCTGGAAATTGCTTCTTGCACTGTACTAGATGTTGCTTATGATCAACACTTGTTTTTGTTCTGTTTTAAGCTCATACTTGTATACATATGCTACATTTAATATTGGTGAAATTCCAACTCTAGGTGGAAATTCATGTTCATAGGAATTAGCAGAGAATTTCTTCAAGATCCTCCAAGTTCCTATCTTCTTAAATTTTAATTTGTTGTACTCACCCTTTGGAAATATTTCCTTTTGCAAATGTGCAAGTACCAAATCTCCCACTTCAAAATTATACTCCCTTCTTCTGACATATACTTTGCTCTTATATTTAATATTGTTGTCATGTAGTTTCTGCATTACCTCGTCATGGATTTCTCGTATGGTTGTAGCAAAATATTCCCTTATGACACTTCTTTGCTCTATTCTTCCTATTTTTTTGAGCTCATTCACTCCTATTGGCTTCATTTCCTACACAATCTGGAAAGGGATTTGTCCATTTCTTCTATTGGGAGTGTCATTGTAAGCATATTTATCATGCGCTAAAATCTTATCCCACTGTTTGGGGTTATCTCCAATCAAACAATGTAGAATATTTCCTAAACTTCTATTCACTACTTCAGTGTTACCATCAGTTTGTGGGTGATATGTTGAGTTGAACTGCAATTCTGTGCCAAATTTATTCCATAATGTTCTCCAAAATGTCCCAAGAACCCTGTATCTTGATCTGAAATAATACTCTTGGGAACTCCATGTAGCCTTACCACTTCTTTGAAGAACATATTAGCAACTTGGCTAGCATCGTTAGTCTTATCACATGGAATAAAATGAACCATTTTTTAAAATTTATCTACAACCACAAACATAGAATCATTAGCTTTCTGAGTTCTTGGCAGTCCTGAAACAAAATCCATACTCACCAAATCCCAAGGCCTCTTTGGGGTATAAAGTCTAGTGTTTTGGCTTCTTCCTTTGGTATATTAATAGATTTTGTATTTCTTTATAAACTTTCGCACATCAGTCCTCAACTTTCGCCTATAATAATGTATTTTCAATAGATCATAAGTCTTGTCTTGTCCAAAATGTACTCCAAGGCGTCCATTGTGTTTATTTAATTAAGTTTTCTCTCATGGAATAATCGGGAATACAGAACTAGTTGTTGTTAAAAATAACTCCATCTTGGAACATATAATCTAGCCACAGGATTTGATTTTGAGAAGATGGATTCTTTTGTTTTTATGTTTGTGGAAAAACCTGTGAACAATTTATGAAACCAACGTTTCGGACTAGCTTGGTGAGTCCATCATCAGGGAAATGAGATTTGTATTTTGAGAAGAGAGCGTGAAATTATGGAGCTATTAATAGTTATTTTAAAAAATATTTGATGTCTCTTCTTTTTTTATTTAATGTCGGCCTAATTGATTCATAAATATTAATTCATATATATATATATATATATTTAATTGTTTAATTAATTAATTTTATTTATATATTTATTTAATATTATTATTATTATAATTTTCTTCTTTTTTTTTAAGTCACAAGCTTAATGATTGATTATATTTGAATGTATTTATTTGGTTTATATTTATTTATTTATTTTTCCATTTTATTTATTTATAATTATTATTATTATTATTATTTATTTTTATTTGTATTTATTTATTTTTATTATTTATTTATTTATTATTATTATTATTATTATTTTAATTATATTCTATGTTATATAAATAAGTTCATTGTTATGTATTAGTTTGAATTGAATTGAGTTGAATTTTTATTTATTTATTTATTTATTTTTATTTTTATTTTTTATTTTGACTTATTAAAATTTTATTAAAAGGGAGTTAGATATATTTATTTATTTTTATTTTTATTTTTTATTTTGACTTATTAAAATTTTATTAAAAGGGAGTTAGATATATTTATTTATTTATTATTTTATTAGATTTAATTTACTGTTTTTTTATTTTATTTAATAAGGGTTTCTAGGTGCTACTTAATTTTAGTCCATCATCCCTATTCATGTTGTTGGAGGATTTCTCAATTTCAATTGCCTCTTTCACCCTTCTTTTTAAATAATGGTCTTCCTTGTGAATTAATTTTGCTTATTCCATACAGATATAGTGTGAGGAAGAACATGCGTGCTCTGCCAGACCTGATTTTTCTGACCTGTTTCTTGTAATATCATTGATGTGTTCTTTTAATCTTATGCCAAAGGATCTCCCTGTTTCACCTATATAAACTTTTCCACATGAGCAGGGATTCGAGTATACTCCTTTGTGATTTTCTGGGTCTATTAAGTCCTTATCAGAATCAAGCATGTTTTTTAGGGTGTTAGGGGGTGTAAAGGCAACCATGATGTTATGCTTGGTGAGAATTCTGGCAATTTTATCTGTGGTTCCTTTAATATAGGGTAAGGAGATTCTAGGGTTTTCAAGAGTTTTTCTTTTTTGGTTATTGGTTATGGATTCTTTAATTATTTTTTGGATAATGTGTTTCTGATAGCCATTGTTTATGAAGACCTTATGGAGATGGTTAAGTTCTTCCTCTAGATGTTCAGGGTTAGAGATTCTGGAAGCTCTGGTGGCTAGTGTTTTGATGACACCAACTTTTTGTTTCGGATGGTGGTGGGAGTTTGAATGAAGATATTTGTCAGTGTGTGTCTGTTTTTTGAAGACAAGCTTCAAAAGATTCTTTGAAATATTCATCCATCTCATAAAATTCATTCATAAAATTAAATCCCAACACTTGAATTTAAGTTTTCTACATCAATAATTGCCTCTTGCATAAAGCATATACAATTTTATTATATTGTCCATTGAAGTGCTTTAAAACAAATGTAAAACTATGCAATTTTTACACTATTGCATAATATATTGAAGGGCATGATTATCAGTAGATAAAATAAATTCCCTAGACAATAAATAATGCCTCCCTTTTTTAAGAGTTTGAACCATTGCATAGAATTCCTTGTTATTGGTTGTATACTTCCTTCTGGCCTCATTTAGTTTTGTCCTTCTAGTTTAGTACTACTCCAATCACATCATTGTTGGCATCACTTTTCACTTGGAAATGCTTATTAAAATTTGGAAGTGCAATGACTGGTTGTTTTGTAATCTTCTTCTTTAGCATCTCAAACTCCTTCTCAACTTCAACATTCCACCAAAATGGTTGTTTATTCTTCTTATTTGTCTCCATAATTGCTGCGCTCATTTTTTGAACTTCTTGATGATTTTCCTGTAAAAACTTACCAAACCAGGAAATCTTCTAACTTCAAAAATACTTCTAGGAGAGGGTCATTCAACAATAGCCTTTACATTTCTTCAAATTTATAAGTAACGTTTCCTATTGTAATCTCTCCAACACATGCCTTAAATGTCGTATATGTTCCTCCTTTGACTGAATATAAACTAAGATGTCATTCAAGTAAAAAATTACAAACTTCCCTATGAACTCTTTTAGTACCTAGTTTATCAGCCTCATGAATGTATTGGGTGCATTAGACAACCCAAATGGCATAACCATCCATTCATACAGTCCTCCATTATTTTTAAAGACAATTTTCCACTCATTGCCTTCTCTGATTCTAATATGATGGTATCCACTTTTCAAATCAATTTTTGAAAACCATCTCGCACCACTTAAATAATCCATCAAATCATCAATGTGTGGCATAGGGAAACGATACCTAATTATGATCTTATTCAAAGCTCTATATTTTGTACATATGCACTATCCTCCATCCTTTTTTCGACTCAACATTGTGGGTATTTCACATGGACTAAGAGTTTCTCGAATCAGTCCCTTATCTAATAGCTCATGGACTTGTTTCATGACTTCCTCTTTCTCCTTAGGTGTCATGCAATAAGAAACTTTGTTGGGAAATTTTCTTTCTGGTACGAGATGATGAGCTCCAGTATTGCAGCAAGGATGCTACAACTCCTAGGACTACCAACTTTACTTCATCAACTTGGGGTTTGTACAAACTTGGAGGTGACAATGTTGTATACACAGTAGATGAAATGGTCGATTCTTGTCACTTTTCAACTGGGGTGATAGACCACCAAGGTTTTTCAACCAGTCTTCTATTAACTAGGAGTTTGACTACTAACAGAAAAGGGAAAAATATCTTTAATGCAGAAAGGAAATGTTGCCTACTCTAGGAAATGAAAATGTTGAATTGGAAAGTTCTATTGAAACGGGATAAAACACCCCAGGGTCTAAGTTGAGAACCCCAACAGATCGAAGGGCATACACTAACAAGAATCAAGCAAACAAGTAGTCCTAATGCTTAAACTACTAAAGTGGTATGAAGAGATAGTACCTGTAGATCTTACGTTTGAGGATGTTCTTGTAGGGTCCAAACCCTATGCTTCCTCCAATGCTTAAAAACCTGCAACTCATTCCAGAAAAACATATATATTAGTAGTGGTTCAAATCATGTTGAAGATATGAATGTTAGATCATATAAGAATATAGATATAAAACATGAAATCATAAATAATTAGTTCATAACATGAAGTAAAGCATAAATATCGTCACATCAGGAACAAGATAGAGCTTTTTTATTGATGACTACAGAGAATGTGGAAGAATACAACCTGATTCAGCCACGACTCCAAGCGAAACCTTCCTTCGAATCCATCTAGCCAAAGCCTAAAAAATCCTCTTTCAAATGCATACACATAGATGCCATATAAAGGAGATGGACATCTCTATGAGGAAACAAGGGTTTCCTATAATTGGGAGTGAAGGAGGAACATGGATTAATCAAACTTAATCAGGGACCAATTGGATATAATATCAATATCCTTTTTTTTTCCCTCTCCCATTAAGCCTTCCCATGAGGTGTATTTATACCATCCCAAAATAATTGTTTTAGTTGGGATACAGTTAGGTCATAGACTCCAGTATGTGGACTTCCGGTGTAACTCGTAAACCCCGCCCAAAAAATAGGGATTTTATATTTTTTTAATATTTCAAATTATATACGCGGGCTGGGTATAGTTGGACCAGTGTGTGCATGTGTATTTTGAAGGGAAGAGTCGCGTATGTAATTTAAAATAATGTTTTGTAGTAAATGGACCAAGTATGAAGGGAAAGGGCTACCCAAGGCCACGGCTTAGAGCATCAAGTATACAAGGTTGTAGAATGATGCTATAACAACTATGAAGTGACATTAAATTATCTAGCTAAGCATTTACCTATATCACTTGAAAAAGATACCTAATGTAACCTTTCATTCTAACATCTAGTTATTGAGACTAAGTAAGCATGGAAGTTATCCTAAAACTATTATGACTATTGTATGCATGTACTAACTAGAAATTGCAGAAAAGAGTCTTTTTGATTTTCAATTTTATAAGTGTAAATGCTAAGTGAACCAATATGATCCTTTGCAGGGGAGAAATGCGTGGGGAAATAGGTTTAGAATTTGAGCGTATGGAAGCTAGGTCGAGGCCTAATCTAAGCTCAAATGATCATTTCTGCTAAATTTAGGCTTAAAATAAGTTGCTACAAGGTTTCTTGGAGTACTACAGGATGTCCTAGTTTACGACAGAAAATAGGTTGAAAGCTATAGGAAGGTAGGAGAGGTGGAAAAAAGTGTGGGAAATGTATCTAATGGTGAAATAAGTCATAGGGGAGGTGTACACTACCTAAGGTTCAACCTAACTCTTCAAGATGGTTGGATTTTCTCAAGGAAGATGTCCACTTTGCTACAAAACATAAATTCATATTAGGGGTTGGTAGACTTTGGCAGTATGAGTGAAGAAGACTTGGATGAGGTTGGTGAAAAGAGTTCTCCCTGCAGATTAGAAACTCCTGGAACAACACACATTATTTCCTTCATTTATGCATAACTTCATTTAAATATGGAAAATATGAGTTGAATTTAGGAAAAACAAAGTTATTGATGGCTAATAGCGAAATCTGTGAAATACAATGCTTCTAGACTACAACAACTTCAAGAAACCAAATTGAAAATTGCAAGTACTTCTAAGGAACTATAAACAATAATCTACTCAATCAAGAACCCTAGCCATGCAATGATCTAAATATACATTTTTTTTTTGGGCTGTGAGAGTGGGGCCCTCAAACCATGATCCCACAGAGGGAGATGAGGAAGAGGCCACTATCACAAGCTTTTATGAAGTATTCACTTTCACTATTGTACCATTGATCTACCTTTTCAACTAATGGAAGCAAAACTAAACAATCATTCAAGTACTTATAAACTAAATAAAGCATACATAACTTCAACAACTAACTATGAATGTAATATAAGCATACATATACAAAAAGAGGAACCTCTACTACTGGGGTTGGGCCCTAACCCAAGAGCATCAACCCTCTGAGTCAACTTAGTGCTGGATCAAGGAAATACTTCTCATTCTCATCAAAATGTCAAAAATTCATAAGAGTAATCAGTCACATTGTATTAGCTCTAAAATTCCTCTTGGCTACCATAAAAAAGTCGAATCTTAATGAGGTCTAGGCCTTCTTATTTATAGAACTGAATTTACAAACGACTTCCTTAAAATTAGGGATGCTTGGCTCCTAAACTCTAGATTAGCTTTTCTTCAACTATCATTGGCTTGGCTTCCAATTAAATTGTTGGGATTGACTGCTTGTACCTTTGAGCTGATGAGATCTGGTGGAGGAATCTTTGAGTGATTGAGGAGTTAAGGAGGGAGATCCAATCTCCTAGAATCCCTCTTGCTTGTCTACTTCAAGTTCCTGCACTTAAATTAGTCAAAACCTACTCCAAATCCTGCAATTAATGAACATTAGGCCACATGACATAACATCTCACCTTTACTTTTCTCACTAAGAAAAATATAATAAAATACGTAAAGAAATGTGAGAAAAGTTGATTTTAATAAGTTGGAGAGTGGCATTAAGGCCCATATAATTTACCTATTGATGAGTCTCATCATCACCCCCTACTGAAAGAGTTGTTCATCCTCTGAGAAACTTAGTCTATGCTCATGTATTTCATAACTCTTGTGACCTCTCTAACATCCTAGGCCTCTGTTGATGGAGTTTCCTCTTGTGGATAAAATCTTGCATGCTTCTCTATTTCCTCCCACTGCCTTTTTTCCTTTTCCTCCTTTTTGCCGTCTAGCATAACCAACGGCAATGGTGGACTGCGGTTCAAACCAATCTAGTTGATTTTGAGTCTCTGTAGTGCCTTCTTATATAGTGGGGTCCTTTCTAGTGCATCTCTCATTCTTTCAGGAGAATGATACTCCACGATCCTTAGGTTTTATAGTAGGGTACCCCATCTCCTTTGGCATGCTTGTTGGTTTTCATCCCCTAGCAATCTCCACGTGTCCTCAAAATGTGTGACTTCATGCTCTTGTGTAGCTAGGTATCTTGGTGAAAGTTGGGGATCATTGGCGATGATTTTGTGGGTGCTAACGACAGCCATAGAATTGATTTATTCTTCTTTAATGTAAAGGGGCTCTCTTTCTTCTCTTTCCAAAACCCTTTTCACTTCCTTGGTCCTTGTCTTGTCATCCATGATGCAAGGGCCATTAGTTGTAAGTTCCCCATCTTTGCATTGGGTTCCCACAACTTTTATTCTTTTAAGCCAAGTTGTGTAAGTAGAATTCAAATATCTTGGCCTTATCATGTAGGGTGCTTTGGTCACATAGCTCAATGAATTTCCTATAGTATTGAAAAGGCATAGTCCCCTGTTGTGCTAGTGTCTTTATATGAAATTGCAGCCATTGATCTTTGAGGTACAAGTCATATGACTTTGGTGGCATCCTTCACTAGAGTGCCTCCATGGAGAGGCTTGCCATGGTGGCCATCTAGCTCTCTTTTTCTTGTACTAACCTGCTCAACCATGTGTTTTTTGCCTCTAGTTGAGATTTCATAATTTGTTCCCTATCTCTTACCCTACTCAACTCTCTTCCCATCTCCAGTAGATTCTCTTCCATATGGACCACATCCTCTACATTCTTTGATTTAGCAATTTGCATCCAACAACATTTCCTTCCTCTCTCCTTCTTAAGTTCAAAGAAGAGAGGGATGGAAATTTCTGTGGTACTACTCTGCCTCCCTCAACGAATCTGTAATAAGAGCTCAGATTGGGTGGTGGGTTAGGTTCCTGGAGCTCTTGGGATTCTCCCTTAGATGTTTTTGGAGCATCTGCCTCCTCCTGACTTGTGTTACTACTTCCTTGCCTTTCCTCTGTCCTTGTTGTCCTTCTTGCTACCTTTTCTGTGTTTCCTATAGTGCTAACAAAGTTTCTTGTAGGATTGTTTGTGTTTCCTATAGGATGATTTTTCCTTTCTGAAATGGGGTCAAAGGTTATTTGTTTTTCTTTTATGATTCTAACCTCGTGACAAGCCTCCTAACATAGGTGATTAGCGACTTTAGGGAAGACTATTTTGATGTGCCCTCTTCACCTTTTATTTCTAAGGAGGCTACATTTTCTTGCTCTTTTGGTGAGTCCTCAATAATGATAGGAATTTTGATGGGTGTTTGTGGTTTCTCCTGTTTGATCCTAGTCATCCTCCTTGTTTTCAAATATAGGGGAGTCTACCTCTATCTCTTCCCTTTTGATTCGATAGGTGTGCTTAAGGAAGTTAAGGCAACAACTGCCTCCCTCTCAGTTAGTTTAGGAGACAACCTTGGAGATTCCTCCCTTTCATTGGTTTGTTCCTCAGGGCTTGCTTCTTCCTCCTATTCTTTCTCTTCACCTTTCTCCTCTTCTCCTTCTTCTTTTTCTTCTTCTTCCTCTGTTTTCTCTGTTTCTTCCTCCTCTTCTTCCTTTGATTCTTCTCCTTCCTCTTCAGGTTCTTCTTCTTCTTCATGTTCTTCTTCTTCATCCTCAGGTTCTTCTTCTTCAGCACTAGAGGTATTGTCCTTATCATATTCAAGGGCTTGTATATCAATCACAACCTCTCTGTCAATGTCTCTGAATGTGGACCATTGAATGGGGATTCTGAGTTGGCTCAATGCATCCTCTAGTATTAGCTTAATAAGTCCATGGTGTGCCAATTGCTAATGTTTTGCCTCTTGTACTTTTAAGCTCATGTCTATTATTTATTGCAGCAAGAAGTATGTTATACTGAGCCTTTTGTCATTGGGTATCCCCTATCTAAATATCAACTCATGGAGGAGCCTAAATTGATAGCCATAGACTATACTGGGCCTCCCTTCACAAGGGATATATTTGAGATATGTTATCTTACCTCATTCCAAGGGTAGGTAAGGATTTCCCTTATTATCCCATTTTTATCTCAATTGGATATTCATCCCTTAAGAATAATTTCTTCTTTGTGAAAGTGCTTGCAACCTTATCCTCCTTTCTCCATGGTATCCCTTGAGGAAGTGTGGTGATTCTACTAATTACTTGGGGAGTAATTGTGATTGACACTCCTCTTACCACCATGGTAGCACTGATCCTAGCGTGAGTGTTAACTGCCATGGAAAAGTCTTGAGCTACATCATCATCATATCCTTTGAGCAACTCAAAGAATCCCAAACAGTTATGTCTTCTGAATATTTCTGCCACAGGGGGATGGAGGTGTATTCTGGATGTCTTTGTGGGTTCCTTTTTGTTAAACCGTCTTATCATTTTCCTTTTCTGGTTGGCTGACTATAAGGAGTCTTCTAGGCTTAGCTTTTAGTATGAAAGATATGTAATTTCTTTAATACTATTGGAGTTAAAATAAGGCATGCAAAAATAATACTATTGATACATGATGTTCATTCTATCTATAACTCACATGTAATATTTAAAAAAAAATTATTAGTGACAAAGTATATTTTACTATGAACTATAAATAAAACATTTCAGTCTATATTAAATAATAATTTTATATCAAATTTATATAGAGAAAAAAATAAATAATTGATATTAAAATTTTCTTATATTTTCACTTTCCATTGTAAGGAGGGCATATAATTTATTGCATTCTTAATATAGACTTGTGATATGACATTTAAAAATACTAGTAACAACCAAAATTTAGTGGGGATTATAAACCAAACTAGATGCATCTTAACTCCATGTTTACCAAGGATCAAAAGAGATCAAATCTCTTGAAAATCAAACCTCTTTTATAGTGAAAAGAGATTTGACACCTCTCGGTGCTTGGTAGATCTAGATCCAAGATGGACCTAGGCTAGTAATTATTAATAATATTAATTTATCCTTCATCACGTGAATAATATATTATAATTATTAATAATATTACGTTTATTTAATAATTATTTAATTGTTCTCCTCCCTTTTCGGCCTCCTCACTTAATTTATTTCCTTAATTATTCTTTTTATTTACTCTTCTCCTTATTTTGGTCCTTGATTCCCTCTTACCCTCAATGTTCACCCTTAGCTTGCCTTATTTATCTTTGGACTCTCTCCTCATTTTTTAGCTCACTTTTATGTCTATGATGATGGGTGAAGCATTCACACAAAATGTCATATGTTGGTAGTCTAGTTTGTTTGTTGAGTGTTGGATGTGTATTATATTAGACTATATTTGAAGATTTTTTTATTTTGTAGGTACCCTGTTTAAAAGAGAATGAGAAGTTCTTAGCTAGATATGCCTTTTAGAGAACTTTCTAATTATATACCGCACTTAATGTAACAACTTAGGAATGAGGAGAAACCTAATTTTGACATTATGGAGTCTAGGCATTGTTGTATATGAGACATGGTTCCACAATTGTGAAAAGTGTATGGTCATCCAAGGTTTGTTACATGCAATGTGTTATAGTCATTGTGCTAGCTTGAATGGGAAGATGCTAAATTAATCTAGGATTTGATGAAATCTAGATGTTACAAGGTCATCTGGGCATATGGGCATATAGTGGTTTCCTAAGAAAACAAACAGTGGAAAGAATCATATATTGGATTTCTCAAATCGATAGTGAACCACCCGATAGGTGACATAAAGGTGACATTTTGATCGTAGCGTAGGCGACATCCGAGTGACATGAATGATGACATGTTGCTCTATGGTAATGACATGTGGTGGGTGGATTAAACATTTTTGGGTGTTTAAGTGGTCCTTTTCAGGTGACACTTAGTAGTGACATGGTGGTGACATGGCATGGAAGGTGGTAAAGAAACAATGTGGTGGAAGATGTGGAAAGAAAGGTGGAAGCGAGATGACATGTTAGATGATGTTGTAGTGAAGTGGAAGATGATATGGAAGGCCTCAATATTTTCACTAGGAAGTTGTTTTTTAAGGCTTTGTCTTATTAAATTATTTCATCATTGTTCATATTTTTGGAGTCATGAGGAAAATGGTCATATGGGCGTCGATGATCCAGAGGTGCGGTATGACTATAAGCTAATGAATTCATGGATGTAAATTTGATATTAGTAAAACAACTTCAAGTTCTATTTGGTATTTAAGTTCCACACCCAATGAAGCATTTGGCCATCCGACTATCGAGGTGGAGAGTAGTATATATCATTTGGTCATTTAAGCAATATTCAGATAGCCTATCTCCAAATCAAGGACCTAGAATAGTTTTCAAGGTAGGGAGAACCCCATATCTAGCCTATCTTTTCATCACGGGGGCTAAGCAACACAACTCTCAATGCTTATGTATCTCTCGCAAATGGTTAAAAAGGTAAATTGCATAGTCGTGCAGGTATGGTCTTATCAACCAAGTTGTAAGTCTCTCGAAGTGTTAAAGACCTAATTTTAGGTAAAGGAATAATATTAAATTACGAAATGAAAGAGAAAGCATGTAGGTGCCATGTGGCATGCTAGTGTTGACATTGTCAACATTAACACAGAAAATTATCTCATAATCTTAAATTCAAATATGATTCATGGATCAATGTAATAATTACATCATTAGAAACCTATCGCCTAGCTAGACATAATGGCATTAACATTTTTCATTGTGCATGTTATGAGAAGGGGGTGGTAGGTAGTGCTACAATTAGTGACTAGTAATGTATAGTGATGTTTCCTTCAATGCCAAGGGGTAGATTGTTGAGTGTGTTGGAATTTTTTGCAATTGATTTGAAGTTCATGGGGAACATATTGAGTCTATTAGTAGTGTGCTAAGCTTATGATGTCATTGATATATTGGTTGCTCACTAAGTGTTGGTAGTCTTGTTTGTTTTCTGAGTGTTGGATGTGTATTCTAATAGCCTATCTTTGAAGACATTTTGTCTACAGGTACCTTGTCCAAAAGAGAATAATTTTTTTTAGCAAGATATCCATTTTAGATAAATTTCTAATTGTATAGTGCACTTAATATATCTCCTTAGGAATGAGGAGAAACCTAATTTTAAAATAATGGAGTCTATGCATTGCTCCATATGAGACAAGGCTCCATCGTTGTGAAAGTACACAATCATCCAATGTTTGGTACATGCAAGGTGTTCTAGTCATTGCACTAGCTCGAATGGGGAGATGCTAAATTAATCTAGGATTTAATGACATCCATATGTTACAAGGCTATTTGAGCATCTAGGAATCTAGTGATTTCCTAGGACAAACACCTGTGAAAACAATCATACGTTGGATTTCTCAGTTCAATTGTGAACAGCTTGATATGAGAAAAAGAATGAGGTGCCATAATGGTGACATTTTGTTGGCATTGTAGGTGATATCTAGGTAACATAAATGATGACACGTTTCTTTATCGTAATGACATGTGGCAGGTGGATTCAAAATATTTGGGTGGCCGAGTGGTTGTTTTTGAGTGACACTTATTAGTGACATGATGGTGACATGGAATGGCAAGTGGTAGACAACCGATGTGGTGGATGGTTTGGCATGATAGGTGGCAGTGAGATGACATGGTGGATGATGTGGTAGAAAAATGGAAGATGATGTGGCAGGCCTCAATATTTGCACTAGTAGGTTGTTTTGTAAGGCTTCGTCCTATTAAATTATTTCAACACTTTTCATATTTTCAGAGTCTAGGGGAAAAAATCCATTTGGAAATTGATGATCTAGAGGTGCATTATGATTGCAGGCTAATGATCTCATGGATGTAAATTCGCTCTTAGGAAAACAAATTCAAGTTCCGTTTTGTATTGAAGCTCCACGCCCAAAGAAACATTTGGGAATCCAGGTAGAGGGTGGCATATATTGTTTGGTCATTTAAGGAGTACTTACATAGCCTATCTTGAGATCAAGGACCCATAATGGTTGTCAAGGTAGGGAGCACCCCATATGTGCCATATCTGGTCAACCAGGGGTCAAAGCATGCATGTGTTATTGGTTTAGGCTAGATACTAGATCCCCTAATTGTGGATTGGAACATGATTATAGTACATGGTCACGGGGGATAGGAAGCACAACTCCCAACACTTATGTAGCTGTCGTGAACGGTCAAAAATGTTAATTTCATAGTCATGCAGATATGGTCTTATCAACCAACTTGTAAGGCTCTCAAAGTGTTAATGAACTAATTTGAGGTCAAAGCATAGTATTAAATTACTAGGGTAATTATTGGTCCATGGTCACTTCTCCTCATTCTCCTCAATAGCCATTAGAAGTGGTTTACCTTCTCTGTAATCTCTGTCATCCTTGGAAATGATCCCAACTACAAGTATGATAGTCTAGTACCCCTGCATTTCAAAAGTATATTTGGAATTATAACCAATGAACATTGTGATTGCCTCAATTTTTCCTTAAATTTTGGATTTAATGGCATTAGTTAAAGTAGTGTAGTGATCACACCTATGTAGTTCATTGCAATTCTAAGTGGAATGTGCTATAACATCCATCATTCTTTTGAATTGACAAACAATCAACGACATCACTTCTATCATTAGAGACCCACTTGGGGGAATTTCAAAATCCATTAATGTTATTCAATTTTACCTTTTTTATAAGTATCATTGAAATAATATTTTCTTTTAGGGTGCTTATTAGTAAAATATATTATTTTTATAATTTAAGTTTTTAGGTTAATACAAATAATTGTTGCATTGAAAACAATTATACAACCGAGTCTGAAGGAGATATTACATCAACAAATTAAAAAATAGTAATAACAAAAACAAATTAATGTCTTCTTAATTTTACATCAACTTTATATAGAGATATAAAATAATTGAAAGTAAGAAAAATAGTATGAAGGAGATATGTAATGCATGTTGAGTAAAATATTTTAAAATCATATATATAAAGAGAGATATTTTATTCTATTAATAGGTGATTTCAAATTCAAAATATAAAAGAGATTTATAATTCCTTTAATATTTAATATAAATTTGATATGTACCATTTTTAAGAATATATATATATATATATATATATATATATATATATAGAATATGAGGGGAAATGTATTAAAGTTTAAATGTGAAGAAGTGAAGTAGTGAAATAAGTGTAAATAAAAAGTTTCTTATAGTTAAAACATTTTATAAGTATTTTGTTCAAAATGGGCTTAGATTTATATTAACTAAGGATCTACAAAGGGCCACAAGAATAAAATGAAAACATTTCCACATAAAAATATGTTTTCATCTTGATATGTTTGATCCATTTAGATGCTAAGTAGGTAAGAAACTTATGATGGATCTATGATGGTTTTACTACTCTTTACAAACATGTTATTTACTAAATATAATAAGAATTATAAATTTTAATTAATTTATTTGATTTTATCATATAATATTTATTTATTTAATTTTTTTTATCATGGTCAATTTATACATTGTTAGAGTAATGTGGGCAAGACACTAAATCAAATCTTCAATTTCCTACTATAACACCAAAATTACATCCAACAATATATAAGTTAAATATATCATTATCTTATAACTTAATAAGATACAAATATAAGAATTAATGTATAAAGCTTTAAATGTATAAAATTTTGCTAATATATATAATTTATTTTGGATACCTTCACTTTAACATATAATTGAAATGAATAATCAATAACATGTAAACGAAACAAAACAATTTCGGACACTTTTATGTCAGTTTGGTGTATATATATATATATATATATATATATATATATATATATATAACTTAGCGTAACAAAAGATACCATAGTAGAAGAGTAGGCGATCCCATAAGAACTTGAGGCGTAAGTTTCCTGCTATTGTGCAGCTTGTAAGTGGGTGACAGCCAGTTAGATTTGATCTTGGATCTGTTCAGGATAACTCTCCGTAATTACGGATTTTCCTAAATTTAAGAAAACTCTCCGCAATTACTGATTTTCCTAAATTTAAGAAAAAGAAGAGAAGATACCAAATCAACGACTCCCAAGTTATTCTGCAACAACAAGAAGTCCGATTTTACAATACCAAACGAAACGGAATACGAAATGGATGTTTGCGCGGGTGGTAGCTCTGAAAACAATATCGATGGTGAGCAGAGTCGCACATGGCGTCGCGCCAAAGAAGCGTTTACCACGGTTAATGAATATCTACAGGCCCGGAGAAATAGTGAGACTGTGTCTCCTCCTTCAGAGCGAAATGGAAGGGTCCAAGTCACACAAGTGGCGGCGAAGGAAATTAGCGGGGCGCATGTGATATCGGGATATATCAGACGATTACGTCGGAATGGATTTGAATTGGAGGATACATGGGAAAGTGTAGACATACAACGCTTAGACGAAATGCGAGGGGCGTTTAGACGAAAGTGTGAGTGGCATCCATGGAATTACAGTGACAGTGGAAAGACTGTGGAAGAAGCAATGATTGAAGATGGTAATGTTGTTTTATTACGAAATGTAATGGACTGGAGTCGTACAGGAGGTGTTTGGTGCCAGCAAATTGTATGGAGTGGCGAATTTGAAAATTGTCAGCGAATCCTGCAATTGTTGGAGGAGAATAGCAGTAGTGTCAAAATCGTTTGGGAAACATTTAGTCTTCATCCTGAATTGAAACAGCAATATGTTGCCCACCACGGCGAGGATCCATTCATTGCGTCTATGGTAGCTTTAGAGTCTTGTGAAAAGGTTGATATCTTTAAGGAGCTCGCGGGCACAGGTGATGTTGATGGTGATGGTGAAATTGATAGGTTATCATGTGCAATTTGTCATGAAGTGATTTCCACTGGAAAGAAATTGCGGTGTAATCATATTTTCCATTTCAATTGTATCTTTCGGTGGTATATACGCGAACTTTCATGTCCACTATGCAGAGATAAGTTGAACTAGGTCTCTTCCTATCATTCCTCCATGAACTCCTTTCGTCAAATATTCATCGGACTTATTACTCTATTTTATTGAATGTTAATTCTTAAATTTGTAATATAACATTTATATGCTAATATAATATAGTTTTAGAGTATTTATAGATTTCAAAAAAAAATTGTTTTTTTATCTGGTGTTAATGATAAATTACACTAATCACACTTATTTACAAGAAATATGGTTAAAAAAAATTCTTTTATACAATTTTTATCAAAATTTTTTGTTTAATTCATTATAGATCACAAAAGCTTAAATATAAAAATTCCCATATTTTTTTTATTTTGATGCAACCATGTAAACTCAACAAAAGATCATTTACCCTTCATTCACTTAATAAGGCATTTTTAAAATTTAAAATATAAATTAATGATTGAAAAATTGCTAATGCAAAGGGTCTTTAAGTCCGTTTGAAAAATGGTTAAGTGAAAGGTTTCATTTATCTCTATTATAATAAATTTAAGTCTATTTGAAAAATGTTTAATAGAAAGGTTTCATTTATATGCATTATAATAAATTATTAAGTTAAGAATGAGTTAATTTTATTTTTATTTTAAAATTTGTATTTATTTTAATTTATTTAATTTTTATTCATTTAATTCATTTTAAATAAAAATACAAGATTATAATAATTTTCATTTTATAAGGAAAATATTTAGTTATAATTTTTATAAAATTTGTTGTTTTTTATCAAAATTGGGTATAATTGGGTATCATTAGGTAAGCCTATGTCATTCATGAAATAATTAGTTTTGAGTTGTAGAAATATATTTACATTTGTGATTTCGGTAAATGAATATATATGTATATAAGATTACTCAATACCATATAAGATTACTTAATAAGAAAGTGAAAGAACGCCTAGTAAGTTATTTTTGTATTGGAGGGGAAAAGGTAATAAGAAATAGACAAGACTGAGGGCACATGAGCATACTAACAAAGAAATTTTGGCCCTTAGCAAGCATAAATTGGATTAGCACCTAAAGGACAAGTCAATAGTCATGGCGACCTGGTCCTATGGTAGTAAAATAGGTACGCGCTGAGAAAAAGGTGCTAAAGGCTAAATTAGGTGGAACCATAACTAGAAACAACTACTAAAGAATCAACCTCCCATCTGCATATATATATTACTTAGGAGAACAGAAAAGAAACATTGCATGAAAGAAACTAGAAATAATTGTTGCAACACAACAACGTGCATTGATGCAGGTTCATTTCTCCTGCTTGGACCAGGTGAGGAAAACCAACTGAAATAAATCACATGAAAGGAAATTGCAGGAAAGGATTAATCACACCAATGTGCACTGGTGCAAGTTCATTTCTCCTGCTTGGACCAGGTGGGGAAAACCAACTGAAATAAATTGCATGAAAGGAAATTGTAGGAAAGGATTAATCACACCAACATGCACTGGTGCAGGTTCATTTCTCCTGCTTGGACCAAGCGGGGAAAACCAACTGAAATAAATTGCATGAAAGGAAATTGCAGGAAAGTAAATCTAACTAATTCACACGATGGATCCGCTCACACTTTGGTAGGAATATATGTGCATGGAAATAGAATTCAATTAAATCACACTTTAACAATAAGAACACATAAATAAATACGAAACTGAAAATAGGGTAAACGAGCTGGGTTGGCTGGGCCCTAGCCAACCAACTTGTTTCCTATCTAAGAAACGATGCTACTTAGTAATTCATATCAGACTCATTGGCTTAAAAGAACAGATAAAATTTGAAAAAGCATGAGGCAAAGCTCGTTCTTTCTATTAATTCGCAAAGGCAAAGTACATCATGGAATACAGAGTCCAGCCCAAATTTGGGTGATAACAAAAATATACAATATGCTTGGAACATAGTGCTGTTATCTCCTCTATCTGCTAATCTCCTAATTCTATTTACATTCTGTGATTTATAAACTATTGACCCAAGGCTGTAACTACTAAACTTAGTACATGCCATTTGGTCAACCGTTTACATAAAAAAATGTAGATTTTAGCCTCTCGGCTTTTAAATATAGACAATTGAACTTGCTGACCATGGGCCAAATCTTTAGCTTCCATTCAAGCAATATGCAACTTCAGTCTTGTCTTTGGATGCCTTTGGCTGATCTGGTCTTCGTGGCCAACAATGCACAAAACGTGGTGGTGGTTAGGGAAGTCTGTATCTACTGTGCAGATTCGCTACACTGGTAATATTGTAAGATCCGGTACTACACTTAAATCAACAATCACGTTAAGTGGCTTTATTTACCAGGTATTTATCGAAGATAAGGATAAGTTACAAAAGTGCATTAAAAGTAAGAAATTTGAATTAAATGCTAAATTGAAATAAAATATGAAAAATAAAGTACACGTGAAATATATCACCATGCTTGGACTAGTGCGAGATGAGGGTATGTGAAAAGGGTAAAACATAGGTAAATAGTCGTGGTTTATAAAGGGAAAAAGGACAAGAATGGGGACAATTTAGGGGACTAACATATATCATGAAATCCCTTCACCATGAAGATCACCAATATCATCATGGGATCGTTATCAACATTAGAAGGTTATCGTCCAGATAATCTTGATCCAACTTGTTCTACTTCACCTTCTTATGTTGGGAGGAGATAAGGAATATATATATAGAGAGAGAGATATATTAGGTTATTGTATTTTTCATGGAAAAATTTCTAAAAAAAGAACTATCAAGGTGCTTCCTCACATTTTGTTTAATAACACTTAAGTAAGCATCACAAGTAGGTATCATGTTTCTCCTCAACTTATGGAACTTAATTAGATTTAACTTCATAAACTCTTTAATAATTACAAGTTAAAATTAAATTTTAAAATTATAGATTAAAGTTATTCATTTCCTCTTAAAATATTATATTTAATTAAATCATATATTATTACCATAAAAATGAGAGGTAATAATATTATAAATATAAAACATAATATACGTCTTACATAGAAATATGCAAAATATAAATGAAATGAAGTAGAGTAAGAGTCAATTGTTATATATGAATACCCCTAAACAAGGTTCAATGATATTAAACAATAATAACTAGGTATGTATAGGGAGGTATTTAAGTCATAAAAACAATTCCAAAATGCACAAATTTTAGAAGCATCCAACTTAATGAATTGTTAAATATTACTAGATCAGTGTTAGGGAGATACTAAAAATATTGTAAAACATAAGCAATCGGAAACAATATCATATATACATATTCTAAATGAGAAATAACTTTTACACCAAACCCATTTTAAATTTTATGATTCAAGAAATTCCATCACTACCATCAAATTAATCATTTATAATGTTTTGAACTAATACATAAAATAGAGACTTTGAGAGAAGGTATTAGGTCCAAATTAGTGCTTAGGGTCACTTCCTTGACTTCTAGGTAAGACTTAAATTCTCTATGCATTTTAATAAATTATTCTTTCTTAATATTGAGCTGACATTGTGATGTAAATCAAACTCAAATTTGTTGGGAGATGGTCATATCACAAAGCAAATTCCTAGGATTGTGCTTCCTTCAACCTTTCGGGATACAGTCCCATTAAAAATCACAGTGTGTAGGTCTATTACAAAGTGGGAGGAGTCGGAAGGATGACCAAATCTATGCAATGGTCGCATATATATATATATATATATATATATATATATATATATATATATATATATATATATCATTCCTCGAATGCAGTATGTATTTATATACATATCTTCGTGGCCCCAGAGCCCGACACTTTATTAAAATTGCAATTTAAAAGTCTTACAGGCTTTTGACCCTACGGGCTGACCCATTGTCCATCATCACCACTATAATGAACTTCTCCATTTTTATCCTATTTATTGGCCCACTTGTCCACCCTTGGTCACTTATAAAGGAAAAGCCATCCAATCGCCTATTGTCGTAGGCCCCACTTAGGTTCCCAATTACCAATTAGAATTTCCTTTGTGCGTAACGGTCCTGGGAAATGAAAAATTCTGTGCCTTCTACAACTCTATCACCAGATGATCCTTCGTTTCCAACCCTTTTCAAAATTACAATTTGTAAAACCTTACAGGCTTTCGGGCCTTCTGAGCTTCTAGGCTTCTGGGCTCCCATGTTCTTCTCTACCACTCTGAACTATAGGAAAATTTCGTTATGGGATTTTGTCAATTTTTGGTCTTGGGTTTCGTTAATTGAAAGACTTCATCAGGAATGAAAAAACACTTAAGTGTTGGGTGCTCTCAGTTTATGTTATATGTGGGTTCTGTCTTAGCTCTCCTCTGGCTTTAAGCCCGCTCCTCTTGGTAGTTCCACCTCTTTCCTTCTCTCACAACCTTGTTCGCTCCTCCTGCAATCACTCTCATATATATATATATATATATGCAAAGCCTCCCAGCCCCATCAATAAAATACAGTGTTATTACAAATGGGACTATGCATAAATCATAAAGATTGCACAAGCACTGGTTATGAGGTAAAATTATCACACATTACACTCACTTGTGCATTTTAATTAAAATCCAATAAATAAAAATATTAGATGAGGAGTTTAATATAGATCCATGAATATAAGATCTAAGGACCAATTTAGGAAAATTAAACAAACTATAACAAATTTTCAACAATTTTCTTAATTAAATAAATTACATAACAATCTAGAATAAAACCTCTCCTAACAAGCCACTCATTAAGGAACCAACTACTCTAGTAAATGATTTTGACCTCTTAGTCAACGAGAATTGCGAATGACCTTGCATCATACTCCCAAGGAATAAAGATTTCATGGACTCCTATCCATGATTTCCTCAACAAATTTTCTACTTTTCTGTATAAGTGTGGGAATCATCGAGGTTGCATATGAAAATAGAAGGTTGTTCCACTTTACCAAGTATTCAATATACTATTTGTCCCTGGTTTTCTTGATCAATCTCTTGTCCAAAATCCTTTCATGTCGTAAAGATTCAGATGCTGGAAATTGCTTCTTGCACTGTACTGGATGTTGCTTATGATCAACACTTGTTTTTGTTCAGTTTTAAGCTCATAGTTGTATACATATGCTACATTTAATATTGGTGAAATTCAAACTCTAGGTGGAAATTCATGTTCATAAGAATTAGCAGAGAATTTCTTCAAGATCCTCCAAGTTCCTATCTTCTTAAATTTTAATTTGTTGTACTCACCCTTTGGAAATATTTCCTTTTGCAAATGTTCAAGTACCAAATCTCCCACTTCAAAATTATACTCCCTTCTTCTGACATATACTTTTCTCTTATATTTAAGATTGTTGTCATGTAGTTTCTACATTACCTCGTCATGGATTTCTTGTATGGTTGTAGCAAAATATTCCCCTATCACACTTCTTTGCTCTATTCTTCCTATTTTTTTGAGCTCATTCACTCCTATTGGCTTCATTTCATACAGAATCTGGAAAGGGATTTGTCCATTTCTTCTATTGGGAGTGTCATTGTAAGCATATTTATCTTGCGCTAAAATCTTATCCCATTGTTTGGGGTTATCTCCAATCAAACAACGTAGAATATTTCCTAAACTTCTATTTGCTACTTCAGTCTTACCATCAGTTTGTGGGTGATATGTTGAGTTGAACTGCAATTCTGTGCCAAATTTATTCCATAATGTTCTCCAAAATGTCCCAAGAACCCGGTATCTTGATCTGAAATAATACTCTTGGGAACTCCATGTAGCCTTACCACTTCTTTAAAGAACAAATTAGCAACTTGGCTAGCATCGTTAGTCTTATCACACGGAATAAAATGAGCCATTTTTTAAAATTTATCTACAACCACAAACATGGAATCATTAGCTTTCTGAGTTCTTGGCAGCCCTAAAACAAAATCCATACTCACCAAATCCCAAGGCCTCTCTGGGGTATAAAGTCTAGTGTTTTGGCTTCTTCCTTTGGTATAGTAATAGTTTTTGTATTTCTTTATAAACTTTCGCATATCAGTCCTCAACTTTGGCCTATAATAATGTATTTTCAATAGATCATAAGTCTTGTCTTTTTCAAAATGTCCTCGAAGGCGTCCATTGTGTTTTATTTAATTAAGTTTTCTCTCATGGAATAATCAGGAATACAGAACTAGTTGTTGTTAAAAATAACTCCATCTTGGAACATATAATCTAGCCACAGGATTTGATTTTGAGAAGCTGGATTCTTTTTTTTTTTTTATGTTTATGTTTGTGGAAAAACCATTGAATAATTTATGAAACCAACGTTTCGGACTAGCTTGGTGAGTCCATCATGAGGGCAATGAGATTTGTATTTTGAGAAGAGAGAGCGTGAAATTATGGAGCTATTAATAGTTACTTTAAAAAATATTTGATGTCTCTTCTTTTTTTATTTAATGTCGGCTTGATTCATATATATATATATATATATATATATATATATAATTGTTTAATTAATTTATTTTATTTATATATTTATTTTATTATTATTATTATTATTATTTTTTTTTTTTTAAGTCACAGGTTTAATTAATGATTGATTATATTTGAATGTATTTATTTGGTTTATATTTATTTATTTATTTTTCCATTTTATTTAATTATTTATTTTTAGTTATTATTATTAGTATTATTTATTTTTATTTGTATTTATTTATTTATTTATTTATTTGTATTATTTATTTATTTATTATTATTATTATTATTTTAATTATATTCTATGTTATATAAATAAGTTCCTTGTTATGTATTAGTTTGAATTGAATTGAGTTGAATTTTTATTTATTTATTTATTTATTTTTATTTTTATTTTGACTTATTAAAATTTTATTAAAAGAGAGTTAGATAGATTTATTTATTTATTATTTTATTAGATCTAATTTACTGCTTTTTTTATTTGATTTAATAAGGGTTTCCAGGTGCTACTTAATTTTAGTCCATAATCCCTATTCATGTTGTTGGACGATTTCTCAATTTCAATTGCCTCTTTCACCCTTCTTTTTAAATAATGGTCTTCCTTGTGAATTAATTTTGCTTATTCCATACAGATATAGTGCGAGGAAGAACAAGCATGCTCTGCCAGACTTGATTTTTCTGACCAGTTTCTTGTAATATCATTAATGTGTTCTTTTAATCTTATGCCAAAGGATCTCCCTGTTTCACCTATATAAACTTTTCCGCATGAGCAGGGAATCAAGTATACTCCTTTGTGATTTTTTGGGTCTATTAAGTCCTTAGCAGAATCAAGCATGTTTTTTAGGGTGTTAGGGGGTGTAAAGGCAACCATGATGTTATGCTTGGTGAGAATTCTGGCAATTTTAGCTGTGGTTCCTTTAATATAGGGTAAGGAGATTCTAGGGTTTTCAAGAGTTTTTATTTTTTGGTTATTGGTTATGGACTCTTTAATTATTTTTTGGATAATGTTTTTCTGATAGCCATTGTTTATGAAGACCTTATGGAGCTGGTTAAGTTCTTCCTCTAGATGTTTAGGGTCAGAGATTCTGGAAGCTCTAGTGGCTATTGTTTTGTTGACACCAACTTTTTGTTTCGGATGGTGGTGGGAGTTTGAATGAAGATATTTGTCAGTGTGTTTCTGTTTTCTGAAGACAAGCTTCAAAAGATTCTTTGAAATATTCATGCTTCTCATACAATTCATTCATAAAATCAAATCCCAACACCTGAATTTAATTTTTCTACAACAATAATTTCCTCTTGCATAAAGCATATACAATTTTATTATATTGTCCATTGAAGTGCTTTAAAACAAATGTAAAACTATGAAATTTTTACACTCCTGCATTATATATTGAAGGGCATGATTATCAGTAGATAAAATAAATTCCCTAGATAATAAATAACGCCTCCCTTTTTTAAGAGTTTGAACCATTGCATAGAATTCCTTGTCATTGGTTGTATACTTCCTTCTGGCCTCATTTAGTTTTGTCATTCTAGTTTAGTACTACAATCACATCATTGTTGGCATCACTTTTCACTTGGAAATGCTTATTAAAATTTGGAAGTGCAATGACTGGTTGTTTTGTAATCTTCTTCTTTAGCATCTCAAACTCCTCAACTTCAACATTCCACTAAAACGGTTGTTTATTCTTCTTATTTGTCTCCATAATTGCTGCGCTAATTTTTTTGAAGTTCTTGATGATTTTCCTGTAAAAACTTACCAAACCAGGAAATCTTCTAACTTCAAAAATACTTCTAGGAGAGGGTCATTCAACAATAGCCTTTACCTTTCCTAGATCCATATTCAAACCATATATGGAAATAAAATATCATAAATATACAAGTTTTGACTTTAAAAAGGAACATTTCTTCAAATTTATAAGTAACTTTTCCTATTGTAATCTCTCCAACACATGCCTTAAATGTCGTAGATGTTCCTCCTTTGACTGAATATAAACTAAGATTTCATTCAAGTAAAAAATTACAAACTTCCCTATGAACTCTTTTAGTACCTAGTTTATCAGCCTCATGAATGTATTGGGTGCATTAGACAACCCAAATGGCATAACCATCCATTCATACAGTCCTCCATTATTTTTAAAGACAATTTTCCACTCATTTCCTTCTCTGATTCTAATATGATGGTATCCACTTTTGAAATCAATTTTTGAAAACCATCTCACACCACTTAAATAATCCAGCAAATCATCAATGTGTGGCATAGGGAAACGATACCTAATTAGGATCTTATTGAAAGCTCTATATTTTGTACATATGCACTATCCTCCATCCTTTTTTCGACTCAACATTGTGGGTATTGCACATGGACTAAGAGTTTCTCGAATCGGTCCCTTATCTAACAGCTCATGGACTTGTTTCATGACTTCCTCTTTCTCCTTAGGTGTCATGCAATAAGAAAATTTGTTGGGAAATTTTCCTCCCGGTACCAGATGATGAGCTCCAGTATTGCAGCAAGGATGCTACAACTCCTACGACTACCAACTTTACTTCATCAACTTGGGGTTTGTACAAACTTGGAGGTGACAGTGTTGTATACACAGTAGATGAAATGGTCTATTCTTCTCACTTTTCAACTAGGGCGATAGACCACTAAGGTTTTTCAACCAGTCTTCTATTAACTAGAAGGAGTCTGACTACTAACAGAAAATGGAAAAATATCTTTAATGCAGAAAGGAAATGTTGCCTACTCTAGGAAATGAAAATGTTGAATTGGAAAGTTCTACTGAAATGGGATAAAACACCCCAGGGTCTAGGTTGAGAACCCCAATAAATCGAAGGGCATACACTAACAAGAATCAAGCAAACAAGTAGTCCTAATGCTTAAACTACTAAAGTGGTATGAAGAGATAGTACCCGTAGGTCTTACGTTTGAGGATGTTCCTGTAGGGTCCAAACCCTATGCTTCCTCCAATGCTTCAAAACCTGCAACTCATTCCAGAAAAACATATATATTAGTAGTGGTTTAAATCATGTTCAAGATATGAATGTTAGATCATATAAGAATATATATATAAAACATGAAATCATACATAATTAGATCATAACATGAAGTAAAGCATAAATATCATCACATCAGGAACAAGATAGAGCTTTTTTATTGATGACTACAGAGAATGTGGAAGAATACAACCTAATTCGACCATGACTCCAAGCGAAACCTTCCTTCGAATTCATCCAGCCCAAGCCTACAAAATCCTCTTTCAAATGCATACACATAGATGCCATATAAAGGAGATGGACATCTCTATGAGGAAACAAGGGTTTCCTATAATTGGGAATGTAGGAGGAACATGGATAAATCAGACTTAATCAGGGACCAATTGGATATAATATCAATATCCTTTCTTTTTCCCTCTCCCCTTAAGCCTTCCCATGAGGTGTATTTATACCATCCCAAAATAATTGTTTCAATTGGGATACAGTTAGGCCACAAACTCCTGTATGTGGACTTCTAGTGTAACTTGTAAACCCCGCCCAAAAAATAGGGATTTTATATTTTTTTAATATTTCAAATTATATACACGGGTTGGGTATAGTTGGACCCGTGTGTGCATGTGCATTTTGAAGGGAAGAGTCATGTATGTAATTTAAAATAATGTTTTGTAGTAAATGGACCAAGTATGAAGGGAAAGGGCTACCCAAGGCCATGACTTAGAACATCAAGTATACAAGGTTGTAGAATGATGCTATAACAACTATGAAGTGACATTAAATTATCTAGCTAAGCATTTACACATATCACTTGAAAAAGATACCTAATGTAACCTTTCATTCTAACATCTAGTTATTGAGACTAAGTAAGCATGGAAGTTATCCTAAAACTACTATGACTATTGTATGCATGTACTAACTAGAAATTGCATAAAAGAGTCTTTTTGATCTTCAATTTTATAAGTGTAAATGCTAAGTGAACCAATATGATCCTTTGCAGGGGAGAAATGCGTGGGGAAATAGGTTTAGAATGGTATTGAGCATATGGAAGCTAGGTCGAGGCCTAATCTAAGCTCAAATTATCATTTCTGCTAAATTTAGGCTTAAAATAAGTTGCTACAAGGTTTCTTGTAGTACTACAGGATGTCCTAGTTTACTACAGGAAATAGGTTGAAAGCTATAGGAAGGTAGGAGAGGTGGAATAAAGTGTGGGAAATGTATCTAATGGTGAAATAAATCATAGGGGAGGTGTACACTACCTAAGGTTCAACCCAACTCTTCAAGATGGTTGGACTTTCTCAAGGAAGATGTCCACTTTGCTACAAAACAGAAATTCAGATTAGGGGTTGGTAGGCTTTGGCAGTATGAGTGAAGAAGACTTGGATGAGGTTGGTGAAATGAGTTCTCCCTGCAGATTAGAAACTCCTAGAACAACACACATTATTTCCTTCATTTATGCATAACTTCATTTAAATATGGAAAATATGAGATGAATTTAGGAAAAACAGAGTTATTGATGGCTAATAGTGAAATCTGTGAAATGCAATTCTTCTAGACTACAACAACTTCAAGAAACCAAATTGAAAATTGCAAGTACTTCTAAGGAACTATAAATAATAATCTACTTAATCAAGAACCCTAGCCATGCAATGATCTAAATATACAAAAAAAAAATTGGGCTGTGAGAGTGGGACCCTCAAACCATGATCCCACAGAGGGAGATGAGGAAGAGGCCACTATCACAAGCTTTTATGAAGTATTCACTTTCACTATTGTACCATTGATCTACCTTTTCAACTAATGGAAGAAAAACTAAACAATCATTCAAGTACTTGTAAATTAAATAAAGCATACATAACTTCAGCAACTAACTATGAATGTAATATAAGCATACATATACAAAAAGAGGAACCTCTACTACTGGGGTTGGGCCCTAACCCAAGAGCATCAGCCCTCTGCGTCAACTCAGAGCTGGATCAAGGAAATACTTCTCATTCTCATCAAAATGTCAAAAATACATAAGAGTAATCAGTCGCAATGTATTAGCTCTAAAATTCCTCTTGGCTACCATAAAAAAGTTGAATCCTAATGAGGCCTACGCCTTCTTATTTATAGAACTGAATTTACAAACAACTTCCTTAAAATTAGGGATTCTTGGCTCCTAAACTCTAGATTAGCTTTTCTTCAACTATCATTGGCTTGGCTTCCAATGAACTTGGTGGGATTGACTACTTGTACCTTTGAACTGATGAGATTTGGTGGAGGAATCTTTGAGTGATTGAGGAGTTAAGGAGGGAGACCCAATCTCCTAGAATCCCTCTTGCTTGTCTACTTCAAGTTCCTGCACTTAAATTAGTCAAAACCTGCTCCAAATCCTGCAATTAATGAACATTAGGCCACATGACAAAACATCTCACCTTTACCCTTCTCACTAAGAAAAATATAATAAAATACGTAAAGAAATGTGAGAAAAGTTGATTTTAATAAGTTGGAGAGTGGCATTAAGGCCCATATAATTTACCTATTGATGAGTCTCATCATCACCCCCCTAATGAAAGAGTTGTTCATCCTCTGAGAAACTTAGTCTATGCTCATGTATTTCATAACTCTTGTGACCTCTCTAACATCCTAGGCCTCTGTTGATGGAGTTTCCTCTTGTGGATAAAATCCTGCATGCTTCTCTATTTCCTCCCACTGCCTTTTTTCCTTTTCCTCCGTTTTTCCTTCTAGCATAACCAACAGAAATGGTGGACTGAGTTTCAAACCAATCCAATTGATTTTGAGTCTCTGTAGTGCCTTCTTATATAGTGGGGTCCTTTCTAGTGCATCTCTCATTCTTTCAGGAGAATGATACTCCACGATCCTTAGGTTGTATAGTAGGGTACCCCATCTCCTTTGTCATGCTTGTTGGTTTTCATCCCCTAGCAATCTCAAGGTGTCCTCAAAACGTGTGACTTCATGATCTTGTGTAGCTAGGTATCTTGGTGAAAGTTGGGGATCATTGGCAATGATTTTTTGGGTGCTAATGACAGCCATAGAATTGATTTATTCTTCTTTAATTTAAAGGCGCTCTCTTTCTTCTCTTTCCAAAACCCTCTTCACTTCCTTGGCCCTTGCCTTGTCATCCATGATGCAAGGGCCATTAGTTGTAAGTTCCCCATCTTTGCATTGGGTTCCCACACACTCAATTTTGTTAAGCCAAGTTGTGTAAGTAGAATTCAAATATCTTGGCCTTATCATCTAGGGTGCTTTGGTCACATAGCTCAATGAATTTCCTTTAGTATTAAAAAGGAATAGTCCCCTGTTGTGCTAGTGTCTTTATATGAAATTGCAGCCATTGATCTTTGAGGTACAAGTCATATGACTTTGGTGGCATCCTTCACTAGAGTGCCTCCATGGAGAGGCTTGCCATGGTGGCCATCTGGCTCTCTTTTTCTTGTACTAACCTACTCAGCCATGTGTTTTCTGCCTCTAGTTGAGATTTCATAATTTGTTCCCTATCTCTTACCCTACTCAACTCTCTTCCCATCCCCAGTAGCTTCTCTTCCATATGGACCACATCCTCTACATTCTTTGATTTAGCAATTTGCATCCAACAACATTTCCTTCCTCTCTCCTTCTTAAGTTCAAAGAAGAGAGGGATGGAAATTTTTGTGGTACTACTCTGCCTCCCTCAACGAATCTGTAATAAGAGCTTAGATTGGGTGGTGGGTTAGGTTCCTGCAGCTCTTGGGATTCTCCCTTAGATTTTTTTGGAGCATCTGCCTCCTCCTGACTTTTGTTACTACTTCCTTACCTTTCCTCTGTCCTTGTTGTCCTTCTTGCTACTTTTTCTGTGTTTCCTATAGTGCTAACAAAGTTTCTTGTAGGACTGTTTGTGTTTCCTGTAGGATGATTTTTCCTTTCTGAAATGGGGTCAAAGGTTATTTTTTTTTCTTTTATGATTCTAACCTGGTGACAAGCCCCCTAACATAGGTGATTAGTGAATTTAGGGAAGCCTATTTTGATGTGCCCTCTTCACCTTTTATTTCTAAGGAGGCTATATTTTCTTGCTCTTTTGGTGAGTCCTCAATAATGATAGGAATTTTGATGGGTGTTTGTGGTTTCTCTTGTTTGATCCTAGTCATCCTCCTTGTTTTCAAATATAAGGGAGTCTGCCTCTGTCTCTTCCCTTTTGATTCGATAGGTGTGCTTAGGGAAGTTAAGGCAACAACTGCCTCCCTCTCAGTTGGTTCAGGAGACAACCTTGGAGATTCCTCCCTTTCCTTGGTTTGTTCCTTAGGGCTTGCTTCTTCCTCTTGTTCTTTCTCTTCACCTTTCTCCTTTTCTCCTTCTTCTTTTTCTTCTTCTTCCTCTGTTTTCTCTGTTTCTTCCTCCTCTTCTTCCTCTGATTCTTCTCCTTCCTCTTCAGGTTCTTCTTCTTCTTCATGTTCTTCTTCTTCATCTTCAGGTTCTTCTTCTTCAGCACTAGAGGTATTGTCCTTATCATATTCAAGGGCTTGTATATCAATCACAACCTCTCTGTCAATGTCTCTGAATGTGGACCATTGAATCTGGATTCTACGTTGGCTCAATGCAACCTCTAGTATTAGATTAATAAGTCCATGGTGTGCCAACTGCTAATGTTTTGCCTCTTGTACTTTTAAGCTCATGTCTATTATTTATTTCAGCAAGAAGTATGTTATACTGAGCCTTCTGTCATTGGGTATCCCCTATCCAAATATCAACTCATGGAGGAGCCTAAATTGATAGCCATAGACTATACTGGGCCTCCCTTCACAAGGGATATATTTGAGATATGTTATCTTACCTCATTCTAAGGGTAGAAAAGGATTTCCCTTATTATCCCATTTTTATCTCAATTGGATATTCATCCCTTAAGAATAATTTCTTCTTTGTGAAAGTGCTTGCAGCCTTATCCTCCTTTCTCCATGGTATCCCTTGAGGAAGTGTGGTGATTCTACTAATTACTTGGGGAGTAATTGTGATTGACACTCCTCTTACCACCATGGTAGCATTGATCCTAGCGTGAGTGTTAACTGTCATGGAAAAATCTTGAGCTACATCATCATCATATCCTTTGAGCAACTCAAAGAATCCCAAACAGTTATGTCTTCTGAATATTTCTACCACAGGGGGATGGAGGTGTATTCTAGATGTCTTTGTGGGTTCCTTTTTGTTAAACCCTCTTATCATTTTCCTTTTCTGGTTGGCTGACTGTACAGAGTCTTCTAGGCTTAGCTTTTAGTATGAAAGATATGTAATTTCTTTAATACTATTGGAGTTAAAATAAGGCATGCAAAAATAATATTATTGATACATGATGTTCATTCTATCTATACCTCACATGTAATATTTAAAAAAATAATATTAGTGACAAAGTATATTTTACTATGAAATATAAATAAAACATTTCAATCTATATTAAATAATAATTTTATATCAAATTTATATAGAGAAAAATAAAATAATTGAGATTAAAATTTTCTTATATTTTCACTTTCCATTGTAAGGAGGGAATATAATTTATTGCATTCTTAATATAGAGTTGTGATATGACATTTAAAAAATACTAGTAACAACCAAAATTTAGAAGGGATTATAAAGCAAACTAGATGCATCTTAACTCCATGTTTACCAAGGATCAAAAGAGATCAAATCTCTTGAAAATCAAACCTATTTTATAGTGAAAAGAGATTTCACCCCTCTCGATGCTTGGTAGATCTAGAGCCATGATGGACCTAGGCTAGTAATTATTAATAATATTAATTTATCCTTCATCATGTGAATAATACATTATAATTATTAATAATATTACGTTTATTTAATAATTATTTAATTGTTCTCCTCCCTTTTCGGCCTCCTCACTTAATTTATTTCCTTAATTCTCCTTGTTATTTACTCTTCTCCTTATTTTGGTCCTTCATTCCCTCTTACCCTCAATGTTCACCCTTAGCTTGCCTTATTTATCTTTGGACTCTCTCCTCATTTTTTAGCTCACTTTCATGTCTATGATGATGGGTGAAGCATTCACACAAAATGTCATATGTTGGTAGTCTAGTTTGTTTGTTGAGTGTTGGATGTGTATTATATTAGACTATATTTGATGATTTTTTTTTGTAGGTACCCTGTTCAAAAGAGAATGAGAAATTCTTAGCTAGATATCCCTTTTAGAGAACTTTCTAATTATATACCGCACTTAATGTAACAACTTAGGAATGAGGAGAAACCTAATTTTGACATTATGGAGTCTAGGCATTGTTGTATATGAGACATGGTTCCACAATTGTGAAAAGTGTATGGTCATCCAAGGTTTGTTACATGCAATGTGTTATAGTCATTGTGCTAGCTTGAATGGGAAGATGCTAAATTAATCTAGGATTTGATGAAATCTAGATGTTACAAGGTCATCTGGGCATATGGGCATATAGTGGTTTCCTAAGACAAAAAACAGTGGAAATAATCATACATTGGATTTCTCAAATCGATAGTGAACCACCCAATAGGTGACATAAAGGTGACATTTTGATCATAGCGTAGGCGACATCCGGGTGACATGAATGATGACATGTTGCTCTATGGTAATGACATGTGGTGGGTGGATTAAACATTTTTGGGTGTTTAAGTGGTCCTTTTCAGGTGACACTTAGCAATGACATGGCATGGAAGGTGGTAAAGAAACAATGTGGTGGAAGATGTGGCATGAAAGGTGGAAGCGAGATGACATGTTAGATGATGTTGCAGTGAAGTGGAAGATGATATGGAAGGCCTCAATATTTTCACTAGGAGGTTGTTTTGTAAGGCTTTGTCTTATTAAATTATTTCATCATTGTTCATATTTTTGTAGTCATGAGGAAAATGGTCATATGGGCGTCGATGATCCAGAGGTGTGGTATGACTATAAGCTAATGAATTCATGGATGTAAATTTGATATTAGTAAAACAACTTCAAGTTCTATTTGGTATTTAAGTTCCACACCCAATGAAGCATTTGGCCATCCGACTATCGAGATGGAGAGTAGTATATATCATTTGGTCATTTAAGCAATATTCAGATAGCCTATCTCCAAATCAAGGACCTAGAATAGTTTTCAAGGTAGGAAGAACCCCATATCTGGCCTATCTTTTCATCACGGGGGCTAAGCAACACAACTCCCAATGCTTATGTAGCTCTCACAAATGGTTAAAAAGGCAAATTGCATAGTCGTGTAGGTATGGTCTTATCAACCAAGTTGTAAGTCTCTCGAAGTGTTAAAGACCTAATTTTAGGTAAAGGAATAATATTAAATTACGAAATGAAAGAAAAAGCATGTAGGTGCAATGTGGCATGCTAGTGTTGGCATTGTCAACATTAACACAGAAAATTATCTCATAATCTTAAATTCAAATATGATTCATGGATCAATGTAATAATTACATCATAGAAACCTATTGCCTAGCTAGACATAATGGCATTAACATTTTTCATAGTGCACGTTATGACAAGGGGGTGGTAGGTAGTGCTACAATTAGTGACTAGTAATGTATAGTGATGTTTCCTTCAATGCCAAAGGGGTAGATTTTTGAGTGTGTTGGAATTTTTTGCAATTGATTTGAAGTTCATGGGGAACATATTGAGTCTATTAGTATTGTGTTCCATTGAGATTGATGATGTTATTTCTTATTATGATATTTATTTAATTGTTGATGATATTAATAGTTGGAATATTCCAAGCAGTGTTGGCATTATGATGCATGTGTTGTACTTGATGGCAAATCACACAGATGACAGATCATAGTACAACAAGTCAGCAGCAAGAATTTGATGATCAGACTACAAGAATGAAGAGAAAATATATATACACGGGTTCATCATGACAGAGACGCATATACACACAAGATCATTGATCAAAAGGCACGTATGCGTATACATGCACTTTCATGCAAGAGAAGGTGCGTACATTAGGTTTTGGTCCATGGTAGTTAGTCTTTGGTATTTGAACCTATGGTTTTGGACCATAATATCTCGTCACATGTGTTGATACCAAGTATTGGGTCCATGGTATTGGTTTGTTATGGTTTTGGACCATGGCATTGAGCAACGCCTAAGACTATAAAAGGAGAAGAAGATCATTAGGCAAGAGGATCGAAAAAGTCTTGAATATATGACAAACGATGAGATCCAGTATGCAGGTTATGGGGTGATGATGCATTGCTTGATCTGAGCTAAGGAGGGATCTCACCGGTTGATGGAGAACAAGATCTAAGGATAGATTGGGATCAAATGGTTTGAAATGAACTATCTCTATATGATTGATTATGTTTATTCTAGATCTGTATACTGACGTATGTAATGATCTGAACTGGGTATAACTTAAGTTTGAAATCGTTGCAAGTCATGATTGAACATTTATAGATCTGTACGCGGGTTGGCTTTGGCGTAAGCGCGTATGTACGCGGGTTTGGTTCATTGTAGTAGCGTATACCATTTGAGCTATGATGTCTGAAGTTACAAGTGGTTCTGGTTGTTGATGAGTTCTGATGACAGTTTAATGGTGTCAGTATTCTGCATATCCTATTGGTTGATTGTGTTTAGCTTCAATATTGATGGATGAGAACTAATATTGGATCTGGATCATAATGACTCATATTTATGTGATCTGATGGACTAGATCTGGGTGCTAACACACATATTATCCTTGTATATGTAATATGTCTGAAGTCAAGAAGTGCATCAAGTTATAAGTAAGTAATTAATGACATATACACTCGTTCACCTTGGTGAAGTTGTGTATACACACTGGTTCAGCACTTCCAAGTAGCGTATGCACTTTGATGCATGATTTTGATGATACAGTTGGTTCTGAATATTGTTGCAGAGTTCAGTGTTCTGCTCTGTGTTCTGGTGACTGTGTTGTTGACAGGGTTTCAGTGTTTCAGTGATTCATAAATTGATGATGCTAGTATTGATTGTTTTGTGCTTCAATGATATTTATGGGTCCAGTATGAAAATTTGATGAAACATGGCCTTCAGATTATGGTGTTGTGCTTCAGGAGTATCCAGTCTGAAAATGTATGAAATGTGGTCCCTGGAGGATGAAAGGAGACTGTAGGTTGGCGCTTATGTACTAGTACATTAGCTAGTACAAAAGCAAAGGGGGTAGTAGCTCCCTTCCAGTAGCAGCTAGAGAACAAGTGAAGATTGGAGCATTCAGTAAGCATGCACCTACGTACTAGGGTCAGCTAGTACAAGAGCTAAGGGGGTTGTAGCTCCCATCCAGGAGAGTCTGGAGAACGAGAGAAGGTAGTAGCCTTTTGCAGGTAGAAGCCTGTGTACTGGTATAAGACTGCACCAGTACAGAAATATTGTAAAACGAAGTTTCTTATTAAAAGAAGATAGAGATGACTTGCAGCAGGTGGTTTTCACCCACATTGGGTTTCCACCTTATATCATGGTGTTCATGTGTGCTTCTTGTGTGTGATGATCTATTCTATTTTACTACACCTGCTTACTGTACATATGGTTAATGAAGTTCTGATGCACTAAATAAAGATCAACATTTAATGGATTAACTGAATCATAAGTATGCTGGATATATGCTAGTTGCATTAGACACAGTTGCGTATACACGCTGGTTCCCTTAATTGAAGTAGCGTATATGTATCTAAGTATGGAAATGAAAAAGTTTTATTGATTTGATAATACTGATTCACCCCCTCCTCTCAGTATTATTTCCAACAATTGGTATCAGAGCAAGTCCTTTGGTAGAAGCTTGATTGCTTGAAGGAGATCTGTGGAACTATGGGAAAGAAGCTTAAGAAGAAAGCACCTAAGAAGAAGAAGGCATCTCAGAAGAACTATGACAGTGGGTGTATTGATTGGGGAATATGTGGAAGGAGCACATCAGATTCAGAATCACTTCAGAATGAAGATGAACAAGATCTATCAGGTATGAATTTGTTATCCTCTGGTGATACATCTATTTCTCCTCTTAAAGATGATGAATGTGATAGCGAAGCAACTGAATTTGCACTTATGGGTGAGCAAGAAAGATATCAAATAGAGGCATAATTTAAAAGGCTTACAGACAAAATTAGAGATCAACAAGATCTATTGAACAAAATGGAATGTGCTTTCAAAGAAGACGCTACCAAAATAAAAGCTCAACTAGAGGAAGGAAACAAGGTAAGGAAGTTACTCAAGGACAAGGAAAATCAATATCAAAAGTTGCAGGATGAAGTGACATCATTGAGAAATGAACTAAATGAAAGAAGCACAACAATCAAGAAACTCAGAGATAGATCCAGTTACTATGAAATGCTTGAAGCTACGATCCTCTCGCTAAAGGAAGATCTTGAAGAATAAAAGAAGAAGAATGAAGAACTACTCCAAGCTCATGAAAAACAAGAAAATTAAGTTATTGATCTAAGAAATTAGTTGGAAGAAGGAAGAAATATTGAAGAAAACATGAAGAAGCAGTATCTTGAAAAGGAAGAGCAACTTCAAGTTGAGGTAAATATTATAAATGATAGATTAGAAGAAAAGGATAAGCTCTTATGATTTCAAGATAGTACTAAGATCTTGGATGATATTCTTAGTAGTCAAAGGTCTCCTGCTATCAAAACTGGTCTTGGTTTTCATGAATCTATTGAAGGTGAATCTAGTTCAGGAAATAAGACAAGGAACTCTAATGCAAAATCTGAAATGCTCAACAAGGAGATGAAAGGTCGACCCCATCAACAACCAAGGAAAGAAATTCTTCAAAGAAAATATTTTACTCCTCCAATGAATAATGTTGAATGTTATGTATGTCATAATCTTGGACATGTTGCAGCCAGATGCAGAAGAAGAATGGTTCAAGACCATCACACAAAAAGATCATCACGGTCCAGGTACTTTAAGGGATATTGTTTCTCTTGCAATATGTTTGGTCACAAAGCTGTCGATTGCTACAGAAGGAATGGGAAACAGGTAAGATGTTATGCCTGTAACAAGCTTGGACATATAGCAAAGGAATGCAGGAACAGAGTACGGGCACCAACCAAAAGAAGAAAACATCATCACACTTGAAGATATGGAAAAAGAAGGAAGTTCCGTTAGAAAGATGTGGCATCGCACAGACACAACACAACATAAACATCACAGACTCAGGGGGAGCTGAAAGTGTGTCCTAAATCTCATACACAAGTTTCATAAAGGGAAGTCACATATATATGCGAGTTAGACACTGCGCAGTCGCGTATATGTCAGTCTGAGGAAATCAGTGGGGACAAGCTCAGAAAAAGGGTCTGATATGACTCAGTCCATTATAGGCTCTATTGGTTAATAGTTATAGTCTGCTGAGGATGTGTGGAAATGTCTTGATACTTGTAAGATGTTTAGAAGTGTTTTGATCCTAACTTGATGATGATGATGTCTTGATACTTATTGATGATATATGCATGATCAGATCTAACAGTAATCAGATGGCATAGGTTGAGGGGGAGCATATGCCTTTAATAATTCATTGTTGGCATTATGGTTAATAGTCCTTGGTGATGATGCTTATATGGCTATGATGTGGTTATGAGTTGTCCATGATAAAATCTCATATGATTATTGGGGTTACATAGTTTTTGTTCAGATCATATTTGTGGATTGATTCTTAGATGGTGCATATATGATGCTTACATGGTGATCTTCATAAGGATAAGGAGAAGTACAAAGCTTGAATACACAACTTCATTACTTGATGATGAGTCACTCATATGATGTTGTCGTCATATGCATAAAGATCATATAATACAGTTATGATGTAGGATTCCTGTAGTTCTTGGTGCTCATGTGGATGAGGATTGTTGAAGTTGATGATATAAAGAAGCCTTGACAAAAGATCTTGAGCTCAAGATACATAGTGCTGGATACATGAATGATTACTCAAAGTTGCATTGTTGGAGACATGATGATGATGAGTTCATACCTATATGTTGATAGGTTGATACTTACATATGTTGATTGATGCAGATATTCCCAAGTGATGATACATGGATGACCTTGTTGATAAGATGGCTATAGTGTTTTACACATGTGATATAATGTGAATGATTTTATGATGATGAGTTGATATCTATATGCAGACATACCCTGTCATAGGACATTTACAGGTTTCTGATCTGGAAATGGTTGTACGCGAGTTTCATAAGGAGTATCTGTGTATATACGCTTGTTTCTATTGATACAGTCGCGTATATGTTAATCAGTGGGCCAAACTCAGAATGAGAAGATAGTCTAATATGGGTTTGACAGAGACCATCTGGCACATATGGAACAGGTACAGAGGGAGAACATGATTGCTGGTCTAGATTTTGGTGACAGATGCTTATGGAGCAGATCATACATTGTGTATGATAGTTGCTAATGACTATCATGTTTGGTCTCATGTAAAAGTCATATCAAGGTCATGTAACGGCCTATGTTAGTTTCCCCACTATGCCTGGGATGAATGATGTTATACTCTTGTATCCCCACTTGGTTGGGTGGATGAGTCAATATTGATATATCCCCACTAGGATGGGAGATGGATGTACGTATGAGTTTTTGGTGCTAGGAAGGTCACTTATGATGTATAGAGTCATGTTCTTGTATAACATCTTTTTGCAGACCTTGCTTACAGACAGTGGAAGCATGAACAACTTAATTCAGCAAGAGCAGAGACTTCAGCATGTACTCAAAGGGAGCATGAACAGATTAGTACACCTTGGCATATACAAAGGGGGAGCTCATTCAGAAATTTCAGCAGGTACTCAGGGGGAGTATGGTCAGCAGGATGGTTATCAAGGAAAGTGAATATCTTGGTCTGCCCTTTGCCCTTGATGTCAAAGGGGGAGAGTGATTTGGTGTTGTTGCCATCAAGTCCAAAGGGGGAGATTTTTGGCATTATGATGCATGTGTTGTACTTGATGGCAACCCACTCATAGAAGAACATCTCACTTATTTATAACTAGATGAATCCTCAAAAGAGATATCAGATGTGACTGAATGCATGGGATGTAGGACAACTCAAAGGAATCAGATGATAGTTCTAAGTGTGACAAGTTAGCTTTGCCATCAAGTCCAAAGGGGGAGATTGTTGGCATTATGAGACAAGTGTTGTCCTTGATGGCAAATCACACAGATGACAGATCATAGTACAACAAGTCAGCAGCAAGGATTTGATGATCAGACTACAAGAATGGAGAAAATATATATACGTCGGTTCATCGTGACAGAGACGCGTATACACGTGGGATCATTGATCAAAAGGTGCGTATGCGTATACACGCACTTTCATGCAAGATAAGGCGCGTACATTAGGTTTTGGTCCATGGTAGTTAGTCCTTGGTATTTGAACCTATGGTTTTGGACCATAATATCTTGTCAGATGTGTTGATCCCAAGTATTGGGTCCATGGTATTGGCTTGTTATGGTTTTGGACCATGGTATTGAGCAAGGCCTAAGACTATAAAAGGAGAAGAAGATCATTATGGAAGAGGATCGAAAAAGTCTTGAATATGTGACGAATGATTAGATCCAGTATGCAGGTTATGGGTTGATGATGCATTACTTGATCTGAGCTAAGGAGGGATCTCACCGGTTGATGGAGAACAAGATCTAAGGATAGATCAGGATCAAATGGTTTGAAATGAACTATCTTTATATGATTGATTATGTTTATTCTAGATCTGTATACTGACGCATGTAATGATCTGAATTGGGTATAACTTAAGTTTGAAATCGCTGCAAGTCATGATTGAATATTTATAGATCTGTACGCGGGTTGGCTTTGGCGTAAGCGCGTATGTACGCGGGTTTGGTTCATTGTAGTAGCGTATACCATTTGAGCTATGATGTCTGAAGTTACAGGTGGTTCTGGTTGTTGATGAGTTCTGATGACAGTTTAATGGTGTTAGTATTCTGCATATCCTATTGGTTGATTGTGTTTAGCTTCAGTATTGCTGGAAGAGAACTAATATTGGATCATGATCATAATGACTCATATTTATGTGATCTGATGGACTAGATCTGGGTGCTAACACACATATTATCCTTGTATATGTAATATGTCTGAAGTCAGGAAGTGCATCAAGTTATAAGTAAGTAATTGGTGACATATACGCCGGTTCAGCACTTCCAAGTAGCGTATGCACTCTGATGCATGATTTTGATGATACAGCTGGTTCTTAATATTGTTGCAGAGTTCAGTGTTCTGCTCTGTGTTCTGGTGACTGTGTTGTTGACAGGGTTTCAGTGTTTCAGTGATTCAAAAATTGATGATGCTAGTATTGATTTTTTTGTGCTTCAATGATATTTAAGGGTCCAGTATGAAAATTTGATGAAACATGGCCTTCAGATTATGGTGTTATGCTTCAGGAGTATCCAGTCTGAAAATGTATGAAATGTGGTACCTGGAGGATGAAAAGAGATTGTAGGTCGGCGCCTACATACTAGTACATCAACTAGTACAAAAGCAAAGGGGGTGGTAGCTCCCTTCCAGTAGCAGCTAGAGAAAAAGTGAAGATTAGAGCATTCAGTAGGCAGGCACCTACGTACTAGGATCAACTAGTACAAGAGCTAAGGGGGTTGTAGCTCCCATCCAGGAGAGTCTGGAGAACGAGAGAAGGTAGTAGCCTTCTACAGGTAGAAGCATGTGTACTGGTATAAGACTGCACCAGTACATAAATATTGTAAAATGAAGTTTCTTATTAAAAGAAGATAGAGATGACTTGCAGCAGGTGGTTTTCACCCACATTGGGTTTCCACCTTATATCATGGTGTTCATGTGTGCTTCTTGTGTGTGATGATCTGTTCTGTTTTACTGCACCTGCTTACTGTACATATGGTTAATGAAGTTCTTATGCACTAACAAAAGATCAACATTTAATGGATTAACTGAATCATAAGTATTCTGGATATACGCTAGTTGCATTAGACATAGTTGCGTATACAATCTGGTTCCCTTAATTGAAGTAGCGTATATGTATCTAAGTATGGAAATGAAAAAGTTTTATTGATTTGATAATACTGATTCACCAGCCCCCTCTCAGTATTATTTCCAACAAGCAGCTCCTAGACAAAGCCACCTGCCAAGAGGATTCTAAGATATCTCAAAGCAATAGAGGATTATGGATTATGCTACCCTAGAGGTAAAGATTTTTCATTAACTATTTTTACTAATGTTGATAGGGAAAGTGATGTAGATGATCAAAAAAGAACAAGTGGTTGTTGAACTCAACTATTATGGATGAAGGACTCCTTCCACGATGTACAAGTGTTATATAATCAACTTATTCACATTACTTGTGACAACATAGGTGCCATAAGCATGTCTAAGAATTTAGTTTTCACTACAAGGAAAAACATATTACAAACAAGTATCATTTCTTGAGAGAGAAAGCTACAAATCAGATTGTGAAGCTAGAGAATATTCCTACAAATTAAAAAGTTGTTGATATTTTCACCAAATCACTCTCTAGAGAATAATTTGAGTATTTGAGGAAAATATTGAGAGTTATTTCTCTCGCCTCCATACATTAGCTCTTCCTTCAAGAGGAAGAAAGGAAATTGTTGTACCTTTAGCATCATAGCAGCAGTAGCAACAAATAAAAAGTGAAGTACATCTCAAGGGGAGTAATACTCATATTTAGATGTGTACGCTTTTTTTTATCTTGACATTGCCATTAATGCCAAAGGGGGGAAATGTTGGAAATATGTTTTAATTGATGTCAACAAATGTCTATAGGTGGAAAAAGTGTTAGGGAGATGCCTTAGTGAAATTGGTTCAAGGAATAAGAAGAAGGTTAAGGAGAAACATGTTAGCAGTAATGGTATAGAGTCTTTGGAGCCATTTTTGGTGTAACACATCCCCTCAAACACAAGCCAAACCCACATAAATAGAAAGATATTTGAAAGATTTTTCTAATGGTATGTGGAAGCTCGAACATGGCCTCCTAGTTTGAAATTTAGAGTCAGTCAAAGTTGTAGGATCCCAATTCAAGGTTAGTAGAGTTAAAAGGAGCTTGGAAACTATTTTGGTACATAGTCAAGTTTGGAAAAGTGGCCAAACCTAGTAGTGATGGTGGAAAAGTAGTAAAAAATGAGATCAGGCTAACATGGATGGATAGTGCAGCAGTGGGAAGCATTCTCATTGGCGCAGGTGGATCCCACTTGACACCGTGGCCTAGCATAGCAAGCCCGAGGGAGTCGGCCCAGTGGAAAAGCAAATGGAAATGTCTTGAACTTAGTAGTTTTGTCAAAAAAATTATAAACAGAAATAATTTACAAAATAGGCCTGGGAGCCCTCTTTCTCTCTCCTCTGATAGGAAACATGGTGGCATATTATTGGATCTTGGATATGACATGGATGATGAAATCAGTGATGACATGGTCCAATTTAGTGTGGTCACATGGTAGCCAAATTAATGATTTTCAGGCAACCAAATGGCCCATATCCGGGTGACATGTCTCACCACTCTAGAGGCACAAGGTGTCCTTGGTTACATTAGGTTGGTGTCATCATGATGGATAGGGGACGATGGGTTGTTAAGAGTTACAAAGAGGATGCACCAAGATAGGAGGATAGACAATTAATGTAGTAGTAGACAATCAAAGACCAAGTGGGCAGTCCCCATGGAACTTGTTGACCTGGAATATTACCTTAGCAATTTGTAGACTGTGTGCAAAGGGAATGATATGGGACAGTTGAAGGGCTATGAGATAATCCCTAACCCTTGCTCATTTCATGTAGAAATATATCAAGGGTGTGACAGAATAACAAAGCATAAAGTAAAAATTATTGGGATAGGCAGATCTGGCCTTAGTGCCAACCTTTGGTCATTTTGCATAGAAATAAGACAAATGACACGAAGCCATTAACATAGGGATTTCGTCTGTGAAGGGATTAAAGCAGGCCTTAATTCCCAAATTCTTTGCCAATGGTCAAGACACTTGGTTTCATGGGAAAAAAGAAACGAAGCACCAACATAAAAGGGGCTTAAGCCAAAAATCAGTAAATTTGGTAGTGTTTCCTCTGTTAAATTAAAAAGGTTCATGAAGGCCTTAGTCTAATAGTACATTTCATTTGCACACATGCATGGGAAAGATGAGTCAGAAGCCTTTTTTTGGGACCATGTTGAGCCAAAAAATCAATGGCATATTTCATAGTTAAAGCCAAACGCAACAGAGCGCTAAAATGCATGAACAATTTGGCAGAAAATTAGGTAGTTAAGCCTATGTTAACTGCAGATAAAAATAGAAGAAGCACTACTAAGACCTATTAGAAAACCAAAATTGCACAAATAAGTAGAAAAACTCATAGTTTCAGTTTTCGATATAGTAGTATTGGAATCTAAAACTTAAAGAGAACATCTAGAGGAGTTAGTTGAACAACACAAAGGAAAAATTAAAGGCACATGCATAGATCCAATGTTAGATTCATGCCAAAAATATGAAGCCAAGAATTATTTATAAGCAAGGTTGAGTAAATTGTTTGATGATATAGAAGCGTTGTGAGTTATGTGAGCAACTTGTGGTGAAGACAGTTGTGTTTTCTCAGTGATCAGAGATTGATAAAGTTGTTGGTGATTGAAGAAATTGTTTAATTTTGAAGGAAGAATTGGGAGTCATTGTTTCTAGTGTGAAAATGGATGAAAGATAAACAGTGAGTGCTCGGAAATTTGTAGCTTGAAAAATCAAGGGTTGGTGCTTCTTCTAGTAGGGGCTATTAAATAGTTAGCAATGTAGCTCCATTTAGTTGCAACTAATAAATCAAGGAGTTGTAGAATCTTGTTGGTTCTAGCTATATATTTGTAACAAAAAGCTGTAACTTTCTTTGAGAAGCAATTAAAAGGCAGTCTTGAAGAATTTATTTGTTCTTTGTGTTCCATTGTGATTGTTGATATTTTACTTGTCATGATTATTTATTTAATTGTTGAAGTATTTAATGATGTGCCTATGTTCTTGCACAAAGTGAAAGAAAGTATTTTAAAAAGTATATAACTCCTTTAATATTGATTCATCCTCGCTCTTAGTATTGACCTAGTTTCCAACAAATTTACCGAAGATGTGTCAAGCCATCAATGGTTACAACAAACTATAATGTGAGCTTGCAATCGATGTGCATGATGAATACATTGGTATATCACATCCTGCATTTTGGGGCATCCAAGTAAGTGTACTACTAAAGGCAACGCTCATCCGAGATCACATCACTGGGTTGTCATCAAGGGTTTTTTGTTGCAGACGAGAGCATCACTTATTAGATTATTGTTCTAAGAACTCCAATGAAATCCATTAGATTTATTCATCAATTAACTCATATATAATTCAAGTAGCATCACTGAAGGAGGTTCAAGACTCATAGGTATAGCTTCATCACTTTTGACATGTTTAAATCCTAGTGAACCCCTTACAGTGATGTGAAAAGGCTTGTTGCAGAGGATATGGTGCTCAGATAGCAAAGTCACATAAAGTATATTGTGATGAGAACAAAACCATTGTTAAATCCACCTACAACAAAAATAACTTATGAAATATTTAACAAATAAAAAAATGAATTCCCAAACTAAGGTTGAGTTGTCTCTGGTTTTTTACTGCTCCACATGAATGATTTTCTAAATTTAGATCTACAAAACATTTTTCATTGAGTTTATATTCATACATTGCGGAACATATTGAATGAAACTCTATATATTTTTTCTTGACTTAAGTGGGGCTTCAAAAAGGGTAGTTGTCAGAGGGTTCTAAGGGGGTAATTTTGTTATTTCAAATTTTGTCTTTGGAATGTTAGAAGCATGTGATTCAAGGTTTGGAGAAAAAAAACTCCTTAGTTGGTTTTTAATTTTTGAATTACAAAACCATCATGACCTCTTAATTTAAAAACTAAATATTCTAATATCATTTTAATCCTTTCTAAGGGGACATATGGCATGTCACTTGACTTAGTTAAGGAGTAGGCAACACCTCATGGGTTTTTGACCCATTGAATGTGGTCTTCAAATTCAAACGTGAATAACTCCCAAACTGAGAGGCCACTCAGGGTGTGCCACATACTAACAGAATCATCTCCAAAAGTATAATCCAATGGCAAGTATCTCCATGAAAAACTATATACTTTTATTCTTCAAAAACCCTCAACAAGTGTGTGGTATGTCCTAAGTCTAGGGAAACCAAACACTAGAACTAGGTTTTCAGAATAGAACCTATTCATCTCGATAGAACACGAATGACATGTCATGTTGGCGAATATAATGACCTAAATGAAATAGCCGCATGCTCGTAAGTAATAATAATGCTTCCAACCACCCTTTAGTGAAGCTTCCAAATTGATGTAATCCAGAAAAATATAAGAGTGTTCATTAATAATTTGACATCAATGATAAGCCTAGGATGGGGCCATGTAGTAGTAGTAATCATGTTGTGTGTGTTGAGGAAAAATATAGAGCAAATATTTGAGATTGATTTAGTGTTATGGAAGAATATCACATTGATAATAATGTTGAGAATGATGGTATAAATAGATTGATATAGGATACCTTTTCTCTAATGGATGACAATTTTGAGGATATTCATGATGTACCTATGGTTGAGTTGTCACAACAACCCCTTTATGAAGGTTCAAGACAAGATATTCTCTTTATTACTATTCTTATTTTTGGATCAAAATAAATATAAAAAAAGAGCATAAAAATCCTATAAAGGGAGATAAGTGAAGGGGTAGGAAAAGTAATAAACAGCTCATATAGAAAATGGGAGAGTCTCTAGTTAAAATATGCACAATAATGTTAATGAAAAATACCTACCACCCTATCATCATACTTATCAACGAAAGTGATCTATTGGAATATAAGGGGTCTTCATTGTAAGACCAAACAAAGAGTGCTCAAAATAGGATCATGCAAGAATCTCTAGATATTTGATGCTACAAGAAAGTAAATGTTTTATGTAATGAAAGGAAAAAGTAATTAGGGAAGTATGGAGAAACAATTAATCACTTCAAAATTATTCTCAAGGGGCTTGGGAGGCATTTTTCTAGTGGAATTTTCTCTATTTTGTTCATATGTCCCTCAATTTCAAGGAAGAATGCATTGTATGATATAATGTAGCTCATAGATAAATAAATTTTGATTCCATTAGTTATTCAATTGATACAGGAGGTTAATTTGTTGTCCCTCATGTTCATGAGCATAACATGAATGTATACTTATGCCTAATTATTATATAGTTAAGTTGGTTACCATTTCCACCATCATTTGAAAAATAAAATCATATTGGTTACAGTCCTAAGAACTTATTTATCCATCAGTGCCAATGCAAAATGGTTCTCGCCGCCATGATTACAAGATATATTTTAAAAAAAAATATGAGTTTGAGGTTAATAATTCATACCTCTAATCATTTCTTTGGATATAATTAATATATGGTGACCATGAGCTAAAAAGCATTGTTCTAGAGTTTCAATCTCACATTGAAAAGTTCATAAATAATATATTTTGATGACTCTATTCTATTATCTTTATAACTGATAAGGTGGGTTAAATTTATTTGTTTATCTCATTCATATGGTTTGGAAAATTCTCTGTATCAAGGAGTTTACAATCTCATTATCACTAAACATTAGTGACATTATTTACACACTACTGGTAGCCTTGACAAGAAATGCGGTAGAGCCCATTGATATATGAACATCGGTGTTGTTTAATTCCTTGAACTTCTATAATGACTTGGTACCCCAAACCTCTAATGGGATATGACATAAGGCATGTGTGTTTATATCTGGTGTTTAATGTAAGATAATGGTAAGGAGTTTAAACAGTGCTCAGACCCCATAGCAATTAATTTTTGCAACTAGGGTCAAATTCCACCTTGGACAGCTCAGATGCCTGAGATGATTCTTGCATTAAATTCCTCATTTCGAGAGGACCAAAATTGAACTAAATATCACCCTATTTGGTCAAATAGAAGTTGATTTTTGAATTATTTGATTCATACATGTATAATGGAATGGGTCGGCCTTAAGCACATGTGAAATTGTTTAGGTCAGCCTTAACCCCAAGTGGACCCTCAGGAAAGCCTATAAATAAAAGTGACCTCAATATAATTTCATCACATTGATCAATCCATCTTCTACTCTTCTCTTTTGTGTTGGTTCACACAGGTATGACGGAAGGAGTTCGTGCAAGGGTTTGAAATCATAGGGGTGAAGCTCGCACTAATCTAGGTTTCTCTGATTCTTGGACACCGACACAGAACTTGGAATTTTAGTCCCTCAACACTTGCACATAGTGATATAGAAAATGTCTAGAGAGCCCTAGACGCTGGCATAGAAGCCTAAGGTAGTGCCCAAGATTTCAAAAGAAGACCTAGAAGTATCAGTCCCCGGACGCTCGCATAGACTGGTCCTAAGAGAATCCAGGCAGTTCCGGACACATACACAATAATTGAAGGGAGAATCTAGGGTTTTGGAGAATATATGGGTAAGTTTTACCTTGAACGCATGCACAAGCAGTCATAGACGCCCTCACATAGTGTTCGAGAGAGCATCCAGAGAGTTCCAGACACACGTAGTCAGTTTTGGTGTGAGTGTCCAAGGTTTTTGACCTTGGGTTTGACAGTTGGCTTCAATTGGCTTTAGTGATCTAGTATATTTGGGTTTCTCTTTGCTGTTATATAGATCTATAGATATGTAGATCTGTATGGTAAATATCGTTGCAAATATATGCATTGGGCTCATTATACTCTCTGCTGTAAAATTTTTATGACGATCTTTTAAAGAAGAAGATTTGAAAGGGTTTCCCCCTTGTGGGGTTTTTCCCTAGTCTTGGACCAATATGTTGTCTCTTATGGTTGTGTTGTTGTCTTCTTTATCATTGCATATATTTTTCTATCTTCAGTTATAGTTTATGATTAGTTACATTGTTATTAATTTGATGCATTGTTAATGAAGAAGTAAATTGGGATACAGTAACTGATATGACATAGAACAATTAGAAAAATTAACACTATCCCCAACTGGGTGATGGGTGGCTCTACCTTAATTTATTCTCTTATTCCCCTCACAATTGTATGCATTGTGGATTGATGCATACAATGAGGGGTTATTTGACACCATAATTCATTTATGTCCATATATCATGTAACATAGATTAATGTGGGTAGATGGTTAATATATAATGCATGTCATAGCATTGGATATATATCCCCCCTGAACACACACACATATACATAATAAGTCTCAAACTAGTGCAGCGGGGTAGTTGGTTCACAATGTAACCAAATCAAAGAGAAACCATGCACATTCCATGTGGCATAATAGTGTTGCATGGCCAATGTTAACATGAAAAATTATCTCATAATATTAAATTCAAATCCAAGTCATGGATCAATATAATAATTACATCATTATAAAACTATAACCAAGCTAGACATAATGGAAACACATTCAATTGCCTAATTTAAAAAAAATGACATGTTTATAACCCTAGCACATTGTTGGAAATTGAGTGAGGATGAAAATCGAATTAATATCTTTCACAATGCAGATTGTTAGAAGGGGGTGGTAGGTAGTGCTGCAATCCATGACTAACAATCTAGTGTTGTTTCCTTCAATGCCAAAGGGGTACATTTTTTAGTGTGTTGGAATATTTCGCAATTAATTTGAAGTTCATGGGGAGCCTATTGAGTCTATAGGTTATCATGTAAAATTTTTCATGAAGTGATTTCCACTGCAAATAAATTTTGGTGTAATCATATTTTCCATTTCAATTGTATCTTTCAGTGGTATATACACAAACTTTCATATCTGCAGTGCAGAGATAAGTTGAACTAGGTATCTTCCTATCATTTCTCCATTAACTCCTTTTAATTAGATACCCATTTTAAAATTTTGTCTAATGTCTGGTACTATAGTATTCATATGCTAATATAATATAGTTTTAGAGTATTTATAGATTTCAGAAATTATTCCTTTATGGTTCATGTTAATATCTTTTTGATATATATAATTTTTTTATAGTGATTTTCAATGACATAACGTTACAATATATATTTCGTGTTGGTGCAATGAAGGAGGACTCAACAAAGGATTATTTATCCTTCATTCACTTACAACGCATTTTTAAAATTTAAATTAATGAATTAAAAATTTGTTAAAAGTTTCATTTAAATCTATTTAAGTCTGTTTCAGAAATGGTAACATAAGGGTTTCATTTATGTCTATCATAATAAATTTTTAGTTAGTTAAGAATGAGTTAATTTTAGTTTTATTTTAAATATGGTATTTATTTTAATTTATTTTTTCTTTAGTTTTTATTCGTAAATTGATATTAAATAAAATATTCTGATCATCAATAAAAACTATTTTCATGAGACCCATAACATAACAGTAATAGAGATATGGCTCTTGACATCAAAAACATATACATACAACCTTTCATATTACCATGTTATATCACAAAAATATTATTGTCATTTACCTTTTTCAAAAGACAATTTGGACTACAAAAACACCCCCAAAAACTAATAAAAATTAAACAGTTGATAAAATCCATTTTTCATGGTGCATCCATCATAATGAAATTTTACAATCTTACAGAATGCACTTTTATGGGTTTGATAAATTTTGGTCAATATGATAGGACTTGACCTCATGGCCTTCATGGCACAAACCAAACCAAACCACCAATCTACTTGTGTAATATGTCAAGCTAAATGATGATCCAAACAAGTTATTTTTAGTCACATATGTATATAAATCACCATTGATACCCTTTGTAGGGCGTGAACCATAAACCACACAAAAATGAAAATATCGACAATACTCTGTTATCCATAGAGAAATGCCATGGTAAAGACTCTAAAATAATAAGCCTTCAAGCTTAATGACATGCCTCATGCCATACTCGAGCAGAATCAATAGGCCAATGTGCCTTCAAGCTTCATCATAAAGAATGAAACCAATACACAAATGTGCCTTTGGGATTCATAATACAAAACAAAACCAATATACTAATGTTCCTTTGAACCTCACCAAATAGAATGAAACTAATATGCCAACTTTCCTTTGAGCTTCATCATATAGAGTGGAAGAAATATACCAATGTTCCTTTAGGCTTCACCATATAGAATACACCATTGTGCCTTTGGGTCTCACTAGCATGCCAACATTCCTTTGAGTCTCACCATAAAAAACAAAGCCATTGCCCCAACAAGCATTTGAGCATCACCATACATAATATAATCAACATGCTAACATTCTTTCGCGGGGCCTCACCATACAAAACAAAATCATTGTGCTAATAAGACTTTGAGCTCACCATATAAAATAGAACACACACAAAAACATGCCTTAAATATTTACCGTACAAAATTAAACCATTGTGCCATCATACCGTCAGACCTCAATATGCCAATGAAGTCTCAAAATATATAGAGCCTTCATTGCCTCCCTTGGAAAAGGAGTTTAAAAACATTCGATCTTTACCATGTTCTCTGATTTAAACATATTGATCTATTCAATTTGATTCACAGTTAGCATCACATGGGAACAAAAACATAGATATGTGTGCGTGTGTGCGTTCCCCTTGGCTAGGTAAAATTCGACACAAATTTGCAACTCGTGCTGACACGAGATTGATATTTGGTGCTTGTTTAGAACCCTCTATATGACCACACCATGTGACTTGGTTATAAGGGTTGATAATGAATGTTATGAAAACATCAACATGATTTCAGTAACAGCACATGGCATTATGTAAGTGGTGCCACATGTCACCCAAAATTTTCCCTATTGGATAATCAAAATTGCCAAATCAGCATGCCACATAGCACCTTGTCATGATGTTGCATCATCACCATATTTCCATCTTATCATGTCCATGACATCATGATGAGCCAGTCTTGTGCTACCACCTATGCATCCATGTTAGAGTTCTATATATATGCTAAGGTGTCCACTTTTCATCCAAATATAGGCTCCACTTACACTTGCCACATGTTTCTTCATGATTGGTCCACCTATATGTCTACATGTCATGTCCACATTATGAGAAGGGATCAACCTTCATTAAATTTCATGTATTTTTGAACAATATCCACTTCGTCTTGTTCATTACGTAATTTCTTATAATACATATGCAAAGTGGTAATTATGTGTATTTTGAATTAATTATGCAATTATCAAGTTATATATATGAATACAAATATTGAGACGTTTATCATCGAGCTTCTAAATTTATGGGTTTTCATCATTATGTATGACATCTATAGACCAATAGGGAAAAAAAATCGATTCGATGGAGTACCTATACCAACAATTCATTATGCCTTAGGCATAGAGATGTTTTGGGGTGTGCATCGTAATACTATGTTTGTCATGTTCGATATGATTACTTTGATGTAATAGTAGCATTGTAATAGGGGTGTTGTAGGAATGCTACAAGGATGTAAAAAACAATGTACAAAGGTGTTCCAACAATTCTACACGGGTGTAACAACAACACTATATAGGGGTTTTGAAAAAACACTACATAGGTCTGATAGCAACATTATATAGGGTTGTTGTAGTAATGCTACAAGGGTGTTTCAATAACATAGAAATAGCACTGTAAAGAAATTTAAAAGATAGAAAGTGCATACTAAATGAAGCACAATACTTGAATAAAATCACTATAGGGAAGGAATATTTGATCTTATTGCTAAATAAATTGATATGTATATGTTTGTCCAAAACCTTCCAAATAGGGTTCACTACCACAAGTATTTATACCACTTTTTGGTCCTTCACCAAACCATTTATCATCGTGTAACAACAAAATTATAACATAGGAGTTATAAAAACACTGTACATGGGTGTTGAAACAATGTAACAATTGTTTAGTAACATGGGTGTTGGGACAACACCGCAAGGGTGCAATAGTAGCACTATACAAGGGTGTTTCACCAATGCTACAAGAGTGTGGTAGTAGCATTGTATAGGGGTGGTGTAATAACATAAAAAAATATTGTATATAAATTTAAATTAGAGAATTTGTAGGAATCATATAAAGCAAAATACTCAAATAAATCACTACAAAGCTATAATATCTTATCTTATTTCTCAGTAAATTCATGGGGATTTTTCTATCCAAAACCTTACAAATAGGGTTCAAAACCACATGTATTTATAACAATAGTTGTTCACTCTCTGAAAAATTTCTTTTTTTGTGGAATGAAAACACTATAACAAGGATGCTACAACATCACTATATATGTATTTTGCAACACTGTAATAACGGCATAGTAACGGGGATGTTACAACAATGCTACAGTGGTGTAACAACACCCCTCCATGTAGTATTGATGCAACACCCTTGTACAATGCTACTATTACACCCATGTGTTGTTGTTGCAATAACTATGTTACTATGATGTGGTTATGTTTCTGCAACACCCATGTATAGTGCTTCAATGTTATAGAAATTGTCAAGGTAAACAATTCATTTATATATCCTATATGCAATGTTACAATTTTTGTTTGTATTAAATTATGTTTATTGTATATAAAAATTATTGTTGTCATTTTTTTATTATTATTCATAAATGTTTCTTAGGAATTAATGGGCTTCCACAACAAATAAAAATGTATCTTTATAACTTAATATGTTTCCCTACTATTTTTTTGGTACAATGGATATCAGGAAGAATGTAACATAAACATTATGGATAATATTATATGGAAGGAGTGACAAAGAGGAAGTTGTAAAAACTTACAATGGCATTGAGGAAGCCAATCATGCAATTGAAATGTGATTCATTAAAATAGTGATGGATAATAAATTAATATTCCATGGTTATTAATAGAGTAGAAAAGCAATGTTGTAAAAGAGATCATTTACAAAATTAAATTCCCCACAAGATTTTCTTCAAACATAAATAATATTTTAACGAAGAAAGGTGAATTTAGTGGGGTAAAAAATCATTACTGACATACTTTCATTAAGGTAATAATTTTTTTATATGTTAATTTTGTTATACTTTTTTTTTTATAAGTTGTTTTTTCATTACTCAGAAGGTAGATACAAATATGTCAAAATCCATGCGGTCTCACCCCAATCAGGTTTGTTGACCAATGTTATTACAATGCTATAAACAAAAATAAAATTAATTGGTGGAGAGATCCACAACCTTATAGGCCTTACATACTAAAAAACAAAACGAAATAGAAATACATCAGTTACCATAATCATTCATCATAAGTGATTGAAGCAAAATTATCTAACCCCATTCCTGGAGTAGAAGTAGGATGGTATAGGTAGTTGACATGTTTCTCAAAGTAAGCAAGCCAAGCTTCCAACATTTTGATAATATCGGCTAACAATTATTTCATATACGTGTCATTGAAAGTAATGGATTTTCTCTAGCTTGTCTATAATGGCCTCGTGTTCTTCCCTCTAGTCCCTATCATGAGATTCTAGCATGTCCATGAAAGATTGGAACATCACCTGATGTGTCATATTTCTCCTGGTTTGCCTAGTTGATGCATGCCTAATAGACCCCACGCTACCCATTTTGCTACTCCACCCCATGCTCTCAAAACTCAGCCACGTCCGGTGCCCCTGTGCCTGTTTCCTGCTCCACGATCGTCGTGATCCAGAATCCTAATACCCCTTCCATCCATAGGATCGACCGAAGATCTTTCCCCAACAAGTACTCAACAACCCCTATGCACGATGCCTTACACAATTTTGACACCTTGGCTACTGCTATCAACACTATCTCTCACACCGCCAACCCAAACTCCATGAGGCACAATTAGCCTCTCTCTAAGTTGGGAAAAATTTCATCTTTGCCTCTATAAGGGCACATGACAAATGTAAACTCAGCTTCATACTAATGGTCATGCCATAACTCATACTACAAAGGCTAACCCAAATCAATACCAAAGTCCACCCAATCAGACCCATAACCACATATTGAGTTACAATGCACTCTACAAATTTCAAGACCTCCACTAGAAACCCAACACTCCATACCACATTATGAGAAGGAAATATAACCCAACTCCATTGGTCACCTCGGCCTAATTTCACCACAATAAAATCTCAAATATAGGCTATCACTTCCAAAAAAACCCTCGCTTTGAAAGGCCATAGAAACACCTTTGAGCTGTGCGTAAGAAAAACTAGGAGTTTAGACTCCCAGAAACCCGACCAACATCAGAGCCATTGGGCTTCACCGAAGGGAATTCTTCATCCAACAGCCCAAGGAAGGAAAATCCAGGCAATTCCTATCCTAAAGAGCCAAAATAAAGCTAGCACCAAAGCTTGAGCCTGAACAAAACATAACCACCAGAAACCCTGGAACCACTTGTAATAGCAATAGAAAACAAATAAACAAATCACCACCACCTAGAATGCCAAAACAAGAAACCACTTTGGCCCAAGAAAACAACTCCCAATACCATCTAGTTCTTCAACTAGCACACCATTGGCTAAGGAATGAAAAGGAAATTCTCACCCAGAGAAGTACGGAGAGAGACGTTACCTTACTAAGCCTGCAGGAGGACCGATAAATGGATGACCTACACTAGACCCACACAACCCGAAGAAATGTGAACACAAGTAAGTTCATATCCCTCAAAGAGCCAAATAACACCTAGACTGATGCATGCTCCACACTACTTCACCACTGTAACGTTAGTTCCATGGATCCTCAAGACGATATTATTCCTTCACACTCAAGTAAGGCATGATGTTTCACACATTTGAATGCAAAGTAATTAACTATGGCATAATGGAAGGGCTTAATTCCTTCCCTCCTCCACTCATTCCATATGCCAAGTGTCATACTTCATGTGGCATAGATTTCCAAGTGTTCAACAACCTCATCAGATAACCCTCCTCTCTGGTGACAATTTGGCTAAGCTCGACCAAAAGCAGTGGGTTGGAGGGAAATGACCAATGTAGGAGAAGCTCCTAGTCACAGTGATCACTATCCCAGTTAGATAACTTGTCTGCAACTTGATTCCCTTACCTTCAGACTTCCTTCATGATTACCTATTCCAAGGAGGACAAGCAAATCTCGATTCACTCACAAATAAATTCTGGTCTCCATCTCTTGACCACCTTTCCAAAGGAGAACCATTGATCAACTTCTGTAATAAAGATATTACGAATTGGCAATCCCCTAAGATAGGAAGATTTGTAAGACCCATCTTTGGCACTAGTTGGAGACCCCTCTCTAAGGCCAACTACTATGTAACATTATTAGTAGTGATACCACACTGTTACACATCATATTATCACCATGACACTTGATCCATAAAATGGGTTTATCGCCATCTGTGGACATGTACCATTGAATTCCCTTAGAGGTCAGACAATAAAAAACCCCTTTAAGAAGATGATAATTTTGCGAAAAATGGCTTGTATACCTTGTTAATTATGATCTGTGTACTTTTCCTAGAAGTTTCTGCACATTCATTGTAATTATCCCTCAGAACGGTGCATAACTTCGCTCTGTCTTCAACTATAGACCGTGCAGGTGAATAAATGAAAAGTAAAAAAAAAAAAATTAAGATCTAGAAGTGTTGTTTGGCAAATATATCCCAATTGAAAGCTCCCAGGTCATATCTATTCTAGCCAAACCTATCATATCATGCACCTAATTCCCTTTCCTCAAGGAAATCTAATCCCACAATTTGGGGATCTCATCCTCCTCTTTTGGATCTGAAACTTCTTCCTCTTGGCTTATAAATTGACTAGAGGGTAGAGGGATTGAGGAGGTAAGAGAAGATAGACTTATCTTACTAGTTTGATATTGGAAAGCTTCTGATCTAAGGAGAGGGTTGGAGGCAATTGGGAGGAGGCTTGTGAAATCAAGGAAAAGGTTGTAAGGCTCTTCTTTATCCTTGAATTAATACAAATAAATCATTTTTTCCATTATATGGTCTTACTGAAATGATGAATGGTTTATCATTATTTGGATATTGATTAGATTAAGCTTGTTTGAATTTTTATGTTGCATATGCCTTTGATTCTTCTTATGTTTGTGGTTGCATATATCTTCAAGAATTGAGGAGCTACATCGAGACAGAGTGAGGATCTTCATCAAGCATTTCGCAAATAGGTCAGAGGCCTATTCACCATCTATTATATTCACAATTTGGACGAAGTAAGCTTAGGGAAAGAGTTATTAAATTGTATGTTTGTTTCTAGTTTCCTTCTAGGATCTAGGGAGATCACTCTTGTCAGCAAAAGGGATTTATCCACTTAACAAATTGGCAATGATACTGGGGAACTTTATTGTTCTATTGTATTTTCTTTGTTTTGCTTTCCCATCTTCTTTGTCAAGTTGGACTTGAGTCTTAGAAAAATTATGATCTTTTTGATCCTTTTGGTTTGATTGTTTTATTTATTTTTAATTGATTTCCCAAACCTGCGTGATTTATGTTTCATACATAGACGACAAATCTATGCAATTTGCTTGCTAAGAAACTTGCGCATGCGTATTGGTTTATACTACTTACCTACACAGCTCCTAGAAATTTTTGAAAAAATAGGTTTTCCTCTACCTAGAGTCTGAATTTTGGTTTCTAAAAGAGCCATCATATTTGTTTCAATTGTCGAATATCTTTTTTTTAACTTGTTTGAGTGCTTTGTGAGGTCTTTCTAAGAATTGGTCCCTTTTGCAAAATTAGTTAGGGTTTTGTCTGGCTTGTTTGCTCACTGATAATAAAGAGATAGGTTGTCTTTGAGATTACTAAATTCCTTTCTTTTTGTGTCAAATATACCATATCCATTATCAATCTTTCTTATTTGGGAAAAAATTGTTTGTTTCATTGAAAATTAGGGTTTCTCAGAAATTAATGTTTTTTTAATGAAAAATGGTTGTCATTACTAAATGATTAAAATAATTTGTTTGTTTTCACTTTTGAATTCTTTCATAATTTCACTTTTGGCATCATTAGTTAAAAGAATTTGTTGGGGAAGTTAATTTTTTTCCAACTCTTGTTTGATTCCTGTGTGTTTTGAAAATTTCAAGTGATTAGTGATAGAGCTTGTTTGTTCTTTAGGCGAAATTGAATTCTTAGTTTATTTCTGCATCTAGATTGCATTCAAAGTGAAATTGGCTAGCTTGCGAAAAGAATTTTAAGTCAAGTTTTGAGTTTTGAATTTTTAGTTGAAACAAAAATAAAAGAAACTCTCACTTTCTTGTATATAGGATTTCATTGAACAATAGATTACAAATTGCATGTTTGATTGCATTAGAATTCCGAATCGAGTCATAATATCATCAGTTTTACTCTCATTACCTATTAAATAAATAACAAATTAATAACACAACATTAACTAAAATCAATTATTATTTTACATTTTTAGGGCTCTTACCACCTATAGTAGCTTAAGTGTAGGGATTTTGAATAGGGAAGGAAGTAAAATTTCCAAAGCTACAAACAATCAATAGAATCTTGAGTTAGGGAGAGATCCAATTATTTTAGTTTTGCGCTAGGAAGCTCTTCTTATACATGAGTTAAGCACCATGTCATGTCAGATCTGGTGAAGTGATCATACCAACTTCATTAGCTATGATAGATAAATTTTCACGTATTACAACGGTGCCGAAAGGTACTTGGGGTCAGTTGAAAGTAAACCTCTAATTAACCACGTTGAGGAGATTTCAAGGGGATTGAGCTTTGTTTCTCTTCCCTTGCATGTGCCTCTGATTTACAACTGTCCCCCCATGTAAAATTGTTGTAGTTAACTTAGTGACAATAATCCTAGGGCTCTACCTAAGGTGATGATAGAGAGTAAGTCCTACTGTACCTGGAACAAGCATTGACTAGACTCACTTGGACTTTTTGTCGGGTAATCCTTGCTCAAGATGGAATAAGCGAAGTTACTTGCACTAGACTATTTCATTAAGTAGGTTGTCAGGGTAACTGGTTCCAAACACTCTTATCTATAAAGATTTTCACTTTGATCTCTACGAAGTTGGATTTCATCACCAACTAGTAAATATTTAACTATGTGAAAGCTGAGTTTTATGGTTTGAATTCATAGATTTTTAGCGTCTATTACTTTGTTTGTTTTTCACTTTTTAGAGACTTTAGTTGTAATTTTGATAATGTGTGAATTATCAATTTTAAAAAATCATCATGGTTGAATTACCATGAAAATCACATAGAATTTTGGGTCAACCCCCTGAATATACGTTGAGTCAGCTAGAAAATATTAAATCTAAAAAATCAAAATCAAAAGGATTCAGACCTACAGATGAAGTTGAAGCTTCTACTATTATAGAATTTGATGTAATAGGAGCTAAAGTGAATCAACAAGAAATGTCTACTATTCTAGGAGTAAAAAAATATGAATTTAATCAACCTCAAACACTAGAATCACACTCATAAGTAACTGATCCAATAGTTACCGAACTTATTCAATCTGAATTAGATATTGGTGAAACTTCAGACTCTCAATTGACCGAAGCCGATATTGAAGAATTTGAATATGATGCTTCTGAAACTAAATCAAATTCAGCTACTTTAGCCCCTACTCCTCCATGATCACCACGAGTAAAACTCCTTATTACTGATAGTCTACCTCCTGGTCTTATTAATATCAAATAACTTACTTCTGACAAAGATGAAGAATCGTGCAATATGCTAGTTTTTTCCGGTGACTAAATTGACTTTCAGTAACTTCTCTTTTCCTCTTTTTGACCTGCTCTTAGTATTTTACACCCTTGAAATTTTTAGGTCAAGGAATTCCATGATACACTACTCCTTATTCTACCATACTAGGATTCGATTATTCTAGAATGATTTCTGGATCCATGTGGTCAGATACTTCTATGTTTTCTACTCCTCCTGAATTGACTTTATATGGTGGCCCATCAATGCTTCCTGTATATCAATCTCTTTCTGGGACATATTCAGGAGCTTATCCCTCAAATCAAACCTTAAATATGTCAACGGGTTTAATTGATCTTACACTTTAGGGTTTGACATTTGATCAATACATAGACATGATTTCTGGCAATGTGGGTAATCCTCAAACAAACCCAACAGGAAGTTATTACCTGCCTGGGGGGAAACCATCATATCCTCCTCTTGAAGGACAAATTTTATCTGGATCTTATCCTACAGGTGGAGGGAAACCTCCTATCAGAAATTATCCACCTTATGGTTAGATCCCTCAAGCCAGTTTGGGTCAACCTGTTGTTGGTACTCTGGTCCCTCGGATGAACACATGTAGAATCCTTGATATAACTAACATCCATTTCCAGCATTCCTCAAGTGCCAATCTATCAACCTATTCATCAAATGCATGTTCAAGGCATTAATATACAATTCCAACAGCCAGTTCAGGGTAATCCATCAACACCTGCTCGGTAACCATTACAGAAACCTATCCCAAGTCCTCCATAAACCCTGGTTCAATCTGTCATGCAAACATCTATTCAAAACATAGTTTTGAGTTCCCCATAAACTCCCATCCCAGGAGTATTAAAAATCACCTCTAGGATTATAGATAATACTACAATATTATCTCACCTATCATAAGTCTAATTAATTAATTGAAATTAATAATTTAAAGACACAAATTAAATAAAATTAAATAATAATAATAATAACATATAAACATGAATAAGACATCAAAAATTTTGTGACAACGGAGGATGAGGAGCGACTGAGCTAGGGTTCGAAGGACGAAACCCTCGACGGCGTACTCTGCACGGCGGATCAGGCTCAAGCTCTGATCATTATTCGCTGCAGCGTGACAGAGCTGCAGGGGAGCAGCGAACAACAATGGTTCAACCCCCGGGGGGGGCGTCAAAGCCCTCCCCTTCACAGCATGGCACGGGACCTGAAGTCACATTTGGATCTGTGGATCCGGACATACTGAGCAAAGGGAAAAAGCATCAGGAAGACGACAATGATAAACCAGAAGCACAAGACACCCAGACGACTGAACCGCAGGTCATTTCTTCCACCTGCCGACCGGTAGCCAAGGTTAGGCCGCGCATAGAACTGCCTGGAGATAAGATTGACAGTAGGATTGAGTTTATGACAGATCATGCAATCATTGGCAAATTTATAGGGTTCTGGCCAACTGAACGGGCCCTAAATGGATGGATCGCGGCAAAGTGGAAGCCTAAGGGAGATGTTTCTCTCCAGCTAGGGCCGAAGGGCTTCTTCACCGCCATCTTTTACTGCCTAGAAGATAAATACAGGATCTTAGGAGGGGGGCCGTACTTTTTTAACTCAGCAGGCCTTTATATCACAAACTGGAAACCCAGATTCAACCCTGACAAGGAGGATCTCACATGGGCTCCGGTCTGGATCAGGTTATATTCGCTCCCCGATGAATACTGGGAAGAGGAAAGTTTGAAGCGCATAGGTAATGGAGTGGGACAATATATCAGAGCATCTGAGGACACAAAAACTCGTAAGTATATATCCTACGCAAGGATCTGTGTTTTCATCCGTCTTAATGAAGCTCTTCCTGACTCAATAACCCTAGCCCATCGCGACGAGGAATGGACTCAGCCCCTAGACTATGAGCATGTGTCGTTCAGGTGTCGTAGATGCCATGCAATAGGGCATCTGTTTAGAGACTGTCCTCTCTCTGCAAAAGCCAGCCCGCCTGAATCTTCTGATCCCCCATCTCATGATGGCTTCACCCAGGTCTCTTATAGAAAACGCACGCATAAGAAGCCCCCAAACGCCTCTAAACCCCAGCCTCCCAACTCCCACAACCCTGCTTCCAAGAACAGCTTTGAGTCTCTCAGCGATTTCCCTGAAGATCAAGTCTTACATGACAATAACACCCCATCTCGCCCATCCTCCTCCACCCACCCCCCCCTTCCAGTCCCCCTCCCAAATCAAAAACCCCCATTCTAATCCCGACCATCCTAAGCAGGCACCAGAAAGAACCAGAGGAGATCCCCAAGGAAAAGGAGAAGAATGAGACGTCGACACCCATAAAGATCTCAGAGATCACTCAAGAAGACACAAGTCAAGCTCAAATCATGGAAGTAGAACCTGAAAGCATAGATCTCCATGGCTTGGACATCATTGGATTGGAGCTAGCTTGTAGGAAAGAGGTGTATGACTCCATCTCAGAGACTGATTTAGAAAAGCTGGAAGAGGTCATCTCCAGAGCCTACCACCAACAGCAATTAGGCATTCAACCTGATGGCGCTTGGGACAGCAATCTACGTCCAAAGGATTCCAAAAAAAGAGGGAGAAAGACAGATCTTCAGAGAACAATGGAGGTAGGCAAACTCCTGGTGGACTCAGGGAGGTATGCGAAGCTTACGAAGTACTTCAGCCCCACCCAAACTAGTTATCCATGAAGCTTATCTCCTGGAATCTAAGAGGGCTTAACAGCCCCGCAAAATCTAGGATGTTAAAAAACATGATCAAGTTGGAAAAACCGCAAATGTGTTTCTTCCAAGAAACAAAATGCAATAGTCACACGCTAGGTCGAATACTTTCAAAGGCCTGGCCAGGTTGCCGCTCAGTAGCCGTGGATGCAACGGGGGCTTCGGGAGGGCTAGCAATCGCCTGGAACACACAGGCAATTTCGCTTACTGACTTCCACGCCTCCCATCACCTCATTCAAGCTGCCTTTCACATTCTGGGCACCAAGGTTCATGGAAATTTATCCAATGTCTACTTTCCGCAGGACGGGGGCAGCAAAAAAATGCTCCTTGATACCATTGAGGCGCTAAACGCCAACAGGCAGCATCCGCTTTGGATAGTTGCAGGTGATTTTAATATGATAACCAAAATCGAGGACAAAACAGGAGGAAGATCCAGATTGGAACCTGAAGCAGAACATTTCAAGGACTTCATCCACAACGCCTCTCTCATCGACATGTCTTTCTGCAATGGAACCTTCACTTGGAGCAATCATAGAGGAGGTAGGCACCAGATTGCCTCCAAACTCGATCGCTTTTTGATCTCGGATAATGCGATCCATCTCGGTGGCGACTTCACTGCGGAAATTTTGGCACACTCTGGATCGGATCACTGGCCAATAGCTCTGCATTGGCAACGACCAGGGGACAGAACCAAAAAACCATTCCGCTTTGAAGGGTTTTGGTTAACGCATCCAGCATTCAAGGACTTCGTCAGAACCATATGGACCTCCTTTGTCCCACCAGAAGGCTCAAGGATGTACCAGCTACAACAGAAACTGCGATTCCTAAAAGGCCACCTTAAACGATGGAATCGGGAGACCTTTGGGAACATTTTTGAAGCACAACAGGAGCTCAATCAGGAGCTCAAGGATCTACACCAGACAGTAATCAACACAGGGCACACGGAGGCAACCTTGAACAAAGAGAAGCATATCTACAATCAGCTCGAAGAACGAAGAAAGCAGGAAGAAATCTACTGGAGGCAAAAATCAAGAATCAGGTGGTTAAAAGAAGGGGAACGCAACACTAAGTTCTTTCACAACACTACAGTGCAAAGAAGAATGCACAACAAAATTCCTTTCATCCAAAGCCCAGAGGGAACCAAAGAAGAAGATCATGAGAAGATAGAGGAAATCCTCATCAATCACTTCAAGCAGGTACACCAGGAGCAGACGGTGGATAGGAAGAGTGCAATTGAGAAAATTACCAGCAACATTCCCAGGCTGGTTACAGAGGAGCACAACGAGCTGCTCATGCGCCCAATTCTCATTCACGAGGTAGACGAAGCCATGGCGCAGCTCAAAGAAGGTAAAGCCCCTGGCCCTGACGGTTTCACAACTACATTTTTTCATGCTTTCTGGGACCTGATCAAACTGGAGGTTTGGCAAATAGTAGAAGAATCCAGAGCCCTTCGTTGGCTGCTCCCCTCCCTTAACTCCACCTTTATAGCTCTCATCCCCAAAGAGGAAAACTCCATCACCCCTGATAAATTTAGACCCATTGCCCTCTGTAATGTTCTTTACAAAGTCATATCCAAAGTCATAGCCAACAGGCTCAAACCTCTTCTACCCATGCTCATCTCTCCGGAGCAGTCAGGATATGTTGAGGGTAGACAGATCATGGACGGTATTATCCTCACTCATGAAATCATACATTCGCTCAAGCAATCCAACCAAGCTGGTATGTTACTTAAAATCGACCTCTCCAAGGCCTTCGACAAGCTCAGCTGGTCTTATATCCAACATATGCTGAAAGCTTTTGGATTCTGTGACTCTTGGGTAAGATGGATCATGAGCCTCATTTCATCCTCTCATTTCTCCATCCTCGTCAATGGCTTACCCTCCCGTCCCTTCAAACCCTCCAGGGGTATCAGACAAGGGGACCCCCTTTCCCCATTCCTTTTTGTGATTATGGCGGAAGGTCTAGGCAGGCACATCAAGCAAGCCCTCCACTCTAACCAGCTTAAAGGGATCTCCATTCACAGCACACCGGCCTCCTCTCATCAGCAATTTGTTGATGACACCATGCTCTATGGCTATCCTTCAGCTCAGGAAGCCTCTAGGTTGAAAACCCTGCTCAACGACTTCTCAAAGGCCTCAGGCACTCATGTCAATAGCTCCAAATCTCAAATATTCTTCTTCCATACCCCTCCATCTGTTAAGCTCGCTGTCTCCCGTATCCTGGGTTTCCAATCCGCTTCTCTCCCCTCCACGTACCTGGGGGCTCCCCTCACAGACTCGGCTATAAAGCAGCCTGCATGGCGTGCCCTCTTGGAGAAGCTTGAGTCCAAGCTCAATCTATGGACCAATCGTTCCCTAAATCTGGCTAGCCGGGTAGTGCTTATCAAGGCCATCCTTCAAGCCATGCCTCTCTATCTTTTCTCCATCCTGGCTGCACCTAAGTGGGTCTTAAAGAGACTGAGAAATCTGCAGCGCGACTTTCTCTGGGGAAGTTCTGCTACCAATCGCAAATGGGCACTGGTTAAATGGGACACTGTCTGTAAGCCCAAAAACAAAGGCGGAATTGGTCTTCGGGACCCTGAGTACAGCAACGCCATCATGACGGCCAAAATATGGTGGCAATGGATGACTAATCCAGACAAGTTATGGGCCAAAATATGGACTGCAAAATACGCCAACAACATGCCCCAAGCAGAACTCATAAGGTTCATGCCCACTGCCAATGGGTCCATTATATGGAACGCAGCCAAACAACATCATCAGCTCGTTCAGAAACACAGCTTTTGGGAAATACGGAATGGTCACAGTGCTAGGTTTTGGAATGATGCCTGGAACCAGATGCCCAAACTCTCAAGTGTTCTCTCTGCAATGACCATCCCAAGCAGCCAGGAGCAGCAGCAAGCCAAGGTGCATCAATTCTGGACACAGGAAGTGGAGAACGGATTCAGGAAATGGCAATCAGGCAATAGAATAACCAACAGCAATAGCCCCCAGGAGACAGCAGCACTAGAAAACGAGTTAAAAAAAAGAAGAATCAGATATGAAAACAATGAGGACATTCTCAGATGGGGCTACCTACCTAAGGGCACCTACTCTACCTCAGAAGCCTACAATCTGTTAGGCAACTTCCCCATCAGATCGGATCCTCTATGGGACAGGATATGGAGCTTCAAAGCCTGGCCTAAAATATCACACTTCCTCTGGTTGGTTGGGCACAAGAAGATTCTCACATGGGACAAGCTAAGGAAACGTAATTTTCAAGGACCTTCCATATGCCATAATTGCTTTCAAAATGAGGAAACATTGCAGCATCTCCTGGAAACTTGCTCAATCGCCACTCATTTATGGGAAAAGGTAGAATTCAGATGCCAAAGGCGATGCAGAGAAGCTGACGGTATCATAGACACCATCCGTCAATGGCCGAAAAGACCTTACAATTGTGAGATTCTCAACCACTTGTGGAATATTATCCCGGGCACTCTATTATGGAACATCTGGAAGGAGCGGAACAGGCGCATATTCAAAAATCAAAGTAGGACCACTGAGAACATCTGGAACAGCATACACAGCAATCTCCAAGAAACCATGCTTCTGAGAACATGGACTAAAGAGGATCTCCCCACAACAGACAACGAGAAAAACATCCTAGACAACTGGAAGTTGCAGCTGCTACAAGAGCCCACCATGCATCAGACAGCGAACCGAAAAGGCAAGGAGGTTACTGGTTGGACTGCCCCACCCATCAACTCATACAAACTTAATTTTGATGGAGCCTCGAAAGGCAACCCTGGGCCAGCAGGATTTGGGGGCATCATAAGGAACCACAGCGGCTCTCCCCTACAGATCTACTTCGGCAATATAGGATGGGATACCAACAATTCGGCGGAGTTGGAAGGGATGTGGCAGGGGATCCTGGTAGCAAGACGCCTTAATCTTCAACCGCTGATTGTAGAGGGCGATTCACAAATCCTCATAAACATGGCAACTCGCATTCAAAATGGCTCTCAAGCCAGGAAGGTAACTAACAGCTGGAGATTAGAGGCCAGGCTAAGCAACATTGCTTATGAACTGTGCAATCACAATGCCCTTTCCTTCCATCACACCAAAAGAGAGGGTAATAAGATAGCTGATCTCCTGGCAAATATTGGGGTAGACTGTGACCAGCCTTTCCTAGAAGGCAAACTGGATTGCATCCTAAACAACCAACAGAAACAGGACTGTGAAAGCATACTCCACAGGGATGCTGAATCCCCGGATGCGGGTGATGACCTGTCAAGGGGGGACGTGCCACATGCCCAGCATGTGCCGCCCCGTGGTAACCTTAATGAGCCTGGTTCGACCGCCGTCACAGTATAATGGTTAAGCAGAGAAGCAAAGGGCATTCAATGCAAGGCAGAGGTTCTCGATGGTGGCGCAGAGTGCAGTTAATGCTCGGATGCAGAGAGGGAATGGCACACGTTATCAACAGAGGATGTGGGTGCATTGGCAGGTTAAAGTTAGACGGGTGCGAGAGCAGAGAGGCTGCGAGGTGGTGGATGTTAGGCCTCTTGCTGCAATTCAAGCTGTGGTCGGCCGCTGCAATTCAGGTTGTAGCCGGAAGCAGAGGAGGCAATTCGAGGGGTTTCTGGTTCAATTGGATGCGAGAAGGGCTAACTCGCGTGCAGGAGGAGGGTGCTCAGAAATCGTTCCATTGGTGTGGGCATACGCGGGTGGCAACGAAGAAAACATGGTCAAATTACGGGAGCGACAGCCCAGCAGACGAGGACCAGGGAGAGGATCCTCTTCTCGAACCCCTGCAGCAGACGAGCATCACCATTGTTGTTGCTGCTACTGTCATAGGCGGGCAAGAGCCACACAGCTCCCATGTGGGCAATTCTTGGAGGTCGGTAGCTCAAGCGAGGGAGGGCCATTGCTTCCGGCATTTGGCTCGGTGGTGTTCACTCTGGGTAGCTCAATGGACAATGCAGGAGTCAAAGCCCACATTTCTATTCTCTTCACAAAAATCCCTGAAGATTCTGGAGCCGGAAATCCTCTGGGCACGATGGAGCAACCTCCAGAAGGCTCAGGTAAGGACGCGATGGAGAAGCCTCCAGGAAGTTCCGGTAAGGACAGCCCTGTTAGGGAAACTACTGAGGCGTTGCCACCGAATGAGGCAGGCAATTTGGGGGAGGAGACTGTGCAACGCACCTCACCCCCATTGGGGCCAGCACCTCCGGGCATTGATGAGGACAAGTGGAAAGCGATGTGGGAAGGAGTCCCTGAGGGACGGGGATGGTGCTACGTGGTGGAAGACCCAAGCCTCTGCGAGGACCAGGACACTGAGCCTCGACTCCATTCGGTTCCTCCTCTCTCAGCTAGAAACCAGGACTAATGCTTCTGCGGGTATGTCGGTTCCGGATTTCACTATGCTTGCTGGTTGGCAGTTTCTGAGTCTGTCTTTCTGGTTTATGTATGTCGAGTCTAGTCTCAATTCTCTTTACTGTTGGGTTCAGTTAGTGTATGTCGGAAGCCCTTGCGTGGGCGGTCTTGGGTCTATTCAGAGTAATGAGGTCCCTTAGCAAGCTGACTCTCACATCCTTTGGGCCTCCAGTAGCAAATAGATTTTGGAGGGTCTCTGTTAGTCTGGAAGGTAATTTTGGAAGGTCTGTAGGTGCTGCCCCTGCGAGGGAGCTTTTTGTCTCAAGGTTAAACTATCCAAGGTGCAACTGCTGGACCTGGAATGCCTGTCTCACTATCTGTAATGTTTATTTGTAAATATAATATAATAGCCTAGATAGTCTTTTAATGAAAAAAAAATAATAACATATAAACAAATAATTAAATAAAATAAATAAATAAATAAAAATAATAATAATAATAGTAAATATTATTATTATTTATCAAATTAATCAAAGTAATTAAATATTCCAAACTTTTGAGATAAATATATAATAATAATAATAATAATAATATTTAATAAACAAATAATAATTTTATGATAATAACAAATAAATACATAATAATAAATTAAACAAGTATATAAACTAATAATTCAATAATTAGTTTAAACACATGAATAAAGTAAGTAAAAAATATTTAACTTTATATAATTAAATTATCAAAAATAATAAACTAATAATAATAATAATAATAATAATAATAAATAATAAAATAAATAAATAATATTCTAATAAAAATAATAATAAAATGATATTATTATAAAAATAAATAAATAAATATAGTGAATAAATAATAATAAAATAAATAATAATAATAATAATAATAATAACAAATTAATTAATTAATTAATAATAAGTAAAAATTAATAATAATAATAATAATAATAATAATATTAAATAAATAATAAAAATAATAATAATAACAAAAATATATATATAATAATAATAAAAATGAATAATAAACAAATGAATTTTAAATAAAATAAGCCGACCTAATTTCTCACTGCATTCCTTAATAACCCTCTTATATATATCAATAATCATAGCTCTGTGATACATCATCAATTTTAATATTATCTATTGCCGCATCCCCTGATGATGGACTCACTTCGTAGTCCGAAACGTTGGGTTCACAAAACTCCACAACAGGTCATTCCTCCTCTATCTAAAACCATTCTCACCTGTATGGATTCTCTATTTAACAGTATCACAAGTATCTGTTCTAATTACTTTTCAAGTAACGATGCAACCAACTACTTAAACTATTCCTCAGGTATCTACTTATCAAGCTCATTCTATGATTTAGTCTATACCCCAAATATTTATGGTGCAGTATGGGATACCATATGTCCAGACATAGTTTCAAGGGTAGGTTCTACAAGGTCAACTCTAGAGTCAATTTTTTCAAGGCAAACCTTTTTAAAGTCAATTCTTCCAAGTTCAACCATACTAGAATCAACCCTTTATAGGACATTTTATCGAGGGTTAAATGGGTCAGGGTCCTCCTTTCTAGAATCAACCATAGCCCGGTCATACTTTTCAAGTACCTATTCAACTGCAATTCAGTATGGCTCATCCTCGATATCCATGAGGTATGCAAATTCCAACTTCTCAAGTTATTCCAGGATATCCTAGGTATCCTCCTCCAGGAACATGACTTGTCCCTCAAGGTTATCAATACCCACAACAAGATCCTAACCATCATTTACCATTTATTGCAACTTTCGATTTATTGGACTTATCTGGATTGACAAATGATCCCATTTTTTATCTACTGTTTTGGCCACCAATCCCTACAAAGTTACCTAGTGAAATTATGAAATTGAAAGGTAAATCGAGAGAAGACCCATCAAACCATGTCATGACATATCCTCTTCGGTGCGCATCGAAGTCGCTAATCATTGATTCCATTAGATCACATCTTTTCGAATGGACCTTAACCGATTGGGAAGCCAAGTGGTATGTTGAGTTATCGCGAGGTTCTTTCAATGCCTTAACCACTGCATTTTTGACACATTTTCAGTTACTTGCTCGTTATGATAATTGTACCAAACTTTTAACTTCTTTAAAACATTCAACGTCAACCCATATTTTAGATCATATTCATGAATGGAGGTGAAGACGTCATTTAGTTAAAGCTTATATTCCAGACCAAATTTTGGCATAATGATTCATAAAATCCCTTTTACCAGTAATTACTGAAGATGTTACCAAGGGGTGTTGTTGTAAGTGAAGAAAAAGTTATTGTTCATGCCCAATACTTAGATCTCATTTATACTCAATCTAGAACTTTGTATGAAAAAATTCCAGACCTGCCTCGTCTAGGTCAAACCAATCCAGCCTTGAAAATATCACACATTGTGGATGGTGTGATTTGTTATCTGAGCCAACAATCTAAGCCTAAAAAGAAAATTTCTAAGAATACTCATATTTTGGGTTTACCTGATTCACTTGAAGAAGATCCTTCTCCTGAAATTACTTCTGAAATTAATGACATAGATTCATCTACTGGAAAGAACAAGCAAGGTGGAGGTAAAAAGAAAGGAAAAGGTAAAATGAAAGAAAGAACTTCCCCTAAGGAATAATCAAACAATAAATAACCATCTGACGAAAATAAGAAACCTCGTTATCCTTGTTTAATCTATGAATAAGATCATTACACCAAGGAGTGCCCTCATCACGCCAAACTTTCCAAATTTATTAAGGGTTCACCTACTCCCTCCATTTTGAAGGACCCATTTCCTCCTTCACATATTAAGATGGAATCCCATATACCATCTTCCACTTCCACATCAACGAAGATCATGATGATGTCTTCACCAGTTATGGTAGCTACGAGATCCAAGTACTATTGATCAAAAAGTCCTATTGTTGATGGAGATGATTCTACTTTACCTGATAAAAAATCCACATCCGCTCCTCCTACTTTTGAACCTTTACATATTGAGAAAACTAATCCTGATATGGAAATTCGCCTGCCTGCTAAAGATGTTCTTCAAAATTCATCTTTTAATCCTCATGCTAGAGTTGCTCAGAATTACAACATTGTTGAAGATTTGGACATGTCACCTTCTGCAATGTCAAATCTTGAACTGCTTCAGACTTGCCCAGAACAAAGGAAATTATTATTATCAGCTATAGGAGGATTAGATCTGTAGGAATTGAATCTAATCATTTTGTATCTCAAAAATCATGTACCAGGACTCACACATCAACTCACATTTCAGTTACCAGTTTTTATCAAATCTAGACAAGTTTTTCAAATAGTAATTGATGAAGAAGCATATACATGCATTATGTCCATTGCTTGTTGGAAAGATTTAGGTTCTCCAATGATCAATCAGTCTCCCACGACTTTGAAAGAATTTGATAGAAGAGGTTTTTGACCTTGTATAATTTTGAACGATCTGCCCATAGAATTACAAGGTAAAACAGTTGTGATTGAAGTTGAGGTCGTCGATGCTCAACTTGAGTATAATTTTTTACTTGGCCAAAGTTGGACTTATGCCATGTCTGCAGTGGTCTCCTCATTTTTTCGAATTATTATGCCTCCTCATAAAGGAAATATTGTAAAAGTAGACCAATTTTCCTATTATACTTCAGACCTTAACTCTGCTGGTAGCATTCCTTTTGTTGGAAAATCGACTACTCTGTATGAAGATGTTGGTGTTGGTCTTCTTAATTACTCATCCCTTATGGGAACTTTTGCGTTCCTTCAACCAAATTTTCCTCATAATGTTACCCTGATAAATATGATTACATCAAGCACTTTTGAGTCTTGTGATCCTTGGAAAGTGCCTTTAGAGTTAGAATTAACCTTATACAGAAGTCAGATTCCTCTTAGCCCTTTTAAATTGGATTATCTGGCAATTTAGTCCTTTTCCAACTGAACAACATCTGAAAATGATCGAGTGGATAAGATCATTGATGATTATTCTCATTTGTCTTGTTTAGAATTAATATCAATGCCTGAGCCTTTTGATAGAAAGTTCATAAACGATGAAGGGATTATGGAGGTAATGATGTGGGATGAAATGCCATGGGATAATTACCATCATCATCGATCTTTCTTACCTTGCCTTGAAAAAATCGAGAATGATTTTTCGTCTATGTTTTCACCAGAGATTATCAATGATCCTAAATGTTGGATTTCTATCCATTTTTTCAAATCTCAAAATAATTTAGGAAATATATCAGTAAAAATGCCCATTAACATCTTAGTGAGACCAGGGATTACCCAAAATATTCATGTAGGCGCTTCTTGTTATTTGGAAGAAATTTCCACATATAAAGCCCTATTTCAGGAATTACGAGACATTTTTAACTCATCTTACGAAGAGATGCCAGGAATCAATTATAGCATTGTAGTGCATGAAATCAAGACTTATCTGGATGCCAACCCTATTAGGAAAAGATTGTGTCAGATTCATCCATGAAAATTTGTTGCTATAAAAGCTGAGGTTGAAAAACTGTTAAATGCAGATTTCATTTACCATGTTACATTAACTAATTGGGTATCAAACATTATACCAGCCAATAAAAAATAAGGAGCCATTAGAGTATGTGTCGATTACAGGGATATTAAAAAAACTTTTCTAAAGGACAATTACCCAACCCCGTATATCGATTAAATTGTTGATGTTTGTGCCAGAAATGGGATATTCTCTTTTATGGATGCATTTTCTAGTTATGATCAAATAAACATACTCCCCGCTGATCAACATAAAAACAAATCCATCTATCATGGGAAACTTTTTCTTATCACAAACTCCCATTTGGTTTGGAAAATTCCGGTGCAACTTTTCAAAGAGAAATGTCTTATGCATTTTATGATATCAAACATATTGTTCAACCCTACCTAGATGACCCACTGGCTTGTTCAATGAGATGGAAAGATCATCCATCACATTTGAAAGCAATTTTCATCAGATGTAAGCACTACAATATTCATTTGAATTTGTACAAATGCATTTTTGCGTATAATCTGGTCAACTTCTCAGTTTTATAGTTTCAAAATAAGGCATTCGTGTCGATCTTTTGAAGGTAGAGGCAATTCTAAATTTTCCTGCTCCTTCTACACTTTGTTAACTCCAAAGTTTGTAGGAGAAAGCAAACGTTTTGCATAGAGTCATCCATAACTGTGCCGAATTGACCCAAGTTTTTACCTGAATTTTGAAAAATAGAATTCCTTTCATTTAGGACGAGCTTGCTGAAAAAGATTTTGATGCATTAAAATACGCGTTGACCCATGCAATGTAATATCATCCACCTGATTATCACCAAGATTAATTTCTATACCTAGCTGCGTCAGATGCCACCATGGGCATGGTATTAGTATAAGAAGATGAGTCTAACAATGAACATGTGATTTACTATCTAATTTGAAATCTCACTAAAATTGATATCAAGTATGCACTTGTGGGAGGAGCTAGCCTTGGCAGCTGTTCAAGTTGTTCAATGTTTTTGTCACTATATACTTTTGCGAAAAACAACTGTCATTTTGGATTGTAGCCCTATGATGTATATTCTTACCAAACAATTGCTAGGTGGAAAATACTCAAAATGGATAGTATATTACATGAATTTGATTTAGAATTTCAAAGAGCTAAATCAAAGAAATCATTACTTTTCACTAAGTTCTTATGTGACTTTCCCTATACTTCAACCGAAACAGAGGTAGAAGATTCTCTTGTCGATGAATCTCTCTTTCTAATTAGTAAATCTGATCCTTCGTTTGGAGATATCATTATATATATTCAAACCCAAACTTTAAGGCCTTAGTTATCTTGAACTCATCGTCATTGCATTCGCTACCAATCCCAGCAATACAATATTGTTGGAGAAACTCTTCATCGCCACAATGATGATTGTATTTTCTGACGATGTTTAACTCCACAAGAGGTTGAAAAAGCAATACATGATTTCCATTCTAGAGTGTGTGGCGGTCATATGTCTGGGTATGCCATTGCCCAAAATATATCGTGCACTGGTTACTTTTGGCCATCCATGTTTAAGGATTTCATTATCGCAATTCTAAGTCACATAATTTCCAGCTTTATGATCACAAGATGCTAGCACCCCCAGCTCCTCTTCACCCTATTATAAATGTTGGTCCTTTTGCAAAATGGGGCATAGATTTCATTACATGTAACCCTCACTCGACCGAGGGGCATGGGTATATTATTCTTGCAGTAGATTATTTTACGAAATGGGTCAAGGTGATGCCTACATACAACAATGACAGTGAAATTGTAGAAATTTTCATTTTCAATCATATAATTTCTCAGTTCGGTGTACCATAGGACATAGCTACGGACCATGGTATCCATTTTTACAATTTTATGATGACTGAACTATCTACACATCTTGGCCTACACCATGATAACTCTACACCTTATTATCCTCAAGAAAATGGAAAAGTTGAAGCTGTTAATAAAGTTTTGACAAACAAAACCAAATAGATAGTTGGTATTCATAAAGGAAATTGGCATACAATGCTTTTCCCAGCCTTGTGGGCATACTGTACTATTGGAAAAACATCCATGAGTTTTACTCCCTTCCAACTTGTCTAAGGTTTGGAGGCATTTTTTTCGATTGAACGTGAAATTCCATCTTTGAAACTAGCCATCGAATTATTACCCGCTACCTCTACAAAGGAAGAGAGTTTTTTGTACTTATGACGTCTAGATGAAACTTGACGTGAGGCCGCTCTAGCCAACGAGGTTCATAAAAAACAAGTTAAGGCTCAATTTGATTAAAGAGTGAACCCTTGTTCTTATGAAGAAGGTGACCTAGTCTTGGTCTATGATTAAGCTCATGATAAACTAGGTGCAGGTAGATTCGACCCCATGTGGCATGACCCTTATATTATAAAATGTGTATTAGCTAAAGCAGCCTATGAGCTGGTCGATTATGATGGTGTCTCTTTGGAAAAGCCTAGAAATAACCTCTACCTAAATAGATATTATTTATAAAAATTTCATGAATATTTGTACAATATTTACATTTTATTTTTGTGTGCGGTACTTTTATCATTTTTTACAATTTACTACTACTTCTCCTTCTTATCTTATTTTACACTTTATTTGAAAATGTCAACGTCTCCTTAGACTTACATTGGCTTTGTTGATGGCACTAGCCGTAGTACTCAGAATTTGTCTTCTGCAACTTGGGTTATTTATTCACCCAGCAATGAGTTAATTTCCATTCATGGGATATGCCTTGGTCAAACAAAAAATAACATAGCAAAATATAGTGTAGTTATTGAACTGTTATCTGACTCCATTTCATTTGGCATTCGATGTTTGATCATTCGGTTATATTTGCAACTCATAGTATTACTTTTAAATAGTGTTTGCACAGTAAGAAGTTCGTTAATGTTAAGAATGTTTTTATGAGTTCATCCTTTGGAAAGGAAGATTGATTATATTGAATATCAACACATTCCAAGAAATTTAAACACATTAACCAATGCATTACCCAACCATGTGTTAAATAGACATTTGTAACATTTGTAAGTAAAAGAAATATTCATCCACATATTAAAAAAAAAATCTGAAATCAAAAGTAGTAGTTTTTCATTAGATAAAGTTTGTAGATGGTGTGTTTTACAAAAATATGTCATCCAAGGACATAAGACCCCATGGCCTTTATTTTCTAAATTTTCCGATACAAAAAAATCAAAATGTAGCCCTAAAATAATAAGCAGCTAAGCGTGATGATGATCATGATAGCAGACTATGGCACGAGAAACTCAGCGTAATAGGCACCTGAGTGGTCCTGGAACCCCAGTCACGTGCCACTGGTACCAAAGAGGCAAATCTTCCATCCTATTTTCTTAGATGTCAATAGTCAACCTCTCTAGGTTGTGCTCTATCTATTCTAGTGCCTCTGCCACCTCTGGCTTGGGTGCTACAACTGCTATAGGGTGGTCATCGTGCCTGTCAAAACGCAACGGTCTTGCTGGTCGAACTGGGCCTACATCTGCATATGCATTTCGAATAATTAGACTTGAAAGACAAAAAACACATAAAAATTAAAAATTTAGAGAAAAACATCAAAATGAGAAATTATTACCTAGGTTACCCCACTGTGTCCCTACTGGAAGAGGGATATTTTGGTCGCCTGTGTTAGCCTCCTATCGCAACAGGTTTCATATTTCATGATTGACAGTGGAAGTGCCAAAAATGTTCATCTTTTCCATACTGAAAAAGTTTCATTTTTGAAAATTTTCTCAGTTAAAGGAAGACCAAATAGCTCAATCTTGGCTTCCTTAGGTTTAAATTTCTTGTTTGAGAGATAGAGAATAAATATTTGTCCAAACAGCTTAAGCTTGGCAGATTAATAGCTAGATAGAGAATGAAGGTGCCCAACTGTCTAAACTAGGCTCTTGGAAGCAATAAGGGTAGTTTTTAGATAAGAGGGAAATTAAAAGAAAAAGCAATCAGGGTTTGCAATTCTAAATGCACCCTTCCTGAAGTAACAAAAAATGCTAGGAGTATTAAGCTAGGTAGGTAGCCTAGGGTTGAAGAAGTCAGATTATCTTTAGTTTTGGCCCTGACAAAGAATGTTCATTTCATCAGTGACAGAGGTAGCAAAGCAGTGTTTATGGCAGAATTTTGAGAAGCATGTCTAACTTCCCATCACTCCCCCTGAAAATCTCTTACTAATATTCCCTTAAAGGACCTGGGGATCTGCTTACCAAGTCCTATTTTCAGTTTAATTTTTGTGAAACATTAAGTCAAAATTTTGGCTTTCTCCATGGAAAGAAACCACATTTCTTGTGTTAAAATCATTTTTTCACTTCCTATGCAAATCCTATGTATATCATCACTTCATAAACTTATTGTTTCTCTCTTTCCATTTGCATTTCGCAAACTCATATTAACTTCTAATCCTATTTTATAGCTCCCTAACTAAATTTTCCATCCCATTTACTACAAAAATTATATAAAACTTCCAAAAATATTAAATAGACCCCTTTGGCACTATAGCCATATTTCTTAAGCCCGGGAAATAGTAGTCCATTTGGGGCTCCTATTAACCCTTCCATGTCCTAATCTGGAGTTAGTTTGACAGCTGCTTAGACTAACAACTATTCCCCGTTAGTCCTAACCCTATAACACCCATTCTCCACTCTTATCCTAAAGATGTGTATATAAAACATTTAACCCCGCTGGCGCATGGCCCATAAACCAACATGCCTAATGTTTAACCCCCCCCGCTGTATGAATAAACAAAAATTATACCGCGGGCCCCATCCCTATCCATCCGCCACGTTATCTGTCCCACCGACCGTCAGATCTGGCACGCCCAAGATCTACGGTGGGTGGGTCTTTTTGTGCACCCGACATACCGCAGGTTAGCGTCCAGGAGATGGGCGGTTTTCCCGTCGTACTCCCGCCACGCGTCGACCTCTCGGCTATGGCAGAGCCCCTCCCTTCGAAACCACCTGCGCACAAAAGCGGTGTGCCTAAAACCAGTTACCGCCCTCCCCTGTGTGACGTCGGCGCCACGTTTTCCCATGACGTCACCTCTGTGCCTCTGCTGTTGTACCATCATTTCTGCCACCTCATCCCTTTTGCACCCACGCCCTGCCCTCGTGTCATTGCCACGTCACCCATCCATACCTCAGGTCCGTCGATGACGTCACGTTGACATCATCCCGAAAAAGCGCCAAAAGCGCCAAAATGTCATTTTGCATAAAAAGCGCGCAAATGACCATTGCATTTCACTTCTATTGGTTTATTTGCAAAGTAGTAGCTCGCTATTTTACCATTTTCTCATTCCCAAAGCTTGAAATCAACCAACCAAACTGTTGCGGCCTGTTTTTCGACACCATAGCTTGCCATTGCACCAGCTCGCCCACTCTCGGCTCTGTTTTAACCAGGTATTTTCCAATTTCTTCCCTCTTCGCTCTGGTTTTTCCATGTTTTTTCGCTGTGCATGCTGCAAACCTGTAAAGTTCCTCAATTGGTAATGCTGCTACACCTAAGACTTCACTAAAACCCACTGGTAAGCCCTTATTTCAAAAAACAATCTTGTAAACCTGCACCCCTTTATAGTTTCACTGTTAGAAGCTCCATTTAAAGCTTGACCTCCAGATAAAACCTTGTAAGAGCTTAGCATTGCCTAATTTCACCTCGTTCCACCGTATACACCAATCCCTTTGAAGTCATAATAACTCCTTCCCCTTCTGCATTGCTCCTCGTAGTCTTTAACCCCAGAAAGTTCACTAAGAGAAGGGAAGTTGGCTCACAAACTTTGCAAAGATTTTCTCTCTCATAGCATAAGTGCGAGGCAATCAAGCTATCATTACATTTGAGTTCAGTCCTAGGTTCCTCTGCTACTCCTTACAGGTGAATTTGTTAGCCAACTATTGCATCGACTTTCCTTCCAAGCTCAAACTGTGAAAGGTTCCATAATGGCCACTCCATCAGAGCCGAGCATCGCTCCCGTGAATCCAACAAGCAAAGAGCTTGAGTCAATGGCCTTGGCTGACACAGAGTATCTCATTCAAGACCTAATTGGGGACAAAAATCATTATACCTACTGCCAGCTAAGAAACAGCTTCATAAACAACACTGACATATATGGCATATGGGAGTCCAACTTGCCACATTATTTCCTCCCCTCTGTCAATATTTTTCCTGAGATTGTTCACCTGTGTGCTGCAAATTATGATCCAAATCATAGGGCTGTTAAGTCTCCATCTGGGAGCATACTTTTCTACATCACTCCTGACTCCATCAACCAGATGTTAAATTTCAAGCAGACTGAGCTACTATTGCCTTTCTCCATGAAGCACTTGCTGGATGAGGCCTCTTGGCTCCCTGGCCCTAGGATTGAGAGAATTGCTAAGGCATTTATGAGGGCAGATTGCCAACCTAAGGAACCACCTCCATTTCCTTATGACCATTTCAATGATGTGGGCAAGCTACTTGTAGACATGATATCCTATGTGTTAGGCTTCAGTACAAGTGAGCATGTGGACGAGACAGTGCTGGTTCTGTTGTCTTCATTCAGCCAAGGACAACCTCCTGCTATCAAGTATAATTATGCCAAGTTCATAGCAAACAAAATTCATGACCAGCTCACTAAGCTAGATAGGCAGGGAGTTTTCAAATATTCCTCATACATCTATCATTTGTTCATGTTTTACCAGTCTGAATGCTTCCAGTGCCCCATCAAGAAATTGGATTCAAAGGGAGAAAGAAGATCTGTTGTCTTCTGGTCATCAGTATTTCATCAAATCCAGCATTCTCCTTACTCTTACTGTGAGTTCATTGACCAGTTTGTTTATCCAGTCTCCTGCCTCTTAATGAAGGCTCCTCCTCCCAGAATAACTTATGAGATGCAGAAGACACTGCAGCTATCCAAGAGCTACAAAGTAGGTGATTGGTACCTCTACCAGGATCACACTGTAATCAGAATCTATGGCTGTGAGCTTTGTCCTTACAGGCTCCCAAGATATGTACCAATGAGGCTGTTTGCCTTGGAATACTACAGGCAGCTTATCAATTCAGATCTGACTCATTTTCACAACACCAAGAAGAAGGCTCGACTGAAATTTAAAGACCACCTAGGCCCCTTTGTCATGAACAAGAAGGAAGGTTGGCAAGATGCTGACCTAATACTCAAGGATCAACTTAAGTTGAAAAGAAGTTTCTGGTGGGTTCCTTATGACCCACTTGGCTTTATTAATGCCAGAAGAGTCAAATATAGTCTGACACCCTATGATCACTGCAAAAACCCACACATTGAAAAATATGCCAATCAAGATGCATGGGCACCAGGCACCTTAGTTGAAGAATTCACTCAGGAGGAAATTTTGGAGCAAACTGCTAAAGATCTTGAAAAAACTCTTGACTTGGATTCTGCTGACCAGGTAACTTTCAAGCCGCCATACCAAGTCGAAGAGGGCACATCCACAGCTGCAGCTTCACAAGCTACCCAAGGAACTTCTACATCAGCAGTAGGTATAGCTAAAGGAAAAGAGCCAATGGAGACAGAGCAAGGAGTGGTCACAGATCAGCCTACCACCTCAATAGAACAAACTCAAGGGCAGGCCCCTTCTCAACAAACAAAGGTGCTACAAGTGCCACCTTTGCAAACTCCCGTTAATGAAGAAAGAAGCAAGAAGCGAGACAGGGAAGAATTTACACCAGTGGGTGGATCTGCACTGCAACCCGAAACTAAAAGGCAAAGGGTTGATTCTCCATTTGAGGAGGAAATCAGTGAGGAACTTATAGAAAGCCCAAGAAGGGAAACAAGCCAGCATACAGCTACAATCTCTTTCCAACAAGAGCAAGACAGACAACATGCCATGGAGGTGTCTTCCTCCACACAACAGAGCAAGAAACCAACTAGCGTCAAAGCTAGTTTTAAAGAAATAAAGGCTCAAAATGAGCTACTGAGAGTGCAATTGTATGACCAATTCCTGAAGGCAACACCTGCCAAGCAGGAAAGGTTGATGGTAGCATATGACATTAAAGAAGAAAGGATGATTCTCACCCACTTCAAGCCCAAGGTTCAGCAGCCACAGTCAGTTGCAGATTATGTTAGGACAAGATTAGAGGTCCTAGCCAAGGACATTCACCCCATGGATCAAATAGAGTTACATAAGCAAACAGGGGAGATGGTTTATGCCACCCTGCTAGAAAAGGCCACATTGGCCCATGAGTTGAAAGAGTCTTTGAAGAATACAAACACTCAGCTGGATTTAATAAGAATGTCCTCCACAGCTAAAGACAACAGGATTAAAACATTGGAGGAGATCATTATTGACTTAGGACACAATCCTAAGGATCCTAAAGGTGTGAGGGTGCTTATGGAAAAGAAGGATGATGATATTGCTGCACTAAAGAAGCGTTTGAGGTTGCTTCCTACTGAGCACCCTCAAACAGGAGAACTGGTGAGAGAGAAAGAAGCTGAGGATTCATTGGACCTGCTAATGCAAATGAACCAGAAAATAATTGAGATGGAAGGAGAGTTGGAGAGAGCACTACAAAGCAAGCAGGGAGAGTCGGCCTCCTAGCCAGCTCAAACAGTTCCAACTATTGTTACTATTCCTCCTATGCAAGCAGCAGTTATCCCTCCAATTATTCTAGCTACTACAACAGCTACACAAGCTACAACAACAACAACAACAATGGCTCTTGACTCTAGCATGAGCGTGGATGAATTGACAAAAGCTGTCAAGGAGCTAGAGCTTCAAGCAACAGAGATAAAGGAGGCCAAAGAAAAGTTGGCCAATCTTGAAGGAAAATATGATAAGTCCAAAATGACAGTGGCTGAGTAGACAAGGGAAATTAAAGCCCTGAAGGACAAGATAAAAACCTTGGAGAAAGAGTTGTCTTTGGACAAAGCCCTGGCTGAAATAAAAAAGATTCTGTGGGCCAAGATTAATCAGTCAATCACAAGCCAATGGAGGTCAATTCAGGCCATGTATGAGCAGGTAGAACTAATTGGCTTGGCTCAGTTTGAAACTCAGAGAGCCAAAGCAGCATTGGGAAATATGCCTGAGCAGGCCAACAAAATGATCAGCTTTTTAAATCATCAGACTAAGGAAGAGCTGGCAACACTCCATATCATGAACAGAACAAACGCCATATTGACGGCAAAGGGAGTGCTAGTATTAAGAGGTTTTGTGCAGACCCTGGAAGCAAGATGTCCGGAAATACAAAGGGATGTAAACAATTTTGAAATAAAACTTGCAGCACTACAGACGAAAGGATTGCCAAACCTACTGACCAGTGCTGGGATATTATTGACACGTAACCAATATGCAACCAGGCTCAATAATTATGTCTCAAATCAGCTTACTGCTTCATCAAGTTCTCCAGCGCAAGCAGAACCTCCTTCAGGACATAATCTCTATGACAAGCTGGAAAACTTATTCTACATAGAGCATGAGGTTAACCATCTGTTTGAGATTCCACCCAAATATTACAAGTACACAGAGGCTGATGAGACACTCGTCAAGATACAAAAGCATCAGTTGCCTCCCGAGGATTGGTGGCAGGAAATGCTGGCCATTTTGCCCAGGTAATCTCAGTTTTTGCCCCTTTTTTGTTTATTTCAAATCTCGGTCAGCTATAAGTTAGCAAAAGAAGGCACCAAAGCACCAGACAGAGCGGTCAAGGAACGCGCAGAGCAGGTTGGAACAGTGGAAAAGCAAAGAGCTGGCACGGCAAGCCTAAAAGCGCAGATTTTTGAAAGCGCAGCCCAGCCGACTTAAAATGGACTCAAAAGTCAAGTTTTTCTGACAGAATGAACAACTGTTACATTCATATTTACTTCGGCATTTATTCTTTCAGCTACTACTCCTTAAAAGTTGGCGAAGAAGTTATGAGCTATTAATTCATCATCTAGATATTTTGTATCTGATTTTTTGTATATATACCACCCTCTGCTTTGTAAAAAGGGTTGGTTGGTTGTATAGCTCCAAGAGAGACTCGCTCTGTATACCTGATGTTTTACTTAATCAAAGACTGCTGAAAAGCTTGGAGGAATGACTGTGTGCTGTGTATGAATGTTCTGAAGAATTGAATGTGGAATTCTTTTGCTGCAACATGACTCAATAAGTGTTTCTTACCTTTGTTCTTCATTGATGTATTATCCAAAATAGCAGAAAGAATGAATAGTTTAGAATTGGTTTAATTTCCCTCTATGCTCAATTTCTGTTGTTTCTATATGTTTTCATCTGAATTAGAAATGAATATGAATTCCCTGTGGCTCATATTTCCCCTAATTCACTCATGTTTAACAGTTATCTAGGGATTCTTCACTGCTCCTAGATAGAGCTCATTCACCTTCCCTCTACTAAGCTGAATGAGAGATTCTTAACTGCCTCTCATTCCTAGCCTTCACTCCACCCTTTACCTTGAAAGATTGTTTCATGTGCAGCTAGCTTGCTCCATATTCCCTCTTGTGACTAAGAAAACGCACCAGCAGTCCTACTCCTTGACTCCACGCCCAATGGTTCTAAAAATTTCATGCTATCCCCGCCTCTTTACTTGAAAGCATCATCCATCCCACCAAAACCAAAACAAAATCCCTTGTACCCAATAACTAGCCTAAAATCATCATCAACAAAGCTAAATCCTAAAGAGAGAGCCCTCTCTGGCTGCTGGTGGGCTAGCACTTGTAGTCCAAAGATTGGTTTGTGGTTACCTCGGCCGTATCCCTCAAGGAGCTAAGGGACAACCTGAGTGATAACAACCTGTATAATCCATCCCTGCTCTATAAGCGTCAGTATTGGGAGCTCTAGGCTTAGTGGTTGAACCTTGGTCATTTCATGTAGAAATAGATCAAGAGCACAGGAGCATAATAACAAAGAAATTTCGGCCCCGATAGGCATAAAGTGGCTTTGTACATAAAGGACTAGCCAATGGTCATAGTGACCCGGTCCTATGGTAGAACAATAGGTAAGGGATGAGAAAAAGGTGCTAAAGGATAAATTAGGTGGAACTATAAGTTTGACATTGCTTTTGGAAATAAATCCAAAGTTAACAACAAACAAAACATAAGAGACATTGCTAAAACCTATAAAAGGCTAGAATTGTTAAAATTAGTGAAATTAAGAAGTTTAACTAGCATAAAAGGATAATCAGGGTCAAATAACTTCGTGAACAGAGTTAGAACACTGAAATAGACAAGACAAAAGGAAAAATTAACAATACATGCAACAATAGAAGAAAAGAAAAGAAGGAAAAAACATCAAACCAAAATTCTATATAAGTAGGCTTGAGCAAGCTAGTTGAAAGATATGAATAGATATGTGTTTTTTGAACGAGGCGTGGTGAAGTTGGTGGTGTTTTCTCAGTGGTTATAAATTGTTGAAGGTATTGGTTATTGTGGAAATTAATTTATTTTGAAAGAAGAGAGGGAATTCATGGATTTAGTATGAAAATGGATGAAGCATAAGTCTTTGAGTGTCAAACAAGTTGTAGCTTGCAAATCAGGTATTGGTGCTCCTTCCAGTGGGTGTTGGTAAATATTTGGGGTTGCAGATCCATTTAGTTGTAGCCCAAAATTCAGCAGCTTTATGTTGGTTATAGCCAGAGAATTGTAATAGAAATTTGAAGATTGCCTTGTGAATTAATAAAAGAACAGTCTTACCCCGACCAAGCAGATACAAATATGTCAAAATGCATGTGGTCTCACCCCGACCAGGTTTTTTGACCAATGTTATTACTATGGTAGAGAGATCCACAACCTTATAAGCCTTACATACTAAAAAACAAAAGGAACTAGAAATACATTGGTTAGCATAATTATTCATCATAAGTGATTGAATCAGCATTATTTGGCCCCATTCTTGGAGGAGGAGTAGGACAATATAGGCAGTTGACATGCTTCTCAAAGTAAGAAATCCAAGCTTCTAGATTTTGGATAATCTCGGTCAACATATTTTAGCCACGTCAAACAACAATAATTCTTTCATGGACGTGGTATTGAAAGTAATGGATTTTCTCTAGCTTGGCCATAACGGCCTCGTGTTCTTCCCTCCAGACTCTATCATGAGATTCCAACATGTCCATGACAAATTGGAACATTGCCAGATGCATTTTATTTCTCTTGGTTCAGCTAGCTAATTCACACCTAATAGACCCCACGCTACCCATTTTGTTACTTCGCCCCCATGCGCTCAAAACTTGGCCACATCCTGTGCCCCTTGTGCATGTTTCCTACTCCATGACCGTTGTGATCCAAAATCTTAATACCCCTTCCATTAATAGGATCGACTGAAGTTCTTTCCCCACCAAGTACTCAACGACCCCTACACACAATGCCTTTCACAATTCTAACACCTTGGTTTCTGATATCGACACTTTCTCTCACACTGCCACCCCAAACTCCATGAGGCACAATTAGCCTCTCTCTAAGCTGGGAAACATTCATCTTCACCTCTATAAGGGTGCATGAGGAGCGTGAACTCAACTTCATATTGATGGTCGTGTCATAACTCAGACTACAAAGACTAACCCAAATCAACACCAAGGTCCACCCAATCAGACCTAGAACCACGCACTGAGTTACAACGCACTATACAAATTGGCAGACCTCCACTAGAAACCCAACACTCCGCACTACATTATGAGAAGGAAATATCACACAGATCCAGTGGTCACCTCAACCTAATTTCAGCATGAAACAATCTCAAATATAGGCTATCACTTCCAAACGACCCCTTGCTCGGAAAGGCCATAGAAACCCCTCTGATTTGCGCACAAGAAAAACTAGGAGTTTAGACTCCCAAAAACTCAAACGACATCAGAGCCATTGGGCTTCACCGAAGGGAATTCTTCATCCGACAACCCGAGGAAGGAAAATCTAGGTAATTCCTATCCGAGAGAGCCAAAATAAAGCTAGCACCAAAGCCTGAGCCTAAACAAAACATCACCATCAGAAACCTTGGAACCAATTGTAATAGCAACAGAAAACAAATAAAAAAAGCACCACCACCCAGAATGCCAAAACAAGAAACGACCTTGGCCCAAGAAAAAAACTCCCAATACCATCTAGTTCTTCAACTAGCATACCCTCAACTGAGGAATGAAAAGGAAATTTTCACCTAGAGAAGAACAAAGAGAGTTGTTACCATATTAAGCCCGCAGGAGGACCGATAAATGGATGACCTCCACTAGACCCACACGACCTGAAGAAATTTGAACACAAGTAAGTTCTTATCCCTCAAAGAGCAAAATAACACCCAGACTATTTCATGCTACAAACTAGTTCACCATTGTAACGTTAGTGCCATGGATCCTCAAGACGGTACTATTCCTTCACACTCAGGTAAAGTGTGATGTTTCAAACATTTGAACGAAAAGTAATTAAATAGGGCATAATGGAAGGGATTAATTCCTTCCCTCCTCAATTCATTCCATATGCTAAGTGTTATACCTCACGTGGCATAGATTTCAAAGTGTCGAGCAACCTCATCGGGTAAGCACCCTCTCTGGTGACAATTTGGCTAAGCTCAACCAGAAACAGTGAGTTGGAGGGAAATGACCAATCTAGGAGAAGCTCCTAGTCATAATGATCACTACCTTGGTTAGCTAACTTATCTACAACTTGATTCCCTTGCCTTCAGACATCCTCCATGATTACATATCCAAGGAGGACAAGCGAATATTTATTCTCTCACAAATAAATTCGAGTCTCCCTCTCTTGACCACCTTTTCCAAAGGAGAACCATTGATCAACTTCTGTAACATAGAGATTACGAATTGGGAATCCCCTGAGATCTAAAGATTTGTAATACCCATCTTTGGCACTAGTTGGAGACCCTTCTCCAAGGTCAAATACTCAACAACATTATTAGTAGTGATACCACATTGTTACAGATGATATTTTCACCATGACACTTAATCGATAAAATGGATTCTCTCCATCCTTGAACATGTACCATTGAATTCCCTTAGAGGTCAAATAATCAAAAACCCCTTTAATAAGATAAGAATTTTGGGGAAAATGGCTTGTATACCTTGTTAAGTATGACCTATTCACTTTTCCTAGAAGTTTGTATGCATTCGTTGCACATATCCCTGAGAACGGCGCAGAACTGCACTTTGTCTTCCACTATAGAGCATGCAGGTGAATCAATGAAAAGTAAAAATAAAAATTAAGATCTAGAAGCATTGTTGGGTGAATATATCACAACTGAAAGCTCCCAGGTCATATCTATTTGATTCAAAACCCTCAGATCATGGACATAATTTCCTTTCCTCAAGGAACTCTAATCACCCAATTAGGGGATCTCATCCTCCTCTTTTGGATCTGAAACTTCTTCCTCTTGGCCTATAAATTGACTAGAGGGTAGAGGGATTGACGAGGTCAAAGAAGATAGACTTATCCTAATAGTTTGATATTGGAAAGCTTATCATCTAAGGAGAGGGTTGGAAGAAATTGGCAGGAACCTTATGACATCAAGGAAAAGGTTGTAAGGATCTTATTTATCCTTGAATTAATACAAATGAATCCTTTTATCCATTGTATTTTCTTACTGAAACAATGAATGGTTTATCATTATTTGGATATTCATTAGATTAAGCTCGTTTGAATTGTTATGTTGCATATGCCTTTGATTATTCTTATGTCTCTAGTTGCACGTATCTTCAAGAATTGAGGAGCTACATCGAGACAGAGCAAGGATCTTCATCAAGCATTTCACAAATAGGTCAGAGGTCTTTTCACTGTCTCTTATATTCATAATTTGAATGAAGTAAGCTTAGGTAAAGAGTTATTCAATTGTTTGTTTGTTTCTAGTTTCCTTTTAGGATCTAGGGAGATCACTCTTATCAGCGAGAGGGATTTATCTACCTAACAAATTGGCAACCATACTGGCGAACGTTATTGTTCTATTATCTTTTGTTGGTTTTTCTTTCCCATAAGATTTGTCTAGTTGGACCTAAGTCTTAGAAAATTTATGATCTTTCATATCCTTTTTGTTTGATTGCTTTATTTTTTGTTTTCCTTGGACTTCCCAAACCTACACGATTTACATTTCATACACAGAGCACAAATATGTGCAATTTGCACGTTAAGAAACTTGCGCATGCGTAATGGTTTATACTACTTACCTACACAGCTCCTAGAAATTTTTGAAAAATTAGGTTTTCCTCTACCGAGAGTCTGAATTTTGGTTTCTAAAAGACCCATCATATTTTTTTCAGTTGTTCAATATCAATTTTTAACTTGTTTGAGTTATTTGTGAGGTATTTCTAAGAATTGGCCCCTTTTGCAAAATTAGTTAGGGTTTTGTCTGCCTTGTTTTCTGACTGATAAAAAAGAGATAGGTTGTCTTTGAGATTATTGAATTCCTTTCCTTTTCTATCAAATATACTAGATCCATTATCAATATTTATTATTTGTGAAAAAATTGTTTGTTTAATTACAAATTTGGGTTTCTCAGAAATTAGTGTTCTTTTATGAAAAATGGTTGTCAGTACTGAATGATTAAAATAATTTGTTTCCTTTCAGTTTTGAATTCTTTCATAATTTCAGTTTTGGCATCATTAGTTAAAAGAATTTGTTAGGGAAATCACATTTTTTTCAACTCTTGTTTGATTCTTGTGCGTTTTGAAAATTTCAAGTGATTAATAATAAAGGACGTTTTGAGTTTGTTTTTTCTCTAGGAGAAATTGAAATCTTAGTTTATTTCTGCATCTAGATTGCATTCAAAGTGAAATTGGCTAGCTTGCAAAAAGAATTTTAAGTCAAGTTTTGAGTTTTGAATTTTTATTTAAAGCAAAAATAAAAGAAACTATTACTTTCTTATATATAGGATTTCATTGAACAATAGATTACAAATTGCATGTTCAATTGCATTAGAATTTTGAGTCGAGTCATAATATCATCAATTTCACTCTCATTACCTATTAAGTAAATAACAAATTAATAGCACAACATTAACTAAGATCAATTATTATTTTACATTTTTAAGGGCTCTTACCATGTATAGTAGCTTAAGTGTAGGGATTTGGAATACGTAAGGAAGTAAACTTTCCAAAGCTACAAATAAACAATAGAATATTGAGTTAGGGAGAGAAATCCAATTATTTCAGTTTTTCTCTGGGAAGCTCTTCTTATACATGAGTTAAGCACCAGATCATGTCAGATCTCGTGAAGTGATCGTACCCACTTCATTGGCTATGATAGATCAATTCTCACATATTACAACAATGCCGAAAGGTACTTGGGTCACTTGAAAGTAAACCTTTAATTAACCACGTTGAGGAGATTTCAAGGGGATTGAGCTTTGTTTCTCTTCCCTTGCATGTACATTTGATTTACGACTGTCCCCCCAGGTAAAATTGTTGTAGTTGGTAAACTTAGTGACCATAATCCTAGGGCTCTACCTAAGGTGATGACAGAGGGAAGGTCCTATTGTACTTGGAACAAATGTTGGCTAGACTCACTTGGACTTTTTGGAGGGCAATCTTTGATCGAGATGGCATCAGAGAAGTTACTTGCACCAGACTATTTCATTAAGTAGGTTGTCAGGGTCACTGGTTCCAAACACTCATATCCATAAAGATTTTCACTTTGATCTCTGCGAAGTTGGATTTCATCACCAACTAGTAAGTATTTAGCTTTGCGAAAGGTGAGTTTGTATGGTTTGAATTCATAGATTTTTAGCGTTTGTTACTTTGTTTGTTTTTCATTTTTTAGAGACTTTAGGTGTAATTTTGATAATGTGTGAATTATTAATTTAAAAAATTCATCATGGTTTAATTACCAAGATAATCACATAGAACGTTGGGTCAACCCCCCGAATATATGTTGAGTCGTCTACAAAAAATTAAATCTGAAAAATCAAAATCAAAAGGATCCGGGACTACAGACGAACCTGAAACTTCTACTATTATAGAATCTGATGTAATAGGAGCTGAAGTGAATCAACCAGAAACATATACTATTCTAGGACCTGAAGTAACAAAATATGAATTTGATCAACCTCAAACACTAGAATCACACTCATAAGTAATTGATCCAATAGTTACTGAACTTATTTAATCAAAATCAGGTACTAGTGAAACTTCAAACTCTCAATTGACCGAACTCGATATTGAAGAAGTTGAATATGAAGCTTCTTAAACTAAATCACCTTCAGCTACTTTAGCCCCTACTCCTCCATGAGCACCACGAGTAAAACTCCTTATTACTAATAGTCTACCTCCTGGTCTTATTAGTATCGAAGAACTTACTTCTGATGAAGATAAAGAATCTCCCAATATGCTAGCTTTTACCGGTGACCAAACTGACTTTCAGTAACTTCTCTTTTCCTCTTTTCGACCTGACCTTTGGTATTTTACACCCTTGAACCTTTTAGGTCATGGAATTCCACGATACACTAGTCCTTATTCTATCGTACCAGGTTTCGATTATTCTAGAATGATTTTTGGAGCCATTCCATTAGATACTTCTATGTTTTATACTCTTCCAGAATTGAATTTATATGGTGGCCCATCAGTGCTTCCTAGATATCAATCTATTTCTTCGACATATTAAGGATATTCTCCCTCAATTCAACCTTTAACTATGTCAATTGGTTTAATTGATCCTACACTTAAGGGTGACATCTGATACATAAACCTAATTTCCGACAATGTAGGTAATTCTCAAACAAACCCAACAGGTATTTATTACCCGTGTGGGGGAAAACCATCATATCCTCCTCCTAAAGGATAAATTTTTATTGGATCTTATCCTACTGGTGGAGGGAAACCTCCTACCAAAAATTACCCACCTTATGGTCAGATCCCTCAAGCTGGTTTAGGTCAACCTATTGTATCTCAACTTGTTGTTGGTACTCTAGTCCCTGGGATGAATACAATCTGGAATCCTTCATATAACCAACAACCATTGCCAATTTCTCCTCAAGTGCAAATCTATCAACCTACTGGACAACTTGTTCATCAAATTCATGTAAAAGGAATTTGTATATAAGTCCAACATCATGTTTAGGGTAATCCATCAAGACCTACTTGGTAACAATTACAGAAACCTATCCCGAGTTCTCCACAAACCCCGGTTCAGTCTGTTGTGCAAACATCTATTCATAATCTAGTTCTAAGTTCCCCATAAACTCCCATCCGAGGAGTATCGCAAGTAACTGTTCTAGTTAATTCTCAAGTAATTGTTCTAGGTAATTCTCAAGTAACGGTGCAAGCAACTACTCGGACTATTCGTTAGGTATCTACTTATCAAACTCATTTTATGATTTAGTCTATACCCCAAACACCTATGGTGTAGTATGGTATACTCTATGTCGAAACATCGTTTGAAGGGAAGGTTCTGCAAGGTCAACCCTATAGTCAATTTTTTCAAGGCCAACCTTTTCAAAGTCAATTCTTCCAAGTTCAACCATATCAAAATCAACCCTTTCAAGGACATTTTATCCAGGGTTAAATGGGTTAGGTTCCTCCTTTCCAGAATCAACTGTACCATGGTTATACTTTTCACGTACCTATTCAACCGTAATTCGGTATGGCTCATCCTGGATATCGGGAGGTATGTAAATTCCAAATTCTCAAGCTATTCTAGGATATCCTGGGTATCCTCCTCTAGGAACAAGACTTGTCACTCAAGGTTATCAATATCAAAAATAGGATCCTAACCATCAGTTACCGTTTATTGCAACTTTAGATTTATTGGACCTATCTCGGTTGACAAATGATCCCATTTTTTATCTACTATTTTGGCTACCAATCCCTACAAAGTTACCTACTGACATTCTAAAATTTAAAGGTATTGGGAGAAGACCCATCAAGCCATGTCATGACTTATCATCTTTGGGGAGCGTTGAACTCGCTAATCGATGATTCCATTAGATTACGTCTTTTCCAACGGACCTTAACTGGTTTGGTTGCCAAGTGGTATGTTCAGTGACCATGAGGTTTTTTCAATGCCATAGCCACTTCCTTTTTAACACATTTTCAGTTACCCACTGATTATGAGAATGGCACCGAACTTTTAACTTCTTTAAAACATTCAACGTCAACCCATATTTCAGATCATATTCATGAATGGAGGCGAAGACGTTGTTTAGTTAAAGTTTATATTCTAGACCATATTTTGGCCTAATGGTTCATAAAATCACTTTTACCAGTAATTAATGAAGATGTTACCAAGGGTGTTGTTGTAAGTGAATAACAAGTTATTGCTCGTTCCGGTACTTAGATCTCGTTTATACTCAATCTGGCACTTTGTATGAAAAAATTCCACATTTGCCTCGTCCAGGTCAAACCAATATAGCCTTGACAGGATCACACATTATGGATGGTGTGATTGCTCATGTGAGCCAACAATCTAAGCCTAAAAATAAAAGTTCTAAGAATACTCAAATTTTGGCTTTACCTGAATCACCTAAAGAAGATCCTTCTCCTAAAATTACTTCATAAATTAATGTCGTAGATTTGTCTACTGGAAAGAACATGCAATATGGAGGTAAAAAGAAAGGAAAAGGTAAAATTAAAGAAAGAACTGCACCTAAGGAGAAATCAAACAATAAAGAACCATATGACGAAAATAAGAAACCTCGTTATCCTTGTTTAATATGTGATGACGATCATTACACCAAGGAGTTCCCTGATCATGCCGAAGTTTCCAAATTTGTTAAGGGTTCACCTACTCCCACTGTTTTGAAGGACCCATTTCCTCCTTCAGATAGTAAGATGGTCTCCCATATACCATATTCCTCTTCCACATCAGCATACATCATGATTATTCTTCACCAGTTATGGTAGCTATGAGATCCAAAGACTATGGATCAAAAAGTTCTATTGTAGATGGAGATGATTCTAGTTTACCTAAGCAAAAATCCACATTTGCTTCTCCTTCTTTTGAACCTTTACGTATTGAGAAACCTAATCCTAATATGGTAATTCGCCCTCATGCTAGAGCTTCTTAGAATTACAACATTGTTAAAGATTTGGCCATGTCTCCTTCGGTAATGTCAGCTCTTGAAGTGTTTCAGGCTTTCCCAACACAAAGGAAATTAATATTATCAGCTATAGGAGCAATAGATCCTCAGGACTTGAATCTAATCATTTTGTATCTCAAAAATAATGTACCACGACTCCCACATTAATTCGCATTTCAGTTACCAATTTTTGTCAAATATAGACGAGTTTTTCAAATAGTAATTGACGAAGTAGTGTCTACATGCATTATTTCCATTGCTTGTTGGAAATCTTTAGGTTCTCCAATGATCAATCAGTCTCACATGACTTTGAAATAATTTGACGGAAGAGGCTTTCGACCTTATGGAATTTTGAATGATCTGCCCATAAAATTAGAAGGTAAAATAGTTGCAATTGAAGTTGAAGTCGTCGATGCTCAACTTGATTATAACCATTTACTTGGACGAAGTTGGACTTATGCCATGTCTGTAGTGGTCTCCTCATTTTTTCAAATGGTTATGCTTCCTCATAAAGGAAATATTGTAAAAGTAGACCAGCTGTCCTATTATACTTCATACCCTAACCTTGCTGGTAGTGTTCCTTTTGTTGGAAAATCGACTACTCCGTATGAAGATGTTGGTGCTGGTCTTCTTAAATACTCATCCCTTATGGGAAATTTTGCATTCATTTCACCAGTTTTTCCTCATAATGTTTCCCAGATCAATATGATTACATCAAGCACTTCCGAGCCTTCTGATCCTTGGAAAGCGCCTGTAGAGTCAGAACTAACCTTATGTGGTATTGAAATTCCTCTTAGCCCTTTTGAATTGGCTTATCTGGCCGTTCAGTCCTTTTCCAACTGAACAACATCTAAAAATGATTGAGTGAATACGATCATTGATGATTATTCTCATTTGTCTCGTTTAGAATCAATATCAATGCTTGATCCTTTTGATAGAAAATTCATAACGAAGAAGGGATTATGGAGGTAATGACATTGGATGAAATTCCATGGGATGATTACCATCATCATTGATCTTTCTTACCTTGCCTTGAAAAAGCCGAGAATTATTTTTCATCTATGTTTTCACCATATATTGTCAATGATCCTGATTATCTGATTTCTATCCTTTATTTCAAATTTGAAAATAATTTAGGAAATATATCAGCAACAGTTCCCATTAACATCTCAGTGAAACCAAGGGTTACTGAAAATATTCATGTAGGTGATTCTTGTTATTGGAAGAAATTTCAACATATAAAGCCCTATTTTCAGAATTTTGGGAAATTTTTTCCTTGTCTTATGAAGAGATGCCAGGAATCGGTACTAGCATTGTAGTGCATGAAATCAAGACTTATTCGGATGCCAAACTGCTTAGGAAAATATTGTGTCTGATTCATCCACCAAAAGTTGTTGCTATAAAAGTTGAGGTTGAAAAACTGTTAAAAGCAAGTTTCATTTACCCTGTTCCATTAACTAATTGGGTATCGAACATTGTACCAGTCAATAAAAAACAAGGAACCATTAGAGTATGCGTCTATTACAGGGATATTAACAAAACTTTTCTAAAGGACAATTACCCAACCCCATATATCGATCAAATCATTTATTTTTGTAAGAGAAATGAGATATTCTCTTTTATGGACGAATTTTTTGGTTACAATCAAATAGACATACTCCCTACTGATTAGCATAAAAATGCATTCATCTATCCATGGGAACCTTTTGCTCATCACAAACTCCCATTTAGTTTGAAGAATTTTGGTGCAACGTTTCAAAGAGAAATGTCTTATGTGTTTCATGATATCAAAAATATTGTTCAACACTACTTGGATGACCTACTAGCTCGTTCAATGAGACGACAAGATCATCCATCACATTTGAAATAAATTTTCATCAGATGTAAGCACTACACTATTCGTTTGAATCCGCACAAATTCATTTTTTGTGTACAATATGGTCAAATTCTCGGTTTTATAGTTTCAAAATAAGACATTTGTTTCAATCCTTTGAAGGTAGAGGCAATTCTAAATTTACCTTCTCCTTCTACACTTTGTCAAATCCAAAGTTTGTAGGGGAAAGCAAACATTTTGCATAGATTCATCCATAACTATGCCGAACCGGTCCAGGATTTTACCTGACTTTTGAAAAAGGGAATTCCTTTCATTTAGGATGAGCTTGTTGAAAAATATTTTGATGCATTAAAATACGCATTGACCCATGCACCATTATTGCATCCACCTGATTATCATTGGGATTACTTTCTATACCTAGCTACGTTAGATGCCATCATAGGTGTGGTATTAGTACAAGAAGATGAGTCTAACAATGAACATGTGATTTACTATCTAATTTGAAATCTCACTAAAACTGAGATCAAGTATGCATATGTGGATAAACTAGCCTTGGAAGCTGTTCAACTTGTTCAACATTTTTGTCACTATATAGTTTTGCGAAAAATAACTTTCATTTCAGATTGCAACCCTATGATGTATATTCTTACCAAACAATTACTAGGGAGAAAATACTCAAAATGGATAGTATATTACATGAATTTTATTTAGAAATTGAAAGAGCTAAATCAAAGAAATCATTAGTTTTCGTTGAGTTCTTAGGTGACTTTCCCTATACTTAAACCGAAATAGAGGTAGAATATTCTCTTGTCGATGAATCTCTCATTCTAATAATTATGTTTGATAACTGATGTGGAGATATCATTATATATATTCAAACCCAAACTATTAGGTCTAACTTATCTTGAACTCATGTTCATCGCATTCGCTACCAATCCTAGCAATAAAATATTTGTATAGACACTCTATATCATTGCGGTGCTGATTGTATTCTCTGACGATGTTTAACTCTTCAAGATGTTGAAAAAGCATTGAATGATTTCCATTCTGGAGTGTGTGGCAGTCATATGTCTGGGTATGCCACTGCCCAAAAGATATTGTGCGCTGATTATTTTTGGCGATCCATGTTTAAGTCACATAATTTCTAGGTTTATGATCAGAATATGCGAGCACCCTCAACTCCTCTTCACCATTTGATAAGTGTTGGTCCTTTTGCAAAATGGGGCATAGAAACCCTGACTCGACCGAGGGGCATGGGTATATTATTCTTGTAGTTTATTATTTTATGAAATCAATCAAGGCGATCCCTACATACAAGGAGGATTGTGAAATTGTAGCAATTTTCATTTTCAATCATGTAATTTCTTAGTTCGGTGTACCACAGGCCATAGCTACGGACCATGGTATCCATTTTCACAATTTTATGATGACTGAACTATATACACATATTGGCCTATGCCATGATAAATCTACACCTTATTATCCGCAAGAAAATGGCCAGGTTGAAGTTGTCAATAAAATTTTGACAAACAAAATCAAATGGATAGTTGGTATTCATAAAGGAAACTGGCGTACCATGATTTTCCCAGCCTTGTGGGCATACTGTACTATTGCAAAAAGATCCATGGGTTTTACTCCTTTCCAACTTGTCTATGGTTTGGAGGCAGTTTTGTCGATTGAATGTGAAATTCCATCTTTGAAACTAGCCATCGAATTATTAACAACTACCTCTGTAATAGAAGAGAATTTTTTTGTACTTATCACATCTAGATGAAACTTGACGTGAGGCCGCTCTAGCCAGCGAGGCTCATAAAAAATAAGTTAAGGCTCAATTTGATTAAAGCGTGAACCCTTGTTCTCATGCAAAAGGTGACCTAGTCTTGGTCTATGTTCAAGCTCATGATAAACTAGGTGTAGGTAAATTTGACCCCATGTGGTATGGTCCTTACATTGTAAAACACGCATTAGCTAAAGGAGCTTATGAGCTAGTTGATTATGATGGTGTCTCTCTGGGAAAGCCCAAAAACAACCTTTACCTAAAATGATATTATGTATAAATATTTCATGAAGATTTGTACAATATTTACATTTTATTTTTGTGTGTGGTAGTTTTATGATTGTTTACAATCTACTACTGCTTTTCCTGCTTTTATTGTTTTACACTTGGTTTTCAAATGTCGATGTCTCCTCAAACTTACATTTGATTTGCTAATGGCCCTAGCTGTAGTACTCAAAATTTGTCTTCTACAACTTGGGTTATTTATTCACCCAGCGATGCGTTAGTTTCCATTTGTGGGACCTTGGTCAAACAACGAATAACATAGCAGAATATAGTGTAGTTATTGAACTATTATCTGACGAAATTTCATTTGGCATTCGATGTTTGATCATTAGGTTATATTTGCAACTCATAGTATTACATTTAAATAGTGTCTACATAGTAAGAAGTTTGTCAATGTTAAGAATGCTTTACGAGTTTGTCTTTTGGAAAGGCAGATTGATTATATTGAATATCAACATATTCCAAGAAATTTAAACACATTAATCAATGCATTAGCCAAACATGTGTTAAATAGACATTTGCAACGTTTGTAAGTAAAAGAAATATTCATCCACATATTGAACAAAGTAAGTTGAAATAAAAAATAGTAGTTTTTCATCAGATAAAGTTTATAGACAGTGTGTTTTGCAAAAATATGTCATCCAAGGACATAAGACCCCATGGCCTTTATTATCTAAATATTTTGATACAAAAAATCAAAATGTAGCCCTAAAAGACTAAACAACTAAGCATGATGATGATCATGATAGCAGACTATGGCGTGAGAAACTTAGTGTAACAGTCGCCTGAGTGGTCCTCGAATCCTAGTCATGTGCCTCTAGTATTGGATAGGAAAATTGTCCATCATAGTTTCTTGGATGTCAATAATCCACCTCTCTAGGTTGTTCTCTATCTCCGCCAGTGCCTCTACCACCTCTGGGTTGGGTGCTACAACTGCTATAGGGTGGTCATCATGCCTGTCAAAATGCAGTAGTCTTGCTGGTCAAATTGGGCCTACATCTGCATATACATTTCAAATAATTAGCCTTGAAAGTAAAAAAAACACATGAAAATTAAAAATTTAGAGAAGAACATTAAAATGAGAAATTCTTACGTAGGTCTCCCATTGTGTCCCTGCTAGAAGAGGGATATTTTGGTTGCCTCTATAATCCATCCCTGTATATGGAAAGTCTTTGATAGAGATGTTCTGCTGCCTTAGCCATACAAAGAACTAAGGGACATATCGTACCACTAGACCATTGTTTCCATGACGATCCATGAGGGAGACCCACCTAAGCATCTGTGGGTCCTCGGGTCCTGTCTCATCCACTAGAATTTGTTGTGGCTTGAGGAATGGAATCCTCTCTAGAGAAAAACAAATCAAAATGGCACCATAACTAAAGTTCTTCAGTTTTCCAATCTTTACTCTAGTCAATTTTCCTTTCATGTTGATAGCCACTGACTCACGCCAGTTGAAAACCATGGACTCCCAATAAATGGCTCGTGATTTCTTCTAGTGGTTTGCTCATAACCAACTTAGGAATTTTGGTGGTAAAAAGCCCTCTTTCTACTCTCCAAATGGGTAAAAACCAAATGGTGAAAATATAATTACTTTCTCAACTTTTATAAGTTTTAGGGTGATTAAAATATTATTTTTATGCCTAAGACCTTTTAAAAGTCAAAATTTTCAATGTTTTTACCCCGATTTTCAACAATTATGATAATTTATTTGAGTTTTATTTGTAGAACAGTTTACAGTGTGAAAATGAATCATTTTGGCAACGAGAAGAGTTTTATCACTTTCCATTCTCTTTAAAAATTATGAAAAGAGAAACCAAGGAGTCCTATTTTAAGCCCTTTTCATACTCTTAAAACATGAAAATATTGTCAAGCACTTGATTATTCGAACTCGTAAAAGTAAATGAACAATCGTCCACTTAGTATAAGTTTAACCCTTTTACAAACTGAACTGGACTATTTATGAAAAAGGTATACATTGACTGATTAGGGTCAGTAGAGTTCTCTCTTGTATTATTTTATCCTTTTTCGGACCTAAGAGACTAAATTTATGAAAAAGAACATGACATAGTTTACTTATTTTTTTCTTCTAACTCCCTAAAACTGAAAAACATCAAGCTTTTCTTTCTCCAAGCACATTAAAATTTTTACAGTAAAAGAACTGAATGAGTTTCCTTTTTGTGTCTTTTTTAAACTCTTAAAAGAAAACGACATCGAGTTACTTCTTTACTGGACTCATACAAATTAAATAGTATAAGAATCGTTAAGCGTAGCGAGACTAAACCACTACTTCTTAGGGTTCATTAAAAGTACTTCGATGGATTCATCTGAAGGATGTGCTTACAAGACAAGCATATGTTATCCTCCTCAAACTTGTAAAAAATAAAAAGGTACTTTCCAGTAATGGTGGGGGAATTTGGGAAAAGGTGTTCATTTTACATTCATCATAAAGGCAATATGTTTCTCTTGAACACGATAGTCCATCATACTTATGCTTGGGTTGGGAAATCCATTTTTCTTACAGTTTATTGAACTTCATTGAAAGCCTTCAATTGGTTTTGAGTATTATCGTTGAGTCAAATGATACCAAGACAATTTTCATGTTGCTATGTATTCAAGAGAAGTTCAACCTCAGTTCATGTTCCTTTGTAAATTTTAGCCTTCAATCGCGTTGTCCATCCCTGAGTCAATCCTTTCAAACTATTTTCCAAAATTTGACATTGCATTTCATGTCATAGCCTTTCTTGCAATGTGTCACTTATTATCAACTTCACCTCATTATCTAGGAAGTTGATCTAGAAAACTTTAGTACCTTGAAGCTTACCTGCCTTAATGGCAATTTTATCGCCTTCGACAACATGTTCTCATAATTGGCCTTCGATTGAATGATTCTATGAGTGTTTGACTTCAGACCGCTTATTCACACCTCACAAGTTGTACTAGAGTACCATGAGGGTTATTGTCATTATTGGTGGTTTCTCTCGCGCTTGTTAACGATTCACATCATTGACTGGTAATCAAGTGGTTTCTACCATGTTCGACTTCGAGACATTAACTCTCATGGCTATATTTGTACTATGGATTGGGAAATGGATATCAAGACCCTGGATCTATTTTCATCAATCTAGATTGCGAAGAGTTTTATATTCATGATTATGTAGACAAATTCATAACATATGGTTTTGTCCATACTGTCTCTACTATTGATATGGTTCTTGATTTTTCTCGTACTTATTCATTGAGTTAGCTTTACTTCGAGTATGGGAATGCCTACCTAAGTGATGATTATATATATACATTTTCATTGTAATCCTTGAATGTTTCTTGCAGGTTTCCGACCATTGTCTCTGATCCAATCTTTGGCACGATAAATCGCTTCAATCTTTTAAAAAATTATTATACGGACTTAGCACTTTAGGGGGCAATCTATTACACATCATTTTGTCACCATGACACTTGATCAATAAAATGGATTTATCGTCATCCGTGAACATGTACCACTAAACTCCCTTAGAGGTAAAACAATAAAAAAGATGAGAATTTTGGGGAAAATGGATTCTATACCTTGTTAAGTATGACCTGCACACTTTTCCTAGAAGTTTTTGTGCATTTTTTGTACTTATCCCTGAGAACAGCATAGAACTGTGCTCTGTCTGCCACTATAGACGGTGTAGGTAAATCAAAGAAAAGTAAAAATAAAAAATAATATCTAGAAGCATTGTTGGGCGAATATATCCCAACTGAAAGCTCCCAGGTCATATCTATTTGAGCCAAACCCCTCAGATAATGGACCTAATTCTATTTCCTCAAGGAACCCTAATCCCCAAATTAGGGGATCTCATCCTCCTCTTTTGGATCTAAACTTTCTTCCTCTTGGCCCATAAACTGACTAGAGGGAAGAGGGATTGAGGAGGTCAAAGAAGATAGACTTATGCTGCTAGTTTGAGATTGGAAAGCTTATCATATAAGGAGAGGGTTGGAGGCATTTGGGATGAACCTCATGAAATCAAGGGAAAGGTTATAAGGCTCTTCTTTATACAAATGAATCATTTTTTACATTGTATTGTCTTACTAAAATGATGAATGTTTTATAGTTATTTGGATATTCATTGAGAAAATTTCAATTTCTAATCTCCTTGATCATTAGATTAAGCTTGGTTGAATTGTTATGTTGCATATGCCTTTGATTTTTCTTATGTTTGTGGTTGAAGGTATCTTCAAGCATTGAGGAGCTACATCGAAATAGAGCGAGGATATTCATCAATCATTTCGAAAATAGGTAAGAGGTCTATTCATTGTCTCTTGTATTCACAATTCGAACAAAATAAGCTTTAGGAAAGATCTATTCAATTGTTGGTTTCTTTCTATTTTCATTTTAGGATCTAGGGAGATCCCTCTTGTCATCAAGAGGGATTTATCCACCTAACACACATGGTGCTGCAAATATTTTAGTTTCCCTTCCCTTAGCATCCCAGATCAAGCTGCCCTATCATATAGGACTAGGGTTACCTTTAGAGGCACCATCAAATTTCAATTTGAAGAATCCTTAAGGGGGTCAAAGAAAAATTTGTAGTGATGATCTTCTCACCGATCACACTCGAGAGAGATCTAGGGGATAAGTAATAGGACAAATATCTAGGGCTCGAAGAATATAGGACTCCCTTCCATCAGCTTCCCAATATTCATCCTCCCAACGTTCAACAAGGATGGCCTCTTTGATATTGCGTTTGGTAGCTTACCATATTTGATTAATCCTATTGGGCTCCGAGTGGAATACCACTTTATTCCTAGCTTTCCAAAGGTTCCATAAAGTAAAACCTTGAGATAGGTGCCATGCTTTATTAACTATTGGATTCTTGAAGATGTTCCAACACCATAGCTCCAGAGATTCTTTCAGACTATTTACTGATCAATCCTGAGCTCCAAAATTATTTTCTACTTGTGTCCATATCTCTTTTGCCACTGTGAAAATGTTTAGGAGATGATCTGTTGTCTCTCCCTCATTTATATAAAGAGGGCACTGCAATGGTCCTTCAAAACCTTTTCTTCAGATTCTATCCCAAGTAAGGATTTTACTGTGACTAATTAGCCAGATAAAGAAGGCTACTTTGGGCCAAAAACCTGAATACCACATTCTCTTCCAGAGAGGATCTTGATTAGGATCCTCATTGGTTGAAAGAATGGAATACACTTCGTTTACTGAAAAAATTCCACTAGAGAGATGTTCCCACTAGAGTTTATCTGGACCTTCACTTCATAATATGTGGTGCTCTTGGAGAATGTTAGTTAGCTCATCCCATGGCAAGGGTGGATCTCGATTGGGCTAGTGATATTATATCTTCCATTCTCTCCATTTTGAAGGAGATTTGGAAGATACCTAGAAATATTTAACAGAAACCACCCCTAATTGAGAGGAAAAGGTCTAGATGTCCCTAAGATTTTCATACTAAGCCAACTTGGGATGTTTCATCCATGCTTCCTCCAAAAATATTTCTTTATGACCATTCTATATCTCCTAGAATCTATGCTTATACATTAAATGACTACTTTCTTTTCCCAAGGACCAAATAGAGGAGCCAATGGGTAGGGTTTGAGGGTTTGATAGAGGATCCTGGATGCAGTTCTGACCACTCCTTTGTAACCATAGTGTTTTGCACATTTCTTGTCCTCCTTGAAGCCATTTCCACCAAATATTTACACCTGAATCCCTTGATAAAATGTTTGGATTTTTCAACCTTAAACCCTTGTGAGTTTTAGGCTTGCAGAGCTTGTTCCAAGAAACTAGGGACCATTTTCTATTGATCTAAGCAACCAACCAAAGGAAATTTTGAAGCGTAGAAACTAGATATTTGTAGAGAATATTTGGGGAAATGAGATCCAAGAGGTGGTAAATAGGGTGGGCTTGGAGAACTAATTTCAAAAGAGCGGGTCTACTTGTCGAGTTCAGAATACTAAAATTCCAACTTGAGAGTTTCTAATCCTTGCATTCTAGAAGATATTTCCAAGGGGATCCCCAAATAAGTTCTAGGAAATGATCCAATTCGATAACCAAGGGACCTTTCCAGGTGATTTTGAACCCTTGGGTGAATATTAAAGAAACAAATTTCATATGTTCCCCATTAACAACCATTCTTGAAGCTTGCTGAAAAAATTGCAGGATAGAACATAGTTTATGAGATTCCCGTAAAGTAGGCTTACCAAAAAGCATATTATCATCCACAAATTGGTGGTGCGATACAAGAGGGGCCTCCAGGGAAATTCTTAGACCTTGAATGAGACATTTCTTGAAGGCTAATTTGATTAATCTCCCCAAGCCTTCTAATGAAATAATGTAGATGAAAGGAGAGGGGGTCCCTTTTCCTCAGGCCCCTCGATACCCTGAAAGGGCGAGAGGGGAAACCATTAGCAATAATAGAGTAGAAGGGGGTTTCTATTATAGATTTCACCCAAGAAATCCAAGAGAGAGAAAAACCAAAAGCTTCAAGAATAGAAAGGAGATAATTCCAAATCATACCATCATATGCTTTAGACATGTCTAATTTGATGATCATACCTTGGTATTTAGATGATTTCAGCGAGTGCACCATTTTGTGGGTTGTAGTTATATCACCCATCATTTGTTTGCCTTCAACGAACCCTATCTCCTCAGGGCTAATGATATGTTTCATTGAGGGTTTGAGCCAATGAACCATGATGCCTAAGATTATATTATAGATAACATTGCATAGGGAACTGAGTATGTGACAAATTAAGCCCTTTAATTTAGGAGTCACACACACACACAGAGATATATATATATATATATAAGATGAATCTAGAACTTATGGAGTGACATGAAACCCCCTCATCCTTGAAGAATTTCATATAAACAAAATCACCCAAAATATATTTATCTTTATAAAAATGTGTACTTTCATATATTGGAGTACATACTTGTAATTTTTTTTCAATAGGATATAATATAAAGAGTTAATCAATAGGACTAACATAAAATTACAAAAGAATTTCCTATTCATTAAACAAACATAATTTTCTTTATATAGCTTTAAATTTTACAACCTTTAACTTTTTTTTAGTTAAAAGGCTATAATAAATTCCTTTTCAATTTGTAATAATATGACCTAAAAAATATAGAAAACACAAAATTGAGAATTCAGGATACACATGCCAACTCAATATTCAACAAAATCAACTTGTTAAAATGCATAAAGAAGTCAAATCATATCTAGAGCTGAAGTAGCCCTAAACACTTTGGATCTAGTGATCATAGTAGTGATCTTCACGGTGAAGAGATTTCATGACATAGAGCTTGTTAATTTTATTGTTAGTATAAGAAATTTCACTTCCCTAGACTAAATAGTTTAATTTTTTCCGAACCAAGTTAAGAATACATCTTAGAATCCAAGAAATTAAACTCTCTAATTTACTACCAAAACATTTAAAATGATAAATAAATGTTTCATATATATCAATCCCTTATGATTAGTAAAAAATTAAAATAAAATAATAGTAAATATTGATATCATAAAAAATATTTATATTTCAACTAGCTATCATGTGGTTTTATAATGGAGAACAAGTTTTGAAGGAGCCCTAACCATGGCTAGGGATTAAGGTTTGCATATGGCTTCATCCATGCTTGGGCCACAAGAACTTAGTTGGGGATGGGGAGCACTGATTTTAAACTATTTTTGAGTTGGATATATTTCACATTGTGGCTGAAAGGAGCATTTGGTTTTTTGTTAAGGCAACTTTGACTTGTTTTTTACCCACTTTCCTGCTAAATGAGTGTTTGTTTCTTTACTTTATTTCATTTACCTTGGGATCTACTGATGCCAGTAGTTTAACTTGCTAATGTGGTGGTTTATATTTAATTTTTGGGTAACAAACGGTTGTTTCATAGTTTTCTAGGAGTATTACAAATAACATGAATGGATATGGGGATATTATTGTGGACTATGAGCCTAAGGAAGATGTTGGTGTCTTCAGTTGGGCCACATTGATAAGGTTTTTGACCTCATAAAGTTTTTAAGGACCACAAGGAAGCCATAAGAAGCTAAAACTATAGGAGTATTTAGCTCATCGCCTTTGGAGATCTTTGAAGCCAAAACCTTTTTTCAAGATGAGTTCCCACAAGTTTCATTTTTTCCTTGTTTTTAAATTTCTGATAATTTTTTTGGAATAGTAAATAGAGATATCGCTTCAATGGAGGAAGGACATTTTATCATATCTTTGTATCACCTGGTTCAAGAGACTTTATTCGATAATTTTAATATAATGGATACATTCCATACTTCTGAGAGTTTGGAGTTCTTTTCTTACAATCCTCCATTAACTAGTATTGATCTTTTTGGTGGCGTTGGAATCTCCTCTAGATTTCATCATGGATACTTAGTCAGTAATGATGGGGATTCACATTATTTTGTCTCAGGGGAGCCATGTCTAAGTGGGGTCTCCTGCAATCCTCTAGGCATCTCTTCGAGAGTCCTATTCAGGCCATTTTTGAATTTTGTGTAGGGTCTATTGGAATTTCTCTCTGTAGCCAAAGAAGTGTTGAGTTTCTAGGTGGTTTTGGATCTAGAGCGACAATAGGAAGTTTCGGGTAGATCGAGGACTTGGGATATTAAGGTTGTGGAGTGCATACAGAAGAGTGAACAATAGGAATCTCGTCAAGTCCCTCAGGATCTATCCATACATTTGGAAGGGAGGAATTATCATAGGATCGAAATAAAAGCATATGTAAACAACAAGTAGATGGGTTTCATGTCAACCTCTGGTTAGGTAAAGAAATTAAAATGGCATGTGTTAAATAATTGGAAGAGTAAATATTGGTAGAGAAAATTCAAGGGAAGAATATTGAGATGAAAAGAGTCAAGAAGTGGGTAGCGAAGGACATAAAGCCAGAATGTAAGAGGGAGGTTGCGATTTGCTGGCAAGGCAATAGTTGGATTGTACTCTCCTTTAAAAATAAGGAGGATGCAACCAAATTATAGAAGGTTCATTGACATATATTTAATTTTCAAATTAAGTTAAAATTGTGGCATATAAGTTTCAATGCATAGAAAGGAAAATCAAACTAGAGGTTGATCTAGGTCCACCTCCATGGGTGATCGTTGGAATATTTGCATGAGGTAATTTTCAGGGATATTTTCATAGAACTGGGGGATGTTATGGCATATGATCAATCATATATTATTTTAGGTGAGAAATCGATGGCTTGCATTCTTCTCAATGTCGATATACCACATGTTTTATATCCACACTACACTTTGGGGGAAGGAGAGGAGAAAATAGTCCATAAACTAGACTATGAAGGGATTTTGTTTCATTGTCAGAGATTCCATGAATACATTCATTTGGTTAGTAGATTCCCTTTGATAATGATCCCCAATAGATCTTTGGAGGATGGAGAAGAAGAATCAGACTCAAGAGGGGAGGTTGTGGTTGACTCGAGTTCTTTATTCCAGGAGATGGCAGGTGAAGAAGAACACCTTCCGTAGCTAAAGAGGGCCCCTCGAGATCCAAAAGGAAAAGCACAAGTGGACATTGCATATTCAGTGGAAGTTTCAGAAGTGGGGAATTGGAAAACAATGGTATCAAAAGGAGGAGGTGGGGATGGAGCCGCGACCCTGTGGTTAGTAGCAATAGCAAGAATGATCCCCCTAATGATTCAATGCATATCGATTTAATATGCATACATATATTCTTATACTGTACTAGGTAACACTTCACTTTTTACTTTTGTTCCAGCTTTATTTGATGCTATATATGTAATGCCTGAGCTTCCAGTTCCTATGCCTATGAAATATGACATTTGTGTTGACAACTCAAAGTCCCAAAGATATGTGAAACCTAGGCCAAGTCTACTACTGGTTGTATATGAAATTTCTTAGTTTATCGGTACCTTTCCTTCTCTTATGATTTCCTCCTTTAGGAGCTCTTTAGATTCCTAACAAAGGGGAGAAGGTCGATATAATATTCAGTCCAAAAATGTAATTTTCCTTGCAGAAGGCTTATTGGGGGGGTTTGGGAAGGTCTCATTAATACAAAAAAATGATAAGGGGAGGGGCATAATCTCTTTTATATCTAGAGTGAATGATTAAGATAGGGAGGATCTAGTTGCAGGTAGACAAAACTCCAAGAAAGAGGTGCTTAGAGGCTCAACTCCTTAGAGGAAGTTCCCAAATGAATATTTTGTCCTTAAATTGTAGGGGGATTGCATGCCCCTTAAAGAAGAATACTCTAGTTTGTATTTTGGAACTAAATAAACCTCACATCCTACTTTTGTAGGAAATCCTAGGGGAAGGAGATGTGATCTCTAAAATCGTGGAGACCCTTCTAAAGTGATGGAATTTTGTAGGGAATATATGCCTTGGGGAGGTCTAGGGGTTTGGCCTTGGGATGCAATGATGGGTCTATAAAGGTTAGGAACTCTTAGGGTCTAGAAGGAGGTATTTGTGTAAAATTATTTTCACTATAGCTTGATGAATGGTTTACTTTAATCAATATTTATGGTCCCTCTATATACAATATTAGATGTTAGGACAAATATTTTGATAGTTCTTTCAGTAAGAGTAAAAATTTGATAGTGGGAGGAGATATGATTTTTTCTATTGGGAGTGTAGAGACATGGAAGCCAAGGGATGAACCAATTTCATTATCAGAGTATTTTTTGCGTAAACTAAGTTCATCAAACCTAATTAATATAGATTCAGTGAGACTCCAAGCCACCTAGAGGAATAGGAGAGCAAGGTAGGAAAGAGTAGCTAAGAGATTGGATTTTTTTTTGTCTCAGAGGATTTGAGTGATTTACCCCCGCTCATTATTTTTTCTGGAGATTAGTAATGGTGCTCTTAAGCTAGCGACCCCTTTTAAGATGAATTCCCAATGACTATAAGACAAGACATTTGTCAATATTATCAGATTCCACTGGAATAATTTTGCAATCAGAGAAGATGCCTTAGCCTTAGTGAAATATGTTTCAAATATTAAGAATTTAAAGAAGGTGATAAAAGACTTGGATGTCTAGAGAAGCAAAAGGAAGAGAATGAACTATAAGAAGTGGAGAAGAAGCTGGAGGAAGTAGCCTAGTCAAGGTTACATCCATGGAGCTAATCTTCATACAAGAAGGATGAAGGAAATCCCTACTAGAAGGTAGGAAAGAAGCATGGAGGTTGAAGGGTCATGCCTTATGGATGGAAAATGGGGATGAAAACACAAAAAAATTCCAAGCCTTTGCAAAGGGCTAGAAAATCCAAAACACCATTTGGAGTTTGGTAAATGATGAAGGTGGGGTGATTAGAGGGTTCAATGAGTGCAAACCTTTGGGAAGGCTCATTTTTAATATTTGTTTAAGGAGCCACAAGGTCCTTCACTTGCAAAGGCTCTCTAGGTGGCCTTGACTTTTCCAAGTTTTGTTCAGGAGGAAGAAAACCAAGCTCTTCAGGAGGAGGTTACAGAGGCAAAATTGAAGGTGGTGCTCCAATATTTCAAAATGGACAAAATCCTTTGGACAAATAGATGGGGAGTTGAATTTTCACATGTATCTTTGAAATTGTTGGAAGGGGTCTCCTGCAGGTAGTCGATGAATCAAGGGAATACAAAGTCTTGTCGAGTTTCAACTTTACTTTTATTTCCCTAATTCTAAAAGTGCACAATCCCTGAAATATGTCAAATTTATATCACATTTCCCTATGCAATAAAATTTACAAGGTCATTCTAAAAGATAATGCATTAAGAATTAATCATATCCTCTCCAAAGTTATTTCCAAGGAATAATTTGTCTTCTTGGATGGGAGATAGATTCATGAGGCCATTGGTAGTTATTAAGATAGACCTTTCAAAGGAATATGACAGAGCCAACTGGATGTACATATGGTTTCTTATTACTTGAGTGGGTTTCAATTGGGAAACAACAATTTGGATCGTGAGCTACCTGCAAATTGTGTCATTTTCAATCCTTATCAATGGTTTAGCCTTCATTTTATTCCAACATGAAACATGATTAAGGCAGTGATGTCATCTCTTTCATCTCTTGTTCTTGCTAGTGGTTGAAGTTCTTAGCAGATCAATCACAGATGCCACTAGAAGAGGGTGATATGTTGGTATTCAAATCACATAAGGATAGGTTATTACACACCTCCTTTTTCTGTATGGTGTGATAATCTTCTGAAAAGGGAATAGGAAATATGTGGAGACTCAAACAAGTATACTTAGACTCTTCGATACAGTAATAGCAATGTTGATAAATGACAAAAAATATTGCACTTATATGCACAATATGGAGGAAGAAGAGATTCAAGGTTTGATATGTTTATTTTCTTTCAAACTTGCTCAGCTTGATGAAGGCTTAAATTATCTTATATTTCAATTAAAACCAAATAAATACAATAACGAGGATTGGTCAGCTCTTAGTAAAGTTGGAGAAAAGGCTAAAAGTATGGAGTGAGAGATGGATTTTTAGAGTTGGAAGATTATTCTTGGTGAAATCAGTGTTGGAAGTAATCGTGGTATATTGGATGTCTTTGGATTATATCCCAAAATGCATTTTAGAACAATCGAGGTGTATATGCTTCAAATTCCTTTGGGTTGGTTAGAGTGAGCAGGTAGTTCTTCCTTTAGGTAAAATGGGAACGATTTGTTGTTCTGAAAGTAATGGAAGGGTGGGGGATATAAAACATTTTAATGTTTTCAAAATACCTTGCAGAAAAATGTGGTTGGTAGTTGATTTCTTGTCAAAACTTGTGTACTTTTCTTGTTTATTAGAAATACACAGTGCCAAGCCCTCTAGACGAATGACTTAGTCACAGTAAAGGAGAGATCCAATTGATATATTATGTAGAGAGAAGTTTTAAATTTTTTGGTCTAAATGACTCTCGATTGGCTTAGAGAGTTGGAAATGGTAAAAAGGTGTGGATAGGCCAAGAACCCTAGCCTGGTTGGGGAGACGATTTATGTCTACCACAGGTAGGCATAGAGCACCTATGGGATCATGATTTTTTTATTCTGCTTTAAATTTCTAATCTATGTTTGAATACTATATGGAGGTAGTGGTGGCTATTAACAAAGGATTTGGATCTAAGAGGCGAGTAGTCAGAGTATTGGTCTAGATATATAGAAGCTCTCAGAGTAGGCCATATCAAAATTATAGAAAGGGAAAATGAATTGGTGTGGGAAGCATCCTGAAATGGGGTGTACTCCCAAAAAGTTTGTTACTTTTTACTTCTTTTAGATCAAGGTCGCGGGGAGGAAATTGGGTGGTGGAAGGCACTGCAGAATTTTTGTGTCCTTCAAAAGCTAAATTGTTCGTGTGGCACATTTTAATAACAAATCTCCAACTTTGGAAGTGATGCAACATAGGTATATTATAAAACCACGTTGGTTCAAAATGTGCAAGAAAAATGGAGAATTTTCAAAGAATTTGTTCATAAATTGCCCTTTTTCATAGATCATTTGGAATCTTGTTTAGCAAGCATCTAGGCAAGACTGGGTTTGGGATGGGGAGACTATAGAAGAGGAATGAAGGTCTTGTAAATCTAATCAAAGCACTCATTTGATTAGATCTCTCCCCTTAATTCTTATTTACGATTCTGTATCGTTAAGAACTAGAAAATCTATAAGTATCCGCTCCCCTCTCCTATCCAAGTGGTTAGGGAAGGGTTGACCATATTAAGTCATTTCCCTCAATTCAAAGATGACATCACTCTAGAAAGTTTCCTTCAAAAGTAACCTAATACTTCGGTGCCATGGGATTATTTTTATGGAGTTAGACAAGATCAAAATAATGTGTGTGGTGGAGGCATAATGTTGTTCCTGGCAGGCTCACATTCCTTATATCCATGGGTTTCCATAGTGGAACAAATAATAAGGTGGAGTTGATGGCGTGCAAGTATCTTATTCGATAAGCTCTAGAAAAGGGTTGTACTTCTTTACAACTCTATGAGGGCTAAAATTAGTTGTCAATTGGGAGAAAAAAACCTAGGCTTGCAGGAACATATATCATTTTCCTATTTTGGAAGACATATTTCATCTTATTTATTTGTTTAATGTTTTTACATGCTCTCATATTTATTCCCTATCAAAATGTGGATTAAGACTAGAGAAAGGGCTTTGATAAGTGGTCGAGTAGAGGAATTGTGAATAAGATTGGTTCTATCATCATCTGTATATCGACATGGCTAAAAAATGCCACAAGGTGTTCTAGACTTGCTTCCCTCATTAGGGAATCATTTTTCGTAATCCTTTCTCCTCTGATGCGACAAATAATTTTTAGGTTTTCTAGGCAGCATTTGTTCTCTTCCCTTTCTTTCAGACTATTTTTGCGGTACTGCAAAAAGTGAACCGATAGGTTATCAACTTTTGGTCATGACTTTGATAGTATGTGTTTTCCTACTATGATATATGGTAACTTCATACATATCGTTCATGATATTGGTGATGTTTTGACTTTATGATGTTCATATTTATGTTTAGATCCTATTATTTTCTCCTCAACTACCAGTAAACATTATGTAGGGGCTAAAGACTATCTGTTTTGGCTGATCCATGTTTTGAAATACACTCCAACATATCTGCAATGTAATTATTTTATTGTTTGGTAATAAACCTATAGACTTATTTTTTGCACAAAAATAAAATTAAATAAAAATACAATTATTTAGTAAACATTATACTTCATCATTAAAAAAATTCAACAATAATAATTTCTAATAATTTAATAAATTTAATATCTTAAAATTCCCATTAATTTAAAGTGGTTTAAAATAAAGTAATGAATTGTATTTGATCTTATTAAAATAATATACTGCGAATTAGTTTCTAATTTATTAATTTAAAATATTATTTATAGATTCAAAATTTAAAATTTAAAATTGAAATATATATAACTAGATAATATTATTAAAAATTAAAATATATCATCATTCATGAGGCATATCATAGGTGGTGATAGGGAATTCTATCAAGGTACTCTATGGTGAAAATATCACAGGTTCGAAACCTCATGGGAAAAACTTGGCCATGCTAAGGGTTGGTGTGGCCAAAGTTGTGTGTAATCCTTGGGTAATTTTGACGGCTTAGATGTCCCTCGGTCATGTTTACTTAAGCCACATGTTAAGTGTGGAAGTCATCTCAAAACTCACATTACCTAACAAACAAACAAAAAATAAAAATATATAATCAAATAATATCATATATATATATATATATATATATATTAATTATTTTATAAAATTATTAATCAAAAAAAGTAATTAAAGATGTTTATAATAACTTAATACATCTTGAACTTCTTCTTTGAGATTTATTACATTGATAGTTTTTATGTCAATGTTTCAAATCATAAAATGTCACTCATGGATCCAAAAGAAAAACCCAACATAATTCAACCCACAAAGGCCTTAATTTTGAAATACTTATTACATTTTATTATGTAAAGATCTTAAATTCTTATTTAAAAATTAAAAAATGTATAACTAAATAATATCATAAGAATTAAAAAAAATATAGAATGGATAATATCATAATATATATATTTACGTTGTAAAGCATTTCTTTTTGAAAATAATTACCCAAACTGCCACTGTGTACCCATTTGCACCATCAGATTAAATGTTGGACAATTGAAGTTTTGTACACCATCAGATTAATACTTAGTAATTACTTAATAGTTGAGACAAAATGGTAGGACATTATATACGGATAGACCTAACAGTTACAACAAAAACTATATAACAACCTTCCTCCCTTAGACGCAAATCGATAATGGCAGAGAGATGCTCTTGATCGCTTTCATTGCTTTGATATGAAATTTTAGAAGCTATTTATACAATCTGCTAAAGTTGATCGGTCAAGAGTTAACCCCTTTCAACTTTGAGTTGCCGGAGAATTAAAATATCTACATAAATAGAGGGCACTTGCTGTAGGTGTTGTACTATGACATTGTCCTGGTATACCATTACACTCTGACCTCTATTAAGTTTGGACCCATTCGATTTCTCACTAGGTTTCCCCAGCGAGCGCTGAACAAGAGGCTTGTGTAATTTGTGAATAAATTTCCCTTGTACCTTATTTTTACTATGGGGAATCTACTAGTTCTGAGAACTCTCAAGAAAATCTTGGCAGTTCTTGTGAAAATTGAAAAAACAGACTCCCGCTCTGTGCGACCTCCATTTTCTCTCTTACCCTTACCAGGAGGGCTTTGCAACTATCCTCTCTGTAGGGTGTGAATGTACTGCCTCTTCGGGTGGTAGATCTTGTTCATTAGCCAAACCTTCCTCATGGTGACAGTCGGCTTGCAGACAAGTAACTCCCTCGATACACCATCCTCAGCACGGTAGCCTCTCAATGCAACACCAGCGCAACACCAACAACACTCTCATTGTGACCCTTGTGAAGCCCCAAAAACACACCCACATCAGACAATTTCATGGATAGTAACAAACTATTATATTACTTTTTATTTTTATTGTGTAACTGGAATTTGTTTGGATTTTGTTTTTATATTTTTGTTTCAAATTGGATTTTTTATATTTTACGGAGTGATGGCACAAGAATTGCCCCATCACCACTTCTATAGTTGTTAGAGGAGATAGGAGGAAGACGGAAAAAATGCAAATGCCCGACACTAAGATTGTCGTTGTTGTCCCCATCGCTGCTTCTATGGTTCTTAGAGGAGATGGGAGGAAGATGGAAAAAATTCGAATGCCCAACACTAAGACAAGCTTAGAAGCAGCCATTGAAGCTTAGAAGCAGCCATTGATATCAGATAGAAATTTTTTGAAATTCCAAAAAGAAATGAAGCACTAATGAGGAATTCCAAAAATAGAGAAATGAAGCACAAAGGAGATGAAGATGAGGGTGGAATTGTAGGAATTTGATAAACCCCTCGATACAACTTTCAATCTTTTCCTCTAGTGAAGGTATATAATCTTTGTAATTTTTTTTGTTTTTAAATTGGTTGTAATTCTTTTGAAGGAGCATCATTTATTCGTCATACCAGGAGGCTCCTAGGCCCATTGTAGGCGCATCGATGACTTCTCCGGAGTTAATAACAGTGACCCACAAAGTGAAACGCATTCTTTCGAGTTAAGGGTTGAGTTATTATGGCCCAGTTTTTTATTTTGGCTATCAATGAATTCTGCTTTTAGGCGCAGGGTTCAACCCCAATTTCTCATCTCTTCCTCGAATCTACAGGTATAATATTCGGTGAGTCCTCGTTGATGTGATTTTATTGGTATGTGTAGTAGTATTTTAACATGTTTGTGTAGTAGGACCTTATTTTATATTTTAGTCATTAATCCCTGGGCATATCTAGCCCCAAACATTATTTAATCTTATCGCTCAACCAGAAAATCAAAAGGGGAGGATGGCAGGATGTTCAACGAATTGGACAAAAATTAGGTACCAATCATCTGTGGATATGGACAAGAACACAACATTCAGAAATAAAGGTATGTCCCCATTCAATTCAATTCAATTTTTTGCATTATATGCTTATCAGATTGCCTGCAAGTTCATTCAGTGACAACCTTTTGTAGAAATTGATTGAGAATTATTGAATTAGGTAAGCATCTTTTATGCATGCTCGTATTTTTGTATGTATTGACCATTCACTTTGTAATTGTTTTTGATCCCGTGTTGAAATAGAATTTGTGAATTAGGGTCTTCTGATGTCACATTTTTTCTACAACCACATGTTCACATACAACAGTTGGAGTGGTTTTTCTTGTAGTACAATAGTTGTATCTGGAGCCTTGAAATAGTTGGATCTCCCTGAATATTGCAACAGGCTTTCAGCTGCATCTTGGACAGCGATGCAGATCTCCCACAGTGGGCCAAGGATGGAAACCAATATCTGGAGCAATCTTCTCGATGATGTGGTGGATAGAATCCTTGCCAGGCTACCGACATAATCCTTTCTCTTCCTCCGTTATGTATGCAAGAGATGGAATGCTCTTCTATCATCACTAAGTTTCCTTTCACTTTATAGAAAAATATCTACTGGCAGGCCCTGGTTAATCATGTTGAAGATCCAGGATGAAAGAAATTTTTGGGCTTATGATAGCTTTCTTAACATGTGGCACAACATATCACTTTCGTTCTTTCCCTATCCAACTGCGGAGGTAGTAGCTGCATCAAGTGGATTATTGTGCTTGAAAACTGCATTCCGTCTTTTGGTTTGCAATCCTCTTACTAAAAATTAGAGGGAGTTCCCCTATAATTCATTTGAACATAATTTGTGTACCATTGCAATGGTGGATCTGGAAGAACCTAGAGGGTACAAGATTCAATTGGCTGGTGGTTTTCCAGATAGAAGAACCGAGGCCTATGACTCAGTAACTGATAACTGGAAGAGAACAGGGGATTTCATTCTAAGGAAAAATCTTAGATATGAGGCAACTTACTGTGACAATGTGATTTACTTCACAACTTCAGAGCCTTTTATGATTATGGGGTGTGATAATCTATTTAATATTCTCTATTTCTAATTTAGTTACCGATTTACAAGGTATTCGTTTTCTGTATAGGATTGAACCTGCATATGAAGAATTGGAAGGTCAAGACATACCAAAGGTTGAGAACCCATGTAATAATTACAGTATAAATTTAGGAGTAGAAGGAAAAAAAAATTGAACCCTGTAATTATTACAACAGATTGAAATATACCTATATAAATTCATAACTCTGCAATTTAATAGAAGAGCGGGTTGTGCAAATTTGAGTGTTCCTATCTGTTTGTAATATTTAAAAATTGTGTACAACTGTTTTCTCTGTTTGAATATTTATAGCCCTAATTGTTGTTGTTGTTTAAATGCCAACATTCGTTGCGCCAGGAAGAAAAAACCATTCTTTTGTTTAAAAATAAAACAATCCCATTAGATTTTACATGAGTTTTTTATAATTTGGATGACACTTCCCTATATTTCAATATTTCAGATTGCGAGGTGAAATTTAGTATTAGCTGAGTTTCCACCTATGAATAATTCAAAAGGTACTAGCATCCTAGCAGAAGTAGCGGTACTCTGCAATTATTTATTGCTCATCGTCAAACTTAGAAGCGGTGATCGTAAATGAAAAACCAGAGCTGTTTATTTATATATATATATATATATATATATATATTTTGCATTTCATGTGCGTCAAGGCCAGACTATACTATTGGGAAATTAATTCATTGAATGAAAATGGAGTCTCTTATATAATTTAAAACCTTCACATGATGGAATAGAGGCATGAATGTTTTCTATATAAACTAGTTACATTTCATGACTTTCAACGTTTTTTTTAAAATTAAATTAGAGATGTTTTCATGGTATGAGACCAAATGGTATGAAAACATGGTTTTTTATGGAGATGTGCATTAAGATAATTGCATCTTATGCTTACTGGTTAACTGAGAGTAGTGTTTATTTGTTATTTAGACAATGGATTCAATGAGCTTGACAATTATGCTTACTTCTTTTGTGATTTGAACTAAACTAAGGACGGTAACAATTTCCCATTTATAGGCTACTAAAACTCTGGTCACTTATGTGACAGTTAAACCATTTCACCGTGGTCACATAGTGTTTACTTTCAATTTTCTTAGCAACAACTACTGAGAAAAATGATGGAGTAGCTAGTCCATAGTGTTCACTTTCAATTTTCTTAGCAACAACTACTGAGAAAAAGGATGGAGTAGCTAGTCTGGGAAAAATAGTATGGGGCTCGCATGAATTCTCCCTTTCTATGATCTACGACTTAAGTATTTTTGGAAAAATTTCAATGTCTAGCTCCTGATTACAACGCCCTTATTCCACTAGGGATGGAATTTTTTTCAAATAGAAGTTTGTTGGGAATGCTATACAGTGAAATCAAAATTTTTTTATATAGAAGATTGACAAATATTGCTGGCAAACTTCCAATGTCCAACCCCTGATTCCAATGCCCTTATTCCAGTGGGGGATGATAAAAAATAAAGAAAAAAATATCAATCTAAACAATAGGACTCACTACTTTTGATTCCAATGCCCTTATTCCAGTGGGGGATGATAAAAAATAAAGAAAAAAATATCAATCTAAACAATAGGACTCACTACTTTTAGGGTAAGTTTTGGTTTGTTTAAATCAATGCTTTTGTTCTTGTTTCATAGGACCACCCAAAAATGTGAAGCCTAGTAGAGTCCAACAAACTACTAGGTTAAAACTAATGCCTAACTCCATCTAATTGTGGGTTATTTTCTATGTTTGAAACTAAGTATTCGATATACATTTCTCTTATTTATTTTCTAGGAAACTGCATCATCATAGGTCCTACTATGGTCTCTTTGATCCTATTTTGTTGGCACCTTAGCAATTACAAAGTTAATTTAGAAAATTAATTTCTTGGATAACATTTACCTTGAGGGGGTGATAGCATATATTGCATGTTGAAACTACTAAGCATCACTATATAATCATATGGAGTTTCTCTAAAATTGGTGGTTTTAATTTGAAATTATCTACAATCGGTAACTTTGGAGAGGAATAAGAAGAAATTAGCTTTGTATGGTATTTGAAGTGGCTTCAACATTTGTTCCATAAGCCTAGCAATAAAATTTCTTAAATAGAATGGGAGCTTTCTTCTCGGGTGAGAAAGGCAAGTCTGCCTTGCCCATGCTTGGCTACAACTCCATATCCCCCAAGAAAAAATGTGGGAGGGATGAGAAAATTATGCACCATTATGCCCAGAAAGTGCAGAGGGAAGTTCTCGAAATTGTTGTGGGTTTGCTTCATTCTTTAGAGAGAGTAGTAGTCACATGCAGGAGCTTAGAAAAACTTCCCTCTAGGCCACTTGTCATCCGTCTATGTGGTTGGATTATATGTTAGACGATTGTAGAGTGTTCAGCCATTCGATCAGGCTAAGGTAGTTGGATGAAGCAAGCATTTGGAGCCTAATTCCTGAAGCTAATCAAAGAATTTAAGGTTGAACAGTGATGTCCTAACCAAACACCCACTATGGGTTTATTTTGAATCCTCTTAAGGACATTTGGAAGGTAGATTTGTGAGAATTCTTGGCACATTTTTAAGGTTAAAGTCTTGGCATAATTCTGAGGGTAAGTCTGGAGAGTTGTTGCAAACAACTACAAAGATTTGAACTTACAAATCTAAGTCAGCTTCTGTGAGTTGGCAATGTCTACGCTTTCAACTATCCCTTGAAATGAGTGAATTATGTATGCACAATTTAAGTTTATCCAAGACAAACAGTCCAACACCAATCTACATCCTTTCTTGAGGCTACTGTGGAAGATTTGTTCTACAAAACTACATCATACTTACATAATATGCACCTATTTTGATCATGATGTGAATTTATATTTTGTTTAATAAGAACTTCTTCAAAGAACCTGAATTATGCTGGTTATCTAACATATTAATCCAACATGTTTGCTAAGTTTTGCAGTAACAACTGTACAACATCTATTGTTGATTACCATAGAAGCTGCCCAAATTGTTGTTATGATCTCTGTCTCATTTGTTGTTGTAAGCTTCGAGAAGGCCATCAACCTAGTGTTGATGAAGCAAAGTCTGCTCAACATAAATCTCAAGAAAGAGCTAATTCTCTTGTTTGAGACAATCTTGGTGCTTTAGCAAGGAGATCTGGCATTCTCGATCAAAACTTTTGCTTGATTGTCAGCCACATGAACCTTGTGTTGTACAAAATTTGTATTGACTGTGAAGGATTTAAGGAGCAATAATGTTGTTTTTGCTGAGCCTAAAAAGGATTATCAAATAGACTGTTTATTGGTCCCTGTGGTATACATTCTTTGGATCTTGTTTGTTCCCTTAATTGTAAGTGCATAAAAATATTAGATTCATAGTACAGGGTACCATTAATCATGTGAGCCATTAATCGTTAAGTGCAAAGTGTGGATTATTAGGCATGTATTCTAGCTAAAAAAATTAATAGAAGTAGGAAGTCCAATTGGCCAATTTTCTTTGCCAACTGTACAACTTTCAAAATCACATGTATTACTTTGTTTAGGTTCCAAAGACCTTTTAGGGAAAATTAATAAGCATTGAGTCAGTCATTAAATTTAGGTGATTTGCAGAAGCACAAATGAAGCTTCTATCAAATGGATTAAAGGAAGCAATATTAATTCAATAATTAATAAAAAAATATAGTCTTAGGCACCCTAAATCAATTTTAGTTTATACAACTTTAGAATTTCATTTCTGCTACATCTCTGCATGTTATTTAGATTTTCCCATTCCCATGTCACGATTGTTCTTCAATTTATACCTTACTGCATTTCCTTTGCAACATCTGGTGCAAATGCTAGTTTATTAATTTATTATTTAAATATAATAATGACGTTATCTATTAATTTCATAATAATAGTAATAACAAGGAGTTATTTATTAATATAGAAAATATTATAAGGAATTTAGTCGATTTTCATGCCAACCATGGATTTTCCTATTGTCCAAATCACTAATCTCTATTAACATGATTTTATAGGCCATTTGTTTCAATAAGCTATTCAAGTCTTGTATTAGAATGATTCAAAAACATAGTACATGAGATTTGTTTTCTATAAGTATTGATCTATCACTACAAAAACTATATATCAATCACATAGAAAATTTGACTTTATCTATTGAAACAATATAAAACAATATTGTGTACTTAATCTACTACTAGCCTGCCTACTATATTCCATCTCCTATAAACTATTGATTCCAAAAAAAGCAAAAAATGATAACAAATTTTAACAGTGTGAGTAATCATTCAGAGGGGATATCCATCTACATGGTTATGTGTGGACTAATGTCTTCCTATGAATCAATAAATTCCAACTTCATGAGAGCATGAACCATCTTTGTCACCTTGCTATCCAACATCCTCCTCTATTTTTGGGTCTCGTCTAAGCAAAGTATAATTTCTTGCTGCTCCTCTAATCACTAAATTAAATATTTCCCCATGATGGTTTTTAAATGCCTATATATATATATATATATATATATATATAGGCATTTAAAAACCATCATATATATATATATATATATATATATATATATATATATATATATATATATATATATATATATATATATATATATATATATGCATGTATTATGAATTTTTAGTCCTTTTAATGTTTGAATTGAATATCGAATTTCCCACCTATGTTATCACTTCCTCATTAGAAATGAAATTACACTCTATTTAAGCTTCTCACTTTGTGTTCTTGATATCTTGATGGATGAATATAGGATTAATTCTATAATATATCCTAAACAATCCTTTTGAAATAGTTTGAGTCCAGGAGGTGGAGGGCCTCATGCCATCATAATAACCTCTCATTAATTAGGCTCCTTTACCTCTAGGCATGAATCTCAAGATATGGAGTAACAACAAAAGAAGGATAGAGGGTGACTATGGTTCCTTAGACTGAAGGGAGGTCAAAATTTAAGCTACATAACCATTGGAGGGAATTGTAGAGAGGATACCTCAATACTGTTGACAAATTAAACCCACTTGGTCTTGGACAAAGATAGGAGTGATTCCTTTGATCCCCAACAGTGAGAAGCATAAAAAAAAATGTATATAAATAAGGAGAGCTTCCCAAATCTTCTAACCAAGGAGAAAAATGAGGGAAGATAGAGTAGCGTAAGAAATAAGTGGAATCCCCATAACAAATTTAGTTGGAGAGAGAAGGGGGGAGCCTTTCACACATAGCACAATCACAAACCAAAAGTGTTGAATAGGAAGGAATGTCAAACACAAATAAAGAGACTTGGAGTGAATAAAACAATTGAGGTTGTAAGCAAATATTAAACTATGAAAATTAAATAGAAGCAATGCATCAACTTCTGAGAGCAAGGGGTAAAACTCTGAAAATTCTTGCAAAAGAGGAAAAATTCTTAGACAGCATGAATATAATAATTTAGAAACAACTCACGGAAAGGACATAACAACACACACTAAGATGGAATCTAGTATATGTGATATCCCCAGTAATTTGACTAAATACTTTATTGGTTCAAGATGAACAGGTCAAACTAGGATATTTAAATTTAAATTATTATTTAAAAATAACAATGTTTTATTTATATTGAGAGAAAATCAATGAAATTTACTTGCACTAATATTATTTGGAATATGTAAAACGTTATTAGGTAGGACTAATCCCTACCATTGAGAGAAATGGTTGGAAAAGTAGTTATGTTATAAGATGGAATAACAAAAGAGGAAAAATTCTTAGTTCTGGCCCCTTCGCTCTAGGAAAAATAAGAAGGAAAATGGGGCACCAGAGGAAAAATGGCTGGAGATAAATGCCATAAATATAGAATTTATTAGGGAGACCAGATATAGATGGTTGGAGATAAATGTCAAAATTATGCTACTCTAAAGGAACTTATTGTGGGAGAGAAAGATAGTAATTCCTAACAACACCATTGGGAGAGAAATATTGGTGAAAGAACCCTTAGATTAAAGCAAGATGTTTCTTTGGGGTTGTAAAGAGATAATCTTTGACGTTCAAAGGAAAATACTAGATATCTCACTGGAGAAAGGAAAAGCTTGGGGTAAGCTAGGCTAGTAGCTAGCTTATGGTGGGGTGGATCGTTAGAGATTTTTACATATTTCCCATAAGCATAGATAGGTATTTATTCCATTCTCTTGTATTATAAGAAAACTGAAAGTTGAAATGTTGTAAAAATGTGGTGACTACTAACATAAATGGGAAGAAACATTGTATGCAATTTGTAGTAGATATAGTACGTGAATGTGAATGTGCAGGTCTAGGAATTGTTTGTAAAAATGTTGTACCCAAATCGGTATGGAAAAATACTAGCAAACAACATATAGAGAAGAGAGGTAATAAAAGAATTGGTAAGTAGTAGACATGATCGGAATGACTTGTAAGTAAGGGTAAATAAGCCTATGTAAATTTGGATGAAATGGAAACAAGTGGAACTTTGTATGTTGATTATTGAAAAATAAATCCTTTTATTAAGAATTTCGGGTTAGTACCTTGGAATGTTAGGAAGAAAATGTCTAACTATCATGTACAATCCCCAAATTCGATATGTAAGTACAAAAAATACCTAGATAGCTCCCATTACAGGACCCATGAGGGTTTCTAGATTGTGCAATAAATGATAGATAAAATAGTAGTGTATATAACAACAGAAATTATTTTTGTATGTGCAACTACAAAAGACATAGAAACATGATTGGGTAAGTGACAAATAACATACAATATTTATTATATTTAAGGAGAATTATAGAGTAGAACAAAAATTGAAAAATACCGGAGAGTAGTTGTTGCTAATTAAACATGAAAATAAGAAACTATTATAAAGATATTATAGTACAAATAGAAAACAATGATGTTAGAGTAGCAATGTACAATGGTACAAACATAACCAAGGTCATGTAAAATATTTAAAATTTCCATTATAACTATCATAGTGTATGAGTATAGTCATAAGATTGAAACTTCATAAATATCAAATTAACGGTTTAAAAGACAATATTATAGCTACGGAACCGTGAAAGGGAATTCTAGATATCCCAAAGTATTTACCAAACAGAATGCTAGTGTCCACAAAACTATATGTAAAACACGGGTTGAATAGCCATATATATATATATATATATATATATATATATATATATATATATATATATATATTCAAATTACAATGAATATGGTTGTAGCCATAGAAATGAAGCAAGCCACAGTATCAAAGGAATGAACGTAAAGCCTCAACCAGAATAGCCCTCTATAGCTTATATATATATATAACACACAATTTTCAAGTTACAATGAATATGGATGTAGCCATGGAAATGAAGCAAGCAAAAGTATCGAAAGAATAAACGTAAGGCCTCGATGAGGAAAGTTATGCAGAACAGGAAAAAATTCAATGCCAAGAATCAAAACCCTAATGCCAACCACTAATCAAAGGACCTAGAAAAAAGCAATAATAATAAATTTAGAACATAAAAATAAGAGGCAAGTTGAGCAAGTTGCATGAGAACGCCATGAGGCAACGACTAAACCTCATACCAACGGTGAGAAGCCTATAAGGAAAACATGGTAGCATTATAAGAATTAGTCATAGTTGACAAATATTCTCTCAAAGAAAAGGAAACCTTCAAATCCTTCTTAAAAATGGAGGCAAACACTAAAATATTATAGTATTAGACTTACCAAGAAGGGTAATGATTGAAACTCTCTATTTGGTCAGAGTCAAACCCTAACAAGCAACAACTCGAAATCATTGCACTAGGGAAACATATAAGAGACCATGAATTCATAATCACTGTGGGAAGGAGTTAATACCTGGAAATCCCCGTAGAGAGTATCTAAAATCTCTTGACGAGTCATCGGACCTATACAGACACAAAAAACATGGATCCAAAAACCCTATGATGACAGTGAACAACATAATCACAAAAGGAAAGCAGAGCCACAACTAACAAAGTATTTTATATTACCATTCTAAGAGGAAACCCTCTTAAGTACGAGCATGTCGGCCGCTGAAGCCTTTGTCAATTTTTGCAGTCCAATGACCTATTATCATACCAAAAGTTACAACATGGATCAAACCTTAGTAAGCTCGATGCGGAGCAGGTTATTCCATCGGTGGAAGGAGAAAATGGGTAGGTCCATGTCAAACCCTGAAAGTAGTCATCACCAAATACCAACACATTACACGATCACCGTTGGATTAGTCTCCTTACCAGATGTACAAATGAGATTGACCCACGAATCATGAAGAATTAAGTAAAAAAATGAATTTTTTAATCTGAAAATATCCACAATAATGTAACACTGACTCATAGCTAGAATCGAAAATCTTGAGCTCATTACCCTATACACAAATCAATATATAATTATCAACCCAAATAACATATTACAAGGATGAAATATTAATACATCTCATAGGTTAACAATAATCCCATATCCATAACATGGATGGGGTTTCCAAACTATAAACAAAAGAGGGATACATGCTTATGTCAAGAGTTGTGATGTGCCCGTAGTCATAGGATGATATGGTAAGTGGTGGATTTGCACATATAATGATGGGAGTGTACACTACTGATTTAAAAGAAATAATAATGAGCACGCTTAGTGTCTTGCTTGGGAAGATATATTATAACATATTCCTCGACCATAGAATTTAATTTGAAATAATAATGAGCACATTTAGTGTGTTGTTTGGGAAGATATATTATAACATATTCCTCGACCATACTTAGTGTGTTGTTTGGGAAGATATATTATAACATATTCCTCGACCATAGAATTTAATTTGAGGAAATAGAAAAAAGAAAAACTTAATCCGAGGAAATAGAGGGAAGATATATTATAACATATTCCTCGACCATAGAATTTAATTTGAAATAATAATGAGCACACTTAGTGTGTTGTTTGGGAAGATATATTATAACATATTCCTCGACCATAGAATTTAATTTGAGGAAATAGAAAAAAGAAAAACTTAATCCGAGGAAATAGAAAAAAAAAATAAACTGTCATTTCCTAACCATGGTAAACAAGGCAAAAGATGTAGTTCATAACCATTTCCTAACCATGGTAAACAAGGCAATTACCAAGGCTAACCATGGTAAACAAGGCAATTACCAAGGCAAAAGATGTAGTTCATAACCATTTCTTAACCATGGTAAACAAGGTAAAACATGTATTAACCATGGTAAACAAGGCAAAAGATGTATTTCATAACCATTTCTTAACCATGGTAAACAAGGCAAAAGATGTATTTCATAACCATTTCTTAACCATGGTAAACAAGGCAAAATATGTATTTCATAACCATTTCTTAACCATGGTAAACAAGGCAAAATATGTATTAACCATGGTAAACAAGGCAAAAGATGTATTTCATAACCATTTCTTAACCATGGTAAATAAGGCAAAAGATGTATTAGGTAATAATTTGAGGAAAAAGAAAAAAGAAAAATAAATGTAGTCTTAAATTTAAATAAGTTTAGATTGCATAGAAATATATATAATGATTTTTCTTTTATAAAGGGCATTGAATGATAATGTAGAATTTAATTTGAGGAATCATTTCCTAACCATGGTAAACAAGGCAAAATATGTATTTCCATGATGAACAAATGATTTTAATTTAGCTAACGTAGTCTTAAATTTAAATAAGAAGTTTAGATTGCATAGAAATATATATAATGATTTTTTCTATAAAGAGTCATGAATGATAATGTAGAATTTAATTTGAGGAAAAAGAAAAATAAACTGTCATTTCCTAACCATGGTAAACAAGGCAAAAGATGTATTTCCATGATGAACAAATGATTTTTAATTTAGGTAACGTAGTCCTAAATTTAAATAAGAAGTTTAGATTGCATAAAAATATATATAATGATTTTTTTATAAAGGGTATTGAATGATAATGATGTGAGGTATATTAAAAAAAATATTGCGCTATTTAGAATTAGAAGTGATCATATGTGTGGAGTATGTAGGAGATGTGATAATATAGGAATTGGCTAGCCACTGGAAAGCTTTTGATGGATGAGTCTTTTCTTCTCATTCTCTTCAAGAGTCACTAGAATTAGCATACCTCCCCCTAATCCTTGTTTTTCTTTGAAATGATTCCAATTGCAAGTATGATAGTTTAATATCTTTTTTTTTCAAAAATTCACCTAGCATTCCAATTAATAAAAATTTTGTCCCTTCCCTGCTCCAACCTTCAATGTTGAAGTTAATAAAATTGTGTAGTGCATGCATTTCCCTAATCTAGATTGATGTCAAATGGAATGTGTTGTCACTCCCATCATTCTCGTGAACTAACAAACAATCAATTGCATTTCTTCTATCATTGGACAAAGCCATTAATGTTATGCATTTATAACTTTTTTAGTAAGTATCATTGAAATTTTATATTCCATTATGGATAGTTATTACTAAAATATAATATTTTTTTACTTTGAATTTTGAGATTATTTTCTAGCTTAATTTTACATGAACTTTATACAGAGATATAATGTCATTAAAAGTAAAAGAAAAAATTAATTTACTTTTTTAGTATGAGAGATATGAAATTTCTTTAATACTATTGGTGTTAAAATAAGGCATGCAAAAATAATACTATTGATACATGATGTTCATTCTATCTATACCTCACATGTAATATTTAAAAAAAAATATTAGTGACAAAATGTATTTTACTATGAACTATAAATAAAAAAATTCAGTCTATATTAAATAATATAATTTGATATCAACTTTATATAGAGAAAAATAAAATAATTGAGAGTAAAATTTTCTTATATTTTGACTTTCCATTGCAAGGAGGGCTCATAATTTATTGCATCCTTAATATAGAGTTGTGATATGACATTTAAAAAAGACTAGTAACAACCAAAATTTAGTGGGGATTATAAACCAAATTAGACAGATCTTAAATCTAGATCTACCAAGCATCAAAAGAGATCAAATCTCTTGAGAATCAAGCCTCTTTTATAGTGAAAAGAGATTTTACCCCTCTTGGTGCTTGGTAGATCTAGAGTTAAGATGGATCTAGGCTAGCAATTATTAATAATATTAATGTATCCTTCATCATGTGAATAATATATTATAATTATTAATAATATTATGTTTATTTAATAATTATATAATTGTTCTCCTCCCTTTTTGACCCTCTCACTTAATTTATTTCCTTAATTCTTCTTGTTATTTATTCTTCTCCTTATTTTGCTCCTTGATTCCCTCCTACCTTCAATGTTCACCCTCAGCTTGCCTTATTTATATTTGGACTTTCTCTTCTCATTTTTTAACTCAACTTTAAGTCTATGATGATGGGTGAAGCATTCACACAAAATTTCATATGTTGGTAGCCTAGTTTGTTTGTTGAGTGTTGGATGCGTATTCTATTAGATTATCTTTGAAGATTTTTAGGTACATTGTTCAAAAGAGAATAAAAGTTCTTAGCTAGATATCCCTTTTAGAGAAATTTCTAATTATATAGTGCACTTAATATAACTCCTTAGGAATGAGGAGAAACCTAATTTTGACATAATGGAGTCTAGGCATTATTTCATATGAGACACGGTTCCAACATTGTGAAAAGTATACAATCATCCAAGGTTTGTTACATGCAATGTGTTCTAGTCATTGTGCTAGCTTGAATGGGGAGATGCTAAATTAATCTAGGATTTGATGAAATCTAGATGTTACAAGGCTATCCGAGCATATGGGCATATAGTGGTTTCCTAAGTTAAACAATAGTGGAAACAATCATATGTTGGATTTCTCAAATCGATAGTGAACCACCTCATAGGTGACAAAGAAATAATTGACATAAAGGTGACATTTTGATTGTAGTGTAGGCGACATCCGGGTGACATGAATGATGACATGTTTCTCTATGGTAATGACATGTGGCAGGTGGATTAAACATTTTTGGGTGTTTAAGTGGCCCTTTTCAAGTGACACTTAGCAGTGACATGGTGGTGACATGGCATGGAAGGTGTTAAAGAAACAATGTGGTGGAAGATGTGGCATGACAGGTGGGAGCAAGATGACATGGTAGATGATGTTGTAGTGAAGTGGAAGATGATGTGGAAGGTCTCAATATTTTCACTAGGAGGTTATTTTGTAAGGCTTCGTCTTATTAAATTATTTTAGCATTGTTCGTATTTTTGGAGTCATGAGGAAAAAGGCCATATGGGCATCGATGATCCAGAGGTGCAATATGATTACAGGCTAATGAAGTCATGGATGTAAATTTGATATTAGTAAAAGAACTTCAATTTCCAATGGTATTTAAGTCTCTACAAACAAGTTGATTATAAAATATAATAAGAATTTTATATATATATATATATATATATATATATATATATATATATATATATATATAAGTTGTTGGAGCAATTTGGGCAAGACACGAGATCAAACCTTCAACCTCCTACTATAACACCAAAATTACATCCAATAATCTTTAAGCCAAATATACCAATAACTTATGACTTAAAACATATCAATAACATATGACTTAGCAAGGGTTGAAATGTAATTACAATGTTGTACCTAAATGGATCTCTTATCCCACAAACAAAATCATCTCAAGCACCAATTTAATGTATGAATCTTTGTTACCACTTTAATATATATAATTTATTTTGATACTTTCACCTAATAAAATAATATTATTTTATGACTTAGCAAGGGTTGAAATGCAATTACAATGTTGTACCTAAATGAATCTCTTATCCCACAAACAAAATCATCTCAAACACCAATTTAATGTATGAATCTTTATTATCACTTTAATATATATAATTTATTTTGACACTTTCACCTAATAACATAATATTATTTTACATGTAATTTACTTTATGAGTTAATTCTGAGTTAATTCTAAAATTATTTTAGATGTAATTTACTTTATAAGTTAATTCTAAATTTTGATGAGTTAATTCTAAATTGAAATGAATAGTCAAAAACAAGTAAGCGAAACAAAAACATTTTCGGACACTTTTCTGTCGGTTCGGGGTATATATATTACTTAGCATAGCAAAAGAAACCAAACCAACGCCACCCAAGTTGGTATATATATATATATATATATATATATATATATTACGTAGCATAGCAAAAGAAACCAAACCAACGAGACACCCAAGTTATTCAGCAACGACAAGAAGTCCGATTTTACACTTCCAAACGAAATGGAATACGAAATGGATGCTGGCACTGGTGGCAGCTCTGAAAATAATATCGACGTTGAGCAGAGTCGTACATGGCGTCGCGCCATAGAAGCGTTTACCACGGTTAATGAATATCTACGGGCACGGAGAAATAATGACACGGTGTCTCCTCCTTCAGAGCGAAATGGAAGGGTCCAAGTCACAGAAGTGGCGGAGAACGAAGTTAGCGGTCCGCATGTGATATCGGGATATATAAGACGATCACGTCGGAATGGATTTCAATTGGAGGATACATGGGAAAGTGTAGACATACAACGCTTAGATGAAATGCGAGGGGCGGTTAGACGAAAGTGTGAGTGGCATCCACGGAATTATATTGGCAGTGGAAAGACTGTGAAAGAAGCCATGATTGAAGATGGTAATGTTGTTTTATTACGAAATATAATGGACTGGAGTCGTACAGGAGGTGGCACCGGTGCCAGCAAATTGTATGGAGTGGCGATTTTGAAAATTGTCAGCGAATCCTGCAATTGTTGGAGGAGAATAGCAGTAGTATGAAAATCGTTTGGGAAACATTTAGTCTTCATCCTGAATTGAAACAGGAATATGTTGCCCACCACGGCGAGGATCCATTCATTGCATCTATGGTACCTTTACAGTCTTGTGTAAAGGTTGATATCTCTAAGGAGCTCGCGGGTGATGGTGATGGTGATAGATTATCATGTGTAATTTGTCATGAAGTGATTTCCACTGGAAAGAAATTGCGATGTAATCATATTTTCCATTTCAGTTGCATCTTTCGGTGGTATATACGCGGACTTTCATGTCCACTGTGCAGAGATAAGTTGAACTAGGTCTCTTCCTATCATTTCTCCATTAACTCCTTTTAATTAGATACCCGTTTTTAAATTTCTTCTAATGTCCGGTACTATAGTATTCATATGCTAATATAATATAGTTCTAGAGTATATATAGATTTCAGAGGTTCATGTTAATATATATATATATATTACAATGATTTGCAAGAACATAACATTACAATATATATTTCATGTTGGTGCAATTGATGGAGGACTCAACCAAGGATTATTTACCCTTCATCACTTATAACGCATTCATTAAATTTAAATTAATGAATTGAAAAATCGTTAATAGAAAGGTTTCATTTGAATCTATTTAAGTCTATTTCAGAAATGGATAACGGAAGGTTTTCATGCATGTCTCTCATAATAATTGGATAACGGAAGGTTTTCATGCATGTCTCTCATAATATTTTTTTAGAAGGTTTTATTTATGTCTATCATAATAATTTTTTCCTTAGTTAAGAATGAGTTAATTTTATGTATTCATACTAATTTTTGGCACGTAGAAATACAAATTTGTATTTGTGGATTTAATATATATATATATATATATATATATATATATATATTTTTGTGCATACATTCAATGTTGTTTATAGTATTAATAGTTAAATACACTACCATATAAGATTACTCCATAATTAAAATGGACATAATTCGGCCAATATAACTCAGAATATTTATTATAACTTGTTTTTAGAAGCAAAAGGATCATTTTGTATTTTCCCGTGAGCTGAAAATCCTTATCTGGACACTCTGAGATCTCAAATTCGCGTTACAACAGTTCCGTCGTCACAAAAATTCTGATAAAATAGCTGATTTTAAATCAACGATATCTCCCGAATTCCGATTCGACCCATTTTTTTTTTAAATTGGGTGATTTTTTCGAAAGGAATCTAGATTTGGTATTTGTTTTTGTAAATTTTGTACTAAATATTTCAGATCTGATCTGCAAAGTCACCACCCCATGGAATCATAACCTGCTCTGATACTATTGATCTGGATCTTGGGAGGAGGCCCCCAAGATCTAAAAGATTGAAATGGATCTTGGGAGGAGAGACCCCCAAGATCTGAAAACTTGCAATCGATCTTGGGGGAAAGGACCCCAAGATCTGAAAACTTGCATTTCCAAAAGAAAAATAGGAGAATGCCCAATAAACAAAACCACAAAGAAACTTTTTATGAAAACCCATTGATCTGGATTTAAACATGAATGCAACAAAATACAGAAATAACCATAAAGACAGATATGCAGCGGAAATAATACTTCATTTCATTACTGTAAAATACTGAAATATGCTTACAAACAGAAATGGAAATAAACAAGCTAGGGCGATGGTAGCTTATCTCTGAGAAGAGATGTGGTGGCTACATGCCTCTGAACTGTAAAGGCTACATTGTGATAGACAATCTGTCCTTTTACAAAATGTGACTTGTTACTTATAGTATTTTTCAATTACAATACCACGGGTCAATTCCATGGGTAAATGAATACCATGGGTGGATTTTACAATACCCCGGGCAGATGCCATTTACAATACCATGGGTAAATTCCATGGGTCGATGAATAATATGGGTGGATGAGTACCATGGGTTGATGCCATTTTCCATTCAGATCAGTCCATGATCTGATTAGTTGCAGCTTGTTCCATGCAATCTTGATTTAACTCTATGGATGTGAGTTGTTCTGCAATGTTGGATGTGTCTAGAAATGGTGGAAAGTATGGTTGAAGGTGGTCCACATTGAACACTAGGTGCATACCAAGGAATGGGGGAATGCTAAGCTCAAATGGATTGTCTCTTACAGCCTTGGTAATGGTGTAAGGACCATATCAGAGTGGCCTAAGTTTCCGATAGGCTCCGGTAAGGCATTCCTTTTGCAAATGCAACTAGACTTTGTCATCCACCTAAAATTTGTGTGGCACCTGATACTAATCATGTTGTACTTGGCATTGGATTTCTCCAGAATGTCCTAGAACTACTGGCGAATATGTTAGATGTGCCGAATGAAGCTATTTTCCTTATCTGTTTTGAACTGGACATGAGTCGAATATGTGTGAGTAGCTGCAAATGACATGGCCACATCAATGGGACATAGTGGCTGGAATCCCAAGACCACCTGAAAAGGGTTGTGACCAGTCGAGGTGTGGAGAGCCTGGTTGTAGCTATGCTAAACATAGGGGAGGCTCTCATCCCATGTGTGTGGATGCTTTGAGTTGTACATGCGTAGAATGTGTACGATCATCATGCTGACAACCTCTGTCTGGCCATCAGTTTGAGGATGGAAGGCTGTGGACTTAGTGAGTTTGGTGTCCAGCATTGACTAGAGACTAGACCAAAATGTACTGAGGAACTTGCCGTCCCGATCTGAGATGATAGATCGTAGGATCCCAAAGTGTACCCACACTCGTTCAAAGAAGAGTTTAGCAGTGGCTTCTGCTATGATATTCTTCTTACAGGCCACCATAATGGCCATCTTCGAGAACCTGTCGATGACCACAAAAACACAGTCGTTTCCATTCTTAGTGGAAGGAAGGCCAAACATATAATCCATGGAGATGGATTCCCAAGGTCGACTAGGATTAAGCAGCAGGGTATAGAGGCCTTGCTTCTTGATGGTTGGTTTGGCAATGGCACAGGCAATGCATGATTTGATGTATTTCCCGACATCCTGTCGAAGATTCGACCAATAGAAATACTTCTACAATACTGCCACCATTTTCTCGACCCCAAAATTCTCAGCAGCCCGACTGTAGTGTGCTTCCGAAATCATCTTGGCACGCTCGCTTGAAGGAACACAAAGGTGACCTAGGTGGCATAACAAGGCATCCTGGAGGTGAAAATCTGGGACATGCTGACCCTCCAAGAGTGTCTGGTATGTGTGGCCGAATTCTGGGTCACTTTTGTAGAGAAGTGGGCAATCAGAAGTCTCGTGCCCACAAGAGTTGAGCACAGTGGTGAACGCCATGATCGGTAGTCGACTAAGGAAATATGCAACATTATTGTTGCTTCCCTTATTATATTTGATATTCAAATGGAACTGTTGCAGGTATGTGGACCACTTCTGATGGCGATCATTCTGCAATTTCCCTTGGTTTTGTATGAACTACAAGGGTCTGTGGTCTGTGTGGATGACCGCTTCCTTCCCCAAAATGTAATGCTTCCATTGTTGGCAGACCTGGATAATGGAATACATCTCTTTGTCATAAGTGGGATACTTCCGGATTGTGTCTGAAAGTGTCTCACTGTGATATGCCACTAGATGCTCGTGTTGAGTAAGGACTACCCCAATAGCATAGTCAGAGGCATCTGTCTCGACCTCAAATGGTTGTTGCAAGTCTAGTAATGCAAGCACTAGTGCCATGTAGAGGCGATATTTCAACTTTATGAATGCCTTTTGTTGAGATTAAGACCAAAATAATTTTGCTTTCACTCCTCCCTTGGTGACTTGACTCAAGGGCCAAGTGATATGAAAAAATCCCAACACAAACTTGCGGTAGAAGTTGGCAAGACCTAGAAAGTTGTGGAGCTCTATCAAAGTGGTTGGAGATGGCCAATCCTGAATGACTTGGATATTGGCTAGATCCACATGCACCCCCTGTTCATCAAAAATGTATCCCAGATACTGAACGTGGGTCATGCCAAAAGTGCATTTCTCCAAATTGGCACATAACTTGTGTTGTCGCAGTGTTTGGAGAACCTGTCAGATGTGGTGGAGGTGCTCTTCCCAACTTTGGCTGAAGATTAGGATGTCATCCAAGTATACCACTACAAATGAGTTGGTGAATGGCTGGAAAATGTCATCCATTAGCCTCATGAAGGTTACAAGAGCATTCGTCAATCTTAAAGGCATAACCAACCATTCGAAAAGGCCCTCCTTGGCTTTGAAGACAATCTTCCACACATCGGAGGGTTCGATTGGTACCTGGTGATATCCTGACATCAAATCGATCTTGCTGAAATATTTTTCCCCCTTCAGTTGGTCCAGGAGGTCATCAATCTGTGGGATTGGGTACCTATTACAGATAATGATCTTGTTCAGTGCTCGCTAGTCAATATAGAGTCTCCAAGTCCCATCCTTCTTTTGTACCAACATGATCGAGCTCCCACAGGGCGATGAACTCAAACAGATGTGACCTTTCTGTAGTAGCTCCTAAATCTGCCTCTTGATTTCATCGTTCTCCAGAATGGAGGACCGATAGATTGGTCCATTGGGCAGCGACACACCTGGGGTCAGATCGATGGAGTGCTTGACCTGACAGTGTAGAGGAACCCCTACAGGGGAGATGAAGATGTACTCCTCCATGACCTTGTCCATCTGTAGTTTTCATGCAGAGGGGCCCTATCTGGAGGTCATGACCACCGTCTTCTTCTTTCCTTGAGGGCGTATCATCAGGAAAATAAATTTCCCGGTTTTGGAAATGAGCTTACTACATTGTTTTGCAGTAACCAAAGAGATAGCGGTAGGCAGTGCTACCTCCAATATCCTATACAACTTATTTCCCAAAGTAATAATAACAGCACGGGGCCTTGATTCATTCACAACATGTCGCTTCCACAAGTATGGTTGTCCTAATAATACATCACAAACTTCAAGGGGAGCAATGTCACACAATACCTCATCCATGAAGGGCTTGATGTTGTATGGAAGGCGACACTGCTGGCTCACGTGAAGATCTCATCCTTGGTAAAGCCACCTGATGGTGTACAGTTGTGGATGTGTTGTCGTCAATATGTCTAGTCGCTTCATGACCTCTACTGAAATGAGGTTCTTTTGGCTCCCGCTGCCGACAATGAACTGTAGCAAGGAGCCCTTTACCCACATCTCAGAGTGGAAGAGACACTCCTCCTCCTTTGGATCTTTGGGTTCCTCCTTCTGGATCTTCATGGTGGCAACAGTGACGTTGGGCTCTGCATCGATAATCTGCTTCCCTTTGTCATTCCCCTTATCGGGTTCTGACTTAGAGTCGGAACATGCATTTGATTCTGAAACCTTTAGCTTGGCCACTAGTGACTGCTTGGCCCGACACTCACTTGTGTTGTGAGTGGAGCTCTTATGGAACTCACACCACTTTCCCGTGTCCTTTTTCAATTTCACGGCATTGTTCTTTGTTTGCAGCTTTGCCGGGTTGTCTTGGGCCTCCTCGCCTTGGCTTTATCCTTTGTTCTGTGGTTTGGGGGCACCTTTCCCTTGCTTCGGATTCGCAGATTCAAAGTCTCGCTTCTTCTGTTTAAACTTTTGCTCGACCTTGACGGCATATTGGTATGTCGTGCCGAGTGAGGGGATGTTCAGGAATTCTATTTCTTCCTGGATGTACTTGTGCAGGTGGTTGTGGTATTTGAGTACCAAATGCTGCTCTAAATCCTTGATACCCAAATTTGTGCGAAGGGTATGGAAAATACTGGTAAACTCTGACACATCTTGGTCCCTTCCTTGCCACAGCGTGGTCCACTTTATGTATTGATCCTCATAGCTTCCGACAGGGTAGTACTGCTCCTTAATGGCATCCCGGAATGAATCCCAAGTGGGTGCTACTGAAAATAGTGAGCATGTACTTTCATCCTTCTGCTCCCAGTAGGTTTCCCACCAGTCCTTGATGTGGGGGGTTGCTTTGAGAAGAGAAAAAAGAATCTTTTCCCAATTGGAAAAATCATGAATAGAAAAATAACCCTTTAGCAGATTTAACCATTTATCAACGGCATTTGCGTCTATCTAACCCTCGAATATGGGGATTTCAAAATTATCTTGTACCTTAAACAGTGTGGCATTTCCAGAGTAGCTGTTGGAAGCCGATGCATCGCCTCTAGGGAGCCGCTAAAGGATCTGGGAAAAGTTGTTCATCATCATGTTCCTTTGTTGCTCAAGGGCTTCTTCGAGCAAGATTTTGATAGGATATCCTACCCCCTCATCTTTTTTTTCATCCGCCATGGGAGGCCGTCAGGATTTGCAAGGTTGGTCTTGCAAAGGTTCGACCAGTTCAAGCCCTAACTCCTTATATCTCGACCTCATTGGGGACATGCAAAGAAAAACAGAGAAAAAGTAGACCCTCTGATACCACTAATCCAGATTTAAATAGGAACGCAACAAATTACAAAGATATCCATAAACACAGAGATGCAATGGAAATAATACTTCATTTCATTAATGTAAAATATTGAAATATGCTTACAAACAATAATAGAAATAAACCATCTAGGGCGATGGTAGCTTATATCTGAGAAGAGATGTGGCGGCTACATGCCTCTAAACTGTGTTACAATGAAGCTCGAAGGCCTATTTATTATTGAGAAACAATGGAAAACCCTAAAAATCCAAAAACCTAACCTTAGAAGATGAAACGCCAAACTGTGGTCCCTGTTTGGCTAAATTGGTACATCAACTTCCCGGGGTCGTAACTTTGGCATACGATCTTCGTTTGATGTGCACAATATCTTGTTAGAAAGATTTATCCGAGAACTAGAAATTTGGGAAGCCCAATTTTCCCAAAAAACGTAATTTAGGGCCTCAAAATGGCTCCGGAAGTTCAGGACCTGAAAAACTGCTAAAAATAGTAAATTGTGCTACAATTAAGGAAACTGAAAAGCTGAAAGAAACAATGGTAGGAGTCCAAGTGGACTTGGTGGGTGGCCACCTGGATCATTGAATGAGATCTTGCTCGAAGGTTCATTTTATTACTCTCCCCAAGCCTTCTAATGCAATAATGTATATGAAAGGACATAGGGGGTCCCTTTTCCCCAGGCCCCTTGATCCCCTGAAAGGGAGAGAGGGGGAACCATTAGCAATAATAGATTAGAAGGGAGTTTCTATTATATATTTCACCCAAGCAATCCAAGAGAGAGAAAAACCAAAAGATTCAAGAACGGAAAGGAGATAATTCCATCTCATACCATCATATGCTTTAGACGTGTCTAATTTGATGATCATACCATAGGATTTAGATGATTTCAATGATTGCACCATTTCGTGAGTTGTGATATCAGCCATCATTTTTTTCCCTTCAACGAACCCTATGTCCGTTTGATGCGCACAATATCTCGTTAGAAAGATCTATCCGAGAACTACAACTTTGGGAAGAACAACATAGGTCCATGGACCCATGTTGCTCCCAATTTTCCCAAAAAAAATCATTTAGGGCCTCAAAACGGCTCTGAAAGTTCAGGACTCAAAAAACTGCTAAAAATAGTAAATTGTGCTACAATTAAGAAAACTGAAAAGCTGAAAGAAACAATGGTGGGAGTCCAAGTGGACTTGGTGGGTGGCCACCAATATCCACCTGGATCATTGAATGGGACCTTGCTTGAAGGTTTATTTTATTAATCTCCCCAAGCCTTCTAATGCAATAATGTATATGAAAGGACATAGGGGGTCCTTTTTCCCTAGGTCCTTCGATCCCCTGAAAGGGAGAGAGGGGGAACCATTAGCAATAATAGATTAGAAGGGGGTTTCTATTATAGATTTCACCCAAGAAATCCAAGAGAGAGAAAAACCAAAAGATTCAAGAACAGAAAGGAGATAATTCTGTCTCATACCATCATATGCTTTAGACATGTCTAATTTGATGATCATACCATGGGATTTAGATGATTTCAGTGATTGCACCATTTCGTGAGTTGTAGTGATATCACCCATCATTTTTTTTCCTTCAACAAACCCTATCTCCTTAGGGCTAATGATATGTTTCATTAAGGGTTTGAGCCAACGAACCATGATGCTTGAGATTATATTATAGATAAAATTGCATAGGGAACTGAGTATGTGACAAATTAGGCCCTCTAATTTAGGAGTCCTATATATATTATTTTTATAAGATAGATCTAGAACTTATGGAGTGGCATGAAACCCCCTCATCCTTGAAGAACTTCATATAAACAAAATCACCCAAAATATATTAATCTTTATAAAAATGTGTACTTTCATATATTGGAGTACATACTTGTTATTTTTTTTAAATAGGATATAATATAAAGAGTTAATCAATAGGACTAACATAAAATTACAAAATAATTTCCTATTCATTAAACAAACATAATTTTCTTTATATATCTTTAAATATTACAACCTTTAGCTTCTTTTTTAGTTAAAAGGCTATAATAAATTCAGTTTCAATTTGTAATAATGTGACCTAAAAAATATAGAAAACACAAAATCGAGAATTTAGGATACACATGCCAACTCAATATTCAACAAAATCAACTTGTTAAAATGCATAAAGAAGTCAAATCATATCCAGAACTGAAGTAGCCCTAAACACTTTGGCTCTAGTGATCATAGTGGTGATCTTCACGGTGAAGAGATTTCATGACATAGAGATTGTTAATTTTATTGTCAGTACAAGAAATTGCACTTCCCTTGATTAAATAGTTTTTTCCAAACCTAGTTAAGAATACATCTTAGAATCCAAGAAATTAAACTCTCTAATTTACTACCAAAACATTTAAAATGATAAAGAAATGTTTCATATATATCAAGTCCTTGTGATTAGTAAAAAACTAAAATAATATAATAGTAAATATTGATATCATAAAAAATATTTATATTTCAACTAGCTATCATGTCGTTTTATAACAAAGAACAAGTTATAAAGGAGCCCTAACCATGGTTGGGGCTTGAGGTTTGAATATGGATTCATCCATGTTTGGGCCACAAGAAGGTAGCTAGGTATGGGGAGCATTGGTTTTAAAATATTTTTGAGTTGGATAGATTTCACATTGTGGCTGAAAGAAGGGTTTGGTTTTTCATTAAGGCAACTTTGACTTGTCTTTACCTACTTTCCCGCTAAATGAGTGTTTGTTTCTTTACTTTATTTTGTTTACCTTGTGATCTAGTGAATGCTAGTAGTTTAGCTTGCTAATGTGGTGGTTAATCTTGAATTTTTGGGTAGCAAATGGTTGTTTCATAGTTTTCTGGAAGTGTTACAAATAACATGAATGGATACGGGGAAATTATTGTGGACTATGAGCCCAAGGAAGATGTTGGTGTCTTCAGTTGGACCACGCTGACAAGGTTTTTGACCTCGTAAAGTTTCTAAGGACCACAAGGAAACCCTAAGAAGCTAACAACTATAGGAGTAGTTAGCTCATCGCCTTTGCAAATCTTTGAAGCCCAAACCTTCTATCAAGGTCAGTGCCCACAAGTTTCATTTTTTCCTCATTGTTTCCAAATTTCTGATAATTTTTTGGACATAGTAAATAGATATATCACTCCAATGGGGGAAGGGCCTTTTCTCATCTCTTTGTATCAGCTAGTTCAAGAGACTTCATTCGATAATTTTAATATAGTGGATATGTTCCATACTTCTGGGAGTTTGGAGTTCTTTTCTTACAATCCTCCATTAACTAGTATCGATCTTTTTGGTGGGGTTGGAAGCTCCTGTATGATTTCATCATGGATACTTAGTTAGTAATGATGGGGATTCACTTTCTTTTGTCTCAAGGGAGCCATGTCTAAGTGGGGTCTCCTAATCCTCTAGGCATCTCTTTGAGAGTCCTATTCAGTTAATTGGAATTTTTGTCTATAGCCAAAGAAGTATTGGGTTTCTAGGTGGTTTTGGATCTAGAGCGACAGTAGGATGTTTAGGGTAGATCGAGGACTTGGGATCTTAAAGTTGTGGACTCCATGTAGAATGGTGAACAATATCAATCTTGTCAAGTCCCTCAAGATCTATCCATACATTTGGAAGGGAAGAATTATCATAGGCTCAAAATAAAAGCATATGTAAACAACAAGTAGAGGGGTTTCATGTCAACCTATGGTTAGGTAAAGAAATTAAAATGGCACGTGTCAAATAATTGGAAGAACAAATATTTTTAGAGAAAAATTGGGGGAAGAGGATTGGGAAGAAAAGAGTTAAGAAGTGGGTAGCGAAGAACATAAATCCAGAATATAAGAGGGAGGTTGTGATTCGCTGGCAAGCCAACAATTGGGTTATACTCTCCTTTAAAAATAAGGAGGATGCGATAAAAGTATAGAAGGTTCATTGACATATATTTCATTTTCCAATTCAGTTAAAATTGTGGCATATAGGTTTCAATGCATAGAGAGGAAAATCAAACTAGATTTTGATCTAGATCTGCCTCCCTGGGTGACCGTTGGAATATTGACATGATGTAATTTTCAGGGATATTTTCATAGAGTTGGGGGATTTTCTGGCATATGATCATTCATATATTACTTTAGGTGAGAAATCAATGGATTTCATTCTTCTCAATATCGATAGATGACATGTTTTATATCCACACTAAACTTTGGGGGAAGGAGAGGAGGAAATAGTCCAAATACTAGACTAAGAAGGGATTTTGTTTCATTGTCGGATATGCCATGAATACATTCATTTGGTTAGTATTTTCCCTTTATTAATGATCCTAAATATATCTTCGGAGGAGGGAGAAGAAGAATCAGAATCAAGAGGGGAAGCTATCGTTAACTCAAGTCCTTTGGTCGAGGAGATGGCAGGCGAAGAAGGACACCTTCCACAGATAAAGAGGGCCCCTATAGATCCAAAAGGAAAAGCACCAGTGGACGTTGCATATTCAATGGAAGTTTTAGAAGCGGGGAATGGGACAAAAATGGTATCATAAGGAGGAGGTGGGGATGGAGCCGTGACCCTATGGTTAGTAGAAATAGCGAGAAAGATCCCCCTAATGATTCAATGCATATCGATTTCATATGCATACATCTATTCTTATACTGGACTAGGTAACACTCCACTTGTTGCTTTTGTTTCAACTTTATTTGATGCTATATATGTAATGCCTGAGCTTCCAGTTCCTATGCCTATGAATTTTGATATTTGTGTTGACAACTCAAAGTCCCAAAGACATGTGAAACCTAGGCCAATTCTACCATTGGTTGTATATGAAATTTATTAGTTTATCACTACCTTTCCTTCTCTTATGATTTCCTCCTCTAGGAGCTCTTTAGAGTCCTAACAAAGGGGAGAAGGTCGATATAATATTCGGTCCAAAAATGTAATTTCCCTTGCAGAAGTCTTATTTTGGGGGTTTGTAAAGGTCCCATTAGTACACAAAAAACAATAAGGGGAGGGGAATAAGCTCTTTTATATGTAGAGTGAATGATTAAGATAGGGAGGATCTAGTCACAGGTAGACAAAAATCCAAAAAAGAGCTACTTAGAGGCTCAAATCCCTTAGAGGAAGTTTCCAAATGAATATTTTGTCCTTAAACTGTAGGGGGATTACATGCCCTTAAAGATGAATACTCTAGTTTGTCTTTTGGAACTAAATAAACCTCACATCCTACTTCTGTAGGAAATCGTAGGGGAAGGAGATGTGATATCTAAAATCATGGAAACACTTCTAAAGTGATGGAATTTTATAGGGAACATATGCGTTGGGGAGGTCTAGGGGTTTGGCATTGGGATGCAATGATGGGTCTATAAAGGTTTGGAACTCTTAGGGTATAGAAGGAGGTATTAGTGTAAAATTATTTTCACTAGATCTTGATGAATGGTTTACTTTAATATATATTTATGGTCCCTCTATATACAATATTAGATACTAGGAAAAATATTCTGATAATTCTTTCAGTAAGAGGAAAAATTTTATAGTGGTAGGAGATATGATTTTTTCTATTGGGAGTGTGAAGACATGGAAGCTAGGGGCCGAACCAATTTCATTATCAGAGTGCTTCTTTCATAAACTAATTTCATCAAACCTAATTAAAATAGATTCAATCAGACTCCAAGCCACCTAGAGGAATAGGAGGGAAAGGTAGGAAAGAGTAGCTAAGAGATTGGATTTCTTTTTTGGTCTCAGAGGATTGGATTTGAGTGATTTTCTCCCCTTTATTAGATAATGGGTGGTTAGCGATGTGAATTGGATCACTCCCTATTTTTTCTGGAGATTAGTAATGGTGGTCTTAAGCTAGTGACCCCTTTTAAAATGAATTCCCAATGGATATAAGACAAGACGTTTGTCGATATTATCAGATTCCACTGGAATAATTTTTCAATAAGATCAAATGCCTTAGCCTCAGTGAAATATGTTGCAAATGTTAAGAATTTAAAGAAGGTGATAAAAGACTTGGGTGTCTAGAGAAGGAAAAAGGAAGAGAATAAACTATAGGAAGTGGAGAAGAAGCTTCAGGAAGTAGCCTCTTGTATGGAACTAGTCTTCATATAAGAAGGATGAAGGAAATACCTACTAGTAGGTAGGGAAGAAGCATGGAGGTTGAAGGGCCATGCCTTATGGCTGGAAAATGGGGATGAAAATGCAAAAAAAATTCTAAGTCTTTGCAAAGGGCTAGAAAATCCAAAACAACATTTGGAGTTTGGTAAATGATGAAGGTGGGGAGATTGAAGGGTTCAATGAGTTGGAAACATTTGGGAAGGCTCATTTTTAATATTTGTTTAAGGAGCCCCAAGGTCCTTCACTTGCAAAGGCTCTCCAGGTGGCCCTGACTTTTCCAAGTTTTGTTCAGGAGGAAGAAAACTAGGTTCTTCGGGAGGAGGTTACAGAGGAAAAATTGAAGGTGGTGCTCCATTATTTTAAAAAGGAAAAAATACTTGGGACAAATATATGGGGAGTTGAGTTTTCACATGTATTTTTGACATTGTTGGAAGGGATCTCCTGTAGGTAGTCAATAAATTGAGGGAATACAAAGTCCTGTTGGCTTTCAACTCTAATTTTATTTCCCTAATTCTAAAAGTGCATAATCCCTGAAATATGTCAAATTTATATCCCATTTCCCTATGCCATAAAATTTACAAGCTCATTCTCAAAAATATTGCATTAAGAATTAATCCTATCCTCTCCAAAGTTATTTCCAATGAATAATTTGTCTTTTTGGATGGGAGTTAGATTCATGAGGCCATTAGGGTTTCCCAAAAGGGAATTCATTACTTAAAAACTAAAAGGCTAAAGGGGGTAGTTATTAAGATATACTTTTCAAAGGCATATGAAAATTCCAAATGCATGTACATCTAGTTTCTTCTTACTCAAGTGGGTTTCAATTGGGAAACAACAATTTGGATCATGAGTTACCTAAAAATAATGTCTTTTGCAATCTTTATCAATGGTTTAGCCTTCGTCTTTTTGCAAGCTGAAAGATGATTAAGGCAACAATGCCATCTCTCTCATCTCTTGTTCCTGCTAGTGGTTGAAGGTGTTAGCAAATCAATTACAAATGCCACTAGAAGAGGGTGATATGCTGGTATTTAGATCACATAAGGATAGGCTATTACACACCTCCTTTTTATGGATGGTGTGATAATCTTCTGAAATGGGAATAGGAGATATGTGGAGACTCCATCAAGTATAGTTAGACTCTTCGAGATAGCAATAGGAATGTTGTTAAATGACAAAAAATATTGCATTTCTATGCACAATCTAGAGGCAGAAGAGATTCAAGATTTGAGATGTTTCTTTTCTTTTAGCCTTGCTCAACTTGATGAAGGCTTAAAGTATCTTGTATTTCAATTAAAACCAAATAAATGCACTAACAAGGATTGGTCAGCTCTTAGCGAAGTTGGAGAAAAGGCTAAAAGTATGGAGTGACAGATGGATTTTTAGAGTTGGAAGATTAGTCTTGGTGAAATCAGTGTTGGAAGCAATCCTAGTATATTAGATGTCTTTCGCTTGGATCCCAAAATTCATTTTAGAAAAATCTAGGTGTATATGCTTCAAATTCCTATCAGTTGGTCAGAGTTAGCAGGTAGTTCTTCCTTTAGGTAAAATGGGAACGATTTGTTGTGCTGAAAGTAATGGAAGGGTGGGCGATAGAAAACATTTTAATGTTTTCAAAATCCTTTGGAAACAAATGTGGTTGGTGGTTTATTTCTTGTCAAAACTTGTGTACTTTAATGTTTATTAGAAATACAAAACCCCAAGCCCTCTAGACAACTGGATTAGTTACCTAGTAAAGGAGAGAGCCTATTGTTCTATTATTTAGAGAGAAGTTTTAAATTCCTTTGGTCTAAATGACTCTGGATTGGCTTGGAGAGTTAGAAATGGTAAAAAGGTGTGGATAGGCTAGGACCCGTGGCCTGGTTGTGGAGGCGATTTTTGTCTACCACATGTAGTTATAGAGCACCTTTGGGATTGTGATTTTTTCGTTTCGGCTTAAATTTCTAATCTAGGTTTGAATACTATATGGAGGCAAGGGTGGCTATTAACGAAGGATTTGGAGCTAAGAGGCGAGTAAGCAGAGTATTGGTCCAGATATATAGAAGCTCTCGGAGTAGGCCATATCAAAATTACAGAAAGGGAAAATGAATTGGTGTAGGAAGCATCCTGAAATGGGGTGTACTCCCCCAAAGTTGGTTACTTTTTACTTCTTTTAGATCAAGGTCATAGGGAGGAAATTGGGTGGTGGAAGTCATTGTGGAAATTTAAGTGTCCTTCAAAAGATAGATTGTTCATGTGGTGCATTTTAATTAAAAAAAATCCAACTTTGGAAGTGATGAAACATAGGTATATTATAAGACAATTTTGATTCAAAATGTGCAAGAAAAATGAAGAATCTTCAAAGAATTTTTTCATCAATTGCCCTTTTTCATAGAGCATTTGGAATCTTGTTTAGCAAGCATCTAGGCAATACTGACTTTGGGATGGGGAGACTATAGAGGAGGAATGAAGATCTTGTAAATCTAATCAAAGAACTCATTTGATTAGATATCTACCATTAATTATTATTTACGATTCTATATCGCCAAGAACTAGAAAATATTCAAGTACCCACTCCCCTCTCCTATCCAAGTGGTTAGGGAAAGGTTGGCCATATTAATTCATTTCCCTCAATTCAAAGATGACGTTGCTCTAGAATTTTCCTTCAAAAATAACCTAATACTTCAATGCCATGGGATTATTTTGATGGAGCTACACAAGATCAAAATAATGTGTGTGGTGGAGGCACAATGTTATTCCTGGCAGGCTCACATTCCTTATATCCATGGGTTTCCGTAGTGGCACAAATAATAAGGTAGAGTTGATGGCATGTAAGTCTCTTGTTCGATAAGCTCTAGAAAAGGGTGATGGCATGTAAGTCTCTTCTTCGATAAGCTCTAGAAAAGGGTTGTACTTCTTTACAACTCTATGAGCGCTCAAAATTAATTGTTAATTGGGAGAAAAAAACCTAGGCATGCATGAACATATATCATTTTCCTATTTTGGAAGACATGTTTCATCTTATTTATTTGTTTAATGTTTTTACATGCTCTCATATTTATTCCCTATCAAAATATGGATCAAGACTGGAGAAAGGGCTTTAGTAAGTGGTCGAGTAGAGGAATTCTTAATAATATTGGTTCTATCACCATCCTTATATAGACATGGCTTAAAAAGGCCATAAGGTGTTGTATACTTGCTTCCCTCTTTAGGGAAGCATTTTTCATAATCCTTTCTCCTCTGATGTGACAAATATTTTTTTGGTTTTCTGGGAAGCATTTGTTCTCTTCCCTTTCTTTCAGACTAGTTTTTAGGTACTGAAAAAAGTGAACCCATAGCTTATCAACTTTTGTTCATGACTTTGATAGTATGTCTTTTCCTACTGTGATATATGGTAACTTCATACATATCGTTCATGATATTGGTGATGTTTTGACTTTATGATGTTCATATTTATGTTTAGATCCTATTATTGTCTCCTCAACTACCAGTCAACATTATGTAAGGGCTAAAGCCTCTCTGTTTTGGCTGATCCATGTCTTGAAATACACTCCAGCATATCTTCAATATAACTATTTTATTGTTTGGTAATAAAGCTATAGACTTCTTTTTTGCAAAAAAAAAAATATAAAAAAATACAACTATTTAGTAAATACTATACTTCATCATTAAAAAAGTTTAATAATAATTTTTAATAATTTAATAAATTTAATATCTTAAAATTCCCTATAATTTAAAGTTTTAAAATAAATTAATGAATTCCATTTGAGCTTATTAAAATAATATACTGTGAATTAGTTTCTAATTTAAAATTTTATTTGTGGATTTAAAATTTAAAATTTAAATATATATAAATAGATAATATTATTAAAAATTAAAATATATCATCGTTCATGAGGCATATCATAGGTGGTGATAGAGCATTCTATCAAGGCACTCTATGGTGAAAATATCACGGGTTCGAAACCTCATGGGAAAAACTTCAGCCATGCTAAGGGTTGGTGTGGCCAAAGTTAGGTGTAGTCCTTGGGTAATTTTGATGAATTAGATGACCCTTGGTCATGATTACTCAAGCCACATTTTAGGCATGGAAGTCATCTCAAGACTCACTTTACCTAACAAACAAACAAAATATATATATATATATATATATATATATATATATATATATATATATATAATCATATAATATCCTAATGTCTATATTAATTATTTTATTAAATTATTACTCAAATATTATAATAAAATCCTCTATCAACCTAAAAAAATAATTAAAAATGTTTATAATAACTTAATACATTTTAAACTTCTTCATTGAGCTTTATTATATTGATAATTTTTATCCGAATGTTTCAAATCATAAAATGTGGCTCATGCATCCAAAAAGAAAACCCCAACATAATTCAACCCACACAGGCTTCAATTTTGAAAAAATTATTACATTTTATTAGGTAAAGATCTTATTGGAATAATTTACAATGAATCATTAATTTAAATTCTTATTTATTTATTTAAAAATTTAAATTAAAAATGTATAACTAAATAATATCATAAGAATTAAAAAAATATAGAATGGATAATATCATAATATATATATTTTATTAATTTATTATTTAAATATAATAATGACGTTATATATCAATTTAATAATAATAGTAATAACAAGGAGTTATTTATTAATATAGAAAATAGTATAAGGAATTTAGTCGATTTTCATGCCAACCATGGATTTTCACATTGTCTAAATCACTTGTCTTTATTAAAATGATTTTATAAGCCATCTTTTCAATAAGCTAATCAAGTCTTGTATTAGAATGATTAAAAAAGATATTACATGCAATTTGTTTTCTATATGTATTGATCTATTACTACAAAAACTATATATCAGTCACATAGAAAATTTGGTTTTATCTATTGAAACAATATACAACAATATTGTGTACTTAATCTACTACTAGCCTTTCTTACTATAGTCCATTTCTTATAAACTAATAATTCAAAAAATAAGCAAAACATGATAACAAATTTTAATAGTGTGACGAATCATTCAGAGGGAATATCCATTTACACGGTTATGTGTGGACTAATGTCTTCCTATGAATCAACAAATTCCAACTTCATGAGAGCATGAACCATCTTTGTCACCTTGCTATCCAACATCCTCCTCTATTTTTGGGTCTTGTCTAAGAAAAGTGTAATTTCTTGTTGCTCCTCTAATCACTCCATTAAATATTTCCCCGTGATGGTTTTTAAATGCCAATATATATCCATTGTATGGATGTATTATGCACTTTTAGTCCTTTTAATGTTTGAATTGAGTATCGAATTTCCCACCTATGTTATCACTTCCTCATTAGAAATGAACTTACACTCTATTTAAGCTTCTCACTTTGTGTTCTTGATTTCTTGATGGATGAATACAGGAGTAATGCTATAATATATCCTAACAAATCCTTTTGCAATAGTTTGAGTCTTGGAGGTGGAGGGCCTCATGCCATCATAATAACCTCTCATTCCTTAGGCTCCTTTACTCCTTTACCTCTAGGCATGAATCTCAATAGATGGAGTAACAAAAAAATAAGGATAGAGGGGGACTACGGTTCCTTAGACTGAAGAGAGGTCAAAATTTAAGCTAGATAACCATTGGATGGCATTGACAAATTAAACCCACTTGATCTTGGACTAAGAGAGGAGTGAATACTTTGATCCCCAACAAAAGTGAGAAGCATCAAAGAATTTTTTGTATATAAAGAAGGAAAGCTTCCCAAATCTTCTAACCAAGGAGAAAAATGAGGGAAGATAGAGTAGCATAAGAATCCCCATAACAACTTTAGTTGGAGAGAGAAGGAGGGAACCTTTCACACATAGCACAACCACAAACCCAAATAGCGCAACCACAAACCCAAAGAGTTGAATAGGAAGGAATGTCGAAAGCAAATAAAGAGACTTAGTAGGAGTGAATATAAGCATTGAGGTTGTAAGAAAATATCAAACTCTGAAAATTAAATAGAAGCAATGCATCAACTTTTGAGAACAAGAGGTAAAACTCTGAAAATTCTTGCAAAAGAGGAAAAATTCTTGGACAGCATGAATATAATAATTTAGAAACAACTCACAGAAAGGACATAAAAACACACACTAAGATTGAATCTAGTATATGTGATATCTGCAGTAATTTGAATAAATACTTTATTGGTTCAAGATGAACTAAGGTTAAATTGGAATATTTAAATTTAAATTATTATTTAAAAATAGCAATGTTTTATTTATATTGAGAGAAAATCAATGAAATTTATTTGCACTAATATTCTTGAGAATCTGTAAAAGGTTATTAGGTAGGACTAATCCCTACTAGTCAGAGAAAAGGTTGGAAAAGTAGTTATGTTATAAGATGGAATAACAAAAGAGGAAAAATTCCTAGTTCCAGCCCATTCATTTGCTCTAGGAAAAATAGGAAGGAAAATGGGGCACCAGAGGAAAAATGGATGGAGATAAATGCCATAAATCTATAATTCATTAGGAGACCAGATATAGATGGTTGGAGATAAATGTCAAAATTTTGCTACTCTAAAGGAATTTATTGTGGGAGAGAAAGATAGTAATTCCTAACAACACCATTGGGAGAGAAATATTGGTGAAAGAACCCTTAGATTAAAACAAGATGTTGCTTTGGGGTTGTAGAGAGATAACCTCTAACATTCAAAGGAAAAGACTAGATCTCTCACTGGAGAAAGGAAAAGCTCAGGGTAAGCTAGGATAGTAGCTAGCTTACAGTGGGGTGGATAGTTAGAGCGTTTTACATATTTCCCATAAGAATAGATAGGTATTTATTCTAGTCTCTTGTATTTGTAAGAAAACTGAAAGTTGAAATTTTTTAAAAATGTGGTGACTACTAGCATAAATGGGAAGAATTATTGTATGCATTTTGTAGTACGTGAATGTGAATGTGCAAGTCTAGGTATTGTTTGTAAAAGTGTTGTACCTGAACCGGTATGGAAAAATACTCGTGAACAACATATAGAGAAGAGAGGTAATAAAATAATTGGTAAGTAATAGACATGATTTGAATGACTTGTAAGGGTAAATAAGCCTGTGTAAACTTGGATGAAAAGGAAACAGGTGGAACTTTGTATGTTGATTATTGAAAAAGAAACCCTTTTATTAAGAATTTGGGGTTAGTACCTTGGAATGTTAAGAAGAAATATCTAACTATCATGTACAATCCCTAAATTTGATATGTAAGTACAAAAAATACCTAGATAGGTCCCATTACAAGACACATAAGGGTTTCTAGATTGTGCAATAAATGGTAGATAAAATAGTAGTGTATATAACAACAAAATTATTTATGTGTATGTGCAACTACAAAAGACATATAAACATGATTGGGTAAGTGACAAACAACATACATGATCTTTATTATATTAAGGAGAAATATATAGTAGAAAAAAAAAATTAAAAAATACTAGAGAGTAATTGTTGCTAATTAAACATGAAAATAATAAACTATTATATAGAGATTAAAGTACAAATAAAAAACAATGATGTTACAGTAGAAATGTATAATGGTAAAAGCATAACCAAGGTCATGTAAAATATTTAAAATTTCCAATATAACTATCATAGTGTATGAGCATAGTCATAAGATTGAAACTTCATAAATATCAAATTAACTGTTTAGAAGACGATATTACAGCTATGGAACCGATGGAAGGGAATTCTGGGTACCCCAATGTATTTACCAAATGGAATGCTAGTGTCCACAAAGCTACATGTAAAACACAGGTTGAATAGACATATATATATATATATATATATATATATATATATATATATATATATATATATATATATATATATATATTAACCTATCACTTTCACCATCACCATCACCTTCATCTGTGTCAGCGAGCTCCTTAGAGATATCAACCTTTTCACAAGATTGTAAAGCTACCATAGCTGCAATGAAATGATCCTCGTCGTGGTGGGCACTATATTGCTATTTCAATTGCTTCCTCATGGCGTTCTCATGCAACTCCCTCCACTTGTCTCTTATTTTGATGTTCTAAGTTTAATATTATTGCTCTTTTCCAGGTCCTTTGATGAGGGTTGGCATTAGGGTTTTGGTTATTGGCATTGAATCTTTTCTTATTCGGCATAACTTCCCCATCAAGGCCTTATGTTCATTCTTTCGATACTTTCGCTTGCTTCATTTCCATGACTACAGCCATATTCATTGTTATTTGAAAATTGTGTTAGTTATACACACACATATATATAAGCTATAGAAGGTTATTGCTATCAAGGCCACGGTCATTCTTTCAATACTTTGGCTTGCTTCATTTCTATAACTACAACATATTGTGTTATATATATATATAACACAATTTTTAAATGACAATGAATATGATTGTAGCTATAGAAATGAAGCAAGCCAAAATATCAAAAGAATGAATGTAAGGCCTCATCAGAAATAGCCTTCTATAACTATATATATATATATATATATATATATATATATATATATATATATATATAACCATGAATAGTTAATAGCTATATATATATTACAATGAATAGTTATAGCCATTGGAATGAAGCAAGCGAAAGTATCGAAAAAATAAACATATTCATCGGACTCATTACTCCATTTATTAAATGTTCATTCTTAAATTTTGTCCGGTACTATAGTATTCATATGCTAATATAATAAAGTTTTAGAGTGTTTATAGATTTAAAAAATGATTCCTTTCCTGTTCATGTTAATATCTTTTTTACGTACATTTCTTTTACAGTGATTTGTAAGAACATAACATTACAATATATTTTTCATGTTGGTGCAATGCTGGAGGAATCAACAAAGGATAGTTTGCCCTTCATTCACTTAATAACGCATTTTTAAATTTCCAGCAAAGGATAGTTTGCCCTTCATTCACTTAATAACGCAGTTTTAAAATTTTAAATTTAAATGGGTGAATTTAAAAATCGTTAATCCAAAGGGTCTATTTAAGTGTGTTTGAAAAATGGTTAATAGAAAGGTTCCATTTCATTTAATTGATTTTAAATAAAAATACAAGGTTATAATAATTTTTATTTTATTAGAAAATTTTAGTCATACTTATTATAGAATTTGTTGTTTTAATATTTGTTGCTTTAATGTAAATTAAGTTTAATTGGATAAATATTTAATTAGACTTTTTATTAGGTAAGCTTATGTTATTCATGAAATGAATTTTCCTACATTAAAAATATCAATACTAATTTTTGGCTTGTAGAAACACATTTACATTTGTGTTTTTGGTAAATGAATATATATGTATATAAGAATACTCAATACCATATAAGATTACTCAATAAGAAAGTGAAAGAAGACATATTAAGATATTTTTGCATTAGAAGGAAAAAGGTAATAAAAAATATTATTTTATTTGTGTGAAATGCAAAGGCCTTAATAGAAGAATACTTTTAATAACAATAGTGGAAAATCATTGTAGAGAGTTTGGGCATGCCAAAGGGGTATGAATATCATCCCTTTTACATATGTTAATAATTTTATTTGATTCTAGTTTGTGACTATAAATTCAAGGCCTCTAATAAGGGTGAGCTTAGAAAGGTGCCAATTAGTTATTATAAACATCTAGAGCATATATTATATATGTTATAACGTATATTATATATGTAATAATGTATTATAATAGGGAAATGTATGCATCAAATGGTATGATTTCATTTAGGCACAACAATGGTAAAAGTCACCATTAGATTTGGGTGAATTTTCTAGCATAAGGTAAGTCTTGATGAAATGGTAGCAAGGGGACCTTAAGATATCATTTTGCTTGAATGTTAAATCATATGTAGAAAAAAATAATTATGGAAAAAATGTGGAACTTAGTTACGTGACATATTTATATACGTGGATATGAATCAATAATAATTATTATATGATAATAATAATAATTATATTATAATTATGATAATATTTATAATTTTTATTATTTTATTATTTTATTATAATAATATGATAATATTATTGATATTATCGACAATATAATAAATCCAGGGGATTATTGATATTATAAACCCAAGGGATTATTAATATTATAAATCCAAGGGATTAATATTATTTTCTTTCCAGATGAAAAAAACATTGGTTTATATAATGTACCAATACATGTTTTCTCATATAACAAAATATACAACTTCTATCTACATATATCTGGAAAGGATAAAAAAAACCTTAAATTACTAACAAAGATAACATGTTCAAGTTATGCCACATGTTGCATATCTCCTATATATTATCATAGCATAACATATATCAAATAGAGTGTCAGATGTAACAAAATTCCGAGACCATGGATGTGAGCAATACAGCCATTAAGATCAGGCGTGGAAAAGGTAGTATTGGAAATAATCCCATCAATGAGCGATCTTGAGTCCCCATATATATGTATGTTATAAATAGCTAGTCTTTTGAGTCCCCATATATATGTATGTTATAAATAACCAATTTTCTGAAAAACCATAGTAGGCCACATAGTGATATTACCTCTACCCTCATGTTCGTACCTACACCTGCATTCCAAGAAAATTTGTAGTGTGACCTGCGATCCAATTCAAGCCATAAACCACATCCACAATGTCTTCTTTGTGCCTCTCCATCAAAGTAACCTGCAAGAAAAATAATTTGTGGAGGAAATTTTGGATCGATAGATCCTTAACTCTCTGTGAATCTGATCCCAAAGTGTCCAACTACATTCCAATTTTGTCGAAGATTTTGTATATGTCGATTTCATAATTTTCAAATATAAAACCATTTATGGCTTTTGTATTTCCCAAAATATGAAGAGTGGGATAGCTTGTAGTGGACCACCATGTTCCAACCACTAGTTGCGATGTTGTTCAATGGATATGAACTTCTTGAAAGGGATGTTGTATTGTAGCATGATGAAACGCCAAACCTGCACAATAATAGAGCCTTCCAAAAGAAGATGTGTGCTTGTCTCCAATGAATTTTTGCAGAGGGAGCATCTACCAAGCCCCTACATTCTTTTTTTCCTTAGATTCTCCCATGCCAAGGTTTTATTGTGTCAAATCTACCATGTATATAGAATAATTTTATAGGGAATGTTTAACTTCCATATTCTAAAGAACCAACAAGACTGTGTAAAAGAGTGTATGGAAGTAATAATGTACCTATATGTATCTGCTACAATGAATGAGTTGCCTCTCAAATTTCCAACCCATGTGATGTAATCTCCATCCTCATTCTAGCATAGTCCCACATGGCATAGGGACTATATATATCCACCCCATTCCTTCGCGATATTTCTAGTTAATCCCAAGGGATTAATATTATAAACCCAATGTGTTAATAAACCAAAGTAATTATTGATATAATCGTTTATGATATTAACCATATATAATTTTTATTATATTTTATATACAACTTGTTTGTAGAAAGTAGTAAAACCAGCATAGGTCCATCTTAATTTGTGATCTACGAAGCACTAAAAGGGATCAACCCTCTCAAGATTCAAACCCCTTTCTAAGTACAAAACTTGAACAAAGGTATTCATTTGATTCCTCTTGACTCTTGGTACATTCTAATTTAAAATAGATATTTTCTAATTTTGAATGATAGACCAATAAAATGTTTTAACTATAACATTATTTTTTTCCCATAAGGAAAAATCGTAATTTCATTATAAAGAGGAAATTATATTCTGTAAATGCTGGTGCATATGCAGTGCATGATCAAAATCATGTATAATAGAATTGTTGCCTTTTATCCACACTGGGAGCAACAGATATATAAACAGAACTAAGAGTCATGTGATAAGCAAACTGTTAACATGTACAGTGACAGTATATACAATCAAAAAAGGCTTATACCTGATCAAAAAATATGAACATAACCAGTAACATGTCATGAATTATACATTAAGTTCCATAAAAGGCCTATGATAATATTGATATAAGGCTTCCCCATTTTTTTCTCTAATCATCCAGATGCCCAGCTCCCCGATCACAGCCTAAGTTGTCGACAGCTCCGTTCTGCTCCTTGTAAATATGTGAGCAAGTGAATGTGTCAAAATATGAGATCAATCTCAAAGTCTCATCCAAGATGTCCAATAATGTATATGTAGAAAATCTAGTTTTCTTATTCAGCCAATCACATATTATTTTAGAGTCACAATAAAGTTGTAAATCTGTGCAATTTTTGTCCAATGCGAATTGTATGATATATTTGGCAGCAAGGATCTCGGCTGAGTTGTTTTTGCATCTGCAGAATCCAATCAGCATGTTGTATGAATGATGTTGGGATAGGTGAAGAATAGCACCCCCTCCACAGCCTTGTTCTTGGGTTGCACCGTAAAAAAAATCCCAAGGTTTATTGAAATTTATATGTAGATGAGAGGGGTTGCATCGATTACTGGGAGGAGGATCATCTGGAATGAGTGAGTAATCAGCAATGACTTTTGTTGCCAAGACAACCCAGTTCGGTGCTAAGTCATAAAATATGTTGCGATTCCTAGCAATCCAAATTGTCCAGCAGATTAGCAGTGGAAGATTCTGAATCTTTTGTGTTAAGGAAGTATGATACCAGATTTACCAGGCAGTAAGGATAGAGTTCCCAACCCAGGTTTCAGCAGGAATAATTTGCTGTAGGATAAGTTTCCACAGGTCACAAGTTGCTAAACATTCTAAAAAAAGGTGAGAAGTGGACTCATTTGCCTGCTTACAAAAGCAGCACCAGTGGGGACCATGTTGCACTCACTTGAGAATGTTTTCTCCAGTAGGAATTTTGTTCCAGAGGATGGTCCACATTAAGAATCTAGATCTAGGGGGGGCCTTTAGTTTCCAAAGATGTCTCCACTATTCAGCAAGTAGTAGAGGCTTCCTTAGTGCTGCCAAAGTCAAATAACCATCCTTTGGGGTATACCTGCCATCTTTTGAAAGTGCCCAAATAATCTCATCATCCCCTTCAAGTATATGGATGTGGGCATTCATGAGGGCTTAGGTGTACTCCTCCCATTGCTGTGACCAATAGGAGGAATGTTTAACTGTTCTGCAGATTTCCAGGCTTGTTGAAGGAAAGTGGAATTTTCCAGGTCAGCAATTTGAGATATATAAGTGAAATTTTGTTGTTGGAGATACTGAATGAGATCCCTGGGTAATCGATGCATGTCCCCACATCCCACCCAAGGATCAAGACCAATTTGAACAATATGTCCTGGTCAAATTCTCCAGGTGATACCTTCCCTGATCGGGCTCAAAGCCTTAAGTACAACCTTCCAGATAATTGAGACCCTTGAGGTACTTAGATGCGCTCTCCTAATCCAGTCCATGATGTGTAAAGGAGCAATGTATTTTTCATATGTGACCCTCATCCATAGGCTGTCTGCTGCTACTAATTTCCAGCCAAGTTTTGCAGCAAGTGCTAAAGAGAAATCCTCTAACTTTTTTAGGCCCCACCCTCCCCAATTTTTTGGTAGATTCAGGGCCTCCCACTCGACCCAAGCAAAAATCCTTCCCTGTTTGTTCCATTGCCAAAGAAACCTACAACGGAGGGCTTGAATTCTATTGAGAATGCCTCTGGGTATTGTTTAGTCAATTTAATGTCTTAAATTGCTCTACATAAATTATCAATCCGGGTATCGTAAACTGATGAAGTGTGGTGCACTATATGTGCTTAGTTAACCTTTCTCTTACTTCGTTGTTTTATAGTTTATGTTCAACTCTTCCTAAAACTCTGCTTCAAACACATGTGTTGTGTAAAGCACGATTAAGAAGTAGTCAGAAATAAGTCCAAAAAGTAGTCAAGCTCCAAGGTGACAAGTAAGAAAAACCACTTTAAAGACCAGTTATAATGTTCAACTCTTCCTAAAACTCTGCTTCAAACACATGTGCTGTGTAAAGCACGATTAGGAAGTAGTTAGAAATAAGTCTAGAAAGTAATCAAACTTTTAAACTTGCAAAGAAAGAGCTTGAAAGAAATAACTTGAAATGAAACTGAAAGCAAAGAACTTGAAATGACTTGAAAGTAAATGACCACTTCCAATGGCACTAGACACCATTCATGCTGCTGCAAATAAAAGAAAAGAAAGTCACTTTTAAAACCAAAGATAAATATTATCTCTCTCTAACTCGATGCTTCTAAGCACATGTACTGTGTAAAGCACGGATAGAAAGTAGCTTAAGTTGAATTAGAAAAGTGAGAAAAATCTGCTTTAAAGACTAATGATAATATTTTGCTCTTTCTAATTCTCTACTTCAGCCATATGTACTATGCAAAGTATGATTAGAAAGTAGTGAAAGATTAGTCTAAGAAGCACTTAAAACCAAAAATCTACTTTAAAGACTACTAATAATATTTTGCTCTTTCTAACTCTCTACTTCAGCCATATGTACTATGCAAAGTATGGTTAGAAAGTAGTGAAAGAACAGTCTGAAAAGCACTCAAAGCCAGCTGCAAGTTAGTGATATTTTGATCTTAAAATATAACAATTTATGATGAAGATCATTTATGTGTTAGCAGCTCTTTGAGAAATAGAATTAAAAATCAGCTATAAAAACAAAGGCAGCAGCTTGAACCTGTCAACTTCAAATACTATTAGTTTGTAAAGCAAATACATAAACATAAAAACAAATCCCGGGAGAAAATAAAATGCAATAATTCAAACTGTACAAGGCAGGGGCCCCCTTCTACCTATGAAATCAAAGCATACTTAAAATTGCATGAATGAAAATCTAATCTACCTTACATTCTACAAAGCAATATTTACAAAATGAAATATAATCTACTTACATCCTAATATGCTCCATGACATCTACTTCACATCTCCTTCCATGTTGAGAACATCAAAGCTTTATTCAATTTCTTCAAAAGTGCAAAGTACAACAAAGCTCTCCAAAGAGAGACTAAAAAGAGACTAAAAATACTAACTAATGAAGGAGAGAGACCTCCTATTTATACAAAAAGATGAGAGCCTTCTCATTAATGATAATCCATGAATCTCTCCCTCTACCTCTAGAGTCCTAATCAAAATAGGAACTGATAAGACACATGTCTTTTAGAGTTACAATACAATTAGGAGATGTGACACATATCCTCATGATCCCATGATTCTTTCCAACCAAATTCGAATTTGGCCTTAGAGTGCCACATAAGGGTCTTCTAGAAGTCTCCTTTCAACCTACACATGTCAACAAACTCAACCCATTGGTTAGGTATAAGCATATGCACATTATTTTCTAATGTTTAACCACAAATTCACTTAAAAGGCTTAGAAATAATAAATATTGGAAAAACATAAAGGTAGCCCAATGATAATGAAAGTGGGATGAATGTGGTGACATAGTAGTGAAATGGAGGTGATATAATGAACATAATAGTGAAAGTGTAATGGAAATGAATGACATTTTCAAGACTCAACATACCCCCCAACTGAAGCTATTGCATGTCCTCATGCAACATATATTACATTGACTCTTTTGATTCTTGAGCTTTGGCTTAACTTTGCATGATATCATTTGATAACTTCATATTTCTGCAAAGTGTTTCACTTGAATTGCAACCTGGTTGGTTCTTGTGTTACAACCATTTTTTTTTTTTTTTGTTGCCTTCTATTTTGATCTTTGAACTTTGCGTAATGATATTTTGATTATTGTTGCTAAGTATATCTTTATTGGATTGCATGATGGTTGGTTCTTGTGTGACAACCATGATTTTGTTTGTATCCAATTTATCCTTTAAGCACTTTTTCAAAAGCCATTGTATGCTCATAATAGCAATGTAATAATTAATATATATTGAAAGTATGTGAGCTCTTGAATATGTTATGGACATGGAAAGATATGAATATGAATGTATTTCCCCCCCCAACTGATGGTATTGGCAATTTTATGAAATGAGGAAGAGAAATGTTTTTCCAACAAGTATCATTCTAGCTTTTTATGGAATTCTATGGTTAAAAGTTAGAAAATGCTGTACCTTCACTTACCCTTTGGAATGGATGAGTTGTATGTGTGTGGTGGCTGAAAACTTCTGATCATATTCTTCTTCAAGTGGCTGAACAAGAGGAGTCATGGATAGAGAGATAAGATGGCTTTTTATTGCTTCTACTAAAACTTGTTGAATCTGCTCCAAAATGCTGAAAATAATAGTCTTCATGTCTTCAAAACTCATTGGCACAATTCCTACTATGTGAAAAGATGTTCTGATGTCGAACATAGTAGGAAATTGTTGGCTTAGTGGCCATTAATGGATGCCACTAGTCAACACGAGTACTCTCACCATTGATGTCAATGAGAGTCAAGATGCCCAAACACATCTTGCTAGGTACGAATGAATTTGCTGATGTCGAGTCACCTAGAAGATCTAACGAACAAGGGACATTAATGTATTCCCATTGTTTGTCAGCATGAGAACTTGCCATTAAGGCATGCAAGTCTCAAGGTGTTTTTACAAAGAACTTAGACTCAAAGGACTATGGACTAATTTGCATTGAAGCAGGGCTTATTTGCAGAATGAAAATGACAAGGAATGGAAAGTGAAAATGGAAAATGGCAATGGAGAACAGAAATGACAATGGGCAATAAGCATGTGAATGAGCCTTTTGCTTTTATTGGTGGGTTATGAATGGACAAAAAGAGATGGAAAGTGTATGTGAATGAAAATGGAAAATATGGAGTGGAATGAGGTGAATGGTTTATTATGGAGTATGGATGTGATGGATGGATGTGATGGAGACAATAATATCTGAAAGTTTTTCAAGTATTTGGATCTGATTTTGCATCAGCATATTTCCTCTTTGTTGCGGATCAACCTCTTATGAAACAAATTGGTCTCTTAGAGAGACATCATTCCCTTGTAGTCATTTGTCCTTCCTCCTAGAACCTGCAAAAAAACTAATACTTCTTCCGCAATGGAATGTAAGATTATCAAAGGAGAGAGGTGATCAATCTCTCTAGTTATGATATTTACACACAAAACTAAGAATTTGTATTAATGAAACAAGTTCTCAAAGGAAAAATCAAAAGAATTTATACCTGCTTTGGAATTAGTGCCTCAAGTTGATGTTGCTTCTTTTCAGCAATTTATTTCATTATTTGCCATTTCAAACTCTAATGATATATTTCTCATTGTATATATCTTGTTGAGATCTTTCCAATGGTACTTAAATCATCAAAATCTGATTTTGTATGAGAAAGATAGGCTGATTTGAACAATGAGGTTTTTCTGGCTGCGGAATTGAGGAACAGCTCTGTAGCTAAAAATCTTGAATAAAAAGTTAGCCATTCAATTTTCATTATCAGTCCAAAATTAATCAATACCTTCAGAAAAGTGAGAAAATAACTTGTTCATTTCATTGATTCAAAATTATTATTTTTTCTTGACATGCAGCGACTTAATGTGGCGACTCAGTGTGGCGACTTTGTGATAACACCCAATTTGACTTCCTTTTGACCGGGGTCTTTTTTATCAAATTTGACCGAATGAATAGGACACCATCCATGTACTGACATTTCCCTAGCTACCCATGTGACCTGTTTTGCCTGATGACACCTACAACCTAGAGTTTAACAAAACAGCTGCGGGATCACTAAATGGCTGCGGGATCGCTAAATGGCTGCGGGATTGCAGAGTGTAGAAAGTGCAGTGAAATGGAGTGGCTGTGTGCGAACGAACTAAGCAGTTTCTCCATCTCAAGCTTCGGCTGAAAAATGGAACTGTGGAGTTTGAAACATGAAAACCAATTTCATACCTAGGAGTTTCAATCGCTGATCAAAAAGATTAAATTTATGCTACTAAACTCCTTCAAATATTTTAATGTCTCATCTAGTCACTAAGAGCGGTCTCCATAGTCTCCAAACCTGCTACTGGAACCTGTCTGAGAACTAGAAGACTCCCCATAGTCATTAAAACGGCGGGATCCAGAATCACCGAAACCACCAAATCTATCGTCTATTTCCTCTTTCATCCTAGCCAGCTCTTTAAACTTGGAACCTATATCACTTTCAATCATCTTAACTTTTCTAATCTGTTGGTCAGTATGGATAAGGATAGCATTGCCCGTCCTACCAGCACGCCCTGTTCGCCCAGATCTATGCACAAAAATCTCTGAAGTTGTTGGGAGCTCATAATGAATAACCAGATCCACATTAGGAATATCAAGACCGCGTGCAGCTACATCGGTAGCAATCAGCGCATTAAAAGGGCTCTCATGAAATCCAGCAAGAGTCTTCTCTCGCTGATTCTGTGAAATATCACCATGAAGAGGTTCACATGGAAGTACCCGACCCAGTGCCACCGACAGACTATCCGCATCTCGCTTTGTTTGAGTGAAAACCATACATTTACCTAAATTGCTCCACCTTAGTTCCATTTCTTTCCAACATTTAACCGGCAACGATTAATGACAGAGAGTCGTGTTTGATTGAAACACGTCTCTAAACAGGTGTAAAGTCATGTAATTTATTGTTTATGCCAGCATTTAATTGATCCTCATTAGAACTCTTTCCCTCAGGCCCGCGGAGTTATTCAAACAACCAGTTAATAACTCAATTTTCACGCGCGGCAGTCAAAAACGGGCTCCAAAGAACCGAACATTTCTCCCAGACCACCACGAATTTTCCAAATCAGTTTCTGGGTTATCTAATTAACCCACCTGGCAACAAAACCCATGTTTTATTTTTTTGAAATTCGCTACCATTTGGGCAAATCGAGCATGTAAAGTTTGACGTTTTTCTGCTGTTTGCGTTTTTTCTCTGAGTTAATTTTTCTGTTCTGCATTTTTTGCATTCGTTTTTCTTATCTGATCTATTGTTTTGCAGGTGTGTTGGATACCACTGGAGTGCTTGAAGATGGTGAAAGGGATTGAAACGACTTACTGTCCATCAGGCTCTTATTAGTCTTACAATTGCACTGAAACGATTTCGAACTGGGAGGTTTGGCAAGCTGAACAAGAGGGTAACATTCCCTGAAACACTAGATTTGTCACCTTAGATGAGTGGAAAGGGAAATGGTTTGCTCATATACAAGCTTTATGCTGTTGTTGTGCACGTCGATATGCTTAATGCGTCCTTTTTTTTTGTTTGTTATGCAAAGGACCTGCATGGATCATGGTATAGAATACTGCTCAGTCATCAGCGGCAGAACCAAGAACACTCAGTAATGATAAAGACTTTGTTGACTCCCAATTTAATTTGGCATTATTCAGAAGCTTTGACATCATTAGTAAGTTTAATTCTCTGCTTCTAATTGATAAGGTAGCTATCCAAAGGTGAAATCAACTCAGAAATCTGCCACTAAATGATGAATGCCTCCTACAGGAATCAACAGGTCAAAGCTTGAACAGGGAGGCATATTTTTTTTTTTTTATTGAAGCCACAGTGAAAACTAAGAATGGAGATAGCCCTAGATTGTTTTTCTCTCTCTTTTTTTTCTCTTCTCTGAAATTGTAAAATTTTTATAAAAAGGATTAATGATTTTCAATTTCAGGCAGCAAATACTTCAAGAAAAACATGTTAAAAACAAGACTTTGACTAAGGTCCTAGGCTGGTTTTTCATCGATCTGAGCTGGGTGACTAGGATAGGATCCATGTCGGGACAATTCTGGAGATGCCCATGTGGTCGGTTTTTTCATTAGATGCCTGTAACTTGTTAAACCTTGAAACAGCTGCGGGATTGTCAGATAGCTGCGGGATCAGGGCAGTTCCTGCAACTAAGTTGCAAAACCTTATTTGAACAAGATACAGTGTTTTGAAGACCACTACAAAGCATAACCAGACAATTTTGGACAATTTGAACCTATCAAAGCACTTGAGTTTTATTTTTTCATTTTTATTTTTTCATTTTTTTTATTGAATCAATTGAAGTGATGAAGTTTATTTTGTCTCCTATTTTTTTTTGTAACAATTCTTTTTCTGATCCTCCAGATCACACAAAGTGCAGGAGGAGAGCATACTCAAGAATTATTGTTTTGTCTTTTTTACTTAACAATCCTTTTTCTGATCCTCCAGATCACACAAAGTGCAAGAGGAGAGCATACTCAAGGATTATTAATTTTTTTCCAGATGTAAGAAATAAGGTCTCCTAATTACACTTCCCCGGCAACGGCGCCAAAATGTTTAGTCAATTTAATGTCTTAAATTGCTCTACATAAATTATCAATTCGGGTATCGTAAACTGATGAAGTGTGGTGCACTATATGTGCTTAGTTAACCTTTCTCTTACTTCGTTGTTTTATAGTTTATGTTCAACTCTTCCTAAAACTCTGCTTCAAACACATGTGCTGTGTAAAGCACGATTAAGAAGTAGTCAGAAATAAGTCCAAAAAGTAGTCAAGCTCCAAGGTGACAAGTAAGAAAAACCACTTTAAAGACCAGTTATAATGTTCAACTCTTCCTAAAACTCTGCTTCAAACACATGTGCTGTGTAAAGCACGATTAGGAAGTAGTTAGAAATAAGTCTAGAAAGTAATCAAACTTTTAAACTTGCAAAGAAAGAGCTTGAAAGAAATAACTTGAAATGAAACTGAAAGCAAAGAACTTGAAATGACTTGAAAGTAAATGACCACTTCCAATGGCACTAGACACCATTCATGCTGCTGCAAATAAAAGAAAAGAAAGTCACTTTTAAAACCAAAGATAAATATTATCTCTCTCTAACTCGATGCTTCTAAGCACATGTACTGTGTAAAGCACGGATAGAAAGTAGCTTAAGTTGAATTAGAAAAGTGAGAAAAATCTGCTTTAAAGACTAATGATAATATTTTGCTCTTTCTAATTCTCTACTTCAGCCATATGTACTATGCAAAGTATGATTAGAAAGTAGTGAAAGATTAGTCTAAGAAGCACTTAAAACCAAAAATCTACTTTAAAGACTAGTAATAATATTTTGCTCTTTCTAACTCTCTACTTCAGCCATATGTACTATGCAAAGTATGGTTAGAAAGTAGTGAAAGAACAGTCTGAAAAGCACTCAAAGCCAGCTGCAAGTTAGTGATATTTTGATCTTAAAATATAACAATTTATGATGAAGATCATTTATGTGTTAGCAGCTCTTTGAGAAATAGAATTAAAAATCAGCTATAAAAACAAAGGCAGCAGCTTGAACCTGTCAACTTCAAATACCATTAGTTTGTAAAGCAAATACATAAACATAAAAACAAATCCCGGGAGAAAATAAAATGCAATAATTCAAACTGTACAAGGCAGGGGCCCCCTTCTACCTATGAAATCAAAGCATACTTAAAATTGCATGAATGAAAATCTAATCTACCTTACATTCTACAAAGCAATATTTACAAAATGAAATCTAATCTACTTACATCCTAATATGCTCCATGACATCTACTTCACATCTCCTTCCATGTTGAGAACATCAAAGCTTTATTCAATTTCTTCAAAAGTGCAAAGTACAACAAAGCTCTCCAAAGAGAGACTAAAAAGAGACTAAAAAGACTAACTAATGAAGGAGAGAGACCTCCTATTTCTACAAAAAGATGAGAGCCTTCTCATTAATGATAATCCATGAATCTCTCCCTCTACCTCTAGAGTCCTAATCAAAATACGAACTGATAAGACACATGTCTTTTAGAGTTACAATACAATTAGGAGATGTGACACATATCCTCATGATCCCATGATTCTTTCCAACCAAATTCGAATTTGGCCTTAGAGTGCCACATAAGGGTCTTCTAGAAGTCTCCTTTCAACCTACACATGTCAAAAAACTCAACCCATTGGTTAGGTATAAGCATATGCACATTATTTTCTAATGTTTAACCACAAATTCACTTAAAAGGCTTAGAAATAATAAATATTGGAAAAACATAAAGGTAGCCCAATGATAATGAAAGTGGGATGAATGTGGTGACATAGTAGTGAAATGGAGGTGAAATGGAGGTGATATAATGAACATAATAGTGAAAGTGTAATGGAAATGAATGACATTTTCAAGACTCAACAGGTATCCAGGCCAAGGACATCCAATAAACTGGGGTGGCTTCCAAGACACTTTTGATAAGAGTGAGTCTTCCAGCCCGTGAAAGATATTTGAGGTACCATGTATTTAGTCTTTTCTCCAACTTGGATATGAGCCAAGTCCAGTCTGCAGTTTTATAACCTAGTGGCTTCAACTTGTACCCCAGATATTTTAGACCATCAGCTAAATGCAACTGAGTGAAGTGGAAGCACTGAAGTGCAAAAGTTGTCTCGTGCGGAGTACATTTAGCTGTTGTCAAGGTAGACTTGCTGTCATTTATAATCATACCTGTTGCCACTTGGAAGAGGGTGAAATTTGCCTTGATGATGACAATGTCCCCAATACTGCCATTGATAAAGACTAGGATGTCATCAACAAAAAGAAGGTGTGTCAGGGTGCAACCTTCTGATATCTTTATGCCTTTTAGTCTGCCCCTTTGATGCTCATCTTTGATGAGATTTCTGAGATATTCCATAACGAGCAAGAAGAGCAAAGGTGAGAGGGGACATCCCTGTCTCCGCCCCCTTATAGAGGTAAAAAAAAGGAGATGCACTTCCATTCACCAGGACACTGAAGGGGATATTAGTAATGCAGCTCATGATCAATTTAATGAATAAGTCAGGGAAGCCTAAATGAGTTAACAACATTATTATATAAAGCCAATTAACTTTGTCGAATGCTTTTGATAAATCGACCTTCATAATCATACCTTTGCCACGCCTTGAGTGTAATGTATGAATTACTTCCTGTGCGGTGCCAACAACTTCATGGATCTGTCTGTTTTGTAGGAAAGCAAATTGCTCTGGTGAGATATGGTTAGAGAGGATAGGTTTCATCTTGTTGGCAATAATCTTGGCTATGATCTTATATATGCAATTGCAGAGAGATATGGGGCGAAATTCCTCAAAGGAGTCCAGGTTGTCTTTCTTCAGAATGAGTGAAAGGAAGGTAGAGGTAATAGAAGTTTCAAGAAAGCCTCTAATTCTCGAATCCTCAACTATTCTGAGCAGGTATTCCCCAATGATGTCGAAGAAATCCAAGTAGAATTCCACCGACCAATCATTAGGACCCGGGATCTTATCCTTTTGGACCATTTTAAGGTGTGTTCCAATTCCTCCAGAGTTACTGCCTTAATTAAATCATCTCCTTCCACAGGATCCACATATCTGGGAAAGAATTGTGCCACCCTGATGATTTCTGCAAGGTTTGTCTCCCTAGGGGCTTGGTATGCACTTTTGAAATGTGAGGAGGAAAGTTTAGCAAGTTGTGGAAAAGTATTTAAAATCTGCCCCTGAGCATTCTGTAGCTGCCATATGGTGTTGATCGCCTTTCTTCCATTGGCGAATTTATGGTAGAATTTGGTGTTTTCATCCCCTTCCAACATCCAGATGGCTCTGCTCCTCAAGTGCCAGGTTTCCTTCTTATCCTTAAGAATTTTAGCTCTCTCAGCATAATGAGAAACCATCCTATCCTTATGTTCTTCTAAGGAGTAGATGCCTCCTAGATTATTCTCAAAAGCGGCAATTTCAGATTCAATTCTACAGAGAGTTTGATCCTCCTGTATTCTTTTGTTATGAGCCCAAAGTTTGGACATCTTCTTAGGGGTTGAAAGATTTTGTATAAATCTTCTGGTACTATCTTCTCTTCTCTCAGGGGGGTTTTCTCTCCAGAAATCAGAGACCAATTTTTTATAAGAGTTGTCCTTGAGCCAGACAAAGAAAATTTAAAGGGTCCTTTAGGTTTTGCTCACCCCCCTTCTATTTCTAGGTAAATGGGAAGGTGGTCAGATATTCCACCAGTACCAACCCAGTGTCTGATTTGAAGCCCCAGGTCCAAAACCTTTTCTTTGACAAGGAAGCGGTCAAGTTTGCGGGCCAAACTGTCTTCCCCAGTCCTGTTGTTCCTCCAAGTTGCTTGGGGTTTTGCTGAGAGAATATCTATTAGATGATGGGCATCCAGTTCAGATAAAAAAATAATCCGAGAGAGAGTCTTGCTGTGCCCTGTGACCCCAGGATTCAACATGTCCAATGGAAAAATTAAGGTCACCACCCAGGATCAGGTGGTCGGACAAAAGTGAATCAGAGCTTAGGAGGTTTTGCCAAAATGTAGGTCTATTCTGGCATGGGCCATAGACATTTAAGATCTGAAATTGTATCCCCAATTTAGCTACATTGATGTCTGCACCAAGATGACCTAGCCCACCCCAGCAATTATGTAATTTAATGGTGTGGGAGTTGTAGCCCAAAGCAGGACCTCCCGACCTCCCATGCACATCAAGTCCAAAAAATATCTAACTAGGGAGCATGTTTTGGAGAGACTGTGCTATGTCTAAAATAGGTCTCAGGGTTTCTTGCAGAAAGATAATATCAAGTGGAGCAATTTTTAATAGTCGACGAAGAGCTAGTTTCTTGTCTAACCTAGCCAGCCCTCTACAGTTGTAGGAGAAAATCTTCATGTAGGGGGGTAGGTTGGGATTCTCTTGCTCTAAGAGTCCCTAGGATGGTAGATTGAACCCCCAAAGCAATCTCATCTTCAGCTGTGCCTTAGGCTTTAGAGAGGAAGGAGGGTTGACCCCTTTGAAGTTTAGGGGGAGGGGGAGGGTGGAGGATTCCAAGCCCAAAATGATCCTGGGCTTATCTTTTAGATTTCGAGCGAGTCATGTATCTCTCAGGAAGGGGGACCTGGAGGGATAGAGTAGTAGTCAAGGGATGAGAGGGAGGATTTGAGGAGGGAGCAGGGTAGAATATGGGGGCGGATGTAATCGGGCATGTGAGTGGAGTAGTTTTAGGGGAGTTTGAACCAAAATCCTGATCCAGATGATCGATTGTAGGGTTTATTACATGAAGTTCAGAGAAAATGCTAGATAAAAAACAGTCAATATGAGAAGTGTTGCAAGTGGGCATAGGGATGATGGAAGAGTTCATACCCGTCCAGGGCAAGCTCTTAGATGGCAACATTGGTTGAGACAGAGGAGGCTGCTGTGAACGGTTTGGAGGCCTCCCTCGCTTCTTCGGCTGTGCAGGAGTCGATGCGTCTTCTGTTTCTTGACCGAGATCTCAGCTGCATCCGAGTCCTGTGAGGCCATGAGAGCCTAACTCCTAGGCTGTTCATCATGATGAGTATGCTGATGGGAGGCCATATCTTGTTCTGTGGCCTGTTTTTTCTTTTTGTCCAGCAGAGGGAAGTCCTTAAAAATATGCCCGACCTTATGGCACCGACGACATCGAAAAGGAATGCCCTTGTAGTCCAGCAATTTCCGTTTGGTGTGGTTCCTCCAACGAATGTCAATAAACTCAAGCAAACCCTCAGACAAGTCCAAATGTACCAAAATCCTTACGTATGCTAATTTCCCCGAGTTCTAGTATGAATCATCAAAAGTGAGGTAAGTGTCGAGTGCATTTCCTATATGCTTGAAGATGTCCTCTGTCCAGAAATGCAAGGGTAGACCAAGAAAGTGTACCCATATCGGACCTGCATCCACCCTCTCCCTCGCCAAATCGAAGAGGGGTGTCCATCATTAGAGGAGAACCGGGGCAAGGTTTAGGTGCCAGACCGTGGATAGCACCCAGTTGGTGTGCTCCAAGCAGCTGAAATGTAATGTGAACCAACCTTTGACTAGGGTTTGTACCTTCGGAATCTCCTTCAGGTTTTCTCCCCAAACCTCTGAGACCCATTGCTGCAGTTTGGCCACAATGTAATGTCTACCTCACACCTAGCCAACCAAGACCTTCTTTGCTATGTCCATGGCGTCTAGTAATTTTATGTCTTCAGCAATATTAAGGGGTGTTGTCTAGGCACGAAGCTTTGGACATCGATTCTTTATCGAATGCCGTGAAACCCCAGCGTCCGTTGCCTCCTGTGTCGAAGCGGGAAGTGAAGGTCCCGGTGGAGAAACCCTAGGGTTGTCCGACGCCTCCTGCGGGATGGTAGAAAAAATGCCGGAGATGGGACCGATGCTTGTGAAATGCCCCCGAGAGGGAGCTGAGGAGGTCCGCAGAGCAATATGATCCGATCCTACTATTGTCGAGCCCTCAGGGAGATTAGGGGAGATGAAACTGGACACCGCCGAATGTGAGTTTTGAGCATTCTTAGTTGCAAGGGTTTGGTCAATAGGTTTGAGTGGTGGGGAAATGTGTGCCTGGGAACACAGCAAGATAGTATGAGTAATGAGAACCGGGGGAGAGGCCGCTTCTTCAGGAAGTGTAACCGACGAGATGTGAGGGCGAGTTATCGGAGGTAGGGCTTCAACTTCGTCGATCAGATCGAACATGAAGGGGAAGAGACTAGCAGCGGTGGTATTGATGGGTGTCCATGAGGGCACATCCTCCAAAGGGTCCAGGAAATCGCCCAAGTCATCCATGCTTATCGGGGGAAGTTACGATAGCTGCCAGAAGAGGACAAAAAAACAACAACAAACCATGGTTAGTCACCGGGAAGGCCAGTAAACCAGAGTGGGAGAGGGAAAAACCGCAAACAGCTAGAGGCGGTCAAGGCAGGTAACCCTTATATCTTGAATTAGAAAAAGCTATCTTTTTGTCTGAAGTTAAAATCTTTTACTCAACATACATAAGCATTGAATTTTGTGTGTGTGTGTGTGGTTCACAGACCCCATAGATAAATAACCTCTACATCCATTGAATATTTGTACCAAGCAAATACCCCCAAAGGGATCACTTCCTACGGGCTCAATCATGGAGCCTGACCTTGAGAGTGTCAAGAGAATTGAACTAGTGACCTCTCAATATGTGCTTTAACAAGGGGGACTTAACAAATTGAACTAACCCTATTAATTATTATTATTATTATTATTATTATTATTATTTACAACTTAAGATATCAAAGCGATATTAAACATTAAAGGAATTAGAAATCTCCCTCATAGCTTCAATTAATGGAATACAAACCCTCACACTTTTTCTCTCTCTATATATAATTGATATTAAAATATTTTACTCAACATGCATATTGAAATATTTGATTCATAACCCACATTAAAAAAATTGTTATTAATATATTTTGAATGTTATATATCAACTTTATATTAAGAATGAAATAACTTACACATCTCCCTTGCAAAGGAAAGTGAACATATAAGAAAAACTAATTTAAATTATTTTATTTTTATCTATATATAAAATTGATATAGAATTATGTTATTTAATATAGACATTGAAATATTTTATTTATAGCTGATAATAAAACATTTTTTAATTTAATATGTTTTATTTTAAGTATTACATTTGAAGCGACATCCAATGAATTAAACATCATGTCATATCAATATATTATTTTCACATGTCATTTTTCAACTCCATATTATGTATTGAAGAAATTACATATCTCCCTCATACTAAAAAGTACTTTTTGTTTTTACTTCCAACTAATTTATATAAAGTTAATATAAAATTAAGCTTGAAATGGAAGACTAATTAGGTAACTGTGCACACTACACAACCTTAACCAATGTCATTAGCTCATGCATTCAAGAATGGGGCAGGAAGGGGACGACAATGTTTATTGGTTAGAACACTACATATATTTTCAAAATGTATGGGTACTAGACTATCATACTCATAGTTGGGATTATTTCCAAGCACGATGGGGATTAGGGAGGTGGCACACCACTTCTAGTGGTCGTTGAGAAGAATCAGAAGAAAGGACACCCCCATCCCATAGGGAGCCTTCAAGTGGATACTCAATTCTTACACTAGGTGCATTCTTACTTTGCATTCTTGTTTTCTTTCTATAATTTCTTTTTAATTATTCTATTGATGTCATTTCGAAAATTTTTCCTCCTTTTTCAAATACTTTTGGATTTTTGCCCCTTTCTCTCAAAAGTTGGTGCATTGCTTCTGTTCGATTTTCAGATCTTATTCTTTTGTTACAACCTCAATGTTTTTGTTCGCTCCTACTGAGTCTTCTTACTATTTGTATTTGGATTTTCATGCATGTTCAATACATTGGGTCTCTTGTAGAAAATAAATTTTATGTTCTTGCATTTTTTATAGTTTTGAGATTCCATGACAAATTTTTTATTTTTTATCAAAAAAAAAGGTGAATATTTTTACCCATTTTGTAGTTGGGTAAATAGCTGAAAGTATAGATAGGAAGGTCTTAAGTGATTCCAAATCAATTATCCCAATCCATTTTTGGGCCCGCCAGTGTGTTCAAGATTTAAAAAATGGGTGCAGATATCCAAAATGACATCACGGAATAAAATCATCAATGACACATAGTTGGAAATAAGGCTACTCATCCCCAACCCCGAAGTGGATTTTGGTATTGGGCTTAGAAAAATATGTTTCAAATACTGATGCAACTAGATGCATAGGTGGACATAGCCTCATTTGACCGAGAATCCATGATCTGTTTAGGAAACTACTTGAGGATTATGTAAATTGCAAGTGTATAAAATGAGTTTTATGGTGTTAAGTTAAATTCTTTAACACATTTAAACATGAATTTAACTCAAAAATTGCAGAAAATTGTAGAGAATAAAGCCATAATAGTAACCAAAAAACAACAAGTGATGAAGGATTTCATCTCTCATGGGCTACCTCTCCTGGTCTAGCTTCCAATACTTGGCCCTGTTTCATTATGATAAAAAAAATGGTGATTACAATGAGTTACAATGCTTAAATGCTTCAAAACCTGCTCCAACATCTTTAGAGCTATCAAAAACCCCTGTCTAGCCTCTTTATGCTCCCAAAATGACCAAAAATTGAGTAAGTTATGAGCTTTTCTCTCTTTAACGCAATTCTAGAGTTAATCTCCCTACAATTCTGCCCAAACCCAGCACAAGTGCCCCGAACGCGGAACTTCTCCTGCAAAACTTGCTCAATTCCCACTCAGTGGGTGAAATTGTAGGACCATTAGGTTGGCTAATAAGCCCCCAAAATTCACGTGCCCTTGGTCACATGGGTATCCATAAGCCCAGGGGCTGGCCCCCGGGGCTAGCCTCTTTCCGTTGGCTATATTCTTGATGGTTTAGGCTAACTTCCAAACTTGTCACATGAAGGTAGTACGTTGGCAGCCTATCGGCGGTTAGGGTGTGACAATTTAGGCCGATAGTTAGCTCCCTGGTGGTTGGAGCATTCACATGGGGCAGCGGTTTGAGTGTTAAAGGTTAGTGGTTATGTTTAAACCTGACGGTTCCACTTGTCACATGCTGCGGTTATACTGGTTATGGTAACCACTATGGGGGTGGGCTAGGGCCTAGGGGTTGGCAAGGGGCTAGGCCTTAACCCGAGCCCCACAACACAATATGCACCTCCATTAATATAAAGTCACCGACACCTATAAAGAAGCGGCATCCTTGGTTAGTTGGTAAGGCATTCGGTTATTTTGGTGGAGGTCAACAGTTAAATTCCCATGGAGTCTATTTTGGAATTTCCCCAAAAATTTTAAGTGGCCATCGAGGTGCCATGTGGCAGCTTCTGGCTGGGCCACATGGTAGCCTTTGGTTGGTCCACATCACCACACAAACAACCAATAAAAAATCGTCAACTCAGCACCAATAAGAATCTGCCATGTGGTGAGTTGTCATTGGATCTTTTTGAAGCCCAATTGTTTGTCAAATCAGCAGGCCTAGCCAGCATGCTACATCAGTAGTACCAACTGTTGAATGTGCAACCCTACACAAAATTTTGCGTGTTTGCCAAATTGATCAGAACTCATTTTCGAGATCATACGACGTCTATTTTCCACAAAACGATTTGCGTCAGATTCAGAATGACGAGATCTATCGAGTCATTCCATTTTTAATTCATTCCAAAAAATTTCATTTTTAAGCATATTTTTTAGCACCAGATCAATCCACATGATAGTTAGCTATCATGCTTAGATATAAGAAAAATATGCATGATGTTAGCACAAATTTCAAGAAAAAACAATGATGTATTTTCCACATATTTTCACCCAATGAAAAGTCATTATGTGTCTAGAAAGGATTGGCTTGGCCATAAAAGAAAAAAGAGGGGCTTTCAGTTTCATTTCTAGTTGTTCAAGAATGAGAAGGAAACAAGCATTATCCATACTCTTATATCTCTAACATTACAAATAATATCTACTACTATTTTACTGAGTAATTTTTAGTCACCCCTCTTTTCACCTTTTCAAAATGAAGACTAAGAAAACCAATCTATAGTCTACAAAGGGTTCTTAACCAGTAGATCTTAATAGTTTACCCTTAATTTGTTGGGAATGGGATGTCCATAATACCCACTATGAATTTGACCTATTTGAATTAAGGGAGTTGACTTATGAATGATTCAAAAACCAACAAGATATTTCTTTTCTCTGGGAATCCTATCTAGCATTGTTCATTATTCCTTAGACATATCATTTTCCTGAGTTTGTAACATGGTGCGCTAATCATTATATCCCAAGAAAACAAGTTGTCTTTTCTAATAGTGGCATTATATTGTATACCATAACTCCTTAATCTATTCTTGATATGTTGAGGGTAGTGATGCCTAACCAAACTCAACATTTAAATGAAGACATCCTTAGTATTGAGTATACAGAGTTAACCTTAGAGGATAAAGCTACTTTGCTTGAATCTTACTTACCATTAAATTTTCCTTTACCTAAAACTCCACTCCATATCCTTCTAGTACCTTCCTTGAGTTTTCTAGGAAAGTTGTTTCCATGGTCTAATGTATACTAGGGTATGATCATGACTAGTTTGTTAATAAAACTATCCTAGGTTTCTTAGTGTCCATTTCCCATGTAAAGAAATTCTTCATTAAATTCCACTATAGTTAATATCTTGCAAAAAGTATTAGTTTTTAGTTGTCTCAATTTCTTCTAACCAAATATTGTAAATATCAATCATATTTATCTTATCTATTCGTCTATTTCCAAGTTGAAAAAATTTCTAGTCTCAATTGAAATTTCAAGATGAAGAAGGAAGCCCAAATGCTCTCATATTTTGGTCCCATATCATTAGAAAGCATCCGCAAAGTTTAGGATTTACAAATTTGGTAAATAAAATTATTTCCATTATCTATTATATTATGTTTGAAGATACTCTCCTAGAGTTTTTCCATAAATGAACCTATAGCTCAGTCCCTATACCAAAGATGGAGATTGGTATTTTCTTGAATATTTTACAGAAATTAGAGTATATAGTTGTGAGCTTCCACCTTATCAGCTTACAATTTTTTTGATCATGAATAATATCAGATAGATTTTAGGTTCATAGAATTTGCATTTTATCTCCAAAGCACATCAAGAAATTTTTGAATTGAAAAAAGGAGGTAGGTCCATTTTTTGTTAATACTAGAGATGCTCTTCAACCAGTGGAAGAATGGATTGATAAAATGATTTTTTCTCAAGGAAATTCATGGCCCTAAGTTCCATTTAGAATTTTATGAAATAGAGGAACTAAATAAGGATTTGCACCTTATGTTCATATTGCCAAAACATAAATTTAAAATCTAGCTGATCAGGATAATTGGGAAAGAGAATAACACCTAAGTATGGAACAAAGTTCAGAAGGTAAACAACCATCTCAATTACCTATTTTGGAAACTCCTTAAACAAGGGAGAAAATTTCAAAGAGGACTTCTACTTAGTCTCCAAACATTTTATGAAAAAGATGAGGAATAATACCAATAATCTAGGAAGAGACTAAGGACAAAAGAAGAGGTAGAAATGAAAGTATCAACATAGAGTATGAAGGAAGAAACATCAGGTGAGCCTAAATTTAATTTGGAACTTCTACAGAAAACTTCTATAGTCCAAGAAACTTCACCTTCATGAATTTCACCTCAAACTATAGGAAGGTAGGATAATATATACTCGCAATTTATGGATATCAAAAATAAGAATATTAAAATGAAGCATGACTCGTACTCAAAACTATGGAGACAAGGCTAAGGTTCATCTAAAACCAAGTTATTTTCTACCTTAGATTATGAAAGGGATAGTTGAATATGGTTGTCTTAGAACCCAAAGTTGAATAATAAAAATTGGAAAAGATTGTAGGGTAACATATTTTATTATAGACTTGAAGAAAATACATTTGGTGGATTAGATGGAACTAAATAGGAAAAGTGGAGAAACGATTTTCATAAGCTTAACAAATATTTCCTTGAATGAATCAAAATTAGAGAAATGGTGACAAATGTCATAAATTAGTTAAAATAGGAGAAAATTGCTACAAGGATAAAGTAGATGAAGATAGATGAACTGGAGCATTTGATTATTAAGATGTGGGAATACCCAAAGGAAACCTCCTCAATAAAAGCCCTAATTAAGTCACAAGATATAGATATTCAACTATTAAGAAGGAAATTCAAAATTCCTAACACAAAACATGTTTAAAAACCTTAATTAAAGGAAGTGCAAAAAGAGAAGGATCAATTTTTGTCTATAATTACTGAGTGAAATAAAAAGGTGGAAAATTATGAGGAACATGTTGAAATATTATATAAAGAAAGAAACAGACATATTTTTCCATCATCTTCTTCGACGCCATTGACACTAATTGATCCATCTAAGAAGTTGGTTGAAACAATGTATGCTTTTGTCTAAAAGATATTGAACTTGAAAATATTAAAAAATTAATCTTAGCAAAAAATGAAGAAATAGGTAATCTCAAGGTTTAGGTAGATGATAGAAATGCTACCATAAACATTTTTAATTGTATTAAAGAAAAAATTCAATAGGAAAAATATTATTTACAAAATCAATTGGTAGACAAAATAGCCTTGATTGAAGCAATGAGAATTATATGGGAAAAAAATTTCGTTGAGATTTCAAAGATGTGGAATTATTTCAAGGTTATGTGTCATGAGTAAGATTTAGTTTGCAATATAGAAGAAGATATCTAGCAGTCCCAAAATGAATTGAGAAATATATTACAGAAGGATAACAAAATTGTGAATTTTTTAGGAGATCAGGATAGAACTTCACTGGTAATGGAGGCTAATAGGGTCCTGACTAAACAAAATTTACTTTAAAAATCCCACGATAAATGCAAGATGGTAAAGAAAAATGTAAATGCATTTATAATCGGTTTAATAATTTATTAGAATTAGGTCTTCCATCTTGTTGAGATGTAAATCAAGTTTTGGTAACTTTGGATGCTTAGAGAGTCGTTTCTAAGGCAAAGGAACAAGGTGGATAAGTTTAAGAACATGAAAGGAATTCTAAAAGGAAAAATTGTAGTATTTAAACTAGTTAATGATTTATATGTCCTTTGTTAAGTAATAAATATGTTTACAACTACTCCTTATTATCAAGAATACAATGACCTAGATGTTGCGTACAGAAATTTATCAACATTTCATCATCTAGTTGGAGCAGATCAATACAAACTAGAGAAATTTTATTGAAAATGTAGCAAGGAATGGTTTCTTTGACTTGTGCCTTAGTCAAATATGTCAATTCAAATTTAGTCTCATGGTTTCTTTAGTTATCTTTTAGTTAACATGTGTTATGTGGCCTATCACTCAGTTATAGTTAATTAATTCGAGTTAGATGGCAAGTTGTGGACTAGTTAATGGATAAAATTAGTTATCCAATGGAGTTAACTCTAGTGTATGTTAGTTATTTGATCTATAGTTCTAGAATAGAGATAGACATGATTTTAGTTGAGTAGTTTGAATTTATGTTAACTCAACTTACTCTTAGTTAATAATAACAATTGTTAAATTTAGCCCTAGTGGGTCATGCATTTGAATTGCCTAGTGTGATTGAAGGAAGGTACAATCGTAATCATTATTGTAAAATAGTTTTTGTGTAAAGGCTTGAGGGTCAAGCAGAGCTACTTTTATTAGTATTTTCATAACGAAATAGGTGATTTTCCTAATTTTTAGGGAAAAATTATGCTAAGAAATAGGAGGCTCCTAGCATGCCATATTTGCCTAATTGTTGGGAAAGCCTTGCCCAGAGTTGATCAATATTGCAGGGAGATTTAGGCATGAAGTAGCTTCTATGTAATAGATCAAATTTCTTATTTGACTCAATATAAGAAATAAGGGTTTTTTTTCCAGTTGGGATCCCCATATATATTTTGTGTTCTATGTGTGATTGTGTTTCTATTCATGGTTTCTTTCCATAGATATTTGGTAGAGAAATCCCATGTCTTTTGTGATGAGTATTCTCTCATTAGCACTTGTAAGGTTTCAAGGATTTTATACATGTTATCTGAGAAAAAAAAAAGATAGAGAGTGAGTTCCTTGATCATATTCAAAGCACATTGGAGAGAATATCATTTAGTGCACGAATTATACAAGCGTAGGAATTCATATCCTTCTATGGTTTGAGGACAGATCGTGCCCTCAAAAAGACTTTGAAATTTTATGCGTTGAAGGACAAAGAGGCTATGTTAGATGATAACGAGGTTTTGGAATACATCATGACTGATATTCCTCAACCTCCTGCAACAGATGCACAATATATGGCTCAATGGAAGAAGGAAACTGCCAAAGCTAGAAATAATATAGCATTCTAGAGGTGGAAGGCCCTTACTCATTTGCTTCAAAGTAGTAGTGATGCCAAAAATCTTGATTTAAAGAAAAAATTGAGGAACATTTGAATGGGAATGAATTATCCCATTGTTACATATTTATCTAGGTTTTCGCAAGTGAGGGATGAACTTGGAGGTGTTGGAGAGATAGTTACACTAGAAGATCCTGTGATCCTTTCTCTTCTTGGGCTTCACAAATCTTGGCAGAGTTTCTAGAATGTAGTGAATGGTAGAGATAAGCTCCATGATTAGGAGAGATTGTGGTCATATCTTGTGCAAGAAGAGATAAGGAGGAACATAAGGGACAAAGTCTTAGCTAGGACAGATGATGAAGTGAACTTTACCTTAGTTGGAAAAAGGGAAGAAATCCAAGGGCATGAAGGCCCAAGGAAAGACTGATTCTAGTCAAAATTGAGGCAAGAAAAAGAAGGACCTTAGCAAGATCAAGTTCTTCCATTGTCATGAGTTTGGACATTATGCTACAAAATGTCTAAGCAAGAAATCTAGCGAGCATATTATAGCAGTAGCAAGAGGAGAAGCACTCTCTTCTCAGTTCGAATTAGATTTCTCTTTAACAGCTTGCATGGAAAGATTTGTTTAAGGTATTTTGTGGTACATTAATTTAGGGGCTTCATTCCACATGATGGGAAATAAATATTTATTCATTAGTTTGGAGGAGAAAGACATGCAATTCCATATCGAGCTTGGAGATGATGGCATATAGATGACTAAAGGAGTTGGTACATTGAGCTTTAAGAGGGAGTTTGGTTCCCTTCTCCATCTCAAGAGCTTTAAGAGGGAGTTTGGTTCCCTTCTCCATCTCAAGAATGTGATGTATGTTCTAGGATTGAAGAAAAACCGTGTCTTAGTAGAAATCCTTGAATACAAAAGGTATGATTCAATATTTAGCAAAGGGAAGGTTGACCTCAAGCATTCTGCTTCAAGACAAGTCAAGTAGATTAGTGTTAGGATAAAAAACCTCTATAAATTAGAGTTTGATGCATGCTCAACCTTGAGCAGTAAGGCAGAGTTTGTTTAGGGCCAAGATGTTGGATATATATGGCATAGGCGCATGGGAAATATGCATCATGGACAATTGAAGATACTTAAGTAGATTCCAACAAGGACGCCATAGTGAACATTTGAGTAACATGATGTGTGCAAGGGATTTGATCTTGGAAAGTATGCCAAATCTTCCTTTTAAGGATAATATAGAAGAGATGGAGATATTTTGTAAAGAGAGAGTTTAGATGTTTTTGGTCTCTTCTCCTCAGTTTCAATTTCCAAACACCATATTATGTGATATTCATTGATGATTTTTCTGGTAATTGTTGGATTTATTCCATGAAGAAGAAAGATGAGGTTTATTCCAAGTTTGTGGAATTGAAGGCCTTAGTGGAGAATGAGACAGGGAAGAAAATTAAGTCCATGAGGAGTGATAATGAAGGAGAGTGTGTCTCCAATGCCTTCATATATTTGTGTGCCAAGGAGGGCATTGGGAGAGAGTTGATTGCACATCATTATCTGCAGTACAATGTGGTTGTAGAGAGGAATAATAGGAGTATTTTTGGGGTTGTTAGAGTCATATTGCATGACCATGGGTTGCCTTTATACTTATACGTAAGGGCTTGAAACACAAATGTGTTCTTGCATAATAGGACTACTCACAAAGTTCTTGGGACGATTACACTTGATGAGGCTTTCACTGGGAGGAAGATTGATGTCTCCCACTTTCAAATTTTTGGGTCCATGGTGTATTTTCATGTGTCCAAAGATGGCTAGAAGAAGTTGGATCCCACTGCTGAGAGGGGGGTCTTTGTGGACAATACTGATATAGCTCATGTTTGAATGGTGTAAATTCCATCTCTCAAAAGGATTGTTTTGAGAAGGGGTGTGAGATTTGATGAGGAGAAAGCCATGAGGAGTTCTCTCGAGTGAGAGCTAGGAACATCACTAGATGAGGAGCTTTAGTCATTTTCACAAAGTTGGTCCTTTCCTAAGGGCAAGAGGACATTCCAGGAGGATGATGTGGAGACACCACATGATGAGGAGCATAGAACAGGCCAAGTGAAGGCATGCACTCACAGAGTGGCTCCCATTAAAGGGAGGAAAATGACCAAGTTGGTTGACAAATTGGTGCAGGAAGCTCAAGAGAAGGTTGGACCTCCTAGTTCCTTGCACAGATAGTGTAGATCACCAGATAGATACATAGGATACATTGCACTAATGACATAGTTGATAGATTCGAAGCCATATTATTTTCAAGAGGAAGCTTACCATCAAGTTTGGTTGGATGCCATGGTGGAGGAGTATAGCTTCATCATGAAGAATGATGTTTGTGAGGTTATGCCTAGACCTGAGGGAAAATCAATTTTTGGCTCTAGGTGGTTGTATAAGGTGAAGCACGTAGCAGATTCCATGTAGTGTGGAGAAGTACATGGCCATGTTTGTGGTCAAGGGATTCTCACAGATTGAGGGGATTGATTATAAGGAGAATTTTTCCCCAGTGGAAAGGTACTCATCTATTAGGAGCATACTTGCATCAGTAGCACAATTAGGGTAGAGGATCCACTAGATGGATGCCAAGACAACTTTCCTCAATGTAATGGTTGAGGAAGAGATCTGCATTGAGCAGCATGAGGGGTTTGAGACCTTGAACAGAGACACACATTCGTGTAGGCTAAAGAGAGATATTTATGGGCTCAAGCAAGCACTTAGAGCATGTTACACTCACATTGACTCTTATCTCAGAGGATTAGGCTTCACTAAGAGTGAGGTAGATGCCAACCTATACTACATCATGATAGTTAGTAGTATGCTCATTATAGTTCTCTATGTTGATGATTTGATTATGACAGGAGATGATAGTTTGATCCAGGATTGCAAGGAGGACCTTGCAAGAGAGTTTGAGATGAAGAATATAGGGTTGGTGCACTATCTCCTTAGATTGAAGGCTTGGCAGGGTGGTGGAGAGATATTTGTTGGACAAGGGAAGTATGCCTTTGAGATCCTTCAGATATTCCACATGTGGGATTGTAGTCCCATGGATACTCCTTTATGTACTAACTGGAGGAAGGAGGATGTCTCCATAATAGATGTAGTATATGGTACAATCTATAGGTATTCTATTGGGTCCTTGATGTATTTGGTGAACACAAGGCCTAATATTTGTGATCCGGATTTAAACAGGAACGCAACAAATTACAGAGATAACCATATACACAAAGATGCAGCGGAAATAATACTTCATTTCATTAATGGAAAATACTGAAATATGCTTACAAACAGAAATGGCAATAAACTAGCTAGGGCGATGGTAGCTTATCTCTGAGAAGAGATGTGATGGCTACATGCCTCTGAACTGTGTTACAATGAGGCTCGAAGGCCTATTTATTGTTGAGAAACAATGGACAACCCTTAACATTCCAAAACCTAACCCTAGGAGATGAAACGCCAAACTGTGGGCCCCGTTTGGGTAAATTGGTACATCAACTTCCCGGGGTCGTAACTTTGGCATACGATCTCTGTTTGACACGTACAATAGCTCGTTAGAAAGATCTATCCGAGCACTACCACTTTGGGAAGGGCAACATCGGTCCATGGACCCATGTTGCCCCCAGATTTCCCAAAAAACGTCGTTTAGGGCCTCAAAACGGCTCCGGAAGTTCAGGACCCGAAAAACTGCTAAAAATAGTAAGTTGTGCTACAATTAAGGAAACTGAAAATGCTGAGAAAGACAATGGTGGGGGTCCAGGTGGACTTGGCAGGTGGCCACCAATATCCACCTGGATCATTCCTCCCCCCTTAGGAAGCAATGGTCCCCATTGCGTTGAGCTCCTCCATGAGATGAGGAAACTTCTGCTGAACTTGTTCCCTGGTGAGCCACTTGCCCTGCTGAAGGAGTTGGCCCGCTTTGACAACTCGATACAGTTGGATCTTCTGTTGGCGAGTGTTCTTGATCTGTGTGTCCATGATCCGATCAGTTGCAGCTTGTTCCATGCAATCTGGATTTAATTCTGTGGGTTTGAGCTGTTCTGCAATGTCGGATGTGTCTAACAATGGTGGAAAGTATGGCCGAAGGCGGTCCACATTAAATACTGGGTGCAGGCCAAGGAATGGGGGAATGCTGAGCTCAAATGCATTGTCTCCCATAGCCTTAGTAATGGTGTAAGGACCATATCGGAGTGGTCTCAATTTTCGATAGGCTCCAGTAAGGCGTTCCTTTTGCAAATGCAACCAGACTTTGTCGCCCACCTGAAACTTGTGTGGCACCCGATGTTGATCATGTCGCTGCTTGTACTTGGCATTTGATTTCTCAAGAATGTCATGGACCTGCTGGCGAATATGTTGGATTCGCTCAATGAAGCTGGTGGCCTTATCTGTTTCGGACTGGACATGAGCTGAATTCATGTGAGTAGCTGCAAGTGGCATGGCCACATCAATGGGGCATAGTGGCTGGAATCCCAAACCCACCTGAAAAGGGCTATGGCCAGTGGAGCTGTGAAGAGCTCGGTTGTAGCTGTGCTGAACGTAGGGGAGGCTCTCGTCCCATGTGCGTGGATGCTTTGAGTTATACATGCGCAGAATGTGCACAATCATCCTATTGACAACCTCCGTCTGGCCATCAGTTTGAGGATGGAAGGCTGTGGACTTCGTGAGTTTGGTGTCCAGCATTGACCAGAGACTGGACCAAAAGGTGCTGAGGAACCGACTGTCCCGATCTGAGATGATAGACTGTGGGATCCCAAAGTGCACCCACACTCGTTCAAAGAAGAGTTTAGCAGTGGCTTCTGCTGTGATATTCTTCTTGCAGGCCATCATAATGGCCATCTTTGAGAACCTGTCGACGACCACAAAAACACAGTCATTTCCATGCTTAGTGGAAGGAAGGCCTGACATGTAATCCATGGAGATGGATTCCCAAGGTCGACTAGGGGTAGGCAACGGGGTATAGAGGCCTTGCTTCTTAATGGTCGGTTTGGCAATGGCACATGCAGTACATGATCGGATGTACTTCCCAACATCCTGTCGAAGATTCGGCCAATAGAAATAGTTTTGCAGTACTACCACTGTTTTCTCGACCCCGAAATGCCCAGCAGCCCGACTGTAGTGTGCTTCCCAAATCATCTTGGCACGCTCGCTTGAAGGAACACAGAGGTGACCGAGGTGGCATAATAGGGCATCCTGGAGGTGAAAATCTGCAACTTGCCGACCCTCCAAGAGTGTCTGGTATGTGTGGCCGAATTCTGGGTCGCTTTTGTAGAGAAGTGGCCAATCAGAAGTCTCGTGCCCGCAAGAGTTGAGCACGGTGGTTAGCGCCATGATCGGTGGTCGACTGAGGCAATCTGCAACATTATTGGTGCTGCCCTTTTTATACTTGATATTCAAGTGAAACTGTTGCAGGTATGTAGACCACTTCTGATGGCGATCATTCTGCAATTTCCCTTGGGTCTGTATGAACTGCAGAGGTCGGTGGTCTGTGTGGATGACCGTTTCCTTCCCCAAAATGTAATGCTTCCATTGTCGACAGGCCTGTACAATGGAATACATCTCTTTATCATAAGTGGGGTACTTCCGGACTGTGTCTGAAAGTGTTTCACTGTGATATGCCACTGGATGTCCATGTTGAGTAAGGACTGCCCCAACAGCATAGTCAGAGGCATCTGTCTCGACCTCAAATGGTTGTTGTAAATCTGGTAACGCGAGCACTGGTGCCGTGCAGAGGCGATCCTTCAACTCCCTGAATGACTTCTGTTGAGATTCAGACCAAAAGAATTTTGCTTTCGCCCCGCCCTTGGTGACTTGACTCAAGGGCCAAGAAATATGAGAAAATCCCAACACAAACCTGCGGTAGAAGTTGGCAAGACCTAGAAAGCTGCGGAGCTCTGTTAGAGTGGTTGGAGAGGGCCAATCCCGAATGACTTGGACCTTGGCTGGATCGACATGCACCCCCTGTTCATCAATGATGTATCCCAGATACTGAACCTCGGTCATGCCAAAAGTGCATTTCTCCAAATTGGCACATAGCTTGTGTTGCCGCAGTGTTTGGAGAACCTGTCGGATGTGGTGGAGGTGCTCTTCCCAACTCTGGCTGAAGATCAGAATGTCATCCAAGTATACTACTACAAAGGAGTTGGTGAATGGCCGCAAGATGTCATCCATTAGCCTCATAAAGGTTGCAGGAGCATTCGTCAATCCGAAAGGCATGACCAACCATTCGAAGAGGCCCTCCTTGGATTTGAAGGCAGTCTTCCACACATCTGAGGGTTCAATTGGTACCTGGTGATATCCTGACTTCAGATCGATCTTGCTGAAATATTTCGCCCCCTTTAGTTGGTCTAGGAGGTCATCAATCCGCGGGATCGGGTACCTATTACGGACAGTGATCTTGTTCAGTGCCCGATAGTCAATACAGAGTCTCCACGTCCCATCCTTCTTCTGTACCAACACTATCGGGCTACCACAGGGCGAAGAACTCGGACGGATGTGACCTTTCTGCAGGAGCTCCTGAATCTGTCTCTTGATTTCATTGTTCTCCAGTACGGAGCGCCGATAAATTGGTCCATTGGGTAGCGGCGCACCTGGGGTCAGATCGATGGAGTGCTTGACTTGACAGTGCAGAGGAACCCCTGCCGGGGAGGTGAAAATGTCTTCGTACTCCTCCACAATCTTGTCCATCTGTAGCTGCCGTGCAGAGGAACCCCGTTTGGAGGCCGTGGCCATTGTCTTCTTCTTCCCTTGAGGGCGTATCATCAGGAAAACAAATTTCCTGGTTTTGGAAATGATCTTACTGCATTGTTTTGCAGTAATCAAAGAGATGGCGGCAGGTGGTGCTACCTCTGGTATCCTGAACAACTTATTTCCCAATGTAATAATAACAGCACGGGGCCTTGATTCATACACAGCATGTCGCTTCCACAAGTATGGTTGTCCTAGTAATACATCACAAACTTCAAGGGGAGCAATGTCACACAATACCTCATCCGTGAAGGGCTTGATGTTGTATGGAAGGCGACACTGCTGGCTCACGCGAAGATCTCGCCCTTGGTGAAGCCACCCAATGGTGTATGGTTGTGGATGTGCTGTGGTCGGTAAGCCCAACCGCTTCACGACCTCTGCCGAAATGAGGTTCTTTTGACTCCCGCTATCAACAATGAACTGTATCGGGGAGCCCTTTACCCACATCTGGGAGTGGAAGAGACGCTCCTCCTCCTCTGGATCTTCGGGTTCATTTTTCTGGATCTTTGCGGTAGCAACAGTGGCGCTGGGATCCGCATCAATGATATGCTTCCCTTTTTCATACCCCTTATCGGGTTCTGACTCAGAGTCGGAACATGCATCTGATTCTGAAACCTTTAGCTCAGCCACCAGTGACTGCTTGGCCCGACACTCACTTGTGTTGTGAGTGGAGCTCTTATGGAACTCGCACCATTTTCCAGTGTCCTTTCTCGGCTTCGCGGCGTTGCTCTTTGCTTGCAGCTTCGGCTGGTTGTCTTGGGCTGTCCCGCCGTGGCTTTGTCCTTTGTTCTGTGGTTTAGGGGCACCTTTCCCCTGCTTTGGATTCGCAGATCCAAAGTCTCGCTTCTTTTGTTTAAACTTCTGCTCGACCTTGACGGCATACCGGTATGCTGCGCCGAGCGAGGGGATGTTTAAGAACTGTATTTCTTCCTGGATGTACTTGTGCAGGCAGCCACGGTATTTGAGTATCAAATGTTGCTCCGAATCCTTGATACCCAACTTTGTGCGAAGGGTATGGAAAAGATTGGTGAACTCCGGCACGTCTTGGTCCCTTCCCTGCCGCAGCGTGGTCCACTTTATGTATTCATCCTCATAGCTTCCGACAGGGTAGTACTGCTCCTTGATGGCATCCCGGAATGAATCCCAGGTGGGTGCGGCTGAAAACAGTGAGCCAGTACTTTCATCCTTCTGCTCGCAGTAGGTTTCCCACCAGTCCTTGACGTGGGGGGCTGCTTTGAGAAGAGCAAAAACAATCTTTTCCCGACTCGAAAATTCATGAACAGAAAAATAACCCTCTAGCAGATTTAACCATTTATCTACGGCATCGGCGTCTATCTGACCCTCGAATATGGGGATTTCAAAATTAACTTGTACCTTAAAGGGTGTGGTGTTTCCAGAGGAGCTACTGGAAGCTGATGCGCCGCTTCTGGGTAGCCGCTGAAGGATCTGCGCAAAGCTGTCCATCATCGCGTTCCGTTGTCGCTCGAGCGCTTCTTCGAGCAAGATTTTGATGGGATCTCCTGCCCCCTCGTCTTTCTTCTCGTCCGCCATGGGAGGCCGTCGGGATTTGCGAGGCTGGTCTTGCAAAGGTTCAACCAGTTCAAGCCCTAACTCCTTATATCCCGACCTTGTTGGGGACATGCAAAGAAAAACAGAGAAAAAGCAGACCGCTCTGATACCACTGATCCGGATTTAAACAGGAACGCAACAAATTACAGAGATAACCATATACACAAAGATGCAGCGGAAATAATACTTCATTTCATTAATGGAAAATACTGAAATATGCTTACAAACAGAAATGGCAATAAACTAGCTAGGGCGATGGTAGCTTATCTCTGAGAAGAGATGTGATGGCTACATGCCTCTGAACTGTGTTACAATGAGGCTCGAAGGCCTATTTATTGTTGAGAAACAATGGACAACCCTTAACATTCCAAAACCTAACCCTAGGAGATGAAACGCCAAACTGTGGGCCCCGTTTGGGTAAATTGGTACATCAACTTCCCGGGGTCGTAACTTTGGCATACGATCTCTGTTTGACACGTACAATAGCTCGTTAGAAAGATCTATCCGAGCACTACCACTTTGGGAAGGGCAACATCGGTCCATGGACCCATGTTGCCCCCAGATTTCCCAAAAAACGTCGTTTAGGGCCTCAAAACGGCTCCGGAAGTTCAGGACCCGAAAAACTGCTAAAAATAGTAAGTTGTGCTACAATTAAGGAAACTGAAAATGCTGAGAAAGACAATGGTGGGGGTCCAGGTGGACTTGGCAGGTGGCCACCAATATCCACCTGGATCAATTTGTTTTGCAGTGAACCAGTTCAGTCAGTTCATGGTGGATCCTTCTAAGGTACACTAGAGAGCTACAAAACATGTTTTGAGATACCTTAGAATCACATTAGACTTTAGATTGTGGTATAGACAGACTGATGGAGTGAGGCTTCAAGGCTTCACAGATGTAGATTGGGAAGGGAGTCCCATAGATAGGAAGATCACATTAGGAGTAGTCTTCAATATTGAGTTAGTAGTAGTTTCTTGGTACAATAAGAAGCAGAGGGTTATTTCACTCAGTTTAGTTGAGGTCAAGCATATGGATGCCAGCTTGGTAGCATGAAAGGCTATTTAGATGAGGAATGTCCCAATTTGACTCTTTAGTCAAGGGAAGAATCCTACATTGATCCACTATGACAATCAAAGTTTCATAAAAATCTCTGATAATCTGGTGTTTCATGATAGGTCCAAGCATATAGACATCAAGTATCATCATCATAGATATTGTGTTCAAAGGAGGATTTTAATGCTATAATACATTCCTACAGAGTAGCAAGATGAATACATATTGACCAAGGCCCTATCAAGGGGAAAGTTCAAGTTCCATAGAGGCAGCATTAGGGTTGTTCAGAATACCTTCACTGTTAAGAAGGAGTGTTGAAAATGTACAGGGAATGGCTTCTTTGACTTGTGCCTTAGCCAAATATGTCAATTCAAATTCAGTATCATAGTTGTTTGAGTTAGCTTTCAGTTAACAAGTGTGAGCATCCTATCACTAAGTTATAGTCAGTTAATTCGTGTTAGATGGCATGTAGTAAGTTTTGGAATAGTTAATGGCTAAATTTAGCTATCTAGTGGGGTTAACTCTGGTGTTTATTAGTTAACTAATATCTCGTTCTATAATAGATATAGATATGATCTTAGTTGAGTAGTTTGACTTTGTATTAAATCAAATTACTCTCAGTTAACAATAAAATATATTAAATTTATCCCTTTTAGGTCATGCAATTCGAATTTCCTAGTGAGATTGAAGGAATGAATAGTTGTAATCATTATTATACACTAGTTTTTATTTAAAGGCTTGATGGTCATGCAAAGTTATTTCTCTTGGGATTTGCACAACGAAATAGGGGATTTTCCTATTTTTTAGGGAAAATATGTGCTAGGAAATAGGAGGGACCTAGTAGCCCTTATTTGTCTAAGTGTTAGGAAAGTCTTCTTTAGATTTTATCAGTATTGTAGGGAGTTTTAGGATTGAAGCACTTTTTATGTAATAGATCATATTGTTTAGTTGATTCAATACAAGAAAGCAGGTTTTTTTTTCCTAGTTGGGTTCCCCAGATATATTTTGTGGTCTATGTGTGATTATGTTTCTATTCATTTTTTTTCAGCAAATCTATGGTAAAGAAATCCTATGTCCTTTTTGATCAGTTTTCTCTCATTATCAATTATAAGGTTTCAAGGATTTTCTTCAAATTTGCTTTATGAAATTTATTAGTTATCCTTAATAAATGCATTTGATGAGGATATTTACCACATTCTTAGTTCATGTTGTTAAGTCAATTTCTTATTTTGTAAAGTAGGTCATAAAAATTTGCATTTGCAACAAACTTTTGCTGTAATCATTTTCTATAAATAAAATAATGAAACTCAAAAGAAGGGTTCGAATTTTGGACAAAAACCCAAATTTTATTATCTTTGTAGAAGTGTGTTTGGATGAATTTTTGGAAATTGATCAATGATAATAGGTCATTGTTTCAATTATTTTCAGCCTTTATTTTTATTTTAGATTAATTTCATTCTTCTAAATCGTAGCCTTTTGCATCGATAAAATATTCAATGTATCTGAAGTACTTTTAAAGAGTTAAATTTGAGTGGAAATTTACCCTTAGATCAAATTCAGCAATATTAATTAGGGAAGAGACTTATGAGTGGATTCAATTTGTTTCTATCATACCTCTTCTTGTTGAGTTTATATGTTGAGTATTTCATGTAGCCACTATTTATGAAAGTGTTTGACAACTACATTATTATTTTAGTGTGTTTTCTTCACTGATATTTGGAGCATTTGTTTGATGTTAAATATATTTTAGTTTATAATTCTTATTCTCCAACTCATTCCTTTATAGACTTGAATATTAGTTTTTTTATAGACATCCTTTTTATTGATCTCTCTAAAACCTACTATCCCATAACTCTAAGATTATATATAATTTGTATCTAATCATTTATTAAATCAAACTTTGGTGCCTTGGAATATTTTCATATCCAGGAACGATCTCAAGGATACAATATGTTTCCTAGTAGTGGTTAGTATGCAAGTATCCTCCCAACTCTCTCTGGCTGAAATTCTTTTATGGATTTCCATCCTTCCTTATGTTACTCTAACTTCCCTATTTTTTATCCTAGGTTCGCAGATTTGGGAAGCTCTCCTTTTGCCTATGGAATCAATTCTCTAATGCTTCTCACTGTTTTTGGCGAATAAAGGATTCAATCCTCTCTAATTACAAGGTCCTATGAGATTACTTTGTCAATGGTTTATGGGGTATCCTATCTAGTAAGCCCTACAACGGTTCTCTAGCCTCAATTCCCTTATCTCTTTTGTCCAAGGAACCCTAGTCTCCCTCTATCTTTTTCTGTTGGAACTACGTCTATCAAGATTCATGCTTAGACAAAGAGGAGACCAATGAATGAGAGTTCATCATGATAGAATGATCCCCTCCACCTCCATATCTCAAACTAATGCAGAAACCTCTATTAAGATATATTGCGGCATTACTCCCCTTGTTGTTAACCAGGAAATAAATAATTCAAAGAGAGAAGCTTGGATAAAGTGTAATTTCATGTGGAATGAGGAAGTGATGGCACAAGTGGGTAATTTTATACACAACACAAATGCTACAAGGACCAAAAACAAAAAATACATGCATACAATGGATATTTATTGTCCATTCTATATAATGGATACGTAAAATATATTAAATTATTATTGTTAAATTTTTTAATAATGAAAAACAAAAGTTATTAAATAATTATAAATATTTTTAACATTTTTTATTATTATTATGACTCAATTTGTATGTAAACTTCTTTATCATTTTAAATGTTTTAGTAATAAACCAAATAGTTTAATTCCATGTATTTTAAGATCTATTTCTAATTGGGTTAAAAAAACATTTAATGTGGGGAACTACAAATTCTTGAACTCACAATCAAGCTCCCGACCTCCATATCGTGCAATCCCTTCACCATGAAGATCACCAATGGATCATTATCAACATTAGAAAGTTATCCTCCATGATAATCTTGATCCAACTTTTTCTACGTCACCTTCTTATGTTAAGAGGAAATAAGGATATATATATATATATATATATATATATATATATTTGTGATGCTTACTTAAGTGTTATTAAACAAAATGTGAAGAAGCACCTCGATAGTTCCTCCATGAAAAAAATAATAACCTCATTTATAACAGTTGCATATATATATATATATATATATATATATATATATATATATATATATATATATATATATATTTGTGATGCTTACTTAAGTGTTATTAAACAAAATGTGAAGAAGCACCTCGATAGTTCCTCCATGAAAAAAATAATAACCTCATTTATAACAGTTGCATATATATATATATATATATATATAGATGCAGCTGTTATATATGAGGTTATTATTTTTTTCATGGAAAATTTTCTAAAAAAAGAAACTATCGAGGTGCTTCTTCACATTTTGTTTAATAACACTTAAGTAAGCATCACAAATAGGTATCATGTTTCTCCTCAACTTATGGAACTTAATTAGATTTAATTTTATAACCTCTTCAATAATTACAAGTTAAAATTAAATTTTAAAATTATAGATTAAAGTTATTCATTACCTATTAAAATATTATACAAAAAAAACTCATATATTATTACCATAAAATAAGAGATAATAATATTATAAATATAGAACATAATATATGTCTTACATAGAAATGTGCAAAATATAAATGAAATGAAGTAGAGTAAGAGTCATTTGTTATATATGAATACCCTCAACAAGGTTCAATGAAATTATACAATAATATACTAGGTATGCATAGGGAAGTATTTAAGTCATAAAAACAATTCCAAAATGCACAGATTTTAGAAGCATCCAACTTAATGAATTGTTAAATATTACTAGATGAGTGTTAGGGAGATACTAAAAATATTGTACAACATAAGCAATCGGAAACAATATCATATATACATATTTTAAATGAGAAATAACTTTTACGCCAACCCCATTTTAAACTTTATGATTCAAGAAAGTCCATCACTACCATCAAAGTAATCATTTATAATTTTTTGAACTAATACATAATTAAAGACTTTGAGAGAAGGTATTAGTCCAAATTAGTGCTTAGGGTCAATTCCTTGAGTTCCAGACTTAAATTCTCTATGCATTTTAACAAATTATTTTTTCTTAATATTTAGTTGACATTGTGATGCAAATCTAACTCAAATTTGTTGGGAGTTGGTCATATCACAAAGTAATTTCCCAGAATCGTGCTTCCCTCAACCCTTCAGGATACAATCCCATTAAAAATCACAGTGTGTAGGTCTATTACAAAGTGGGAGGAGTCAGAAGGATGACCAAATCTATGCAATGGTCGAAGATATATATATATATATATATATATATATATATATATATATATATATATATATATATATATATATATATATATATATATATCAATCCTCGAATGCATTATGTGTTTATATACATATCTTTGTGACCCCAGAGCTCAACACTTTATTAAAATTGCAATTTAAAAGTGTTACAAGCTTCCGACCCTACAGGCTAACCCATTGTCCATCGTCACCACTATAATTAACTCCTCTATTTTTATCCTATGTATTGGCCCACTTGTCCACCCTCGGTCACTTATAAAGGAAAACTCTGCCAACCTCCTGTTATTGTAGGCCCCACTTAGGTGCCCAGCTCTCAATTAGAATTTCCTTCAGGCTTGACGATCCCTGGAAATGAAAAAATTCTCGTCTTCTAGAGCTCTGTCAACAGATGATCCCTCGTTCCCAACTCTTTTTAAAATTACAATTTGTAAAACCTTACAGACTTCCGGGCCTTCTGAACTTCTGGGCTTCTGGGCTCCCAAGTTCTGCTCTGCTACTTTGACCTTTGGGAAAATTTTGTTACAGTATTTGTCGATTGTTGGTCTTAGGTTTCATTAATTGAAAGACTTCATCGGGAATGAAAAAACATTTAAGTGTTGGGTGCTCTCAGTTTATGTTATATATATGTGGGTTCCCTCTTAGCTCTCCTCTGCCTTTAAGCCCGCTCCTCTTGGAATCTCCTCCTCGTACCTTCTCTCACAACCCTTTTCGCTCCTCCTGCAATCACTCTGATAATATATATATCTGTGTGTGTGTGTGTGTGTGTGTGTGTGTGTGTATATATATATATATATATATATATATATATATATATATATATATATATATATATATATATATATATAGATATATATATATATATATATATATATATATATATATATATATATATATATATATATATATATATCTGTGTGTGTATATATATATATATATACAAATCCTCTCATCCCCATCAATAAAATATAGTGCTATTACAAATGGGAATATGCATAGATCATAAATATTGCAGAAGGACTAGTTATCAGGGAAAATTATTGCACATTACACTGACTTGTGCATTTTAATTAAAATACAATAAATATAAATATTAGATGAGGAGTTCAATCTAGATCCATGAATATTGGATCTAAGGACCAATTTAGGAAAATTAAACAAGCTATAACAAATTTGCAACAATTTTCTTAATTAAATAAGTTACATAACAATCTAGAATAAATCCTCTCCTAACAAACCACTCATTGAGGAACCAACTCCTCTAATAAATGATTTTGACCTATTATTCAATGATAATTACGAATGTCCTTGCATCATACTCCTAAGGAATAAATATTTCATGGACTCTTGTCCATGATTTCCTCAACAAATTTGCTACTTTTCTTTATAAGTGTGGCAATCATCAAGGTTACATATGAAAATAGAAGGCTTTTCACTTTACCATGTATTCAAAACACTATTTGTCCCTGGTTTTCTTGATCAATCTCTTGTCCAAAATCCTTTCATGTTACAAAGATTCAAATGTTGACAACTTCTTCTCGCACTATACTAGAATTTGCTTATGATAAACACTTGTTTGTTGTTCTGTTTTAATCTCAGACTTGTTTACATCTGCTACATTTAATATTGGTGAAATTCCAACTCTAGGTAGCAATTCATGTTCATAGGCATTAGCAAATAATTGCTTCAAGATCCTCCAAGGTCCTATCTTCTTAAATTTTAATTTGTTGTACTCATCCTTTGGAAATCTTTCCTTTTGCAAATGTGCAAGTACCAAATCTCCCACTTCAAAATTCTACTCCCTTCTACTGAGATATACTCTACTCTTATATTTAAGATTGTTGTCATGTAGTTTCTGCTTTACCTGGTCATGGATTTCTCATATGGTTGTAGCAATATATTCCCCTACTACACTTATCTACTCTATTCTTCCTAATTTTTTGAGCTCATTCACTCCTCTTGGCTTCATTTCATACACAATCTGGAAAGGGCTTTGTCCATTGCTTATATTGGGAGTTTCATTGTAAGCATATTTAGCTTGTGCTAAAATTTTATCCCACTGTTTGGGATGATCTTAAATCAAACAACGTAGAATATTTCCTAAACTTATATTCACTACTTCAGTCTTACCATCAATTTGTGGGTGATATGTTGATCTGAACTGCAATTCTATGCCAAATTTATTCCATAATGTTCTCCAAAATGTCCCAAGAACCTGGTACCTCAATCTGAAATAATGCTCTTGGGACCTCCATGTAGTATTACCACTTCTTTAAAGAACATATTAGAAACTTGGCTAGCATCGCTAGTCTTATCACAAGGAATAAAATGAGCCATTTTTTAAAATTTATCTACAACCACAAACATAGAATCATTACCTTTCTGAGTTCTTGGCAGTGCTAAAACAAAATCCATACTCACCAAATCCCAAGGCCTCTCTAGTGTATAGTGTCTAGTGTTATGGCTTCTTCCTTTGGTGTATTAATAGTTTTTGTATTTCTTTATAAACTTCTATAGATCAGTCCTCAACTTTGGCCTATAATAATGTCTTTTAAATATATCACAAGTCTTCTTTTGTCCAAAGTGTCCTCCAAGGCCTCCACTGTGTTTTAGTTTAATTAAGTTTTCTCTCATAGAATAATTGGGAATACAAAGCTAGTTGTTGTTAGAAAGTAGTCCTTCTTGGAACATATATTCTAGCCACGGGCTTTGATTTTGAGAAGCTGGATTCTTACAAGCTTCAAAAGATTCTTTGAAATATGCATCCTTCTCATACAATTCATTCATAAAATCAAATCCCAACACCTGAATTTGAGTTTTTTGCAACAATAATTGCCTCTTTCTTAAAATATATAAAATTTTATTATATTGTCATTGAATTGCTTTAAAACAAATGTAAAACTATGAAAGTTTTACACTACTGCATAATATATTGAAGGGAATGATTATTAGTAGATAAAATAAATTCCTTGGACAATAAATAATGCCTCCCTTTTTTAAGAGTTTGAAACACTGCATAGAATTCCTCGTCATAGGTTGTATACTTCCTTCTAGCCTCATTTAGTTTTGTCCTCCTGGTTGAGTACTACTCCAATCACATCATTGTTGGCATCACTTTTCACTTGGAAATTCTTATTAAATTTGGAAGTGCAAGGATTGGTTGTTCTGTAATCTTCTTCTTTAGCATCTCGAACTCCTTCTCAGCTTCAACATTCCACCAAAATGGTTTATTATTCTTCTTAATTGTCTCCATAATTGGCGTGTTCATTTTGTTGAAGTTCTTGATGAATTTCCTGTAAAAACTTACCAAACCATGAAATATTCTAACTTAAAAAATATTTCTAGGAGAGGGCCATTCGACAATAGCCTTTACCTTTCCTAGATCCATCTTCAACCCATCTATGGAAATAAAAAATCCTAAATATACAAGTTTTGACTTTAAAAAGGAACATTTCTTCAAATTTATAAGTAAATTTTCCTATTGTAATCTTTCCTACACATGCCTTAAATGTCGTAGATGTTCCTCCTTTGACTAAATATAAAATAAGATGTCATTCAAGTAAAAATTTACAAACTTCCCTATGAACTCTTTTAGTACCTAATTCATCAGCCTCATGAATGTATTGGGTGCATTTGACAACCCAAATGGCATAACCATCCATTCATACATTCCTCCATTATTTTTAAAGGCAATTTTCCACTCATCTCCTTCTCTGATTCTAATATGATGTTATCCACTTTTCAAATCAATTTTTGAAAACCAACAGGCACCTCTTAAATAAACTAGCAAATCATCAATGTGTGGGATAGGGAAACGATACCTATTTGTGATTTTATTCAAAGCTCTATATTTTGTACACATGCACCATCCTCCATCCTTTTTTGGACTCAACATTGTGGGTATTGCAAATGGACTAAGATTTTTCTTGAATCTGTCCCTTATCTAACAACTCATGGACTTGTTCCTTGACTTCATCTTTCTCCTTAGGTGTCATGTGATAAGATTCTTCGTTGGGAAAAATTCCCCCCAGTACTAGATGATGAGCTCAAGCTCCAGTATTGCAGCAAGGATGTTGCAACTCCTAGGGCTACCAACTTTACTTCATCACCTCAGGGTTCGTAAACACTTGGAGGTGACAGTGTTGTATACATAGTAGATGTAATGGTCTACTCTTGTCACTTTTCAACTAGGGCAATAGACCACTAGGGTTTTTCAACCAGTCTTCTATTGACTAGAATGAGTTTGACTATTAACAGCAAATGGTTCAAACTATCTTTAATGTAGAAAGGAAATGTTGCCTACTCTAGGAAATGAAAATGTTGAATTGTAAAGTTCTATTGTTACAAGATAAAACACCCTAGGGTCTAGGTTGAGAACGCCAACAGATCGAAGGGCATACACCAACAAGAAGCAAGCAAACAAGCAATCCTAATGCTTAAACTACTAAAGTGGGATGAAGAGATAGTATCTGTAGGTCCTACGTTTGAGGATGTTCCCGTAGGGTCCAAACCATATGCTTCCTCCAATGCTTCAAAACTTGCAACTCATTCCAGAAAAGCATATATACTAGCAGTGGTTCAAAGCATGTTCAAGATATGAATGTTAGATTATATAAGCATATAGATATAAAACATGAAATCATACATAATTATATCATAACATGAAGTAAAGCATAAATATCATCGCATCAGGAACAAGATAAAGCTTCTTCATTGATGACTGTAAAGAATGTGGAAGAATACAACCTGATTCAATCACGACTCCAAGCAAAGCCTTCCTCTGGATCCGTCCAGCCGAAGCCTCAACAATCCTCTTTCAAATGCATACACATAGATTCCATATAAAGGAGATGGAAATCTCTATGAGGAAACAAGGGTTTCCTATAACTGGGAGTGTAGGAGGCATAGGGATAAATCAGACTTGATTAGGGACCAATTGGATATAATATCAATATCATATCTTTTTCCCTCTCCCCATAGGCCTTCCCATGAGGTGTATGAATATCACCCAAAAATAGTTGTTTCAGTTGGGATACAGTTAGGCCACGGGCTCCTGTAGGTGGATTTCCGGTGTAACCCGTAAACCCCGACCAAAAAATAGGGATTTTATATTTTTTTAATATTTCAAATTACATACGCGGGTTGGGTGGACCCGCATGTGCACACTCATTTTGAAGGGCAGAATCACGTATGGAATTTAAAATAATGTTTTTTAATAAATGGAACAAGTCTGAAGGGAAAGGGCTACCCAAGGCTATGACTCAGAGCATCAAGTATACAAGAGTGATGAATGATGCTATAACAGCTATGTAGTGACATGAAATTATGTAGCTAAGAATTTACACATATTACTTGAAAAAGAGACCTAATTTAACCTTACAAATAACATCTAGTTATTGAGACTAATTAAGCATGGCAATTATCCTAAAACTACTATGACTATTGTATGCATGTACTAACTAGAAATTGTAGAAAAGAGTATTTTTTATTTTCAATTTTATAAATGTAAATGCTAAGTGAACCAATCTGATCATTTGCAGGGGAGAAATGCATGGGGAAACAGGTACATAATGGTATTGAGAGTATGGAAGCCAGGTGGAGGCCTAACCTAATCTCAAATGATCATTTCTGCTCAATTCAGGCTTAAAATAGGCTATTACAGGGTTTCTTGTAGTACTACAAGATGTCCTAGTTTACTACAGGAAATAGGTTGAAAGTTCTAGGAAGGTAGGAGAGGTGGAATAAAGTGTGGGAAATGTGTCTGATGGTGGGATAGGTCATAGGAGTGGTGTACACTACCCAAGGCTCAACCCAACTCTTCAAGATGGTTGGATTTTCTCAAGGAAGATGTCCACTTTGCTACAAAATAGAAATTCGAATTAGGGATTGGTAGTATGGGTGAAGAAGACTTGGATGAGGCTGGTGAAATGAGTTCTCCCTGCAGATCAGAAACTCCTGTAACAACACACATTCTTTCCTTCATTTTGCATAACTTCATTTAAATATGGAAAAGATCAGTTGAATTTAGGAAAAATAGAGTTATTGATGGCTAATAGCGAAATCTTTGAAATACAATGCTTCTAGACTACAACAACTTCAAGAAACCAAAATTACAATTATAGGTACTTCTAAGGAGCTATAAACAGTAATCTACTCAATCAAGAATCCTAGCCATGCAATGATCTAAAGAGATAAATTTGTTTTTGGGGTTGTGAGAGTGGGGCCCTCAAACCATGATCCCATTGAGGGAGATGAGGAAGAGGCCACTATCACAATATTTTTTGAAGTATTCACTTTCACTATTCTATCACTGATCTACCTTTTCAACTAATCGAAGCAAAACTAAACAATCATTCAAGTACTTGTAAATGAAATAAAGCATAAATAACTTCAACAACTAAATTTGAATGTAATCTAAGCATACATATACAAAAAGAGGAACCTTTGTTGATAAGGTTTGGCCCTAACCCAAAAGCTTCAGCCCTCTGAGTCAACTTAGTGCTGGTTCAAGGAAATGCTTCTCATTCTCAGTAAAATGTCAAAAATACACGAGTAATTAGTCACAATGTATTAGCTCTAAAATGCCTCTTGGCTACCATAAAAAAGTTGAATCCTAATGAGGCCCTAGGCCTTCTTATTTATAGAACTGAATATACCAAAAAGTTCCTTAAAATTAGGGATGCTTGGCTCCCAAACTCGAGATTAGCTTGTCTTCAACTCTCATTATCTTGGCTGCCAATGAACTCAGTGGGGTTGACTGCTTGTACCTCCTAGCTGATGAGATCTCATGGAGAAATCTTCGAGTGACTGAGGAGTTAAGGAGGGAGATCCAATCTCCTGGAATCCCTCTTTCTTGTGTACTTTGAGTTCCTGCACTTAAATTAGTCAAGAACTGCTCCAAATCTTGCAATTAATGCACATTAGGCCACATGACACAACATCTCACCTTTACCCTTCTCACTAAGAAAAAATTAATAAAATATGTAAAGAAATGTGAGAAAAGTTGATTTTAATAAGCTGGAGAGTGGCATTAAGGCCCATATAATTTAACTATTCATGAGCCTCATCATCACCCCCCTACTGAAAGTGTTGCTCATCCTCTAAGAAAATTAGTCTATGTCCATGTCTTTCATATCTCTTGTGGCCTCTCTAACATCCCAAAACTCTATTGATGGAGTTTCGTCTTGTGGATAAAATCCTGCATACTTCTTTATTTCTTCCCACTGCTTTCTTTCCTATTCCTGCTTCCTGCCTTCTAGCATACCCAATAGCAATGGTGGACTGAGTTTCAAACCAATCCAATTGATTTTGAGTCTCTGTAGTGCCTTCTTATATAGTGGGGTCCTTTCTAGTGCATCTCTCATTATTTCAGGGGAATGATACTCCATGATCCTTAGGTTGTATGGTAGGGTGCCCCATCTCCTTTGTCATGTGTATTGGATTTCATCCCCTAGAAATCTTAAGGTGTCCTCGAAATGTGTGACTTCTTGCTCTTGTGTAGCTAGGTATCTTGGTGCAATATGGGGATCATTGGCAATGATGTTTTGGGTGCTAATGAAAACCATAGAATTGATTTGTTCTGCTCTAATGTAAATGGGCTCTCTTTCTTCTCTTTCGAACACCCTCTTCACTTCCTTAGCCCTGGCCTTGTCATCCATGATGCAAGGGTCATTAGTTGTAAGTTCCCCATCTTTGAATTGGGGTCCCACACATTCAAGTTTGTTAAGGCCAGTTGTGTTAGTAGAATTCAAATATATTTGCCTTATCCTCTAGGGTGCTTTGGTCACATAGTTCAATGAATTTCCTATAGTCTTGAAAAGGCATATTCCCCCGTTGTGCTAGTGTCTTTATCTAAAATTGCAGCCATTGATCTTTGAGGTACAATGCATATGACTTTAGTGGCATCCTTCACTAGAGTGCCTCCATGGAGAGGCTTGCCATGGTGACCAATTGGCTCTTTTTTTCCTGTACTTGCCTACTCAGCCATGTGTTTTCTGCCTCTAGTTGAGATTTCATAATTCTTTCCCTATCTCTTATCCTACTCAACTCTATGCCCATCTCTAGTAGCTTCTCTTCCATATGGCCCACATCCTCTACATTCTTTGATTTAGCAATTTTCATCCAGCGAGGTGTTCTCCTCTCTCCTTCTCAAACTCAAAGAAGAGAGGGATGGAAAATTTCTGTGGTATTACTTTGCCTCCCTCAACAAATCTGTAATAAGAGCTCAGATTGGGTTGTGGGCTAGGTTCCTGTAGCTCTTTGGATTCTCCCTTAGATGTCTTTGGAGCATCTGCCTCCTCCTACACTTGTGATATTGCTTTCTAGCCTTTCCTTTGTCCTTGTTGTCCTTCCTGCTACTTTTTTCTGTGTTTCCTATAGTGCTAACATAGTTTTCTATAGGACTATTTGTGTTTCCTGTAGGAGGATTTTTCCTTTCTAAAATGGGGTCAAATGTTATTTGTTTTTCTTTGTTGATTCTGACCTGGTGAAAATCCTCCTAACATAGGTGATTTGAGACTTTAGGGAAGCCTATTTTGATGTGCTCTCTTCACCTTTTATTTCCAAGGAGACTAGATTTTCTTTCTCTTTTAGTGAGTCCTCAATAATGATAGGAGTCTTGGTGGGTGTTTTTGGTTTCCCCTATTTGATCCTAGTGCTCCTCCTTGTTTTGAAATATAGGGGAGTCTGCCTCTGTCTCTTCCCTTTTGATTTGACAGGTGTGCTTAGGGAAGTCAAGGCAACAATTGCCTCCCTCTCAGTTGGTTCAAGAGACAACCTTGGAGATTCCTCCCTTTCCTTGGTGTGTTCCTCAGGGCTTGCTTCTTCCTCCTATTCTTTCTCTTCACCTTTCTCCTCTTCTCCTTCTTCTTTTGCTTCTTCTTCCTCTATTTTCTCTATTTCTGCCTCCTCTTCTTCCTCTGGTTCTTCTCCTTCCTCTTCAGGTTCTTCTTCTTCCTCTTTAGGTTCTTCTTCTTCCTCTTCTTCAGCACTAGAGGTATTGTCCCTATCATATTCAAGGGCTTGTATATCAATCACAACCTCTCTGTCCATGTCTTTAAATGTGGACCATTGAATGGAGATTTTGAGCTAGCTCAGGGCATCCTCTAGTATTAGCTTAATAAGTCCATGGTGTGCCAATTTCTAATGTTTTCCTTCTTGTACTTTTAAGCTCATGTCTATTATTGATTGCAGCAAGAAGTAGGGTATACTAAGTCTTCTGTCATTAGGTATCCCCTCTCCAAATCTCAACTCATGGAGGAGCCTAAATAGATAACCATAGACTATACTGGGCCTCCCTTCACAAGAGATATATTAGAGAATATGATAGCTTACCTCATTCCAAGGGTAGGGAAGGCTTTCCCTTATTATCTCATTTTTATCTCAATTGGATATTCATGTAGGAATTTACAGGGTAAGTTCCTCAGACAGAACACCAAAGGACACCGCTCACAAACAGATCACAGATCAATACACCAGTACTGTTGACGTGGTTAAAACCCTCAAAGAGGGAAACAGACCATGGCCTGAGCCAACGCAGCCACTTCAAGCAATTTATTAATAAAAGAATGAAAATTTACATATGCTTCTCTCATAGACGGATTACCCTACAAATGACCCTCCATGTGCTTTAAATAGAAATCATGGACCAATCGAGTGTTAAGCCACGGATCAAGTGTCGATAATACCGAGGAGAGAATGAACCGTCGGATCACTACATATCGTGACCGTCGGATTGTAAGTTACAAAATGTACAAGGTAAAGAAACACACTTTACCTAACTCTATACTAGACCAAGTTGTACTTAACTATTTCCTATGTGTCAGAATATCCTAACATCTCCCCTTAAGAAAAAATTGGGATAGGATTGAAGGATTTACAAATATGACACAATAGGATAAGGAAGGAGGCACTAGAGCCTATCCCCCCTTAGTGACAACTTCCTGAACTCCAACCATAAATCGAAGTTTAGTGAACTTCGCCTCTGTGAGAGCCTTTGTAAAGATGTCTGCAACTTGATCATCTGTTGAACAATATTGCAGTTTAAGAACATGGTCATGAATGAGCTTTCCAATGAAGTGCATGTGCAGTTCAATGTGTTTGTTGTGCTGATGTTGGACTAGATCTTTGCATAGCTAAATGGCACTTTGATTATCACACCAAAGTGTAGTCGGATGCTACTGCTGAAAGCCAAACTCTGACAGGATCTGATGAAGCCACAAGGCTTCCTTACTAGCTTCTACGGCGCCACGATATTCTGCTTCTGCTGAAGAAAGAGAAATGGCACCTTGTTTCTTGCAAGCCCATGTAATAGGTCTTGAACCAAGAGTGAACACATAACCTGCAGTAGACTTCCGATCATCAGGGTCACCAGCCCAATCGGAATCAGTGAAACCAACCAATAGAGGAGATGCTTCAGCACTGTAATGAATCCCAAACTGAACTGTACCTCAAACATAACAAAGTATTCTTTTAGCTGCTTTCTAATGACTTTCACGTGGGTTTTTCATAAACCGAGCAACAAGGCCAACAGCAAAGGAAAGGTCAGGACGAGTATGGGTTAGATACAAAAGTTTTCCTACAAGTTGATGGTATAAGGTAGCATCAACTTCAAAAGAAGTACAAGTGACTGAAAGTTTGACTCCAGACTGAAAGGGAGAGGGGGATGACTTACAGTCTTCCATGTGAAAGTTGCGTAGAATATCACAGGCATACTTGGACTGAGAAAGGGAAATACCTTCCTTGGATTGCAAGACTTGAAGACCGAGAAAATAATGTAAGTGTCCTAAGTCTGTCATTTCAAACTTCCTTTTAAGGCTAGACTTCACATAGTTTATAAGGTTGGGATCACTACCAGTTAGGATAAGATTATCAACATAAAGAACAAGAATGATAAGAGACTTGCCCACTTTCTTGGTGTAGACAGTATTGTCATAATAACACCTAGAGAAGCCAGATTCTAAAAGAAAGTTATTCATTTTGGCATACCAAGCTCAAGGAGCTTGCTTGAGACCATAAAGGGATTTCTTAAACCGACATACAAGGCTGGAGTCTGTTTGTATAAAGCCAATAGGTTGTTCCATATAGATTTCTTCATGCAAGTCCCCATGCAAGAAGGCGGATTTAACATACATCTGATGGGCTTCCCATTTGAAAGAGGCAGCAAGGGAAAGAACAAGGTGGATAGAGTTCATTTTGGAAACAGGGGAGAAGGTTTCAGTATAGTCAATGCCTTCAACTTGTGAAAAACCCTTAGCAACAAGACGAGCTTTATGTTTATCAACTTTCCCATCTGGTCCATACTTGGTTCTATAAACCCATTTGCATCTAACAAGTTTTCATCCCTTTGGTAGAGGAACAAGATCTCATGTATCATTTGCCAATAATGAATGATATTCTTCATTCATAGCTGCTTCCCAATCTGGATGGCCTGAAGCTTCTGCAAAGGTGTCAGGATCATAATTCACTAAAGCTTGAGCCAGTAAAGAAGAGGCTCTCTCGAACTGAGAACGTGTACGTCGTTGATCTGTAGGATCACCAGCAAGATCACCTGCTGCATCCCGAGTAGCACGGACCCATTTTGGAAGCTGAGGAGTTGAAGGAGGATCCTGAGAAGGTGGGGGAGGATTTTCATCCTCGCTTTCATCATCTGAAGAAGAAATATTTTAAAAAGTAGAAGAGATAGAAAGAGGTGGCACATCCGCCGAACTAGACTCGCAGGCCGATATATTTTCAGCAAACTTTACATCTCTTCTAATGATAACATTTTTGGACTTAAGTGGAATAAGTCTATATCCTTTGACATCTTTAGAATATCCAACAAAAATACATTTTTCACTCTTACGTTCTAAAGCTTTATGTTTCTCATCTGGAATATAGGCCCATGCTTCACTTCCAAAAACACGAAAGTGACTTACATCAGGTTTGATTGAGCTCCATGCTTCTTCTGGAGTGATATTCTTTAAAACCTTAGTAGGAATGCAATTTATTATGTAATTTGCACAGTTAATTTCTTCTACCCAATAATTAAGACTAAGTCCTTTAGATTGAAGCATACAATTATCCATTTCCTTTAAGGTGTGATTCTTCCTGTCAGCTACACCATTTTGTTGTGGAGTATATGGAACAATATGTTGCATTTGAATTCCATTCTCAGTGCAAAAGTTGATGAATGTGTTTTTAACATATTCTCCGCCATTATCAGATCTTAGCTTAAGAATTTGATGTCCAGATTGTTTTTCAACAAAGGCCTTAAAGGCCAAGAACATGTTAAATACTTCACTCTTGATTTTTAAGAAGTATACCCAAGTGCGTCTGGAGAAATCATCAATGAAAGTTAAGAAATACTTGTAGCGAGAGAATGAAGCAACTGGAAGTGGACCACATAAATCACTATGCATGAGCTGTAAAGGGGTTGAGGCGTGCCAAGAGGCACGTTTTTCAAAACTGTCCCGATGATGTTTTCCGAGTACACATCCGGAACAAACACCATCTCTACAAGATACGATTGGAAGACCTGTCACCATATTTTCTTTACATAGATTCTGAAGAGAGCGATAGTTTAAGTGACCAAATCGCTCATGCCAAAGTTTTCTCACTTCATCATTATGAGCAACAAATACTGAGGGAAGATTTGATGACCCAAAGTTGTGAAACTTATACAACCTTGTAGAATCATCAGCAATGCCAGTAGCTAAAATCTGTCTAGGATCTCTCAGGTCCTTAATTACAACATCGTGAGGTGAAAATTCAATGATTTTACCTTCACCTGAATGGGTTATTTGATATACAGATAGGAGGTTGCAGGATAAGGTTGGAACACATAATACATCATTAAACTGACCATTGTCTAGATGAACAATTCCAGTCCCTACAACACTAAGAGATCTATCATCACCAACATATATATTTTTGGTGTTACAATCATTTAAAGAAGAAAACATGGCTTTGTTTTTGGCCATGTGATAAGAAGCTCCAAAATCAATGAGCCACTCATGAGAATGAGAAGAAGAAGATACATTTAGTGCATAGCCAGACCGAGATTCTTGACAACCACATGCAACTAGTGCCATTCCTGAAGATGAAGTTGAAGTTGAAGATTGCTCCAAATGGATGTTATGCTTCTTCATTGCTGCTTCCAAGGCTTCCATCTTCTTAAAGCATTTGGATTCTAAGTGGCCATCTCGATTACAAAAGTTGCAATGTCTATCAGTCTTCTTCCCTTTGTTTTTATTTGTCTTATCATTTTGTTGAAATGATTTTTCATTTTGAGGTTGAAATTACTTAGGACCCTTGTTTGGTTTAGGACCATTCTTTTTAGGATACAACTTCTTAGGATTCTTTGGATTTGGTTGCTGCTGGGTGGCTAACGCTTTCTTAGAAGAGTTTCCAAGATGAAGAAGACCAAGGTGTAAGAGTTTTTCTTGTTCTCTTATTAAAGAATCACAAAAGGAATCAAAGGAAGGGGACTTGTAGCTTTTTCCTTGAGAAATGAAGGCTTCTCTTGTAGAATGGAAGGTAGAAACAAACACAGAATAGGTTGGTCCCAACTTAGTAATGTTATAGACATTTTTGGGCCCTACAACCCCAAGCATGAAATTTCCATAAATCAAGGGCTCCTAAGTCCCTAAAAGTGTTGTTCTAACCCCTAAAGGAACAAGGTCAACAGATTACAGCTTCTCCCAGAAGTTCTCCATGAAAAACTACTCAGAATTGGTCAAAACAGGATCATTTTAGCTGCTCCACTGGCCAAGTGCGTTTCATCTCACCTAAATACACTGTGTGGGTGTGTTTCATTTCAAAAATCCCTTCTATGGGGTTCGATGAGCGAGAAATGACAAATGACAGTGTCATTCCGCGAGGTGGAGAGGCAATGGAAGCTTCCAGAATCTTCTCCTGTGACACTTGCCTCACTGAATTCGACCAAGGATGAGTAAGAGATCATCAATCTCCAAGTGGAAGCAAGAACTATCAGAGGGAAGACACTAATCAAATCATGAGCTGACTCATCTCCATTACAGATATCTATATATGGATCCCTCATCCCAGAGATCCAGAGGCTGGAATTTTGCATATTGTAAGGAATTGTTGTTGGTTTCTTGAGACAAACATCAGATTGTTGGGTGATCTAAGCTTTGTTTGAGGTGAAGAAGGGCTTTTTAGCTGGGAGGTTGATGCTGAGTCAGAACAACTGGTTGTAACTCCTCTTGGCTCTTTCTTGTTTTATCAATAAAAGCTATTCAAGTTTTCCTCCATGCTCTTGTGTCATTGATGCTTGCTACATTTGTATGGTCAATTTACATCTGATCCTAGATTGTTTATGATTATAGATCCATGTCTTTGTATAGTGTTATGCTTCTGTGATCTTACAGGTACTTTGTGAAGTTGGGCGTGCAAGGGAGCGGGTAGCTAAAGATTATCAAAGAAGAGAGGAATCAAATCAGGAGATTAGCGCAAGACAGAGGTTGGTCTTTCTATTCCTCTCTATCTATAATTCATAAAGGAAAAACAAAAGTAGCTTTTCTCTGTTTGTTTCTAAGGCAATTGTCACACCTTAGTGGGATAGAGCAGTGCTATATAGACACTTTTCCCTGTAACAAAACAGCCTCTCCTGCTGGGGCGGCAGCTGGCACTCTCAGGCGAGCTACTGGACGAACAGGACCAACATCTACATGTACACATGAGTTTGATTAAAGTCTTGATAGAATAAAGCACAAGGACATTATAAACGAAAAACGATAAACAGGAATATGGTCAAAGATTTTACCAATGGCGCCCCACTGTTCGCCATCCGGCAGTACTAAATCTGGATCACCCTGGAAGTCCATGCCAGCATATGGATACTCGGAATAAACCATCTCCTGACGATCAAACCACCTGAAGAAGGTATCAGAAAATGAAATCTGAGACTGACCAGCATGCCTAGACATATGGTCAACCCATCTCTGCATACGTGGTTCAGTAGGTGAAGGTAAATCGAGTGCAATATACTGCGGCTGCATCAGTGGTATCTTCTCCAAGGCAAAGGCGGTCAAAATAGAACCATACCCAAAGTTCTTCAACCTCCCGCTCTTTATCTTGGTCAATTTTTCTTTCATCACAAGAAGTACTACATCGCACCAGTTGAACACCTTCTGTTGGAGGCATTCCAAGGCATACTACATATAAGATCGATTGGCTACATGAAGAGCCGCACCACCATCCATCCTACCAAAATTAAACAGAATAGTCCTGAGGGACCTGTCAGTGACATCACGGATGATGATCTTGCCGTCTTTACTCGGCTGAGATCCTTCTCTGCAGTACCGGCGAACATAATCTCTCACAGAGTCACCTCCTCGGGCCGAACCTGATAAAGAGATGGGGGCACCCCGCCTCGACAAGCCAGTCAAGAAATAGATGTCTACTACAATCAAGGGGATAGATTTGCCCCTGATCTGGAAAACCTGGTTGGTAGGATCCCAAGCATCAAGCAAATACTGCAGTAAGTTGATCTGTTGTCTCATGCTAGAAATGCGGAAAAACTTCAGCAAGCCACAGTTCCGCAGTGCGTTTACTGTAACCGGATCATGTAGGGCAAGCATGTCCTCTTCTTCATGTTCACGTTCTCGCCATGTAATGGTCATATTACTCCAAATATCTCTGAAAAACAAACAAGAGAAGAGTTAGATCCTGATTTTGGTAAGAAGCAGGCAAAATTTCCACCAAAAATTGTGCACAGAATACCTTCTCTGCGCCCATCGCACCTACAGCAGTGCTCTGGGTACGTTGCATGTCAGATGGCCATTAAACAGGCCAACATCCAATGCACCTTTCGATACACAGAGGGTGCGCTGAAGGCAAAACGAGTTTTTCAAACCCTAGAGGCTCAGAAAAACCAGGAATCAAGCTCAGAATGTAAAATGGAAAACATGAAATGAAAGAGCTCAGGTTTAGCTCCTACCTGGTCCAGACGGTGCCGAGAATTGTCCACAGAATCTCCCGAAATCAGCTGATGAAAATCAAAGGGGGAAAGCACCTCCAAAGCTCCAACAAACCAAAGTTCAAATGAAATGGTAAAATGAGAGGTAAAAACACTTTTTTATTACTTTTTACGTAGTTCAAAGTAAAATATTAGTGTTCTAACTCTTTTTCAAGCATATATTGTTCATTTCTGACTAGTTTGATGAAGAATTTGAAAATACAGTACAATCTTTGAAAGAACAAATCTATTTATGGTAAAGTAAAAAAAGGGACCATTCAATCGAGCAATGTTACCGCAAGGTTCAAGCTCGTTAAAAAATAAACCCGCATCGAGCAATTTTAGCACATAGTTCAAGCTCGTTAAAAAATAAACATAAGACATGAGCAAATGTTTCCCCCCGCGTTTAAGCTCGTTAAAAAATGAACTATACACCAGTAAATAACCATCATGAATGTAGTACTTCAGCCATTAAAGCCTTGGTCGTGTTTGCACCATCACCTCCACTTTTGCATTGGCCGATCATTCACCTCCATTTGATTGTTTACCCATTTTGAGGAACAGCTGCGAAAAGTGATCTCACTAGCCATCCTTGTAACACTGCCGTGATTGGAAAATTCCAAACCTTACCTGGAATCAGTTGCTACCCATTTTATCACTCGTTCCTCAAAAGAAGAGTCTCCTTTAAGCTCTTTTCAACTGACTCGTAAAATATGAAAATATTGCCGAGCCATTGACCTCTCCAGCTCGTTAAAGGGACCGGAAGTGCTATCTCTCCTCTAGATTTTAATCTTTTTTGACCTGAGAGATTATTACACAAAAAGATCAAGCGCTTGTTTTGTTCGGCTCGTTAAAAGTATCGAAAATTCATCCCTTCTATATTATTTTATACTTTTTCAAACTTAAGGGATTAGATGACGAAAAAGGAATTTTGGAGTTACCTTTACGTTCCTTTTCAGACTCTCTAAAATTGAAAAGGACCGAGTTATCTTTGTCGTTAAACTCGTTAAAAGTGTAATAGCGACAAACTTGTCTATAGACGAGAACGAGTTTCACTATCGCTAGGCTCGTTAAAACAAAGCGATGGGTTTGCCCGAAGGGAAAATTATAGAACAATCATATGTTATCCTCCTCAAGCTTGACAAAAATAAAGAGGTACTGGTCAGCAATGACTGGGGAAAATTGGGAAGAAAACTTGAAGAAACTTTGTTGGCAGCAAGTTGCTCTTGAACATGACACTTCCACTCCATGTCCGAGTCCGGTTGGGTTGTTTCATTCACCGGTCACATCACCATGGTCCCATCATACCGTCCACATTTGGGGTTAATGCTACCAATTCATCACATCAGTGTCGCCGATATGTTCAAGAGAAATCATTCAGAGAATTCACCTGTGTCTCACCCACTACCATACATTTATACTCCATTCTTTCATCACCGCCACCCTGAACCTTATATCACCAGATCGTTTTCACCTCCATTTGCTCTGTTCCGTGTCATTGATGTGGGATTCATTAAGGCCCTCTTGTGACGGATCACTTCTTGTCGACATCAGCTCATTATCCAAGAAGTTGATCTAGGAACACCCCATTCAGTACTTTGAAGCTTGCATGCCTCAATGGCAAGTTTCTCACTTCCGGCGACAGGTTTACATCAATGGCCTTCGACCGAAAGATTTTGCGTGGTGTTCGACGCCAAGTCCTTTATTCACACCACGTGAATTGTGCTGCAGTACCTTGAGGGTAATTATCATTATCGGTGATTCCTCTCGCGCTTGTTAACAGTTTACATCATTAGCTGTTAATCAAGCGATGTCTTTCCATGTTCGACTTCAGAACATTTCTCACATGGATCGACTTGTACTTCGAGTGAAGATCGAACAAGATTGAAGACCCCGGATCTAGTTTCATCCATCCGGGCTGCGATATATATTAAGGGAAATAAAGACATCAAATGTACATCATTGCCGCACAGATAATCATCCAATCAAAACGATGATGGCTCTATCAGAATCATCAGTCTACACTCAGACGATTGTTTGTCCTATGTACATGAAAATGAATTTATAACACTAAGCATGGGAATGCCCGCCTCAGCTAGATCATGAAAATATTATGAAGATAATGTATTGTATTGTATCTTATTACAGGTCTCCTCCCATCTTGAAAGAACTTCGGATCCTCATAATAAAGCATTTCACCGGACATCGAAAGATTAATGACCTCATGCTTTAGGGGGCAATTGTTATAGACATTTTTGGGCCCTACAACCCCAAGCATGAAATGTCCATAAATCAAGGGCTCCTAAGTCCCTAAAAGTGTTGTTCTAACCCCTAAAGGAACAAGGTCAATAGATTACAGCTTCTCCCAGAAGTTCTCCATGAAACACTGCTTAGAATTGGTCAAAACAGGATCATTTCAGCTACTCCACTGACCAAGTGCATTGCATCTCACCTAAATACACTGTGTGGGTGCGTTTCATTTCAAAAATCCCTTCTATGGGGTGCGATGGGCGAGAAATGACAAATGGCAGTGTCATTCCGCGAGGTGGAGAGGCAATGGAAGCTTCCAGAATCTTCTCCTGTGACACTTGCCTCACTGAATTCGACCAAGGATGAGTAAGATATCATCAATCTCCAAGTGGAAGCAAGAACTATCAGAGGGAAGACACTAATCAAATCATGAGCTGACTCATCTCCATTACAGATATCTATATATGGATCCCTCATCCCAGAGATCCAGAGGCTGGAATTTTGCATATTGTAAGGAATTGTTGTTGGTTTCTTGAGACAAACATCAGATTGTTGGGTGATCTAAGCTTTGCTTGAGGTGAAGAGGGGCTTTTTAGCTGGGAGGTTGATGCTGGGTCAGAACAACTGGTTGTAACTCCTCTTGGCTCTTTTTTGTTTTATCAATAAAAGCTATTCAAGTTTTCCTCCATGCTCTTGTGTCATTGATGCTTGCTACATTTGTATGGTCAATTTACATCTGATCCTAGATTGTTTATGATTATAGATCCATGTCTTTGTATAGTGCTATGCTTCTGTGATCTTACAGGTACTTTGTGAAGTTGGGCGTGCAAGGGAGAAGGTAGCTAAAGACTATCAAAGAAGAGAGGAATCAAATCAGGAGATTAGCGCAAGACAGAGGTTGGTATTTCTATTCCTCTCTATCTATAATTCATAAAGGAAAAATGAAAGTAGCTTTTCTTTGTTTGTTTCTAAGGCAGCTGTCACACCTTAGTGGGATAGAGCAGTTCTATATGGACACTTTTCCCTGTAACAAGTAAGAATGGAGTAGATAAGGCTACTATCTTCTTTCTTAACCTTAACACCTTCCAAGAGAAGTCTAAGGGTCTTGAACTTGGACAAAAAATCTTCAATGCAAGAAAAATTATTGGGGTCCAATGTAAGCAATTCATTTTCAAGTTGATGGGCTTTAAGTTCATTTTTAATTCCAAAGACTTTAGTAATTTGTTGCAGTGCTTCATCAGGAGTATCAAGTTCTGCAATATGGAATCTAATATCTGGAGAAATAGACATCCCTATCAACCCACGTGCTTGGTCTTGCCTATTTTCCCATTTAGCTGCCTTATCTTCATCTTTCGGTTTGGTCTCTTGGCCTATGGCTATTCTGTAAAGACCTTTACTTCTAAGTAAATCCACAATGTAGGACCACCATTGGAAGTAGTTAGTGCTATCAAGAATTACTTGGCATAGACTTTCCATTTTTAACAGAAACTGAAGCTGTAGATGCTGAAACTAAGTGTACCAATGGAAAGATCTCGAAAAATTAGGCCATTTCAAAAAAAAAACGGTTCTGAAAACAGCTTCCGGATGAAGAAGTTATGGCTTTTTGAAAAAAAAAATTGATGAAGTCACCGACGAAGTGCGGGAATGTGCGGAAGTGAAAAAATCTGCCCCCAAAAAATGGAGACTTGAACCCAAGACCTCTACTCCCATAAATTATCTTTGCACCAAGTGATCTATACAAAAATTTTGAGAGAGAGAGAGAGAGAGAGAGAATTAGGCCGTTTCAAAAAAAACGGTTCTGAAAACAGCGTCCGGATGAAGAAGTTATGGCTTTTTGAAAAAAAAAATTGATGAAGTCGTCGACGAAGTACGGGAATGTGCGGAAATGAAAAAGTCCGCCCCTAAAAAATGGAGACTTGAACCCAAAACCTCTACTCTCATAAATTAGCTTTGCACCAAGTGAGCTATACAAAAAGTTTGAGAGAGAGAGAGAGAGAGAGAGAGAGAGAGGGTTGATGCTTTGGGTTGCGTGCTTGCTTTGAGAAGGCTCTTTTTCCCTACAAAACAAAAAACACAAAACCCAACACGGACATACAAAAAAAAACAAACCTTGCAGCTTGAAGTTAGCTTTAGCCGAAAAACTAAATATTTTCAAAAATGAACCTTGCAGCTCAAAGTTAGCTTTAGCTGGAAACTAAATATTTTCCTCAATGTTTTTGATTTTCCGAGATCACACTAAGGCATAGCGGAAAAGAGCATACACATGAGAAAAATCCTTCCTTTCTGTTTCTGATTTGCTCAGATCGCACAAAGTCGCAGGGCAAAGAGCATATGCAGAAATGAAAGGTATAGATCCAGTAATAAAAAAAGGCTAAATAAACCGAAACCAAAATAAACAGAGAGAAAATAACTGTAAACTGCAAATAAACACTGTATACCTCCAGATCTTAAAAATGACGCAGCTAGGGCTATCGGAAACCTTTTCGCGTGAAAAGAAAGGGGTTCCTCACTGGAACAGATGCTCCCAACACAAAAGAGCAGTCCTCTCGGCCTGAAAGCAGTCAGAAACAGTAGATCTAGGAAACGACAGTCAGATGCAGTTCTACCAGCTTCAGATTTGGATCACCAACGGACGCGGCCCTCAAATAGCTCTGATACCATGTAGGAATTTACAGGGTAAGTTCCTCACACAAAACACCAACGGACACCGCTCACAAACATATCACGAATCAATACACCAGTACTTTTGACGTGGTTAAAACCCTCAAAGAGGGAAACAGTCCACGACCTGAGCCAACGCGGCCACTTCAGGCAATTTATTAATAAAAGAATGGAAATTTACATATGCTTCTCTCATAGAGGGATTACCCTACAAATGACCCTCCATGCACTTTAAATAGAAATCATGGACCAATCGGGTGCTAAGCCAAGGATCAAGTGTCGGTAATACCGAGGAGAGAATGAACCGTCGGATCACTACATATCGTGACCGTCGGATTGTAAGTTACAAAATGTACAAGGTAAAGAAACACACTTTACCTAACTCTATACCTAACTCTATACTAGACCAAGTTGTACTTAACTATTTCCTATGTGTCGGAATATCCTAACAATTCATCCCTTAAGAAGAAGTTCTTATTTGTAAAAGTGCTTGCAACCTTATCCTCCTTTCTCCATGGCATCCCTTGAGGAAGTGTGGTGATTCTACTAATTACTTGGGGAGTAATTATGATTGACATTCCTCTTATCACCATGGTAGCACTGATCCTAGCCTAAGGGTTAAGTGCCATGGAAAACTCTTGAGCTACATCATCATCATCGCCTCTCAGCAGCTCAAAGAATCCAAACCAGTTATGTCTTTTGAATATTTCTACCACAGGGGGTGGGAGGTGTATTCTGGATGTCTCTGTGGATTCCCTTTTGCTAAACCCTCTTGTCATTTTCCTTTTCTGGTTGGCTGACTGTAAGGAGTCTTCTAGGCTTAGCTTTAGCTATTAGGGTGACTGAGGGTGGTGGATGGATGCAATTTTTCTATATCTCTGCACAAATTTTCAAACTGTTCACAACTATTTTTTCTTAACCTCCCAGACCCATTGTTTTCACTTAAAAACCCAATTTTTTTTGTTCCTAGCTATAAATTCTAAGCATAGGAGATATGGGCCTCATACCTTTCACTGTGATTCTTTGGATGAGGAGAATTCTAAGTAGTTGGACCTTGTGCACCTCCTTTTAGCGTTCTCTATCAATTACCACTATTTCTTATAGCTCCTTGTGTTTAGTGTAGTTGTTGTTTCTTGTAGGTTTTTTGAAATAGGTTTGCCTCCTCGATGGCTCTCCAAGGTGGTTACGACCCTCTTTGATCTTGAAATTAACAAATGGTGCATGAGATTTTTGAATATTTATTTTTTATGGTCGATTCCTTGGAGCATTGTATTGGTTGGCAGTGTATGGGATTTCCTCTTATGGACCGTTGGCCCATCGTTCGCTATCATGTAGCCTCTCCTCGTAATCATCACCCACTCTCCCACAACTTAACTTCACCACCTTTTCAACTCATTTCTATTTGATGTGATGGTGCCACGTGTCAGGTTGACTATGAGTTCACTTTTTGTTTTCAAGTTGAGGGTGGCCAAGTCAACTGGCCAACGCCAGCTTATAAAATCAACTTTTTCATTTTCCTACACGTTTACTATATTTTACCTAGGAAAGAACTCAGATGAGGTGTCATACCTGTGCCTTCTTTTGCTTGGTTGTTGCATACTAGAGGATGGCTCTGTTGTGCTTCTTTTTTTCAGGTAAGTTCTTTTCCTTTGGTCTTTTTTTGTATCTTTCTTCATGTTGATGTGGTTGTCCTCTTTGTTATTGTGTGTAGGTGCTTGGTCTTGTTGTTGTTGCTGCTAAGCTCTAGATGGGAGTCATAGTGTTTGCAGGGGTGTTAGAGCTCCTTGCTTTCCTTGGTGTTGAAGGAGAGTGCATGGAGAGCTGTCATTATGAGACCACAACCTACTACAAGGTTTCTTGTAGTTACTATAGGAAACCTGTAGCTACCTTTTTCATCATTTTTTGTTTTTTGTTTTGTTTTCACTTGGAGGAGGAATAGGTGGTGATGTAGGAGTGGAAAGGGTGGAAATGGGGGAGATGGAGTGGTAGGTGAGTGAGGCCAATGATGGCATGGCCCTTGGAATTTTCTATTATATATATATATATATATATATATATATATATATATATATATATATATATATATATATATATATATTATTTCTATTTATTTTATTTATTTATTTATTTTTATTTTTATTTTATTTATTTTTTATTTCTTTTCGAGTGGTTTTTTATGGACACAGAGGGTGGTATGGTCACAAGTTGGTGTTGGGTGAGAGGTGGTGAGGTTTATGGTCCCCTCTTTCAACCCATAATAGGCCTGCATCATCTTTTCCCAACCCCAATTCCAATCCTATAGAGTTTCAAGACATCCTGTAGTACTATAGGAAATCCTGTAGAAGTCAGAAAGTTGCCTGCTAACTAGTTTTTTATGCTTGGAAATGAGGATGGATGATGGAGACATGGTAGGAATGTGAGATATGAAGTGAATGAAGGAATAATGGGGTGTTTCTTGGCTTGCTCTCCTCTGAACTTTGTGTCGTTTGTTTCCCTTAAAAACCTACAAGAATTACATAATTTTATTAGTGGGCAGGTTTGAAGTCCCTGCTATGTTATTTTTTATTTTTTTTCTTTTCTCTTTTTCTCTATTTTTTTAAAGGCACATAAGTCACCTCAAAGGAGGTTTTCAACCTATCTTCCTACCCTAGGCACCTCAAGGGAGGTTTTCACCTAGGGATTTTTTTTATTTTATTTTTTTTTCACTCTTGGGCTACCTCAAGGGAGGTTTTCACCTAGGGATGTTTTTATTTTTCCCTTTTTTTTGTCACTCTTGGGCTGCCTCAAGGAGGTTTTCAACACCAAAAGCTGGCCTCAAGTGCCTCATAGAGGTTTTCACTTAAGTCCCTTATTGTTTTCTTTATTTTTATTTTTTCCTAAAATAAAACAATCTTCAAGAATTTGGTGAGTTGGAAGCTGAGACACTTCCAATCACATTCACGTCCTTACTGATGGTATTGATGAACTCTTCCCTTAATAGAAGTATTTTATAGGCTTTCAATCTATATTCATTGACCAAAAATGGGATACCTTTTTCATCAATGGTCCTTACTTTCACAGTACCATTGTCATGACACTTCTCTATCAGATATGGGCTTAGCCGCCTGGTCATCAATTTTCCTTTGAAGTCCTTGAACCTAGAGTCATCTAGTAGAGCCCAATCACCTTCTTGAAAAAAATTGTCTTTGATGTTTTTTTATGCCAAACCTTTCTTTGTACTTGAGTCACCTCTATTTGTAGGAGGGCCTACATCCTAAATTCATCTAAGCCATTGAGCTAGAGCAACCTCTCTTGTTGTGCCCTTGTAACATCCAAATCCAACTGTGATGTCATTCTCAAATTGTTGTACTCAAAATCAATGGAGAGCAAAGCCTTCTTCCCATAGACCAAATCATAAGGGGTGAAGCCAGTGGTTGTCTTCCAGGTTGTATTATAGGCCCAAGTGGCCTCCACTAGTCCGTCAACCCAATCTTTTCTATTGCTACTCACAAATTTTTTGAGAATGATTTCCAACGCTCTGTTGGTAACCTCTACTTGTCCATTGGCCTGAGGATGGTAAGAATTTGACTTCCTCTACTTCATCCTATGTAGACTCAACAAATTCTTAATAAGGTGTGAGGTGATTTGAGTGCCCTGATCAGTGACTAGCTCTCTAGGGTACCCAAACTTGTAAAACACATTCTCCCTTAAGAACTCAGCCACTTACTCTTACGTTGCTACCTTGACAGCCTTGGTTTTAGCCCACTTTGTCAAGTAACCAGTGCACACAATTATGTATTTTTTCTGCCCTGATGGTGGATCAATGGGCCCAATGAAATCCATGTCCCACTTATCAAATGGCTTAAGAGTCACATGAGGTTGCAAATGAATTTCATCCCTGGGAGTAATTTTCCCCAATATTTGGCATTGGTCACATTGACTGGTATATATTCTTTCATCTTGGTGGAGAGTGGGCTAGTAGTAGCCAGCTTCCAACACCTTGAAGGTTGTCCTCTTGGCTGCAAAGTGACCTCCACAAGGCCCATCATGACAGGCAGAAGGATGTCAAAAGCTTCCTCCTCCCTGACATATCTCCTTAGAATTTGATCTGAGCCTAGCTTGAATAGATTACCCCCAATCCAAGTGAATGGTGTGCTCTTTCTTATAATTATTCTCTTTTCCTTGGAGGACAAATTTGGAGGGAACTGTGTAGCCACTAAGTAGTTGGATATGTCAGAAAACCATGGAGAGAGAACTAAAATAGAAAATAAATTATCATCTGGTAGTTGATCATCAACCATTCCTTCCTCACCTGTAGGCAAAGCAAGTCTAGACAAAAAATCTACAACTACATTTTCTCTACCAGGCTTATCAATGATAGTTAGATCAAATTGTTGTAATAAAAGCAACCATTTAATAATTTTGTCATTCGCATTAGGCTTGTTCATCAAATATTTAATAGCAGCATGGTCATTATGTACAAAGGTCTAGTAACCAGTGATGTAATGTTTAAATGTATTCAAGGAATGGACAACAACTATGAGCTCTTTTTTAGTCACAATATAGTTCAATTCAACCTTGGACATATTTTTGCTGATTATATAAACGACATAAGGTAACTTGTCATCTATCTAGCCTAGAGTTTGTCCTATAGCTTTGTTAGAGGCATCAACATGGATGTGGAAAGGAAGATCCCAATTTAGGCCTCAGAGTATAAGTGAGGTAGTCAACTTATCCTTTAGGGTTTCTAGGCATCTTCGCAACTTTCTGACCAGAAAAATTCAGAGTCCTTGGTCAATAGTCCAAAAAAAGGTGAGGCTACTTTGCTGAAGTCCTTGACGAATCTCCTATAGTATCCAACTAAGCCAAATAAACTTCTGACATCTCTCTACTTCTGAGGAGTAGGGAGGAGTAGGGACCCTCTTTATGTTAGCAATTTTATTTGGGCCCACTTGTAGTCCTTCTTGGGATATTGAGTGACCTAGAACAGTCCCTGCATTCATCAATAACTCACACTTGTCAAGACTAAGGGATAAGTTCATTTCAATGCATTTGTTTAATACTTTCCCCAAGTTAGACAGAGCCTCCAAGAAATCACACCCATAGGGAGTGAAATCGTCCATATAAATTTCTACCGAGTCATGGACTAACTCTACAAATATGCTCAAGACTGCCCTCTGAAAAGTGGTAGGGGCATTACATAATCCAAAAGGAAGGACCCTATAAGAAAAGGTACCCAAAGTATAAGTGAAGGTGGTTTTATCTTGGTCCTTTGGGTTGATCTGGATCTAGTTGTAACCATTGAATCCATCCAGGAAAGAGAAGAACTTCTTTCCTGCAAGAACATCCAAGACTTGGTCAATGAAAGGTAGAGGGAAATGGTCTTTCTTGGTGGCTTTGTTTAGCTCTTTGTAGTCCACACAGATCCTCCATTTTCCATCCTTCTTTGGAACTGAAACCAGAGGAGACACCCACTCACTATCTGAGATGAGGTAAATGAACCCTGAATCCAAAAAATTCTGCAGTTCTTCTTTAACTGTATCCTTTAGGGTTGGGTTCATTCTCCTCTGAGGTTGGTGCACTGGCTTGCAACATTCCTTGATGTAAATGTGGTGAGTACACACTAAAAGGTGCACTCCTTTCATTTCCTTGTAACTCCAAACAAAGGCATCCATATGCTCTATTAGCATGTCACATAGCTCTTCCTGATGTGTAGAGAGAGAGGGGTCAATTTTCAATGTTATTTCTAGACCAATTTCTATCATCTTTACATGAGTGGGACTTTATTCAGCTAGGCACAAATCATTCCAAGGGTTATCTTCATCTTTCTTTACTAACTCATCAAGAGACATGGTGTTGGGGGGTTTATTCTAGAGGATTTGATCAATCAGGTCGTCTTCATCAGGTTGTCCCCCTTCTATAGTAGCATCTAGGGTATAGATTGGGTAAGAGGTGGCAGAGAAGACTTCATATTCCTCCTCCTCTTCCAACCATAAAGGTAAGTCATGCTCTAGAGATGGTTGAGAAGGAGGGTACAAGACCAATTGTTTGGACAAATTCCCATTTTTAATGGTCATATTCCCAACCCTCCAACTTATGTAAGCATCAGCAGTGGCTAACCATGGCCTTCCAAGGATGAGAGGATAACCATTAAACTTGGTCTTAGGTTGGAGAAATAAGAAGTTAGTAGGGTATTTCTAGGAATCAATGAAGACCATCACATCCTACACAACTCCCTCAGGGGCTTCTGTGGATCTGTCTGCAAGCTGCAAGACTATTGTGGTCTTCCTTAATGATCCTTGGAGATTTAATTTAAGCATAGTCTCCCTAGTCATCACATTGATGAAAGCACCAATATTGATCAAGGTATGGGAGACAATGATACCATGAATGTGCACATCTACCACAAGACTTCCAGGGTCTAGATACTTCAGGAAAATCACTTGCCCCAACATTAAGTCAGACAGTTGTCCAATGGCATTAATGGTAGGGGTGTCTTTCTTTCACCTCCCATGATGTTTGAAGCATTTCTCCTTTATTAAATTTCTATAGATGGGGACATCCTTGATACCTTGGAGGAGTGGGATTTTAACACACAAGTTTTTCAATTCACCCAAAAGTATTGTCTCTTCTAAGGTGTGTTGGATAGGACGGATTAATCTCTCAAGAAAAGGAGGTGGATTGTATTGAGAACACTCTCCTCCTTTTCCTCTTAAATCTCCTTAGGTGGAGATGGAGGTTGATTATCTGGAAGCACTCTTCCAGACCTAAGGTTGATTTTTTGAATTTCTGCAACATAGACAGGGTAAGATGTCTCTCAACTATAGACCTGTTGTGTCTATTTGTTGTTCGGATTCAAATTTGGCTGAGCAGGCATTTGAGGTTTCTTAGGTGGAGTAGGGTGAAGGAGTTGTGGTTGAGATGGAGGTGGAGGCAATAAGGTTGGAGATTGGTTGTATGGGTGCCTCCACCCTTGGGATGGTGTATTCCACTGAGGTTGTGGGGGAGCATATGGTTGAAATGATTGATTGGCAAGTTGGGAATGGTATTGAGGTGCAAAATACCAGGGAGAAGGTGTGGACCATGAAGGATGAGTAGAAGGACACCAAGGGGAAATGGATTCATTCTGGTTAGGGTTGTAATATGAATAGGACATCCCTTGCATGCTTTGTTGGTATGGTCGAGGTCCTTGAGGCCTCCTATGGTTGATATAGAAGAGTTTTTCAGTCACACCTTCAATTCCTTTATATACAAATTTCAATCTAGGTAGAGAATGACACTTGTCTATGGAGTGGTTCTCCTCACAAACCAAGAATATCTCTATAAGATTCAATGGAAATTCATTTCTAGGGTGCCTTTTGGTGCATTTATGTAAAAAGACAACTACGTCTCCTTTTGCTTCCTCCTGCTTCCTCTTGATCTGCATGGTGTCCATTTGCAGAGTAAGGGTATGCAACATTTCACTCTTGAAGTCTTCCAACATGTTCCCAAATTCACTTTTGATGGATGTGTTGGAGGAGGATGAACTGACCAAAGATTGACTAGCCCTACCCTTCTTTTTGGCTTCCCTAGAATGATTTTTGAAAACTGTCTTGATATCATCATAGGATAACTGGTACATGTCCCCTCCCGAAAACATGTTTAGGGTTTCAAGGAGGTCTTCCCTGATCCCTCTAAGAAGGACTAGCTTGAGTGATTCAAGATTGAGTGTGCATCTGGTCCTTTTGTAGCTGAGTTGGAACCCTTCCTCATAATCTTCCAAAGACTCATCATGTCCCAAGATCATTCTAACGATTTCCTCTTCGGTGTCTTTGGACCTACAATAATTGATCCAGGTGGATATTGGTGGCCACCCACCAATTCCACTTGGATCCCCACCATTGCTTCTTTCCATTTTTCAGTTTCCTAAATTGTAGCAATGTTTACTATTTTTAGCAATTTTTCAGGTCTTGAACTTCCAGAACCGTTTTGAGGCCCTAAACAACGTTTTTTGGGGAAAACTGGGAGCAACATGGGTCTATGGATTGATGTTTCTCACTCAAAAGTTGTAGTGCTTGGATAGATCTTTCTAATGGGGTATTGTTCACGTCAAACGGAGATCATATGCCAAAGTTACGACCCCGAGAAGTTGATGTACCAATTTACCCAAACGGGGCCCATAGTTTTGCGCTTCATCTCCTAGGGTTAGGTTTTTGGATGTTTAGGTTTTTCCATTGTTTCTCAAAAATAAATAAGCCTTCGAGCCTCATTGTAAGATAGTTCAGAGGCATGTAGCCACCACATCTCTTCTCAGGGATAAGCTACCATCGACTGAGCTAGTTTATTTCCATTTCTATTACTAAGCATATTTCAGTATTTTACATTAATGGAATGAAGTATTATTTTTTCTACATCTCTATATTTATGGTTATATCTATAATTTGTTGCATTCCTTTTTCAATCTGGATCAGTGGTATTAGAGCAGTCTGCTCTTTTTATGTTTCTCTTTGCATGTCCCTAATGAGGTCGGGATATAAGGAGTTAGGGCTTGAACTGGTCGAACCTTTGCGAGACCACCCTCACAAATCTCGACGACCTCCCATGCTGGATTAAAATAAAGATGAGGGGGCAGGAGATCCTATCAAAATCTTGCTTAAAGAGGCCTATTAGTGTCAGTCTTTACAGCCTTCCTCCAGTGATCAAATGTGCTCTTACATAGTGATTTTGAAGTGTCAAGGTCAAATTTTGTCATTTCAGTGAGTCTTCAAGCAAAATTTGGTCACTAGGCATTAGGTCTAGGGTTTGCCTAAATGTCAGTCCATGTCACTATTCAGCTGAGTCTATCATCATTCAGAGGGTTGTCATTATCATGTCAGTGTCTAATGAGTCATTTGACACCTTGTTCATGCTTCATGTTGTGCCCAGGCAAGGTCATTTCCCTCTCCTAGGGTTTTGAAGGCAATTTTTCTTGGATGGTCAAATCACCGGCAAAACTTGTTTCCTGATGTTCATACACCTTCCCCTATCCTTAAAGTACCTTATCAAACACTTCCCATCCCTTAGATCCGCCAAATTCCTTATTTTTGCACAAACCCTAGTTTCTAGCTACAATCTGGCAATTTTCTAGGTTTGGCCTGTGTTTTGCCCTTTTCGACCCCTTCCCCTCACTCAATCACTGAGATTCCACTTTCCCCTGTTTCCTAACATCCTTCCCCACTCCAAAAAATTTCCCCAAGAATTTAGAAGCCCCCTATCCCCTTCATCTCGCTCCATTTCGACAAAATTCCTTGCTTCACACATCGGGACAAGTCGCACTCAAATGATGTTCCAGAGCAATCAAAGATGAATTTTTCAAAACTGAGAGAGGTTTTTGTCCACAACATGCCAAGGAAGAAAATACTCTTTCACTTTTTACACAGGTGTCATGGTTTGAGAGAAATGTCAAAAATACCGGCGAGAACAAAGGTGCTCCAAGGACGGTTGGCCAAAGCACAAAAACGAAGGAAAACGCCCGATCCACTCCAAACTTTGGCCAAAGCCTCTTTGACTCAGCATGGTACTTGATTGGGGACTCCCAGCCCAAATTTCAAGAAATTTGGAGAAAATTTTGTCATTTGTGAATTTTTTGTGCAATTTACAGGTTTTTCCCAAGAACTGGTCTCACCCCGGGTGAGACCAGTTTGAAGGGCTGCTCGGAATTTTGAAAACTTGGCATTTTTGGAAAGGGCATTCAAAAAGAAAAATTACCAATACTTGGGAGAAGCCTGTTTTTGAGTTTTGAGCCTCCAAAAGCTCAAAATACACCTAAAAAATGACTTTCTGCCCACTTTTTGAGTTGCAGAAAGTGACCTTGGGAGAATCAACTTTTGAGGGGTCAAATCAACTCCAAATCCAGAAATTCCACTTGGGATGGAAAGTAGACAGACCAAGCTTTCCAATGAGCCATATTGCACCTGATTTGGATCAGTGTAACCCACTCAAAAACAGCTGCAAAGGGGCGCGACCAGAACTTCCAGGGGCGCGACCAGAACTTCCAGATTTGCCAGAATTCACATTTTTGGTCAAAAAACACTGTTTTGACTATGGTTGACTATTATTACTTGTAGATGATGGATAAATGTAATATTTTCATGGCACTTTGGTAGATTTTATCTTTCTTTACCCTTCTAGAAGCTTCCATGATGTAAAAAGTGAAAAATTAATGCATGGATGAGTTAGCTAAGTAATAGAGGCAAGTTGTTGGGCTGCCTATTTTCTAGTTCTTAGTTTAGAATTAGTTCAAACTGCTCCTAGGAAGCTGAGCTCGACCCCTAGAGGTGGGGAAAGGAGTTAGATGGTCTAGATGGTCTATATTATGCTCTCTCCTTCTCATTTTCATGGTTGGACTCTTGTGTAAGGAAGCTTTATTGTATATTGTGCATCTATTTCTGCAATTGAAGGCAAGGAAAGCCAGGGTTTTACAGACATCTTTGAGGATTCTTGTGGATCTGATTGTTGATGGTGTGTTCTCTACATGTTCTTGTAAGTTTGTTTATGTGTTTCACATCTCTCTTATGCTTCTAAATTGGACAGATGAAGTGATAAAGTTTGAATTCATGTTTTGACATGCTCAGCTTTTTAGTTTGTTCAATTTTAATGTTTTCTACTGTCTAGAGAGGATTCGAATTGTGTGTTTGCCCTCTTTAGCTTCTCCTCTATCATCTCTGATCATCCATCTCAGATTAAGGCATCAGCACTCATTCCTACCTTGCCCCTTAGATCCCCCTGTGAAAACTGTGCTCAATCCCCGCACCTTGAATGGCACTTCCACCAATTGCCACCAAAAACCCCAAAAATCATTAAATTAACCCCCCTATCAATTTACTAGCCTAAAATCTTTATTTTTAATTGGTCAGCCTAAACATATTGAAAGATCTATCAAATCTGACCCGAGAGAGCCTTCTCATACCTCGTAGGGCTAGCTACGAGGTGAAATGGTTTGATGTAGCCTTGATGATTTACCTTTTCAGCCTGAGGTGAAATCACAAGCACTAACATATTGGCGACCATATTGGGGAAGAACAAATTTGTAATTTGCTCATTGTAGTGTGATTTCTTAAGTCTTAGACGGAGCCTGAAGTTACGCCAGAAGCCTTCGAAAACGCTCTTGTTTTACATCAGCGTTAGTAGATAAACGCTGCTTCAGTCAATCTCCGTGAGCTTTTGAAACCCTCACTTCATTGACACTTTACCCCAGTACATGTATCAAGTTTAGATCTGATTGTTGATGGTGAACAACGATCAGACACTTGAAGGCTGAAATCATTCACTTGGCGACTCCTTTCACTGAAGAAATTCAGCAACCTATGCTTCATGGTGACTTCACTGCAGGAAGATCAGTAGCTGTGAGATTTTCCTGATGGACCTAATCGCAAGAAGATATGCTCCCTTGAGCCGAGATCACATTCCAGGTTTTCCGAATAAGATACCCAAGGTAGATTGGTCAAGGAATCTGCCTATCTTTAATGATGATGGTAAGAAGGATGCTGCTTTACATCTAGTTAGATTTCACATGCATATTCGCAAATTGAAGATCGATTTTCCTGAAGATTGCTTGATGAAGATATTCTTGGCCACTCTGGAAGGTAAAGCCCAAATATGGTATGAAAGTTTGCCGCCTGCTTGTATTTATTGTTTAAGGGATTTTCATACCGTGTTCTTTGAAAGATATAAGGCATCTTATCCATCATTAAATTTGGTTCATGACTGTTGCAAGCATGCTTATAGTTTTATTGAAAGCCTTGAAAAGTTTTATGAGGATGATAATTTTATGGATTATGAGATCATGGAGATTCTGTATGAGAATCCATTTCAGCAGTACACCGAAATCTTAGAGGATACTTGTCAAGATCAGCAGGCTGAAGATTTCCATATGGCTGAAAATGAGGAAAGAGCAAATGTTGTTTCAGATCTGTCCATAGAAGACGACAGCATGCCGAGAACTCAAGTTTCATTTGCAGATTTTGATAATGACCAGTCAACTGTTTTAGATCTACATTCAGATTGTGATGACCAAGCATATCTTATGTTGAAGCCCATCAAAGAGAAATCAGCTGTTGAAGAGATCTTGAATGTAGAAAACAAAGTAATGGATCCACATGTTCTCAATCATACTGTCAAACCATCATTAGAACAAAGCCTTCATGAGGAGGTAATCTCGTCATTTCATGGACAACAAGATGGGATCTATGTTCAGGTAAGTGAGAAATTTTCTTTTGATAACTCAGTGGGAAATGATAATTTGATTGCCATGTCATATGAAGACAATCACTGTTTGAACAAAAGAAAACAAAAGGTATTATCTCCTCTATCTGAAGATGAGATAGATCTACTTTTGAGAGGTCTTGTTCCAGCTCAAGTCAACGTAGAAATGCAGTGTGCACATGGTCAAGAAGATGATGGTGGACCTTCTTCCTCTTCTGAAAAAGAAGGTTTTGTTGTTGAGACCATAGACAAAGCTTTTGATCCAAATGTTCTCATGCCATCAGAACAGGGCCTGCATGTGGAGGTAATTCAGTCAAGTCATGAAAATCAAGATGAGATCTTCATTCAAGTAAGTGAAACAGTTCCTTTGGATGAACTTATGGTAGGTGATAGAAATGTCATTTTTGCACCTCAAGAATCAGCTGAAGTTTCTTTCCTTATGATTGAAGAAAGTAATAAGGAGCTTGATAATTTGGTTATGATATCATATGAAGATGACCTACAGCACATTCACACCATAGAAGAACAAAACATACAGGATTACATTTCAGATTCTTCTTCATACGCTTCATGTGTTGAAATGCTTTTCCAAGAGGAGATATGCTCATCTACTTGTTCAGAATTTTTTGAAGCCCATGAGCATACTTTTACCGAAGCACATGATGAAGGCAGATCAGAGTTTGAAACAAAGGATACCTTGTTCTTTCAGCAGGAAGTGACAGTGGCAAATCTTCATGTTTTTCACGATCCTCTAGCAAGTTTGTTGCAGCCAGCAGTGATAGTGTTTATTGCAGTGTTCAGTGATGAAGGAGATCACGGTCAGCTATGTTTTTGGATGCCCAGTTACCTGTTTCTATTGTTGATCATGAGATCAGATTGGGAGAATCAGTCAAGAAGGCATCTGCTTGATTGGTTGCATTGGCATTATGATATAGTTTGATGGTATTTTGTCTTGTAAGAAACACAGGTGGTTGTCATCATGATTTCAAATCTTGATGGACTGCTGCCCTTCATAAGCTTTGTAAGTTTTGTTTTAAGTCAAGTCATGAGTCATTTGTGTTTGGTCTGTTGAGTAAGTTTTTCAAGTTATTTCAGTTTGCCATCGAGTCGGTTTGAGTCAAGCATCAGTTAAGTTCAGTCAATTGTCAAAGTCAAATAAAGTTGTTTTTGAGTTGGTCACATGTGAATAAATTGACTCCATTGCCCAATGAATAAAACACTGGTCTGCTCTCCCAAGAGGTCTGAGGTTCTTGGCACCTCCAAGGAGCTACCATCCCCATTGGAGCCAATGTTAGTGTTAGTCTTTACAGCCTTCCTCCAGTGATCAAATGTGCTCTTACATAGTGATTTTGAAGTGTCAAGGTCAAATTTTGTCATTTCAGTGAGTCTTCAAGCAAAATTTGGTCACTAGGCATTAGGTCTAGGGTTTGCCTAAATGTCAGTCCATGTCACTATTCAGCTGAGTCTATCATCATTCAGAGGGTTGTCATTATCATGTCAGTGTCTAATGAGTCATTTGACACCTTGTTCATGCTTCATGTTGTGCCCAGGCAAGGTCATTTCCCTCTCCTAGGGTTTTGAAGGCAATTTTTCTTGGATGGTCAAATCACCAGCAAAACTTGTTTCCTGATGTTCATACACCTTCCCCTATCCTTAAAGTACCTTATCAAACACTTCCCATCCCTTAGATCCGCCAAATTCCTTATTTTTGCACAAACCCTAGTTTCTAGCTACAATCTGGCAATTTTCTAGGTTTGGCCTGTGTTTTGCCCTTTTCGACCCCTTCCCCTCACTCAATCACTGAGATTCCACTTTCCCCTGTTTCCTAACATCCTTCCCCACTCCCAAAAATTTCCCCAAGAATTTAGAAGCCCCTATCCCCTTCATCTCGCTCCATTTCGACAAAATTCCTTGCTTCACACATCGGGACAAGTCGCACTCAAATGATGTTCCAGAGCAATCAAAGATGAATTTTTCAAAACTGAGAGAGGTTTTTGTCCACAACATGCCAAGGAAGAAAAGACTCTTTCACTTTTTACACAGGTGTCATGGTTTGAGAGAAATGTCAAAAATACCGGCGAGAACAAAGGTGCTCCAAGGACGGTTGGCCAAAGCACAAAAACGAAGGAAAACGCCCGATCCACTCCAAAATTTGGCCAAAGCCTTTTTGACTCAGCATGGTACTTGATTGGGGACTCCCAGCCCAAATTTCAAGAAATTTGGAGAAAATTTTGTCATTTGTGAATTTTTTGTGCAATTTACAGGTTTTTCCCAAGAACTGGTCTCACCCCGGGTGAGACCAGTTTGAAGGGCTGCTCGGAATTTTGAAAACTTGGCATTTTTGGAAAGGGCATTCAAAAATAAAAATTACCAATACTTGGGAGAAGCCTGATTTTGAGTTTTGAGCCTCCAAAAGCTCAAAATACACCTAAAAAATGACTTTCTGCCCACTTTTTTAGTTGCAGAAAGTGACCTTGGGAGAATCAACTTTTGAGGGGTCAAATCAACTCCAAATCCAGAAATTCCACTTGGGATGGAAAGTAGACAGACCAAGCTTTCCAATGAGCCATCTTGCACCTGATTTGGATCAGTGTAACCCACTCACAAACAGCTTCAAAGGGGCGCGACCAGAACTTCCAGGGGCGCGACCAGAACTTCCAGATTTGCCAGAATTCACATTTTTGGTCAAAAAACACTGTTTTGACTATGGTTGACTATTATTACTTGTAGATGATGGATAAATGTAATATTTTCATGGCACTTTGGTAGATTTTATCTTTCTTTACCCTTCTAGAAGCTTCCATGATGTAAAAAGTGAAAAATTAATGCATGGATGAGTTAGCTAAGTAATAGAGGCAAGTTGTTGGGCTGCCTATTTTCTAGTTCTTAGTTTAGAATTAGTTCAAACTGCTCCTAGGAAGCTGAGCTCGACCCTTAGAGGTGGGGAAAGGAGTTAGATGGTCTAGATGGTCTATATTATGCTCTCTCCTTCTCATTTTCATGGTTGGACTCTTGTGTAAGGAAGTTTTATTGTATATTGTGCATCTATTTCTGCAATTGAAGGCAAGGAAAGCCAGGGTTTTACAGACATCTTTGAGGATTCTTGTGGATCTGATTGTTGATGGTGTGTTCTCTACATGTTCTTGTAAGTTTGTTTATGTGTTTCACATCTCTCTTATGCTTCTAAATTGGACAGATGAAGTGGTAAAGTTTGAATTCATGTTTTGACATGCTCAGCTTTTTAGTTTGTTCAATTTTAATGTTTTCTACTGTCTAGAGAGGATTCGAATTGTGTGTTTGCCCTCTTTAGCTTCTCCTCTATCATCTCTGATCATCCATCTCAGATTAAGGCATCAGCACTCATTCCTACCTTGCCCCTTAGATCCCCCTGTGAAAACTGTGCTCAATCCCCGCACCTTGAATTGCACTTCCACCAATTGCCACCAAAAACCCCAAAAATCATTAAATTAACCCCCCTATCAATTTACTAGCCTAAAATCTTTATTTTTAATTGGTCAGCCTAAACATATTGAAAGATCTATCAAATTTGACCCGAGAGAGCCTTCTCATACCTCGTAGGGCTAGCTACGAGGTGAAATGGTTTGATGTAGCCTTGATGATTTACCTTTTCAGCCTGAGGTGAAATCACAAGCGCTAACAAGGCCCTCGAGTGACAATGGAACGCGATGATGGACAACTTTTCTAAGATCCTTCAGCGATTACCCAGGGGCAACACATCTACTTCCAGCAGCTACTCTAGAAGCACCACACCCTTTAAGGTACATGTTAACTTTGACATTCCCACATTTGAGGGTCAGATAGATGCAGACGTTGTAGATAAATGGTTAAATCTGCTAGAAGGGTATTTTTTTGTTCATGATTTTTCCGGACGGGAAAAGATTACCTTCGCTCTGCTCAAAGCCGCCCCACACATCAAGGACTGGTGGGAAACCTACTATGAGCAGAAGGATGAAGGCATGGCCTCACTGTTTTTAGCCACACCCACTTGGAATTCATTCCAGGATGCCATCAAGGAAAAATACTACCTTGTTGGAAGCTATGAGGATAAATAGATAAATTTGACCATGTTGCGTTAGGGAAGGGACTAAAATGTGTCGGAGTTTACCAATATTTTTCATACCCTTCACACAAAGTTGGGTATCAAGGATACTGAGCAGCGTTTGGATTTCAAATACCGTGGCTACCTACACAGGTACATCTAAGACAAGGTTGATTTCTGGGACATCTCATCTCTCAGCATGACATACCGATACGCTGTCAAGACCGAGTAGAAGTTTAAACAAAAGAAGCGAGACTTCAAATCTACGAATCTGAAGCAAGGGAAAGGTACCCCCAAACTGCAGAAGAAAGGATAAATCCAAGGCAGGGTGGCCCAGGACAACCCACCAAAGCCGCAAGCAAAGAACAACAACGTGAAGTCGAATAAGGACATGGGAAAGTGGTGTGAGTTTCATAAGATCTCCACTCACAACACAAGTGAGTGTTGGGCCAAGTAGTCACTGGTGGTCGAGCTAAAGGCTTCGAAATCATATGCATGTTCCGACTCCGAGTCAGAACCCAACAAGGGGAATGACAAAGGGAAGCAGATCATCAATGTGGAGCCCAACGCCACCATTGCCACCACGAAGATCCAGAAGGAGGAACTTGAAGATCCAGAGGAGGAGGAGCACCTCTTCCACTCCCAGATGTGGGTAAAGGGTCCCCTACTACAGTTCATTGTTGATAGTGAGAGCCAAAAGAACATCATTTTGGCAAAGGTCATGAAGCAGCTAGGCTTTTCGACCATAACACATCCCCAACCCTAGACCATCAGGTGGCTTCACCAAGGACGGGATCTTCGTGTGAGTCAGCAGTGTTGCCTTCCATACAACATCAAGCCCTTCACGGATGAGGTATTATGTGATGTTTCTCCTCTTGATGTTTGTGATGTATTATTAAGCCAACCATACTTGTGGAAGGGACATGTTATGTATGAATCAAGGCCTCGTGTTGTTATTGTTACTTTAGGAAATAAGTTGTACAGGATACCAGAGATAGCACCTCCTACTGCCATCTCTTTGGTTACTGCAAAATAATGTAGTAAGCTCATTTCCAAATTAGGGAAATTTGTTTTCCTAATGATACACCCTTAGGGAAAGAAGAATATGGTGGCCACGACCTCTAGACAGGGCCCCCACACACAACAACTACAAGTGGAAAAGGTCATGGAGGACTACGAGGACATCTTCACCTCCCCCGCAGGGGTTCCTCTACACTGTCAGGTCAAGCACACCATCGATCTGACCCCAGGTGCGTCACTGCCTAATGGACCAATCTATCGGCGCTTCATTCTGGAGAACAATGAAATCAAGAGGTAGATTCAGGAGCTGCTACAGAAAGGTCACATCCGAACGAGTTCATCACCCTGTGGGAGCCTGATCGTGTTGGTACAAAAGAAGGATGGGACTTGGAGACTCTGTATTGACTATCAGGCACTGAACAAGATCACTGTCCAGAATAGGTATCCAATCCCATGGATTCATGACCTTCTGGACCAACTTAAGGGGGAAAAATATTTCAGCAAGATCAATTTGAAGTCAGGATATCACCAAGTACCAATCGAACCCTCAAATGTGTGGAAGACTACCTTCAAAGCCAAGGAAGGCCTTTTTGAATGGTTGGTTATGCCTTTCGGGTTGACGAAGGTTCCTACAACCTTCATGAAGCTAATGGATGACATCTTACAGCCATTCACCAACTCATTTGTAGTGGTATACTTGGATGACATCCTGATCTTCAGCCAGAGTTGGGAAGAGCACCTCCACCACATTTGACAGGTTCTCCAAACACTGTGGAAACACAAGTTATGTGCCAATATAGAGATATGCACTTTTGGCATGACCCAAGTTTAGTAACTAGGATACATTATTGTTGAACGGGGGGTGCATGTGGATCCGGCCAAGATCCAAGTCATTTGGGATTGGCCATCTCCAACCACTCTAACAAAGCTCCACAACTTTCTGGGTCTTGCCAACTTCTATCGCAGGTTCATGTTGGGATTTTCTCATATCACTTGGCCCTTGAGTCAAGTCACCAAGGGAGGAGCGAAAACAAAATCCTTTTTCTCTGAATCTCAACATAAGACATTCACTGAGTTGAAACATCACCTTTTCTCAATACCTGTGCTCGCATTACTAGACTTGCAACAACCATTTGAGATCGAGACATATGCCTCTGACTATGCTATTGGGGAAGTCCTTACTCAACATGGGAATCCAATGGCATATCACAGTGAGACACTTTCAAACACAATCTGAAAGTATCCCACTTATGACAAAGAGATGTATTCCATCGTGTAGCCCTGCCGACAATGGAAGCATTACATTTTGGGGAAGGAAACAGTCATCCACACAGACCACCGGCCCCTGCAATTCATACAAACGCAAGGGAAGTTGTAGAATGATCGCCATCAGAAGTGGTCCACATACCTGTAATAGTTCCATTTGAATATCAAGTATAAGAAGGGAACACCAATAATGTTGTAGATTTCTTCAGTCAACCACTGATCATGGCGTTAACCACCAAGGTCAACTCTTGTGGGCCCGAGACTTCTGATTGGCCACTTCTCTACAAAAGTGACACAGAATTCGGCCACACATACCAAACACTCTTGGAGGGTCAGCATGTTCCATATTTTCACCTCCAGGATACCCTGTTATGCCACCTGGGTCACCTTTGTGTTCCTTTAAGCGAGCGTCCCAAGATGATTTGGGAAGCACACTACAGCCGGGCTGCTAGGCATTTTGGGGTTGAGAAAATGGTGGCAGTACTACAGAAGTATTTCTGTTGGCTAAATCTTTGACAGAATGTCAGGAAGTACATCAAATATTGCACTGCCTGTGTCATTTCCAAACCAACCATCAAGAAGCAAGGCCTCTATACTCCGATGCCTACCCCTAGTCGACCTTGGGAATCCATCTCCATGGATTACATGTCAAGACTTCACTCTACTAACCATGGAAACAACTGTGTTTTTGTGGTCATCGACAAGTTCTCGAAGATGGCCATTATGGCAGCCTACAAGAAGAATATCACAGCATAAGCCATTGCCAGACTCTTCTTTGAATGAGTGTGGGTAAACTTTTGGATCCCATAGTCTATCATCTCAGATCGGGACAACAAGTTCCTCAGTACATTTTGGTCCAGTCTTTAGTCGATGTTGGACACCAAACTCACTAAGTCCACAGCCTTCCATCCCCAAATTGATGGCCAGACAGAGGTTGTCAACAAGATTATCATACACATTCTGCACATGTACAACTCAAAGAATCCAAGCACATGGGATGAGAGCCTCCCCTATGTTTAGCACAACTATAACTGGACTCTCCAACTCGATTGGACACAACCCTTTTTAGGTGGGCTTGGGATTCCAGCTATTATTTCCCATTGATGTGGCCATGCAATTTGTAGCTACTCAGGCAGATTCGTCTCATGTCCAGATAGAAACAGATAATGAAAACAACTTCATTGAGCACATCCAACATATCCTCCAGTAGGTCCATGACATTCTGGAGAAATAAAATGCCAATTACAAGCAGCGATGTGATCAACATCGGGTGCCACACAAGTTTCAGGTGGGCGACAAACTCTGTTTGCATCTGCAAAAGGAACTCCTTACCAGAGCCTATCGGAAACTCAAACCACTATGATATGGTCCTTACAGCATTACCAAGGTTGTGGGAGACAATGCATTTGAGCTCAGCATTCCCCCATTCCTTGGCCTGCACCGAGTGTTCAATGTGGACTACCTTCGTCCATACTTTCCACCATTACTAGACACATCTGACATTGCAGAACAACTCACACCAACAGAGTCAAATCTCGAATGCATGGAACAAGTTGCAACTGATCGGATCATGGACATGCAGATCAAGCACACTCTCCGATAGAAGATCCAATTGTATCGGGTTGTCAAAGTAGGCCAACTCCTTCACCAAGGCAAGTGGCTCACTAGGGACCAAGTTCAGCAGAAGTTTCCTCATCTCATGGAGGAACTCAATGCAATGGGGACCATTGCTTCCTAAAGGAGGAGGAATGATCCAAGTGGATATTGGTGGCCACCCACCAATTCCACTTGGACACCCACCATTTTCTCTTTCAGTTTTTCAGTTTCGTAAATTGTAGCACAATTTACTATTTTTAGTAGTATTTTGGGTCCTGAACTTCCGGATTCGTTTTGAGTCCCTAAACGACACTTTTTGGGAAAAATGAGAGCAACATGGGTCCATGGATCAATGTTTCTCACTCAAAAGTTGTAGTCCTCGGATAGGTCTTTCTAACGAGGTATTTTGCGTGTCAAACAGAGATCATATGCCAAAGTTACAACGCCGGTAAGTTGATGTACCAATTTACCCAAATGGGGCCCATAGTTTGGTGCTTCATCTCCTAGGGTTAGGTTTTTGGATGTTTAGGGTTTTCCATTATTTATCAAAAATAAATAGGCCTTCGAGCCTCATTGTAAGACAGTTCAAAGACATGTAGCCACCACATCTCTTCACAGGGATAAGCTACCATCGCCCGAGCTAGTTTATTTCCATTTCTGTTACTAGGCATATTTCAGTATTTTACATTAACGAAACGAAGTATTATTTCTACTGTATCTCTATATTTATGGTTATATATATAATTTTTTGCGTTCCTCTTTAAATCTAGATTAGTAGTATTAGAGCGGTATGCTATTTTTATGTTTTTCTTTGCATGTCCCCAACGAGGTCGAGATATAAGGAGTTAGGGCTTGAATGGGTCGAACCTTTGTGAGACCAACCTCGCAAATCTCGACGACCTCCCATGGCAGATGAAAAGAAAGACGAGGGGGTAGGAAATCCTATCAAAATCTTGCAAACGAATGCGATGATGGACAACTTTTCCCAGATCCTTCAGCGATTACCTAGGGGTGACACATCTACTTCCAGCAGCTACGCTGGAAGCGCCACACCCTTTAAGGTACAAGTTAACTTTGAAATTCTCACATTTGAGGGTTAGATAAATGCAGACATTGTAGATAAATGGTTGAATCTCCTAGAAGGGTATTTTCTGTTCATGATTTTTTAGGACAGGAAAAGATTACTTTCGCTCTGCTCAAAGCCACCCCCCACGTCAAGGACTGGTGGGAAACCTACTATGAGCAGAAGGATGAAAGTACAACCTCACTGTTTTCAGCCGCACCCACTTGGAATTCATTCTAGGATGCCATCAAGGAGCAATACTACCCTATTATAAGCTATGAGGATAAATACATAATGTGGACCACATTGCGGCCAGGAAGGTATCAAGACGTGTCAGAGTTTACCAATATTTTTCACACCCTTCGCACAAAGTTGGGTATCAAGGATACTGAGCAGTATTTGGTACTCAAATATCGTGGCTACCTACATAGGTACATCAAGGACAAGATGGAGTTCTGGTACATCTTGCTCAGCACGATGTACCGATATGCTGTCAAGATCGAGCAGAAGTTTAAACAGAAGAAGCGAGACTTTTGATTTGTGAATTTGAAGCAAGGGAAAGGTGCCCCCAAACCACAGAACAAAGGATAAATCCAAGGCGGGGTGGCCTAGGACAACCTGCCAAAGCCTGCAAGCAAAGAAAAACAACATGAAGTTGAAGAAGGACAAGGGAAAGTGGTGTGAGTTACATAAGAGCTCCACTCACAACACAAGTGAGTGTCAAGCCAAGCAGTCACTGGTGGCCAATCTAAAGGCTTCAGAATTAGATGCATGTTCTGAATTTGAGTCAAAACCCAACAAGGGGAATAACAAAGGGAAGCAGATTATCGATGTGGAGCCCAATTCCACTGTTTCCACCACGAAGATCCAGAAGGAGGAACCCAAAGATCCAAAGGAGGAGGAGCGCCTCTTTCACTCCCAGATGTGGGTAAAGGGTTCCCGCTACAGTTCATTGTTGACATCGGGAGCCAAAAGAACCTCATTTCGGCAGAGGTCATGAAGCATATAGGCTTACCAACCATAGTACATCCCCAACTATACACCATCAGGTGGCTTCACCAAGGACGAGATCTTCGCGTGAGCCAGCAGTGTTGCCTTCCATACAACATCAAGCCCTTCACGGATGAGGTATTATGCGATGTTGCTCCACTTGATGTTTGTGATGTATTATTAGGCCAACCATACTTGTGGAAGTGACATGTTGTGTATGAATCAAGGCCTCATGTTGTTATTGTTACTTTAGGAAATAATTTGTATAGGATATCGGAGGTAGCACCGCCTACCGCCATCTCTTTGGTTACTGCAAAAAAATGCACTGAGCTCATTTCCAAAATAGGGAAATTTGTTTTCCTGATGATACGCCCTCAGGGAAAGAAGAATATGGTGGCCACGACCTCCAGACATGGCCCCTCCGCACAACAACTATAGATGGACAAAGTCATGGAGGAGTACAAGGACATCTTCACCTCCCCCGCAGGGGTTCCTTTGAACTGTCAGGTGAAGCACACCATCAATCTGACCCCAGGTGTGTCACTTCCCAATGGACCAATCTATCGGTGCTCTGTTCTGGAGAACAATGAAATCAAGAGGTAGATTCAAGAGCTATTGTAGAAAGGTCACATCCAACCAAGTTCATCACCCTGTGGGAGCCCGATCATGATGGTATAGAAGAAGGATGGGACTTGGAGACTCTGTATTGACTATCCGGCACTAAACAAGATCACTGTCCAGAATAGGTACCCAATCCCATGGATTGATGAACTTCTGGACCAACTGAAGGGGGAAAAATATTTCAGAAAGATCGATTTGAAGTTAGGATATCACCAGGTACCAATCGAACCCTCTGATGTGTGGAAGACTACCTTCAAAGCCAAGAAGGGCCTTTTCCAATCATTGGTTATTTCTTTCGAGTTGATGAATGCTCCTGCAACCTTCATGAGGCTAATGGATAACATCTTGCGGCCATTCACTAACTCATTTGTAGTGGTATACTTGGATGACATCATGATCTTCAGCTAGAGTTGGGAAGCGCACCTCCACCACATCCGACAGGTTCTCCAAACACTACGGCAACACAAGTTATGTGCCAATTTGGAGAAATGCACTTTTGGAATGACACAAGTTCAATATCTAGGATACATTATTAATGAATGGGGGGTGCATGTGGATCCAGTCAAGATCCAATTCATTCAGGATTGGCCATCTCCAACCACTCTCACAGAGCTCCATAGCTTTCTGGGTCTTACCAAGTTCTACTGCAGGTTTGTGTTGGGATTTTCTCATATCACTTGGCCCTTGAGTCAAGTCACCAAGGGAGGAGCAAAACAAAAATTCTTTTGGTCTGAATCTCAACAGAAGGCATTCACAGAGTTGAAACATCACCTTTGCTCGACACACATGCTTGCATTACCAGACTTGCAACAACCATTTAAGATCGAGACAGATGCCTCTAACTATGCTATTAGGGCAGTCCTTACTCAACACAGGTATCCAGTGGCATATCATAGTGAGACACTTTCAGACACAGTCCGGAAGTATCCCACTTATGACAAAGAGATGTATTCCATTATGCAGGCATGCCGACAATAGAAGCATTACATTTTGGGGAAGGAAACGGTCATCCACACAGACCACCAGCCCCTGTAGTTCATACAAATGCAAAGGAAGTTACAGAATGATCTTCATCATATGTGATCCACATATGCGCAAGAGTTCCATTTGAATATCAAGTATAGGAAGGACAACACCAATAATGTTGCAACTTGCCTTAGTAGACCACCTAACCATCATGCTCAACTCTTGTGAGCATGAGACTTTTGATTCGCACTTCTCTACAAAATCGACACAGAGTTCGGCCACACATACCAAACACTCTTGGAGGGTCAGCATGTTCTAGACTTTCACCTCTAGCATGCCCTATTATTCAAACTGGGTCACCTTTTTGTTCCTTCAAGTGAGCATGCCAAGATGATTTGGGAAGCACACTATAGTCGGTCTTTTGGGCATTTCGGGGTCAAGAAAATGATGTAAGTAATGCAAAAGTATTTCTATTGGCCGAATCTTCGAAAGGATGTAGGGACCTACACCAGATCCTGCATTGCATGCGCCATTGCCAAACCGACCATCAAGAAGAAAGACATATATACTTCGCTGCCTACCCCTAGTCGACCTTGGGAATCCATCTCCATGGATTACATGTCGAGCCTTCCTTCTACTAAGCATGGAAATGACTGTGTTTTTGTTGTTGTCAACAGGTTCTCGAAGATGTCCATTATGGCAACCTGCAAGAAGAATATCATAGCAGAAGCCACTACTAAACTCTTATTTGAACGAGTGTGGGTACACTTTGGGATCCCACAGTCTATCATCTCAGATCAAGACAGTAGGTTCCTCAGTGCATTTTGGCCCAGTACTCTCGTCGATGCTAGACACCAAACTCACTAAGTCCACAGCCTTCCATCCCCAAACTAATGGCCATACAGAGGTTGTTAATAGGATGATCATACACATTCCATGCATGTACAACTCAAAGCATCCATGCACATGGGATGAGAGCCTCCCCTATGTTCAGCACAGCTATAACAGGTTCTCCACAACTTGACTGACCACATCCCTTTTCAGGTGGGCTTAGGATTCCAGCCGTTATGTCCCATTGATGTGACCATGCCATTTGCAACTACTCAGGCATATTCATCTCATGTCCAATTTGAAATAGATAAGGCGAAAAACTTTATTGAGCACATCCAACATATCCACCAGTAAGTCCACCACATTCTGGGGAAATCAAATGCCAAGTACAAGCAGTGACATGATCAACATCAAGCGCCACAAGTTTAAGCTAGGCGATAAATTTTGGTTGGATTTGCAAAACGAACACCTTACCGGAGCCTATTGAAAAATAAAACCACTTCAATATGGTCCTTACACAATTACCAAGGCTATGGGCGACAATGCATTTGAGCTCAGAATTCCCCCATTCCATGGCCTAAACACAATGTTCAATGCGGACTGCCTTCGGCCATACTTTCCACCATTACTAGACACATCTGACATTGCAGAATAGCTCACACGAACAGAGTTAAAACTTGATTGCATGGAACAAGTTGAAACTGATCAGATCATGGACACACATATCAAGCACACTCGCCAGTAGAAGATCCAATTGTATAAGGTTGTCAAAGTAGGCCAACTCCTTCACCAGGGCAAGTGGCTCACCAGGGACCAAGTTCAGCAGAATTTTCCTCATGTCATGGAGGAACTCAATGCAAGGGGGTAAGAATGATCCAAGTGGATATTGGTGGCCACCCGCTAATTCCACTTGGACCCCCACCATTGTTTCTTTCAGTTTTTCAGTTTCCTAAATTGTAGCACAATTTACTATTTTTAGCAGTTTTTCGGGTCCTGAACTTTTGGAGCCGTTTTGAGACCCTAAACGACATTTTTTGGAAAAATTAGGAGCAACATGGGTCCATTGACTGATATTTCTCCTTCAAAATTTGTAATCCTTGGATAGATCTTTCTAACGAGGTATTTTTTGGGTCAAACAGAGATCGTATGCCAAAGTTACGACCCTAGGAAGTTGATGTACCAATTTACCCAAACTGGGCCCATAATTTGGCGCTTCATCTCCTAGGGTTAGGATTTTGGATGTTTATGGTTTTCCATTGTTTCTCAACAATAAATAGGCCTTCGAGCCTCATTGTAAGACAATTTAGAGGCATGTAGCCACCACATCTCTTCTCAGGGATAAGCTACCATTGCCCGAGATAGTTTATTTCTATTTCTGTACTAGGCTTATTTCAATATTTTACATTAATGAAATGAAGTATTCTTTCTGTTGCATCTCTGTGTTTATGGTTATATCTGTAATTTTTTGCATTCTTGTTTGAATCCAGATCAATAATACATGTACTTATTGTTGAAGGCTTGTTGCAATTGAGCCCAGGTAGTGAAGTTGTCCCCAGGTAAACCCATGAACTAGCGCAAGGTTGCATCCTTAAGGGTGTATGGGAAAATTTTCAATTTCTGGTCATAAGAGGGATAATCATAAGTTTTTCATATGACAATAAACTCAAACAAAAAAGTATCAGAGTCCTCTGATGTTAAGACATAGAAGTGAGGAAGGGAAGAGGGACCTATGTTTTTCATCCTAGCATCTCCATTAGTTTTTCTGATGTGAAAAGCACCCTCAGTTCTGTTTTCATCTCCATTTCGATTTTCAATCCCATTTCTATTTTCAGCCATGGTGTAGGTTGGTGAAATGGTTTCTTCTTCTTCTTCCCCAATAGGCTCTTCAAATATCTTTGGTTGTTCGCTTAATGGGTCCTTTAGCTGACAGCCACCAAAGAAGACGTAAGGTTGGATGTTAGATGGTGTGGGGGTATTTAGAAAAACATTTCCTAAGTAGCCTCTACACCTACGAGACATGAAAGGAATTTGTTTTCTATTTTTTAGTGTTTTTTTAGAACTACTTGCAGAATGGAAAGAAAGCAGAATTTGAAACTATTTGTTGAATGGACCTACTTGTAGAATGGAAAGAAAGAAAAAATTGCAACTATCTATTGAATGCAAAACAAAAGGAAAGAAGGAATTGCATCTATTTACTGAATATTAAATGGAAAGGGGAGCATAAGTCACATCTATCTAGACACCTCCAAGGCAATGACGCGAAAAAGTGATGAGCTCCAGTATTATAGCAAGGATGTTGCAACTCCTAGGGCTACCAACTTTACTTCATCAACCTGGGATTCGTACAAACTTGGAGGTGACAGTTTTGTATACACAGTAGATGCAATGGTCTACTCTTGTCACTTTTCAACTCGGGCGATAGACCACTAAGGTTTTTCAAACCATTATTCTATTGACTAGAAGGAGTTTGACTACTAACAGTTAATGGAAAACGATCTTTAATGCAGAAAGGAAATGTTGCCTACTCTAGGAAATGAAAATGTTGAATTCGAAAGTAATATGAAGTGACATGAAATTATCTAGCTAATAATTTACACATGTTACTTGTAAAAGAGACCTAATTTAACCTTGCATTTTAACATCTAGTTATTGAAACTAAGTAAGCATGCAAATTATCCTAAAACTACTATCACTATTGTATGCATGTACTAACTAGAAATTATAGAAAATAGTATTTTTTATTTTCAATTTTATAAATGTAAATGCTAAGTGAACCAATCTGATCCTTTGCAAGGGAGAAATGCATGGGGATACAAGTTCATAATGGTACTAAGGGTATGGAAGCCAAGTCAAGGCCTAACCTAAGCTCAGATGATCATTTCTGCTCAATTTGGACTTAAAATAGGTCGCTACAGGTTTCCTGTAGTACTACATGATGTCCTGGTTTACTACAAGAAACAGGATGAAAGATATAGGAAGGTAGGTGAGGCGGAATAAAGTGTGGAAAAAGTGTCTAATGGTGGGATAGAGCATATGGGAGGTGCACACTACCAAATGCTTAGCCTAGATCTTCAATATGGTTGGATTTTCTCAAGGAAGATGTCCACTTTGCTACAAAACATAAATTCAGATTAGGGGTTGGTAGACATTGGCAATATGGGTGAAGAAGACTTGGATGAGGCCGGGGAAATGATTTATCCCTACAAATAAGAAACTCATACAATAACACACATTCTCTCTTTCATTTATGCATAACTTCATTTAAATATGGAAAATATGAGTTGAATTTAGGAAAAACAAATTTATTGATGGATAATGGCGAAATCTGTGAAATAAAATGCTTCTAGACTACAACAACTTCAAGAAACCAAAATGAAAACTACATGTACTTCTAAGGAACTATAAACAGTAATCTACTTAATCAAGAACCCTAGCCATGTAATGATCTAAAGAGACAAATCTATTTTTGGGGTTGTGAGAGTGGGGCCCTCAAACCATGATCCCATTGAGGGAGATGAGGAAGAGGCCACTATAACAAGCTTTTCTGAAGAATTCACTTTCACTATTGTACACTTGATCTACCTTTTCAACTAATGGAAGCCAAAATAAACAATCATTCAAGTACTTGTAAATGAAATAAAGCAAAAATAACTTCAGCAACTAACTATGAATGTAATCTAAGAATACATATACAAAAAGAGGAACCCCTGCTGCTAGGGTTGGACCCTAACCAAAGAGCTTTAGCCCTTTGAGTCAACTCAATGATGGATCAATGAAATGTTTCTCATTCTCATCAAAATTTCAAAAATACATGAGTAATCAGTCACAATGTCTTAGCTCTAAAATGCCTCTTGGCTACCATAAAAAAGTTGAATCCTAATGAGGCCCTAAACCTTCTTATTTATACAACTAAAGCTACCAACAACTTCCTTAAAATTAGGGAGGCTTGACTCCAAAACTCGAGATTAACTTGTCTTCAACTATCATTGGCTTGGATGCCAATGAACTCAGTGGGCTTGGCTTCTTGTAACTTCGATCTGATGAGATTTGGTGAGGGAATCTTTGAGTGATTGAGGACTTAAGTGTTGGGTTGTGTTATATTCTTTCCATGACTAACCCATGTAGTGAACCGGGGGGTTAGAGGGGGGTAGAGCCCCCCCTTCGTCGCGCCGATTGTGCAACAGGGGGTTTGATGGGGGCAGGTATCCCCCTTTCGGGGTCCGGGGCAGTGCCCCAGGAAATTTTTTTGGACCCTATATTAGGTTGGGAAAACCTACCTATGGTTTTTGGTCCATGGTTTTGGACATGATGGTTTTCAGTCCATGGTATTGGATGCTTCAGCATGCATAAATATGTATTGTAACATTGAAAGGAATATAATGAAAAATCAAGCTAGTAGTCTCGGTTTTGGGATCCAGGGGAAAATCTTTGTGTATATGTGTTTTATGTGTTATGCTCTCACATTATTTATTTTCTGTGTTTTAGAATTCGTATGCAGGTAATTTCTGTACAGGGTTAAAACCTACATTAAGGAGGGAGATCCAATCTACTAGAATCCCTCTTGCTTTTCTACTTCGAGTTCCTTCACTTAAATTAGCCAAAAATTTCTCCAAATCCTACAATTAATGCACATTAGGCCACATGACATAAAAACTCACTTTTACCCTTCTCACTAAGAAAAATATAATAAAATATGTATATAAATGTGAGAAAAGTTGATTTTAATAAGGTGGAGAGTGGCATTAAGGCCCATATAATTTGCCTATTGATGGGCCTCATCACCGGATCAATATGATGACTGATACTCCTTATAGGTGGTAGTTCACTTGGAAAAACATCCATAACAATGTCATGGTGATCATGCAATAATTCTTGAATTTCTAAAGGAAGATCAGAAATAGTAGTGGAAGTAAGAACTACTCTAGGTTTGCAAATAATAGAAAAATTTACCTCCTATGTCTTCATTGATTATAAAAACTATTTCTCCCTTGCGAAGAAAGATTTAGGATCACTAGATTTAGAAATCCATTCTTCTTGTAGTGGAAGCAAGGTATGATTCGTGTCATCCTTCTAAAACTTATAAATATTATTCTTAACATCATGTAAAGCACCTATTTCAAACTTCCATGGCCTACCAAGAAAAATATGGCACACGTATATTGGCATTACATCACACAATATATTATCCATGTAACTACCAATCTGAAGATCTATCTCACAATATTAATTCCCCAAAATTTCATGTCCTTTCTGCAACCAAGACACCTTATAGGGTTTTTTATGCTTTTGTTTCTTCAAATTCATATTTTCTACAACATCTATAGACACTAGTTTGTTAACACTGCCACTGTCAATCACCATTTTACAACATTTCCCTTTAACTTTGCAAACAGTTCAAAATAAGGCTCTCCTTTGGACTATCTCAATAGCTTCTTTATCTTGCTTAATCAATGATTTCTTCATCATGAAGGCCTATCATGTCTCTGGCACATTCTCAGCTTCTTGTACCTCTACTTTCCCTTCCTCTATTGGGGCAGCAAAAGCATTCATTTGGCGTATATCTCTAATTTCTAAACAATCATATGCCATGTTTCCATGCTTTCCACACATATAGAAATGAACCTCTCTTCCTATGCTTGTTCCTCATCCTCTAGAAAAGGATCTCTAGGCTATGGATTCTCCCTCTTGTTGTCATTGTGGAGTCAAGCTACTAGTTTTGTCTCTTAGTGTAGTAGATATCGCTCTTCCTCTAGAAACACTTTGCCTATGCCATCTTGCTTCCTTGCAAGTTTGGCTTCATCTTTCAAAGCCAACTAATATACCTCCTCTATTGTCTTAGGTGACAGTACACTAACCTCACCCTGTACGTCCAGTCTAAGCCCATTTATATATCTTGTTGTCTTTTCTATAGACTCATCTACATATCCTGCACTAATGTTCACTTTGTAGAATTCTTTTGTGTATTCTATGACTTTCATAGCTCTCTACCTAGGAATTTGCATACTCCTAAACAAGGTAAGTTGGTAATATTTCAGCAAAAACTTACCTCTTAGTTTTTCCACCATCATGTCCCAACTTTTAATCTTATTCTTGTTATTTCTCCTTCTTTCTTCTTGTATACCATCCCACCAAAGAGTTGCATGACCATTTATCTTAGTTACAACAAACTTAACTTTTCTCTCTTCATCCATTTCTTCATATTGAAATAATTTGTCCATTTTTGTAATATATTTAATAATATCCTATGGATTCATGTTGTTTGTATAAGAAGACTTATATGGTTTAGGCTTCATAAGAGATCCCAAAATTGCTTTCAACACTTTAGCTTCTATTGTTTCTTCTACTTCTTCTTCTTCTGAAGTTTCTTCCTTTTTTGGACTCAGATCTCTTGCTTTTGGTTCTCTCTGCAAACTAGTCTCCATCGGATCCATTCATGCCTTCAATCGCTGCATCACCCATACTACTTCTTTATTAGAAAGTGGCCTTTTTATTTCTCCTCTTGCACCTCATCCAGTGCCTCGATCAACTCTGGGTGGCATGATTACTTCTTGTTCATAAAGCATACATAGGGCCTGCTATGATACCAATTGATGCAAATCTAACACAAATTTGTTGGGAGTTGGTCCTATCAAAGAGTAATTTCCTAGAATCATGCTTCCCTCAACCCTTCGAGATATAATCCCATTAAATATCACAATGGGTAGGTCATTACAAAGTGGGAGGAGTCATAAGGATGGCCAACTCTATGTAAGTATGGCCAAAGAAATATATATGTATCTATATATATATCAGTCCTCACTTGCACTATGTGTTTATATAGATATGTCCACGACCTTGGAGCCTGGCACTTTATTAAAATTGCAATTTAAAAGTGTTACAGGCTTCTAAACTTACACATTGGCCGACTGTCTATTGTCACCACTAGAATGAACTTCTCTACTTTTATCCTTTGTATTAGCCTACTTGTCCATCATCGGTCACTTTTAAAGGAAAACTCCACCAACTACCTATTTCTGTAGGCCCCACTAAGGTGCCCGAATCTCAATTAGAATTTCCTTTGGGCTTGATGGTCCCAGAAAACGGGAAATTTCCCATCCTTTGTAGCTCCATCAATAACAGATCCCTAGTGTCAGGTGTTAGGGTCATTATTTTCATTGTTAAATGTATCTTCTGTGTCCTTTAATTTTCATTTTTTGAATAACTTGAGCCTATGACCACTGCTATTTTCATAGCCTCAAATTTATTGTCTGACATCCTTGAATTTATTCCATAGAGAGTTCATCCAAAGCACGAAAGACTGTCAAGTCAGTGGGATTCATGAGGTCACACATGTTTATACAATTAAGTCAAAAGGGGTTATGTTTCATTTTTTCATCGATCAGAACCATCCGAAACGAAGTTGTGTTAGACTAAAGTTCTGATGGTCATGAGGTTTGGTCATTAAATTTTTTTAAAATTCTTATCCCCTATTCCTATCTACCCCATGTTTCCCTACTACCTACCCTATTTCCCTATTTCCCTTTATACATAACTTCATATATCATCTACATCCTATCCAATTTTCACATATTATTCACATTACATTTTCTTTACCTCCCTTCATTCTAAACCTATCCCCATGACACCACTACCACTCCCCTATACTCATCACTTGGGAATTTTTTGCAAAAACATTGTTTTAGTCACAATTTTGCAAAACAGTTTCCAACCACATGAAGGAGATTTTTTGGAAACTAAAAGAGGTTTTTGCTCAAGGATAGAGAAAATAACAATAACCTCTTCCATAATTTACACAAGTGTCACGGATTGAGATATTTGATTGCATCTTCAAAGCCTATTTTTTGGATTGGACAAATACTTTTTTTTAGTCATGGTTTTGCAGAGTGTGTTTTGGGAAGCTGGGGAAGAATTTAGAAAAACAGAGAGAGGTTTATCTTCACAAAACTATAATATACAATAGATTCCTTCAGTTTTTACACAGGTAGTATTGTTTGGGAGATATGGCCCATTCAAAATCCACTACACATGCGCTACATAGTCAACAATCATCTTTTGTGCTTTTTGTCATTTTCATTCCAAGAAGATATGCTTCGAAGACAAGTGGTTTTCTAGTGATTTAGTGTTTTTCTTAAGAAAATAATCCTTTATGTTTTTTATTTAGAAGAAAAAGACTTGAAATAGCAAAAAGGTTTCCTCATTTTACTTTGATTCAATCCTCTGTTGGATCAAAGATGTGATGCATCTAGACATTATGGATTGGCTATTGTATTTCTATTTAAATTGATTAATCCATATGGAAATGGTTGTTGATGGTTGAGCGATGTGCTAGTGTTAATTTCCCGAGATTCATGATTGTGTGATCAATTCATGGTTCATGTTGCTTATGTATTGAGGGTTATCAATTTCACTATCTAAGGATTCTTACGGTATGGTACATGGGATGTGTTTTGTTTACTGTTTAGTTATTTTATTTCCTCTCCATGTTTCATGAGTACTTGACGTTAGTTGATTCATAATTTCATTTAGCTACTCTTTTTCAACTATCTTCACGTTTCAGTCTCAAATGAAATGATATATACTCATGTATGTTATCTTCCATGTTCAGTTTCTCTTTCTCCTATATGAACAACATTGTTTTATTGCAGAGGAAGAATTTTTTTGTTTCAATGTATCTCATCTATACTACAACCTATCATTGTATCCCAGAGTCATGCTTACAAGCCCTTGTAATAGTTGTCAATTTGCTTGCATAAGTAAAGAGTAAAAGGATAAATTGATCATGTGTTATTACCTATCCTACCATTTACACTTCAACCAAATACTTTCATAATTCCTTTGTCAGAGTTGGTCTCTGTTATAAATCTATGCTTTAAAGTCTATATTTTTTAGTCAAGGAGCCCCCTCCAGCTAGAAAAGACCAGTTTCTAGCCCAAAGTGGTTTTTTTTTACCTCTGTAGCCCTTTTCTTAGCCTATAGGGATTTTACGGAGTGCTAACATATTGGCGTCGTTGCCGGGGAGAGAAAAGTTTCATATTCCCCGAGAAATATCATCATATTTCAGATCTAGTTGCTGATGGTGGATAGAAGTCAGACATAGGAAGGTTGAACCATTCACATGGCGACTCCAATCAAGTAGAAACCAACTTTTCAAGTTCCATTGGTGTCTCCACATTTTCAAGATGAATTCAGCTCCAAGATATGCCCCCATGAATCGAGATCACATTCCAAGATTTCCAAACCGCATGCCTTGTGCAGATTAGAAAACTTATTTGCCAAAATTCGTAAATCAGAAAGGAGATGATGACACTCTTAATTTGGTCAAGTTGCACATGCATGTGTATAGACTTAAGGTTCAATTTCATGAAGATTGTTTGATTAAAATGTTCATGGCTACCTTGGAGGAAAAAGCGAGATATTGGTATGAAGGTTTGCCATCTGCTAGTATTTATTCTCTTAAATATTTTCATTCAACATTTTTTGAAAAATACAGAGAATCTCATCCTTCTTTGTATTTGTTTGAGAATTGTTGTGAACACTTTGAGGGTTTTATCCAAAATCTAGAAAATACATATGGTGATGAAGATTTCATGGATGAAGAGATTCTGGAAGCTTTGCACGAGGACCCTTTTCATTACCAAGAATATATGAAGGAAATGGTAAATGATGAGGACACTGTCCATGATATTCAAGTGGCTTCTCAACCATTTTTTCCTCATGATATTGATGGATATATTCAACAGACTTCAAATGATCAAGAAAAGGAAATAGACAGTCCATTGGTTCATTCATTTTCTGGGCCAGCGATTGAAGAAAAGAAGATTATAAATCCTTTTAAAAATTCTTATTCTCAACAGCATGAGAATGCATCCCAAGAAAATTAGATTGAAAAGGTATGTGACATAGAATTACATCATATTGTGCCAGTTATTGAAGAGTGCATTAAAGTTAATCATTTTCAAATATCTAATGAATATGTTACTTTAGAAACTCTCAATTCACACTCACATGAAGGATTACTCATGAATCCATTTTCTCAAGGACATATCCATGTATCTTCATATTTTGAGGGTACTAGGCTTCAAAGCAGTGAAAAATAAAAGGATGATCTAGAGCCTGTTGAAAATGAATATTTTATTGAGGAAAAAATGCATCTTGAGGTAACAAACACATAATATTTTGGAGATCGAGATCATATTTTTGTTGAAGCAAATGAAAGGTTAACTCTTGACACTCCCATTATTCATAATGTAGTTGTTCCATTTGCAGTCTTTCAAGAAAGCTCAAAGTTTTTTCGTGAGGAGGAGAAGAGTGAGAAACATACCATTATTTCACTTAGAACTAATTATGAGTTTTATGGTGAAAAAGAAAACTTGGATCAAGCCATTATTGTAAGTGAAGAATGTCTTTTCCTTCTTGCTAATCAATAAGAGATATTCATTCATGCTTTCGAGGACCTTTTTGCAAACATGTTGGAATAAGTTGTAAAGGTGGATTTGGGGTTATTCGTGAACACATGGATTCATTTTAGTTATCATATTGGACTTTCATCAGCTGAATACAAGCTTTAATCAAACATTCATTTTCTTCATAAGCTGTATTGGAAGGATTATTTCACATGATTGTATGGCTATCTTCAATAGGTGTAGATAGTTATCATCAAATTTTAAAGCCTGAGGTGATGTACTATCAAATTTTTTATTTCCTTTAAAGTTTTCAGCCATGTAAGTCATTCAGCCAATTAATTTTCAGTCAGACAGTTAGTTTGTAGTCAGTTGGTTAATTTTTCAATTTTCATGTTTGACTCCATTTCCCAATGGTCTAATTAGGCTACTAGTCTGCGTTTTTGTTCTTGGCACCTCACTAGGAGGATGCCATCCCCATTGGAGCCAATGTTAGGGCCATTAGTTTCATTGTCAGATGTATCTTCCATGTCCTTTAATTTTCAGTTTTTGAATAAGTTGAGCATATGACCACTGCTATTGTCATAGCCTCAAAGTTATTGTCCAACATCCTTCAATTTATTCCATAGAGATTTCATCCAAAGCACAAAAGAGTGTCAAGTCGGTGGGATTCATCAGGTCACACATGTTTATACATTTAAGTCAAAAGGGGTTATGTGTCAGTTGTTCATTGATCAGAACCATCTAAAATGGAGTTGTGTCAGTCTAAATTTCTAATGGTCATGAGTTCTGGTCATTAAATGTGTTTTAAATTCTTATCCCCTGTTCCTATCTACCCCATGTTTCCATATTCCCTACCCTATTTTCCTATTTCCCTTATACATACCTTCATATATCATCTACATCCTATCCACTTTTCACATATCATTTACATATTATTCGCATTACATTTTATTTCCCTCCCTTAATTCTATACCTATCCCCATGACACCACTACCACTCCCCTATACTCATCACTTGGGAATTTGCTTCAAAACACTTTGTTTTAGTCACCATTTTACAGAACGGTTTCTGACCACATGAAGGTGCTTTTTTGGAAATTGAAAGTGGTTTTTCTCAAGGATAGGACAAAGAACAATAATATCTTCCATATTTTTCACAGGTGTCACGGATCGAGAGATTTGATTTCATCTTCAAAACCTATTTTTCAAACTACAAAAATACTTTGCTTTAGTTATCCTTTTGCGGAGAATTTTCAAGGAAGCTGGGAAAGAATTCAGAAAAATTGAGAGAGGTTTATCTTCACAAAACTATAATATACAATAAACCACTTCAGATTTTACACAGGTATTATTGTTTGGTAGATATGGCCCGTTCAAAATCCACCACACAGACACTACACAGTCAGCAGTCAGAGTTTGTGCTTTTTGTCATTTTCATTCCAAGAAGATATGCTTCGAAGACAAGTGCTTTTCCAGTGATTTAGTGTTTTTCTTAAGATAAGAATTCTTTATGTTTTTTTTTATCTAGAAGAAAAAGACTTGAAATAGAAAAAAGGTTTCCTAAATTTACTTTGATTCAATCCTTTGTTGGATCAAAGATGTGATGCATCTAGACATTATGGATTGGTTATTTTATTTATATTTAAACTGATTAATGCATATGGAAATAGTTATTGATTGTTGAGTGATGTGTTAGCGTTAATTTCCTAAGATTCATGCTTGCGTGATCAATTCATGGTGCATGTTGCTTATGTATTGAGGGTTATCGATTCCACTATCCAAGGATTCTTACGGTATGGTGCATGGGATTTGTTTTGTTTACCGTTCAATTATTTTATTTCCTTTCTATGTTTTATGAGTATTTGATGTCAGTTGATTCAGAATTCAGTTTAGCTGCTCTTTTTCAACTGTCTTCACATTTTAATCTCAAATGAAATGATACATACTCATGTAGGTTATCTTCTATGTCCAGTTTCTCTTTCCCCTGTATGAACAACATTGTTTTATTGCAAAGGAAGAATTTTTTTGTTTCAATTTATCTCATATATACTACAACCTATCATTGTATCCCAGAGTCATGCTTACAAGCCCTTGTAATAATTGTCAGTTTACTTGCATAAGTAAAGAGTAAAAGATTAAATTGATCATGTGTTATTACCTATCCTACCATTCACCGTTGAACCAAATACTTTCAAAATTCCTTTGTCAGAATTGGTATTTGCTATAAATTTGTGCTTTAAAATCTTTATATTTTTTAGTGAGGAAGCCCCCTCTGGCTAGAAAAGACCAATTTCTAGCCCAAAGAGGTTTGTGGTCACCTCTGTAGCCCTTTTCTCAACCTAAAGGGATTTTACGGAGTGCTAACATCTGACACTTTTTAAAATTATAATTTGTAAAACCTTCCAGACTCTAGGGTTCTACTCCGCCACTCTAACCTCTAGGAAAAATTCATTACAGGATTCTGTCGATTGTTGATCCTGAGTTTCGTTAATTGATAGACTTCGTAGGGAATGAAAAATCATTTAGGTTTTGGGCACTCTCAGTTTATGTTATATATGTGAGTTCCCCCTCGACTCTCCTCTATATTTAAGCCCACTCCTCTTGGAAACTCCTCCTTGTTCCTTCTCTCACAGCCTTGTTCGCTCCTCCTACAATCACTTTGATGAACTATATATATATATATATATATATATATATATATATAAACAAATCCTCTCGACCTCATCGATAAAATTCATTTCTATTACAAATGGGATTGTGCATCGATCATAAAGATTGCAGAAAGACTAGTTATTAGGGAAAACTCTCGCACACTACACTCACTCGTGCATTTTTATTAAAGTCTAAGAAATATAAAAATTGCATGATGAGTTTGATATTGTTAAACATACACATGGAATAGATAGATTATGAAAGATAAGCATTAGATTGTGTATATTTTTCACGTGATATAATTTTATAATACATTCTGATGACCCTTGGTTTCCATATACCAAGTGGCCTCTTGGAATCCCTTTGACTGTTTACATTCCACACCAAACCTTAGAGGATTATGTGTCTAACATTCCCCCCCCCCCTAAATCTAAAGGGGTATGTATGAGTCAAGGAAGAGAGTTGCAATACAAAATGTGCAAAAATTCATGGTAGCACTAGGCTAAATGTGCTCTATGAAATGTTTGCATAAGGTGGTGGTTTAAGGATGACCACCAACATTGGAATGCTTAGTGTAGTTCCAAGAACTCTTCCAAATCTTGCAAGAAGATGAAGTATTCTGCTAGAGGAAGTGATCCTAATGTTTTGAAGAGGGAGACCTTCAACCTGGAAAGGGAGATCTCAACCCGCATAAAAAGGGAGAACCTCAACGTAAAAAGGGAGGTCTCATCTGACGACGGTTTAAGGATTACCACCAACCAAAGGCATTCTCAAGGGCATATTTGTCTCTGGATACAACTCTGAATCGGGTATGGCAGGTTGTGGCTCAGGGTTGCTTGATGTGGTTTTGAATCTTGGATATGACCATCATTTCTCCCCTGTCAGATACAAGTAGAGAATATGGGGAAAAATTAACTGAAATACTATTCAATATTCTAGAATAAATTCTGACATATGACTCAAATATCTTCTTACCTGTTGAGGCCCATTGCCAAGAAGCGATCCATCCAAGGTGAATATTTGTTCTTGCAGGAGGCTTGTTTCTAAAGCATCTGTTTGAAGAATGAGTGGATTTAGGACAGTTATCACATGGATGAAGATCAAAATAGTGATCTTTCGTATGGCCAACTCGGTCACAATGTTGGCATCTAACATTCTGTTATTGTTGTTGTGGAAGAGGAACAGAACCTGAAACAGCTTAAGGTGAACTGTCATGAAGAAATCCAGCACTATGAAACTGGATAGGATTTGAGTAATATAGAATATGAAAGGAAAACTCCTTATCATATCCAAGACCTATGATGTGCTTTTTGTTGATAAGCTCTTCCCAAGGTCTGATGATGGGCTTGGGAAGTGTATCCTGAATTTTTTCATCTGCATGTAACTCTACTGCTTCATTTGTCATTGGATCTAAATCAACTATGATATTATTGAATTTTTGTTTATGGGAGTCTATTTCAATGTTCTGAACAGAAACCAGTTCAAAATGATGACTACATTTATGTAACTCATCTTGTTGTAACTGTGGTTCAAGCTGCAAAAAATCAATTTTTTCTTGTGCATGTTGTAGACAGTTTTGAATTTCAAAGAGAGAGTCTTTACTAATTTGGAATGTGTTGTCAATAGCTGAGTGTATCAGAGTATTTAGGAACTCTAATACTTCACCAATTAGAGCCATTTTACAACAAATGCACCAATATTACAGCCAATACAAATGTCTTCTCTCCTCCACAAAATACTGCTTTTATATAAAGTATATAATACAGTAACAACAGTTCTATTGATTCATAAGGAAAACTCTATAAACAACATTGGTGCAATCATAGAGCCCTTACAATACAGATCATAGGCATATTTGACCCACAACACTAGTACACCAACACTCAGTAGCAATAAATATGACTCCAAAATTAGTGTTTGACACACATACCAGGGTCTGCAACTACACAACACAGAGAATGGCACCTACTCAATGCAAAAATATGCACATACATTACTAAACACTCGCACTGTATATAAGAACATTTACTCAACAACCCATCTTAGAAATATATGACATATCCAATGCACATATAACGCTAACCTCCAATCACTCACAGTGTCTCCTCCATATAACTCTTCCTACCACCAAACCCATGCGCACTTATGTGATTCGAGAGATGGAAAATCACTGGATGTCAGAGTGAAATGAGAAGGATGAGGATGATTTTCTTCACTCTTGTGTGCAATTCCGGAGTGGGAGAGGGAACGGAGCATATATGACTGTGAAGTTGGAGGTATTTCAGAGTCAGGAGGTCTGTGGTGGTGTAATTGGGGAGGTTTTATCTGAGTCCAATTCGATCCCAGTTATTTTGCAGAGATGGACAACCGAACAACCCTTGTCAAATTTGAGGTCTCAAGACTGTTTGTGTTGAGGAGTTTTCATCCTAATGGTAGAGCCTACACAGGTATTTGGTAGCTCGTGCAGTGACCTGGGTAGCATTTCCTAGTTTTTGCACTTGCTCATATACAGGTGCTCTTCAATTTTTCTTAACTCAAGTGCTTCCTAGGGCAGTAGGCTTGTGCTTGAGGCACGTAGGTGTTGCTAGCAAGATTGTTCTCAGTGCTGTTAGATTTCTGGTGCTGCGCTCCACCTCGCAGGTGAGGGTTACGCTTTTTATATTCAGTTCTTAATTTTTTTTGGGCCCACCAACCAACCCGAGTATATACATATAATTTACTTTAACTGTTGGAACCGTTTATAACTAATTCACAACAATTATGTCGAGAGCGATGGACTGAGTATGCAGAGGGGAGTCAAAGTTGTCATGCTAGGACAGGAGGCCGAAAGGTGGAAGGGTCGAAGGCTTTTCACTCTGATATCGTTGTGGGAGGCCAACCGACAGGGTATGAATTGTTGCACATTATCCACACCGGTATTCAAACACACCAATGCAGAACTTTTAAAAAAGGATTTTCAACACATGCCATTGAAAACCCAATAAATTTCAACAGGTGTATGAACTGCAGCCATTCAAAACTTCAACACATTTATGAACATGGGAGCATCATTTTTAAGGGAAATCAATGCACGATTACTGGAGTCATACCAAAATGACCAATGCATAGTATATGGAGCCACACCAAAATGACCAACGCACAGCGAATAGACTAACTAATGCAGGTTGGAAAATAATGCAAACTGAAGGAGAATATGAAAAACTTGGTGAGAGAAACTTTATTCGTTTCTCACATAATTTGTTAATGTCTTCTCATAATAGAGGGATGGCAGTGCACTCAGGTGCAGAGTCCTGGGAGGTAGGAGTGCAGGTGCATTTTTTCTATTTGGGATAGAGGATAGAGAGCCCAGCATGAATCTAGCTAAGAGAGGTCAGTCGAATAGTGCGTAGCATGAAATAGGCATGCACACAATAATGGTAGCTCTACAAGTAGGAATTCAGAACTGACTTGCACAAAGAGGCCACAACGAGTGGCTCAAATTTGAGCAGGGCAGAAATTTTCTTATAGCCCTGATACCATGTTAAACGCACACATGGAATAGATAGATTTTGAAAGATAAGCATTAGATTGTGTCTATTATTGACATAATATAATTTTATAATACATTATGATGACCCTTAGTTTCCATATACCAAGTGGTCTCTTGGACTCCCTTTGACTGTTTACATTCCACACCAACCCTTAGAGGATTAGTTGTCAAATAGATCTAGATCCATGAATATAGGATCTAAGGACCAATTTGGAAAAATTAAACAAACTACAACAAATTTGCAACAATCTACCTCATTAAACAAATTACATAACAATCTAGAATAAATCCTCTCTTAACAAACCAATCATTGAGGAACCAACTCCTCTAGTAAATGTTGTTAACCTCTCGGTGAATGAGAATTACAGATGCCCTTGCATCACATTGTTATAGAATCTATTTCCATCATTTTCATCGTATTCTTATATTAACCAATCCCATAGACCTAACATTATATTAAAAAGGATTTTTTCGAAATCCATACGCAACCTAGCCATTGTAAAAGCATGTATGGAGATTCACATACATCTTTTTAAAATTTGAAAAAAATATATAATTTAGCTATTTTTCGAGTTGGGTTTATGGATTAGACTAGAATCCCTCCTCTAATATCTTGTAGCATAGCCAACCCAACTGATATTTTGTGGTATAATAAACATATTTGATTGCCCTCATCTCATCCTAATACTTGCAATCCATACACCAATTTTCCCTAGATTAGGTTTCCTTATCATGTACTTTTATGTAGTCCATAATTGTTAAGTTATGGTATGTTCTATGCTTATAACAGTTTACTTCTTTTTCTTATTATATTCCACAGATTAGCAATCACATGTACATAAAGTAAAGTGCAGATAGAACATTAAATGATCGACAGAAAACAAGCCAAGACAAGAGACACAAGATGTGGCAGCTAGCCAGGGACAAACCCCACAATGTGTGGGGAAACCCTTTGATCAAATCTTCTTTTATCTTCAATAATTTAGTAGACAGAAATAGTACAATAAATCTGATTCATATCAATAGTAGCAAACCCTAGATAAACAGCATCAGCATTAGCGGCTTCTTTATCAAACTAGGGCAAACGACATCTCACAAACCGACCGTTGGATTGACTTCATTCCACCACCAAAATTTGCGGCTTCTAGAGGAGGTTTAGATGAACCTATAACATAGTTCAGATGAGGAGATCTTCTAGGCCACGCAAGTCAATCTTTACTTCTGCAACTGCAGCTTCAGTTTCTGCAGTTTCTAGCTTCAAACTAGGGCAGTCGATATCTTGCAAACCGTTCATCGGATTGACTTCATTCCACCGCCAAAAGTTGCTGCTTCCAAAGGAGGTTCAGATGAACCTACAATGTAGTTCAGATGAGGAGATCTTCTAGGCCACGCAAGTCAATCTTTACTTCTGCAGTTGCAGCTTTAGTTTCAGCAGTTTTTGGCTTCAAACGTGTGAGAGAGAGACCCATTTTTGCGCAGTAGAGAAGAGACTCATTTCTGCACAGTAGAGAAAGAGAGATGTGATGAGAAGAGTGAGTGCAGATGAGGAAAATTCCTCTTATATTTATACACAACATTGGTGTTTGAATAGATGCGACTGTTGGGCTTCTGAGCCTACATGAGTTTTAGGTCGGCTTGATAATAATTCCATAATCAAAATAAATTCATATCTCCATGAATACTTATCGGAATCGGATGATATTTATATCAATCCTACACCTCTCGATGAGAGGAATCTAATAAAAATATTATCAGCCATGAATAAGATAATCCACATGAAGTTTTTCCATGGTTGCCAATTTTAACACTCCCTCTCAACCAGGGAGAACTTCATCTGCAATCTGTCTATCGATTGTTACTATTCATCCATCAAATGCACTGCCCTGTACAGCCTAACCCTTGCCCTGCTCTGCTCTATTCTGCCTATTCTACTTTTTCTTGTTCTGCCCTGTACTGATCGGTACTGTTTTGCTCTGTTCTGCTCTACTCTTGCATTGTTCTGTTTTGCTCTGCTTTTTTCCTAATTAGGAAGAAGAAGAAATGATCGAGGATGTATCATACTGACTAAAATTCAGTCTCAGAGTATGTACCACTGGTCCCAGACTAGTCTCAACCAACCCGAAGTCAGGATCATAGTGAGTACAACTCCACTGGTCCTAGATGAGTATCATCCTCCACTAACTCAATGTTAGTCTCAGAGTGCATACCACTGGTCCCAGACGAGTCTCAGCCGACCCGAAGTCAGCTTCATAGTAAGTACCACTCCTACCACTGGTCCCAGACTAGTATCGTAGTCTCAGAGAGTGTACCACTGGTCCTAGACTAGTCTCAACCAACCCGAAGTCAGCATCATAGTATGTACCACTCTCACTGGTCCCAGACCAGTATCGCACTAACACGAAGTCAGTCTCGGAGTATGTACCACTAGTCCCAAACTAGTCTCAACTGACCCGAAGTCAGCGTCATAGTATGGTACAACTCCTACCACTGGTCCCAGACCAGTATCACAGTCTCAGAAAGTGTACCACTGGTCCCAGACTAGTCTCAATCAACCTGAAGTCAGCGTCATAGTATGTACCACTCTCACTGGTCCCAGACCAGTATGCACTGACACGAAGTCAGTCTCGGAGTATGTACCACTGGTCCCAAACCAATCTCAACCGACCCGAAGTCAACGTCATAGTAATGTACAACTCCTACCACTCGTCCCAGACCAATATCATTGATCCCAGATCAATGGAGGTCATCCTAGCGTAGGGAGTACGATAGATACAACGATGCATCCATCGGTACTACTATGGTCCCTAACTTCATTTCCCTGCTCATTGATCAGATGGGAGGTACTTCCCATGAGTCCCAGACTGCATGGGTAGGATGCCTCGACAAGAGAACTAATCAATCCTATCCTCACAGGAGAACACATCAATCCCACTACAATCACCATGGAGAACACATCAATCCATGCTACCATGGAGAACACATCAATCCAGGCCTCACAGGAGAACACATCAATCCTGCTACAATCGCCATGGAGAACACATCAATCCAGGCCTCACAAGAGAATGCATCAATCCTGCTACACAAGAGAGCGAATCATCATGTTCCACAAGAGAACGAATCATCCTGTCCCAATGTGCACCACCAAGGGAGGGTGAGTCACCTTGTGGTCGTATGTTGCTCCAGTAAGAACCGCAAGCCCTCAGAGCTCCTTGAGCTCAATGTATGCAACATGCAGGACCCTTGTACAAGGGTTTCTTGACGACTCCAAGTCATATGGGAAAATCACAGATTAGATCTTTTCTCAGGGTTTTGACAAGGTGTATCGACCTATACATCATCTTAATGCGATGGAGCCTCCTTGCTCATCGACTTACCATATCCTAGATGATGTCTATCTGCTGGAGCAATCGACGAATACGGGATTCCTCAATAATCGAATCCCACCTCTAGTTGTTACAGAGAATCACAATGGTATGTGTTCAAATAGCTCACTGAAGAGCTTCCCCAACCAAGCAGCTTCATATGAGATCATACTCCTAGATATGTATCCGGTCTCAGTGGTGCTTATGGCGACTGACTTCTGCATCCTGCTCATCCATTATATCGAAGCAGAATCTAAAGAGAAACAACACTAAAAAGTGCTCTAGTGATCCTCCACATTACCTGCCTAATCAACATTCGAATAATCATGCAGTTCCATATTTCTGGTAATGTATCTCAATCCATTAGTAATTGTGCCATGAAAATATCTTAGAAGATTCTTGGCATCAATGCAGTGAGGCTCAACCAAATATGAGCTCACAATGATAACTGCAAAACATATGTTCGGACGAAGGTTCACCAAGAACATCAATGTGAATGAGTTTTTGAAACTCAGAGGCATTTCCCAAATCTGGTCCGACATCACTACCATATAACTTCTAAAAGTTAAGATCCTCGAGGTAGTCACAGGCTTGCAGTCCATCATACCAAATCTTTCCAATATCTTTATCACATATTTTCCTTTAGATAGGAAAATTTCCCTTGGCTTCTGCCATACTTCAAGTCCGTGGTCCTTCATTTCAAATTCAGAAGCCAACTCCCTCTTACATTTGTGAATGAGAGGGTCTGCACCTATTAGAAAGAGGTCATCCACATACAACACCAGTATGAGAGGCTTGTCATCTTCAACCTTAAAGTAAAGGTTAGGATCAACTTCACTCCTAGTGAATCCCAGCTTCATCAAGTAGTTGTCAATCCTCTCATACCATGCTCGGGGTGCTTGCTTCAACCCATAGAGAGCCTTCTTCAACCTGCTTACATGAGATTTTCGATCATAAATTTCAAATCCTTCGAGTTTCTCCATATAGACCTCTTCTTTGATCGAGCCGTGTAAGAACACAGTCTTGACATCCATCTGATGTAGGTTCCATCCTTGTGAAGCGGCAAGGGCTATGATCGAGCGGATGGTCGTATATCTGGCAACAGGTGCAAATATCACATCATAGTCTATACCTTCCTTCTGGGAGAAACCACGAGCAACAAAATGAGCCTTATACATTTTCATACTTCCATCTGTTGCATGTTTTATCTTGTAAATCCATTTGGAAGTAACAATTGTCTTGTCCTAGGGTCTGGGAACTACTTCCCAGACATCATTCTTCATGATAGACTCATATTCTTTGGTCGTAGCATCCTTCCATACTTGATGCTTGACGGCATCTGAGAATGCTTATTTTGTATGATCGTGCTCATGATGGTCAAGTATCCCTGATACCTATTAGGTTTCTTACTTTCACGAAAGGTTCCTCGAGGTGCAGCATGTCCTTTAGCATCACCAAGTAGCCCCCTAAGCCATGAAGGCCTCTTCCTAGAAGATGAAGGCTCGTGTGGAGGAGGATCAACCAGATCCATGGGTTCTTCTACATCAGGCATTGATTCATCATCCTTTTCTTTCGGTTCCCTAGTCTTAGCTTCTTGAGAGCTCCACAAAGTCAGAAGATTTTTCACCTTGCTGAGAGCCATATCTTCGTCAAAGGTGACATCATGGCTAATTACGACTTCCCATTGACCTGCTACATAGATTCTATAGCCTTTAGTATTTTCACCATAGCCCACGAAAATTCCCTTCTTTTCAAATGCACTCAATTTATTTCTTTTCTCTTTCGGCACATGAAAATATACAGGGCTTCCAAAAATTCTAAAATGAGAAACATTAGGTTTCTTACTGGTGAAATTTTCTTCAGGAGTCTTGGAACCCAATGCTTGACGAGGGTATCAATTTTGTACATATATGGCAGTGTTTGTAGTTTCATCCCATAGAAACTTCAGAAGTCTTTGATCATGTAGCATGGCCTGGACAGCTTCCACAATCGTGCGGTTCTTCCTTCTCGCCACACCATTCTGCTCAGGAGTACGTGGTGTAGTAGTCTCCCTCTTAATGTCAGCCTCAGATATTCCTAAGTGAACCAACTATAATATATCGGAGGTCTTGCTTTGGCTTGAGGGGAAGGGTCCCCTTTTGAGCTTTCCTTTGGTACATCCCGGACATACACCTTCTTTCTCTACTTGGAATTCGGGCATCCCTATTACCATCTATCTTACATCGGGTAGAGCTTTGTAATGAAGGTGGGCAAACCTCCGATGCCAAAGTTCAGACTGAAGATTTGCGTCACAAGACATGACACCTAGTGGACTTCCATCGACCTGATATAATGAATCAACGCTAAACCCAAGAGTAAAGGCATCTTTAACATTATTTTTCCATATACATAACTTGCCATTGCTGAAGGTTACCTTGTAGCCTTTGTCTTCCATTGCCGAGATGGACACTAGGTTCTTTTTAAGGTCAGGTGCATTTAATACATCCTGGGCTTTCTAGCCTTCTTGAATGGTTCTCCTCTTCCTCGATCCCTAGCTCTCCTCTTACCTTTGTTGTTGAATTTTTCATTCCTTTGATTTGCCATCAAATGGATTTTGATCATCGTCTTGGTGTGAGTCCTTTCTATCTGGGCACTCCCTTGCATAGTGACCTGCTTTATCGCAGATGTAACATTGTCCTTTTCTTCCACCCTTAGGTCCAGCCTTTCCTTTTGATTTAGTCTCGAAATTATTTCTTTTCTTAGCATGAGAAGAAAAGGTAGCAGGAGGACCTTTAGGCATGGGCATTTCTTGCTCTTCTTCCCTTGTTTCTTCTTGAATGCATCTAGCCATTAATTCCTCGAAACCAGGAATTACATTATAGTTCAGAAGAGTAGTCCTGAACACGTATCATTCGGATGGTAATCCTCCCAGAGTCGTGAGTGCTATTTCCCAGTCTATTGTAGATTTCCTTGGAGGTGTCTAGTTCAGAGATGTAGGCCACCAAGTTCTAGTTGATAGAGTCCCAGATGATCTTCTATTTTGACTTCTTCGGTTTTCCGTTTGTTCCATGCAGCAGCGGATGCATTTGACGGAGGCTCAACAATATTGCCTCTTACATGGTCCATCACTCCTAGATCTTCTAGGGTTAGATCAATAGACATCTTCCATGCATGATAGTCATCTTTCTTACGAAGCTTGCCTTCAGCAAAGTGTTGAGGACCCCATAGTTCTTTTAGGATAGCCTCGCCAATCTTCTCTTCAGTGATTGCTCTTGCTCTCGCTTGGGCTTTGTCTTCACCTCACCTATGATACCATGTTAAGTTATGGTATGTTCTATGCTTATAACATTTTACTTTTTTTTCTTATTATATTCCATAGATTATAAATCACATGTACATAAAGTAAAGTGCAGATAGAACATTAAATGATCGACAAAAAACAAGCCAAGACAAGAGACACAAGATGTGGCGGCTAGCCAGGGACAAACCCCACAATGTGTGGGGAAACTCTTTGATCAAATCTTCTTTTATATTCAATAATTCAACAGAGAGAAATAATACAATAAATCTGATTCATATCAATAGTAGCAAACCCTAGATCAGCAGCATCAGCATTAGCGGCTTCTTTATCAAACTAGGCAGACGATATCTCACAAACCAACCGTTGGATTGACTTCATTCCACCACCAAAAGTTGCGGCTTCAAGAGGAGGTTTAGATGAGCCTATAACATAGTTTAGATGAGGAGATATTCTAGGCCATGCAGTTCAATATTTACTTCTGCAGTTGCAGCTTCAGTTTCAGTAGTTTCCGGCTTCAAACTAGGGCAGTCGATATCTTGCAAACCGTTCATCGGATTGACTTCATTCCACCAACAAAAGTTGCGGCTTCCAGAGGAGGTTCAGATGAACCTACAACTTAGTTCATATGAGGAGATATTCTAGGCCACGTAGGTCAATCTTTACTTCTGCAGTTGCAGCTTCGGTTTCAGTAGTTTCTAGCTTCAAACATGTGAGAGAGAGACCCATTTCTGCATAGTAGAGAAGAGACTCATTTCTGCACAGTAGAGAGAGAGAGAGAGATGTGATGAGAAGAGTGAGTGCAAATGAGGAAAATTCCTCTTATATTTATACACAACATTGGTGTTTGAATAGATGCGCTGTTGGGCTTCTGAGCCTACATGATTTGTAGGTCAGCTTGATAATAATTCCATAATCAAAATAAATTCGTATCTCCATGAATACTTATCAGAATCAGATGATCTTTATATAAATCCTACACCTCTCGATGAGAGGAATCTAATAAAAATAGTATCATCCATGAATAAGATGACCCACATGAAGTTTTTCCCTGGTTTCCAATTTAAACAATAATCTCTAGGTGATCCAGATTGGATCATTATATTATTTTTCATCCATGTCGATGAATTTGAAGTGGAAAAAAGTGGAATAATAAGCTCACGGGATTGTTTTTACCGGTAAGACCCAGTTTAGCGAAACAAGGCCTGAAACCTTTTGGGAGAGTTTTGAAGCATAAAATTATGTTTTTGGGGGATATAAATTTTCTGATTTAGTTTTTCACCATTTCATGTTGTTCTACACACATATATATTTCCAACAGCGCAAGAAGTGCGTCAATCGGAGTCTGTATACAAAATTTATGCCACTCAGAAGTTGACCTTCATGTTTTCACAACTATAGTTCGAGAGGATGCCACATCATCCCCATTATTCATGGAAAAGGGGCTAGCCATGTGATTATGATGAAAAATACTCTATAAGAGTATATATTGTAACTCTATTTAAGAGTTGATATAGCCAAAATTAACTCTTAGTAGGTTATTGGGTTGTGTTATAACCGGCCCACTAGGAGGAAGAGGCATTCCACTCTTTCGAGAGAATTTTGTTCCATAGTTTAGAAAATATAGCAAGGAGAGATAGGAGGTAGAGCACACAGAGAGGATATGTGAACTATAGTAGCCCACAAGCCATAGGAATTACTTCTTTGTACCTTTAGCCATATTTCTTGAAAGAAAGAGAGTGAAGCAACCTCACCTTCCAGCTAGGTTTTACCCTGAAAGGGTTTCCCAGAGAGCATATCTTGTGTCTTATGTGTGTGTGAGCTTATTTTTTCATTCTCTATTTTTTTGCATAATTTCCATTCACATGCATGCACTAATTATAGTTAAATATACAGATCTTAAAGTTTAATAAACTGTAATAGTGTAGAATTTTCATATTTATAATACAATATTATCATATTTGTTGTGAAAAACTATCCAGTGGAATATCCACAATAGTTTACGGATAATTTGATATCAGAGTAGGTTTATTTGATTATTTTATGGATATTGCATGGATCTATATCGATGGGGCCGAAAATCATAAAACCATAATCACGACCGACGAATCTGTAAATCAACCTCATGATCCTACAGAGGTGAGGTTCACGCAGTTGGAATAACAAGTCACGTATATCAACCACAATGTAAGCCTCCTCATGGTGACCTTGAATAACAAGTTGGGGATATTTGGAGAAAATGGGGGTTAGAATGTAGAGGAAAAATCAAAATAGGGATCAGAAGATCGGGGAGAAACGAATAAACAATCGAACAAAGGACCCAAAAAAGATTAACCCGGTTCGAGTGTCATGAACCAATCATGGCCTCTATTTAAAATGGAATTAAAATTTGATATCAAGTCGTACCATGGTGAGATTGATGCTCTAAATCCAAACCACTCATTACATCAACTAGAATTTTATTTCAATGTCCGTTAGATCGAGGAAGGGAAAAATATCTCATTCGCACGGTTTAAATTAGAGGTCCATGCATTGACTTGGTGGGAGATACACATGGAAACCCTAAGGTTGGAGGGAGAATCTCCAGTGACTAAGTGGGAGGATTTCAAAACCCTCATTAAGTCACATTTTTATCCCATTGGGTACGTGGAGGACAAGTGGATCTGGTGGCATTACTTCTGGTAAAATCAAGGCCAAATCATTTAGGAGTACACCACATAATTCAGAAAGATGGATTTAATGTTAATTATCTCTCCAAAGAACCCAAGTGTGTCCTTAAGTATTTGGGGGGTCTACACCACCATTTGCGTGAGCAAGTGACATTGTCCAAGCCCAAAACAGTGGATGAGGCTTGTGTAAAAGCATATTACCTAGGGAATATAAGCCTCCTGGAGCTCATCACTGAATTATTTGTTGGTGTTGGGACCACCTCCCAAACATTTTTTCTGATAATGGAGTCATACTCCTCAACCATGGAATCAACCCACACTGGTTGTTGCACTACTTCCTCAAATGAGGATGGCTCAATCTCTACACTCTTGCTCATCAGATCCATGTAGTCATTGTACTAATCTGGTGACCTCCTCTTCCTACATTGTGATGTGGGTACTCCCACATTCTCTCTAGCATCATACAATAATCTCTTAGCCTCTCTGGTGGGTTTACTCCCATCTTTGGAAGTCTCTGCATGAGTGGGTATTTCCACTCTTTGCTCCTCTGCATGTGGTTGCTCCACATCATCCTAAGGTTCCTCCTTTAGAGATAATAGCTCCTCAACTAGATGTAACTAAAGTTCCATCTCAAGGGAACATCTCATGGCCTTCTCTGCATCAAACTTCACATCTCTATGAACCATTGTCATCCTATTGGGTGGAAACTACACCCGATAGTTGTGAGGTGTATCAGTGTACCCCACAAATATGCTGAACTCGGTTGTTGTCTCTAGCTTTTTCCGTGCATCCTCGGTAACATGATAGTATATTGATGAAACAAAGATATTCAAGTGTGCTAGATATGGTTTCTTACCTGAAAAGGATTCTTCTGGTGTACTCATCTTGAGAATTCGATGAGGTCTTTCGTTCTACAAATAAATAGTTTTGTTACATGCTTTAGCCAACAAGTGCAACGGTAGGCCCTAATCATGTAACATGACCCATGTCGCTTCCACAATACTTTTTTTCTTCCTTTCAACCACCATGTTAGTGTCAGTCTTCCCAGCCTTCCTCCAGTGATCAAACATGCTCTTACAAAGTGATTTTGAAGTGTCAAGGTCAAATTTTGTCATTTCAGTGAGTCTTCAAGCAAAATTTGGTCACTAGGCATTAGGTCTAGGATTTGCTTTAACTCCTTCTAAAGTTGTCAAAATGTCGGTCCATGTCATTATTCAGCTGAGTCTATCATCATTCATAGGGTTTTCATTATCATCTCAGTGTCTAATGAGTCATTGTACACCTTGTTCATGCTTCAGTTGTGCCTTGGCAAGGTCATTTCCCTCTCCTAGGGTGTTGAAAGCCAATTTCTCTTGGACGATCAAGTCATCGACAAAACTTGTATCCAGATGTTCATACACCTTCCCCTATCCTTAAAATACCCTATCAAATGCTTCCCATCCCTTAGATCCCCCAAATTCCTCATTTTTGCACAAACCCTAGTTTCTAGCTACAACTTGGAAATTTTCTAGGTTGGGCCTGTGTTTTGCCCTTTTTGACCCCTTCCCCTCACTCAATCTTTGAGATTCCACTTTCCCCTGCTTCGTAACATCAATCCCTACTTCCAAAAATTTCCCCAAGAATTTATAAGCCCCTTATCCCCTTCATTTCGCTTCATTTCGACAAAATCCCTTGTTCCACACATCGGGATAAGTTTCACTAAAATGATGTTTTTGAGCAATAAAAGATGCATTTTGGAAAACTGAGAGAGGTTTTTGTTCAAAACATGCCAAGGAAGAAAACCCTCCTTCACTTTTTATACAGGTGTCATGGTTTGAGAGAAATGTCAAAAATACCGTTGCCTCAGGAGAATCAAAGGCACCTCTGAAGTGACCTTGGGAAAATCAAGTTTTCTCCTAGCCGGGTTGGTCAAATGACTTTCTTGATGGGTAAAATGATAACTAGACACAAATATATTTCCAATGAGCTATCATGAGCTCAATTTGGAGTTGAGGAAGGCATTCAAAGGTTGACTGCAACAGCACTCTTCCTTGAGGCAGCCTCATTTGGCACATTTTGACCAGTCTTGGGAGATTTGATTTTTGACAGGTAAAATCAACTCCAAATTGAAAAATCCCAGTTGGGTTGGAAATTAGACTCACATACCTTTCCAACAAGCCTACTCTTGCTCAATTTTGCCACCGGGAAGTGCCCCAAATGTGGTCCCAAAGGCGCGCGACCCGTCAGGCAGAGGCGCGCGACCCGTCAAGCAAACTTCTCCAGATTTCAGTGTACAGCTCAGAAAAACGCAGTTTGACCCTGTTTGACTTTTTGGGGTAGATTATTACCCTATTTGATGTAATTAATGTACTTTTATGACACTTTTACTCTTATGTACCTCTTCTAGAAGATTCATTCATGAAAAAGGTGAAAATTAAATGAATGAATTGGTTTCCTAGCTTATAGAGGCAAGTTGTTTTGACTGCCTAGTTTGTAGTGCTTAGTTTAGAAGTGGTTGAAACAGCTCCTAGGATAGTGAGCTCGACCCATGGAGGCAGGGAAAGAGGTTAGATCATCTATATTATGTACTTTCTTGCTCATTTTCATGGTTGGACTCTTGAGGGATAAGCTATCATTGTATTATTCACTGTATCTCTGCAATTTTTGGCTAAGGAAGACCAGGGTTTTGCAGTCCTTTTTGGGATTCTTGTGGTTACATGTATTGATGGTGTGTTTCTCTATGTACCTGTAAGTGTGTTATGTGAATCATTTCCTTTCTTTTCCTTCTGCACATTAAACAAACGAAGTGTTAAAGTAAGAATTCATGACTGTCATGCTCTGCTTTTAAGTTTGTTTAATTTCAATGTTTTCTACTGTTTAAGGAGAATTAAAAGTTATTGTTTTCTCTCCTTAGCTCCTCACCTGTCATTTCGGACCATCCACCTCAATCAAAAGCATCAATACTATCTCCTACCTCGCCCCAAAGAACTCCCTACAGAAACTATGTCCAATCCCCGCACCCAAAATTGCCATCCCCTCAATTTTCCACCAAAAACCCTAAAAACCCTAAATCAACCTTTTGATCCGTTTACTAGCCTAAAATCAGTGTTACCCTATTGGTCATCTCATCCATTGAAGATTTCACCGAGATAGACCGGAGAGAGCCCTCTCCAGCCCCGTAGGGCTAGCTACGAGACTAAGTGGTTTGATGTTGCCTTGAGGTTTGCCTTTCTCAGCTTGAGGTGAAATTTCAAGCGCTAACACACCCCATTATGTTGTGGGTTATTAGGTGATATCAACTCTCACCGAATGCCTTCTGAAGCACAAAAGTTCTCAAATTCATTCGACACATATTCTCCACCATTATCGCTTCTGAGAGCTTTAACTTTCCTGCCAGTATATTTATTGACAAGTGCTTTAAATTCAAAAAATTTATCGAACGTTTGATATTTATTCTACATGAATAAAATCCAGCACTTACGAGAAAAATCATCAACAAATATTACATAATATGAGTGCTTAGTTGTGAATTTTGTCGAGAATGGTCCATACATATCTGAGTGAACTCGATCAAGGATTGCTTGTGCTCGAATGTCTTTTTCATGAAAGGAAGCTTTGGTGTACTTCCCCAATGTACACCCTTTGCATGTGTTTCTCTACTCTAGTGTACCCTTGGGAAGACCTATAGAAACTTGTTGCATGATCTTCAAAGCTCCATGGTGCAAGTGACCAAATCTTCTATGCCACAACTCATCGATATCTCGGCTCTACACTTTATCGTCTTTAGTGCTCAAAGTAGCATAGTATTCTACATCCAACTTGTAGAGGTTCTTCACCCAAACCCTGATCTGCTTCGCCTGTCGTAAGGCTATGTGACAAAGGAAATCCTTTCCCTTACTAAATATTGCATCATAGCCTCGGTCGTCCAACATGGCAATAGAAACCAAGTTCTTATTCAAACCTGGAACATACATGACATCTCACAATGTGAGGTAGAACCATATTCACTATGAATGGTAATAGTACCAATGTCGGTCACGCTATACCTCCCATCATCTCCCATCTCGATGTGCATCTCAAGGTCCTTCTCCTCCAAGTTACTAAAGAGATATTTATTTTCTGTCATATAGAATGAGGCTCCACTATCTAGGTACCACACACTACCCATCATCGATGACACCATGCAAGTGATGAGGATGAAATCCATTTTGAATTGTGAAGAAAGAGCTTCACCTGTGATCCAGGTGGATATTGGTGGCCACCTGCCAAGTCCACCTGGACCCCCACCATTGTTTCTCTCAGCATTTTCAGTTTCCTTAATTGTAGCACAACTTACTATTTTTAGCAGTTTTTCGGGTCCTGAACTTCCGGCGCCGTTTTGAAGCCCTAAATGACGTTTTTTGGGAAATCTGGGGCAACATGGGTCCATCGACTGATGTTGCCTCCCAAAGTGGCAGTGCTTGGATAGATCTTTCTAACGAGCTATTGTACGCGTCAAACGGAGATCGTATGCCAAAGTTACGACCCCGGGAAGTTGGTGTAACAATTTACCCAAACGGGGCCCACAGTTTGGCGTTTCATCTTCTAGGGTTAGGTTTTGGAATGTTAAGGGTTTTCCATTGTTTCTCAACAATAAATAGGCATTCGAGCCTCATTGTAACACGGTTCAGTGGCATGTAGCCACCACATCTCTCCTCAAAGATAAGCTACCATCGCCCTAGCTAGTTTATTTCCATTATCGTTTGTAAGCATATTTCAATATTTTACATTAATGAAATGAAGTATTATTTCCACTGCATATCTGTGTTTATGGTTATCTCTGTAATTTGTTGCATTCCTGTTTAAGTCCGGATCAGTGGTATCAGAGCGGTATGCTTTTTCTCTGTTTTTCTTTGCATGTCCCCAACAAGGTCGGGATATAAGAAGTTAGGGCTTGAACTAGTCGAACCTTTGCAAGACTAGCCTCGCAAATCCCGACGGCCTCCCATGGCGGATGAGAAGAAAGACGAGGGGGCAGGAGATCCCATCAAAATCTTGCTCGAAGAAGCCCTCGAGCGACAACAGAATGCGATGATGGACAGCTTTGCCCAGATCCTTCAGTGGCTACCCAGAAGCGACGCATCGGCTTCCAGCAGCTACTCTGGAAATGCCACGCCCTTTAAGGTACAAGTTAATTTTGAAATCCCCATATTCGAGGGTCAGATAGACGCATATGCCGTAGATAAATTGTTAAATCTGCTAGAGGGTTATTTTTCTGTTCATGAATTTTCGAGTTGGGAAAAGATTGTTTTCGCTCTTCTCAAAGCAGCCCCCCACGTCAAGGACTGGTGGAAAACCTACTGCGAGCAGAAGGATGAAAGTACTGGCTCACTATTTGCAGCTGTACCCACCTGGAATTCATTCCAGGATGCCATCAAGGAGCAGTACTACCATGTCGGAAGCTATGAGGATGAATACATAAAGTGGACCACGCTGCGGCAGGGAAGGGACCAAGACGTGCCGGAGTTCACCAATCTTTTCCATACCCTTTGCACAAAGTTGGGTATCAAGGATTTGGAGCAACATTTGATACTCAAATACCGTTGCTGCCTGCACAAGTACATCCAGGAAGAAATACAATTCCTGAACATCTCCTCGCTCGGCACAGCATACCGATATGTCGTCAAGGTCGAGCAAAAGTTTAAACAAAAGAAGCGAGACTTTGGATCTGCGAATCCAAAGCAGGGGAAAGGTGCCCCTAAACCACAGAACAAAGGACAAAGCCAAGGCGGGATAGCCCAAGACAACCCGCCAAAGCTGCAAGCAAAGAACAGTGCTGCGAAGCCGAAAAAGGACACGGGAAAATGGTGTGAGTTCCACAAGAGCTCCACTCACAACACAAGTGAGTGTCAGGCCAAGCAGTCACTGGTGGCTGAGCTAAAGGTTTCAGAATCAGATGCATGTTCCGACTCTGAGTCAGAACCCGATAACGGGAATGACAAAGGGAAGCAGATCATTGAGGCGGATCCCAACGCCACTGTTGCTACCGCCAAGATCCATAAAAATGAACCCGAAGATCCAGAGGAGGAGGAGCATCTCTTCCACTCCCAGATGTGGGTAAAGGGCTCCCTGATACAATTCATTGTTGATAGCGGGAGTCAAAAGAACCTCATTTCGGCAGAGGTCGTGAAGCGGTTGGGCTTACCGACCACAGCACATCCACAACCATACACCATTGGGTGGCTTCACCAAGGACGAGATCTTCGAGTGAGCCAGCAGTGTCGCCTTCCATACAACATCAAGCCCTTCACGGATGAGGTATTGTGTGACATTTCTCCCCTTGAAGTTTGTGATGTATTATTAGGACAACCATACTTGTGGAAGCGACATGTTATGTATGAATCAAGGCCCCGTGCTGTTATTATTACATTGGGAAATAAGTTGTACAGGATACCAGAGGTAGCACCACCTACCGCCATCTCTTTGATTACTGCAAAACAATGCAGTAATATCATTTCCAAAACTAGGAAATTTGTTTTCCTGATGATACACCCTCAAGGAAAGAAGAAGACGGTGGCCGTGGCCTCCAGACGGGGTCCCTCTGCACGACAACCACAGATGGACAAGGTTGTGGAGGAGTACGAGGACATCTTCACCACCCCTGCAGGGGTTCCTCTACACTGTCAGGTCAAGCACTCCATTGATCTGACCCCAGGTGCACCGCTGCCCAATGGACCAACTTATCGGCGCTCCGTTCTGGAGAACAATGAAATCAAGAGGTAGATTCAGGAGCTCCTGCAGAAAGGTCACATCCATCTGAGTTCATCGCCTTGTGGGAGCCCGATCGTGTTGGTACAGAAGAAGGATGGGATGTGGAGACTCTGTATTGACTATCGGGCGCTGAACAAGATCACTGTCCATAATAGGTACCCGATCCCGCGGATTGATGACCTCCTGGACCAACTAAAGGGGGCGAAATATTTCAGCAAGATCGATCTGAAGTCAGGATATCACCAGGTACCAATCGAACCCTCTGATGTGTGGAAGACTACCTTCAAATCCAAGGAGGGCCTTTTTGAATGGTTGGTTATGCCTTTCAGATTGATGAATGCTCCTGCAACCTTCATGAGGCTAATGGATGACATCTTGCGGCCATTCACCAACTCCTTTGTAGTAGTATACTTGGATGACATTCTGATCTTCAGCCAGAGTTGGGAATAGCACCTCCACCACATCTGACAGGTTCTCCAAACACTGCGGCAACACAAGCTATGTGCCAATTTGGAGAAATACACTTTTGGCATGACCCAGGTTCAGTATCTGGGATACATCATTAATGAACAAGGGGTGCATGTCGATCCATCCAAGATCCAAGTCATTCGGGATTGGCCATCTCCAACCACTCTAACAGAGCTCCACAGCTTTCTAGGTCTTGCCAACTTCTACCGCAGGTTTGTGTTGGGGTTTTCTCATATTACTTGGCCCTTGAGTCAAGTCACCAAGGGAGGGGCGAAAGCAAAATTATTTTGTTCTGAATCTCAACAGGAGGCATTCATAGAGTTGAAGGATCGCCTCTGCACGGCACCAGTGTTCGCGTTACCATATTTACAACAACCATTTGAGGTCGAGACAGATGCCTCTGACTGTGCTATTGGGGCAGTCCTTACTCAACATGGACATCCAGTGGCATATCACAGTGAAACACTTTCAGACACAGTCCGGAAGTACCCCACTTATGATAAAGAGATGTATTCCATTATACAGGCCTGCCGAAAATGGAAGCATTACATTTTGGGGAAGGAAACGGTCATCCACACAGACCACCGACCCTTGCAGTTCATACATACCCAAGGGAAATTGCAGAATGATTGCCATAAGAAGTGGTCTACATACCTGCAACAGTTCCACTTGAATATCAAGTATAAGAAGGGCAGCACCAATAATGTTGCAGATTGCCTCAGTCGACCACCGATCATGGCGTTAACCACCGTGCTCAACTCATGTGGGCACAAGACTTCTGATTGGCCACTTCTCTACAAAAGCGACCCAGAATTCGGCCACACATACCAGACACTCTTGGAGGGTCGGCATGTTCCAGGTTTTCACCTCCAGGATGCCCTGTTATGCCACCTGGGTCACCTTTGTGTTCCTTCAAGCAAGTGTGCCAAGATGATTTGGGAAGCACACTACAGTCAAGCTGCTGGGCATTTCGGGGTCGAGAAAACAATGGCAGTACTGCAAAATTATTTCTATTGGCTGAATCTTCGACAGGATGTTGGGAAGTACATCAGATCATGTACTGCCTGTGCCATTGCCAAACCGACCATCAAGAAGCAAGGCCTCTATACCCCGTTGCCTACCCCTAGTCGACCTTGGGAATCCATCTCCATGGATTACATGTCAGGCCTTCCCTCCACTAAGCATGGAAATGACTATGTTTTTGTGGTCGTCGATAGGTTCTCGAAGATGGCCATTATGGCGGCCTGCAAGAAGAATATCACAGCAGAAGCCACTGCTAAACTCTTCTTTGAACAAGTGTGGGTGCAATTTGGGATCCCACAGTCTATCATCTCAGATCGGGACAGTCGGTTCCTCAACACCTTTTGGTCCAGTCTCTGGTCAATGCTGGACACCAAAATCACGAAGTCCACAGCCTTCCATCCTCAAACTGATGGCCAGACAGAGGTTGTCAATAGGATGATTGTGCACATTCTGCGCATGTATAAGTCCAAGCATCCACGCACATGGGGTGAGAGCCTCCCCTATGTTCAACACAGCTACAACCGAGCTCTTCACAGCTCCACTGGCCATAGCCCTTTTCAGGTGGGTTTGGGATTCTAGCCACTATGCCCCATTGATGTGGCCATGCCACTTGCAGCTACTCACATAAATTCAGCTCATGTCCAGTTCGAAACAGATAAGGCCACCAGCTTCATTGAGTGCATCCAACATATTCACCAGCAGGTCCATGAAATTCTGGAGAAATCAAATGCCAAGTACAAGTAGCGACATGATCAACATCGGGTGCAACACAAGTTTCAGGTGGGAGACAAAGTCTGGTTGCATTTGCAAAAGGAACGCCTTACTGGAGCCTATCGGAAACTGAGACCACTCTGATATGGTCCTTACACCATTACTAAGGCTTTGGGAGACAATGCATTTGAGCTCAGCATTCCCCCATTCCTTGGCCTGCACCCAGTGTTCAATGTGGACCGCCTTCGGCCATACTTTCCACCGTTGCTAGACACATCCGACATTACAGAACAGCTCACACCCATAGAATTAAATCTAGATTGCATGGAACAAGCTACAACTGATCGGATCATGGATACACAGATCAAGAACACTCGCCAACAGAATATCCAACTGTATCGAGTTGTCAAAGCAGGCCAACTCCTTCACCAGGGCAAGTGGCTCACCAGGGAACAAGTTCAGCAAAAGCTTCCTCATCTCATGGAGGAACTCAACGCAATGGGGACCATTGCTTCTTAAGGGGGGAGTAATGATCCAGGTGGATATTGGTGGCCACCTGCCAAGTCCACCTGGACCCCCACCATTGTTTCTCTCAGCATTTTCAGTTTCCTTAATTGTAGCACAACCTACTATTTTTAGCAGTTTTTCAGGTCCTGAACTTCCGGAGCCGTTTTGAGGCCCTAAACGACGTTTTTTGGGAAATCTGGGGCAACATGGGTCCATGGACCGATGTTTCCTCCCAAAGTGGCAGTGCTCAGATATATCTTTCTAACGAGCTATTGTACGCGTCAAATGGAGATCGTATGCCAAAGTTACGACCCCGGGAAGTTGGTGTACCAATTTACCCAAACGGGGCCCACAGTTTGGTGTTTCATCTTCTAGGGTTAGGTTTTGGAATGTTAAGGGTTTTCCATTGTTTCTCAATAATAAATAGGCCTTCGGGCGTCATTGTAACACAGTTTAGAGGCATGTAGCCACCACATCTCTCCTCAGAGATAAGCTACCATCGCCCTAGCTAGTTTATTTCCATTATCGTTTGTAAGCATATTTCAGTATTTTACATTAATGAAATGAAGTATTATTTCTGCTGCATATATGTGTTTATGGTTATCTCTGTAATTTGTTGCGTTCCTGTTTAAGTCCGGATCAACCTATCGCTCCTCTTGAGGGATTCTTACCGGCCTTCGTGTCTGGACACTTTGTGGCATAGTGTCCTTGCTCGTGATAGTGAAAAGAATTAATTTTAGACATGTCCTTCTTCTTGCTGCCCTTACTAGAATCTGATTTGGAATGGGATGACTTCCCCTTCCCTTTATTTTCCTTTCCATCTAAGGTACAGTTATCTGCATCATCATGCTTGGGTGAGGATCTGTCTCTGGCATTTTGCTGAATCTCTTCTTGTACCAAGTCATACCACAATCACTCCCACTCTAGTAGCTTCTCCCTCCCATTAACTGAATCTTGTTAGCTATGCTAGCTCTTGGGATGTCCTAGAAGTTCTAGGTTCACCAAATCGTCTTTTGCAACAGTAACATCGACACTTCCAAGCTCATCCCAACATTGGGTGAACTTGGTCAAGTACTTCGGAATTGATTCGCCCTTCTCCATCTTGATTTGTTTGAGTTTTTCCTTCAGTGTTGGCTTCTTATTGTCACTTCTTTTTTGAAACAGGTACATCAAGGCCTTCCACATTGCAAATGGAGTTTCCTTACCATGGAGATTCAAGACAATGTGATCTCGAACTCCTTCTAGGATAATCCTTCTCACCTTTACCACACACTTTATCTATTCTCCCATATCTTTAGCATCATATGTTGGAGGCTTTGGTATACCATGATCTATGAATTCCTTCAGCCTATTGTCTTCCAACACTACATCCATCATGTTCTTCAAAGCTATGTAATTTGAGCTACCCTCAAGGGCATACTCAAGTCTCAAACCATAGAACAACATCCTGCTGGCTCTGAAGTATGAAACTACAAATTGTATTTGTCTTAAAAAATAAACTTGTATTCTCCTCTTCTATAATGATTTCAGCTCTGATACCATGTAAAAATTCCTTGTAGATTCAAACTATAGACTGTGATATACTAAAACAATTGACTTTAATTTACTCTACTCAATAGTGGAAATAAAAATTGATCGATGAAATCATGAAGCAGAAAAGGAAGAATTTCAATCACACATCATAGTAATTTTATGGGGAAACCCATAGCTAAAAACCCATGCTATTTGTATATTACATTAACCATAAGATATGAGAAGAAAATACAATGCTTTTTCAGCCCGAACAATCTCTACACAAGTACAATCTATCTCACTACTTCACAAATCAGCTCAAGCCAATACTTAGCCAAATCTGCTACCTACCAAGCTCCTACTTCCTTGTGGAATTTCCCAGGGAATTAACCCATATTTAATTGGAAAATTCCTCACTCATAATTGCGCAATCCATCCATAGGCATTTCTCTGATTGCATGCACCATCGGTTTAATTTAGATTATTTTACAACTAATAGTACATTGTCCTTGAACTCTAATCTCAACTGGGTCTTCCTATGCATTGACATGCATGAGTTATTTATGAGTGAATTATTAGTTATCTAATTGATCACTGCATGTGAATTAAATCCAATTTAATTCACTTGACCTCTCACTAGTTCCTCTAATAGTTAGAACTAGTTTAACTAAATTAAATAATTACAACTCAAAAGAACTCAACTTGTGCCCCTAAAATTTAGGGATCACTCTACATGAGTCTAGATAGACTTCCAACTTGAATTCACTGAACCAACTAAGTCAACTTAAATTAGTTAATTGTTGCAAGTTGCTATGAGAATAGAATTACAATTTCATTCCTAATTTAATTCAAGGACAAATTAAATTAGGATTTTCTTGTTTCTACTTTTAACAGTGGAGTCATGTTTGGGACTCCATACATGTACATGTGTGATGAAATATTCATGAGGAGAGCCAACTACTATCGTCTCGTCAAGGATGGAAAAATTTTCATCGTCAACGCGCACAAAGGTAAGTTGAAAATTTCACTGGTAAGTGTCAACCAAGCCAAGAAATTGACCGATTCCAACAAGAAGTATGTTTTATTGTTTTTAAGAGAAATTAAGTCTGAAGAGGAGTCAATAAGAGGTGAGGCATCCCTCGAGGTGTGTATGAAGAAACATAAATGACAATTAGAGGAGTTGTTATAGGCATACAAGGATGTGTTCTAAGATCCTAAAGGGTTACCACCTAAGAGAGAAGTGGAGCACAAGATCCAGCTATTTCCAGACTCCCATTGTCGAATATTGGGATGCACATGCAATTTGTTATAGAAGAAAGTGAGGTGAAGAAATAGTTGTAGTAGCTACTGGAACAAAGTGTCATTTGACCGATTACATCACCATGTGCGTCACCCATCATCATTATGCCAAACAAGGATGGGACTTGGCAGATGTGTATAGTTCACATGGCGTTGAATAAAATCACGCTCAAGAATAGATACCTTCTTCCCAGGATAGATGATATGCTATATTAGCTGCAGCAAGAAAATTACTTCACCAATTTGGACATGAAGTCTGGATGTAACCAGGTTCAAGTCAAAGAAGAAGATACATGGAATATTGCCTTCAAAACTAGGCAAGGTTTATATGAGTGGTTAGTCGTGCCATTTGACCTATGTAATGCACCAGCTAAATTTATGATATTAATGAATGATGTATTGCACCCTTTTATAGATTCATTTTTTATTTTTATTTGGATGATATATTGGTATATAGTTCTACCTAGGAGGATCATATGTCACATTTGATGCAGGCATCGGAAACATTGAAGAAGCACCAACTGCTATCAAATATCAATAAGTGTGAGTTTGCACATCATTCTTTGGTATATCTAGGGTATGTGATTGGCGGAGGAATCATGAAATGGTAGGTGCCCACTAATGTTTCTGAGGTCAGGAGTTTCATTGGGGCAGCACAATACCTGAGGAAGTTCATAGCCTCATTTTCAGTGGTATCAACATTGATCCACGTCATAACAACAAGTGGCAAGAGTTTCCAATGGGGAAAAGGTAAGCAAAGGGCTTTCAAAGAGCTAAAGAAGAATATCATCTAAGCACCCATCCTAGTATTACCAAAATTTCAGCGACCCTTTGAAGTGGAGATAGATACGAGTGGGTATGATATGGGAGTTGTCTTAATGTAGGGAGGAAGGCTTGTATGCTACCATTCTAAAGTATTTTATGGGGAAGTTCTTAACTTCCCTACCCATGACAAGGAGATTATTCCATGGTGCAAGCTATGAAGAAGTGGAAGAACTATCTAATGGGAAAGGAGATAGTAATCCACAAAGATCACCAGTCATTATAGTCATTGTAGGCCTAGAGTAAGCTATAGCAGACCAATCATTACAAGTGGATGGGGTTTTTATAGAAGTTTCATTTGGTGATCAAGTATAATAAGGGAAGCACAAAAAGTTGGCTGAAATACTTTCAAGGCCTCCCACATCAAATATTATGGCTTTGGGGACTCTTATGCACATGGAGACATTCACCCATGATGCATACGGAGAGGCATATTCAGAAGATGGGGACTTCAAGGAGGTGTATCAACAGTTGCAGAGTCAGATTCATGTGCATGATGGCAATAGCATGGTTGACTACCATCTTTAGGATGGGTTACTCTACATGCTAGATAATCTATGTGTTCCTAAAGGTGATCGATTGCAGCTGATTAGAGAGGTCCACACCTCCAAGGTTGCAGGCAACTTTGGTGCAGGGAATATTGTAGCTAAGTTTCAGAGGAATGTGTATTACCCAAGATACAAAACCAGGTAGCTAGGTTCATAAGAGGATGCATGCTTTGTTGTACTAGCAATCCTAGCAACAAGAAAGAGGGTCTATGTCATCACTTACATGTACCTACTTGTCCTTGGGAAATCTTTTCCCTGGACTTTGTGGGAGGTTTACTAACAACCAGGAAGGGACATGACTACATGTTCATGGTAATTGACAGGTTCAACAATATGTGTATTCTGATGCCCTGTAAAAAGACCAGCAGTGGGCAAGAAGAAGCAAACTTGTTCTTTAGACAAGTTTAGGTGCACTTTGGGATACCAAGGACCATCATTTTATATAGGGTTACAAGATTTCTTAGTCCATCCTGGACTACATTATGGGAGAAGATGGACCGAAAGTTGACGAGATCTATAGCATTCCATTCACAGAAAGATGGGCACACAAAAGTAGTCAATAGGAATTTGTTGTAGCTTCCAAGGGGATACAACCAGAAGAATCCGAAGACTTGGGATGAAAATCTAGTATATATACAAAATTCTTACAACATAGCAGTCCACGCTTCTATAAGAAAGTCTCCATTTGAGACTTGGTTTGGATATTTTCCACCTTCACCTTTGGATATTGCCTATGGGCAACAAGGAGGAGTGAGGGAATATCTTACAAGAGATGCTTTGAGGGCTGAAAAAATTATAGAGAAGATCAACCATATCCATATACAGGTACAAGAAACATTGTAGAAGTCACAAGAGAAGTATAATTCCAGGCATGATCAACATAAAATGGAGAATTCATTTAAGGTATGGTTATGGTGGAACAAGGAGACGCTGCAAGGGCTTGGTAAGAAATTCAAGGCTCTGAGGTATGGTCCCTTTGAGATACTGGAAAAGGTGGGTGATAATTCCTATCGACTCAGTTTACCACCATATGTGTGCATTTACTCATTTGTGAATGTAGAGAATTTGAAACTCTATGAGCCTTTCATGTTAGATCAGGAAGAGGAACATGTCCTACCTTCTGGTGGAGGATTTGGCACCAGATGCTCAGGAAGATTTGATAGAAGATATTGTTTTGCACAAGATGTCTAGAACTATAAGACATGGGCAGCATGACCTTTGGCAAATTGGGTTGAAGGGACATCTTCGAGGCAAAGCTAGATGGTACACTAAAGAGAAGGTGGAGGAAAATTTTCCTCACCTCATTCAGTAGAATATTTTGGGAACCAAATGCCTCCAAAAATTGGGAATTTTATCTGGATTGGATCATTATATTGTTTTTCATCCATCTTGATGGATTCATAGTGGAAAAATTGGAAGAATCAACTCACGGGATTGTTTTGACCAGTGGGACCCAGTTTGGCGAAATGGGGTTTGAAACCTTTTGGGAGCATTTTGAGGCATCAAATGGTATTTTTTTGGGGTAAAACTTTGATTTTTTAGCGCCACACCATTTAATGTTCTTATATACAGAGAGATCTTTCCAATGGCACAAGAAGCACATCAATCAAATTTTGTATGCAAAAGTTATGACACTCACAAATTGACCTTCCTATTTTCACACCTATAGTTCGAGAGGATGTCGCATCAGCCCCATTCTTCATGGAAAATAGGCTAGCCATGTGATTATGATATTAAATACTCTAGAGGATTCTATATTGTAACTCTATTTAAGAGTTCATGTAGTCAAAATTAACCACTAGTAGGTTATCAGGTTGTGTTATAACCAAGCCACTAGGAGGAAGAGGCATTCCATTATTTTGAGAGCAATTTGTTCCATAGTTGAGAAAATATAGCCATGATAGATAGGAGGTATAGTACAAAGAGAGGATGTATGCACTATAGTAGTCTATGGGCCACAAGAATTACTTATTTTTACCTGTAGCCATATTTCCCGACAGAGAAAGAGAGCAAAATGGCCTCACCTTCTAGCTGGGTTTTCTCACGAAAGGGTTTCCCAGAGAGCATATCTTGTGTCTTATGTGTACATGTGAGCTTATTTTTTCATTCTCTACTTTTCTACATAATTTTCATTCGCATGCATGCACTAATTATAATTAAATCTACATGTATTAAAGATTAATAAACTGTAATAGTGTATAATTTTCATATTTCTAATATAATATTATCATGTTTGTTGTGACGAACTGTCCAGTAGAATATCCATGGTAGTTTACGGATCACCAAGAAACCCTAAGTTCCTTTCTTTTATGTTAATAAATCTTATCTCACATAACTTTGCTACTATTGGATAGGAGATAGTTAGTGGCCCTGAAAGGAAGGATTTAGAAGAAGGTTATATCAATGTCAGTAGCCAAGATTAGGTTGTGTCATAACTACATCTCTTTTGGTTTTATTCAATAAAGAGACTCATATCCTATTCCTCTTTTCTTTGTTTATATTTCATGAATGTGAATTTCTAATGAATATAGTTATGGACTAACTTGATTTACATGTTTATATGCTTTGAATTATGTGATTTTCTCTTGGCTTCCTAATTATCATGTAGGTTTGCAACTTTGAAACAAGAGGTTATGGTTTGGACCCTATGGGATCTACTCCAACTATAGGACCTACTAGTAAGTGCCACATACTTACTTTTCGAATTTTAATTTGTATGCATGATTTTATGAGTTTCTTTGTTGAATTTTGTATTCTACTTTGTTAGGGCTTTAAACCCTAGCCCTAACAAAGTTTTCCTACAATAGAATTGGTGATTCCCTAGCCTCTCACCCCCACCCCTAGTAAATTTTTCCCATATAATTGGTGACTCCACTTGGGAGAATACTTTCAAGTTTTTTTTCCTTAAGGGTTGTTTTGCTTGATATAGGTGATCTAGCAGTTGTTTTTCTTGTTTTTTCAGTGTTCTTATTTTCTTCCTTTTGGATTTATTCTTCCATCATGATATTTTCGATCTAGGATTCTTTTTAATTTTTGCTTAGTTTTCTATTTATATGTTATTTGTTTTTACAACAAATGCATATACATGTGATTTATCTAAATACATCTCCTGCACCCACCAATTTCCTTTGTGAAAACCGTGTATGTATGCAATCCGTCTCTTGAATGGTGGTGTATGTTTCTAGAAGTGAAATTTTTTTCACTTTTTAGAGTGCTTAGTTGTTTGGAAACCTTAATTTTTGGCCCATCATGTTTGTCCAAGGCTGAAATTTTATGAGTATTTTTGTTTTTGTTGATGTTTTATGGGAGCACGCCTTTGTTTCAACTTAAGGTTTCTTTGTTTTCAAGTGCTTTTGGTTCTGAGTTGGGTTCTTTGGATTTGTTCCTCGGTTTTTATCGTTTTAAGTCTTTGTTGTAGCCTTTTGTAATGGTTTTATTGCCAACAGTGTAATCCTTCTCATTGCTTTTCACTTGATTTGTTCTTGGTAGTTGAATTTTGCATTGTTTTTTCGTCCATCTCATTTGCTTGAAGTACTTGAAGTTCTTGGATTTCATTTGCTTGGAATTCTTGGATTTTATTTGTTTTAATTTCTTAGGTTTCTTCTTGATTAAATTTCTTGGATTTTATTTGATTGAAGTTCTTGGATCTCATTTTTTTTAAGCCTTTGGATCTCATTTAATTTCACTAGTTTGGAATCCTTGTATTTCACTTTCTTGAATTTCTTGGACCTCCTTTGTCTTATGTTATTAGATTTCATTTTGTTTGAAGTTTTTGAATTTCACTTTTAGAGAAAAAATTAAAAGAAAACTTCTTGTATTTTTCCTTCCAATTTTTTTCGCTCTCTTTGCATTTGATTTTAGAATTTGAACATGAGTCCTTTTAGTGCTTGTCACATTGGCATGTTGTTGGTTTGTTGAAGTTTTCTTATTTCTTCAAGTTTGTGGGTTGCATTGGCACATTTTTGCATTGATATATAATCCTTTTTTTGGTAAATTTTGATTATGCCTTTTTTTGCTTTCATTAGAGCTTATTGAATCATGTTCACATCCACTACCTTTGATCTAGTTAACAAACAAATAAACTTAACATTAATCAATCTAAAATCAACTAGACTCTTTCTTTTTTTTCATAGAAAACCAACTAGCCTGGGATATTTACAACTGTGGAATAGGTGTGTGGAGAATAAACTCTCCTAGGCTACTCAAATAAAACACAGAAGTTAATTAAAGAGTGAAAATTTAGTGTCACATTTAAGTTTTTGAGTAAGCTCCTCTCACCTAGGATTCAAGCATTATATCATGTAATGAGAAGAAAAGAGATATACCCTCTCTCCTACTTGTCAAAGAACCTTCCCATAATTGTCAAAGGATTCAGCATTGCAGTGGGAACTTGGAGGTAATGCCAAGTATGTAGTGAAAGGAGTTTGGTTATTTTTGTTTCAGCTAGGGTCTAGAGATTCTCTACACATGGGAGATGTTTTGTTTGTATGAATATTGAAGAAGAACCTTCACTCTATCTCAACATGGAGGATAGAGGTTGAAAATTGCATTCATTTATGGTCAAGTTTTTGTATGGCCTAAGGGCTCAAGTATAGACTCAGTAAAAGTGATCGATGTTCAAGATGGAGGACTATACAAACTAATAGAATGAATACCCTAGGAAATGGTAGGTGGAGAATAAACTCTCCAAGGCTACTCAAATAAAACACAGAAGTTAATTAAAGAGTGGAAATTCATGTCACATAAGTTTTTGAGTAAGCTCCTCTCACCTAGGATTCATGCACTATATCATGTAATGAGAAGAAAAGAGATATACCCTCTCTTCCACTTTTCAAAGCACCTTCCCACAATTTTCAAGGGATTCAGCATTATAGTTGGAACTTGGAGGTAATGCCAAGTATGTAGTGAAAGGAGTTTGGTTATTTTTGTTTCAGCTAGGGTCTAGAGATTCTCTACACATGGGAGATGTTTTGTTTGTATGAATATTGAAGAAGAGCCTGCACTCTATCTCAACATTGGAGGATAGAGGTTGAAAATTGCATTCATTAATGGTCAAGTTTTTGTATGGCCTAAGGGCTCAAGTATAGACTCAATAAAAGTGATTGATGTTCAAGATGGAGGACTATACAGACTAATAGAATGACTACCCTAGGAAATGGTATTAATTTATGTGAGTTATGGAATTGTATATTTTCTCATCTACATTCCAGGACAATGTCGGATAAAGGTTAGTTTGTGTAATATCCTGACAACTAGTAAATTTATGCCAGAATTTTATGATTTCATTAATATGTGAAAAGTATTATTGATTTAATAGGTTTAACATGCCCAAGGTAGTCGATATAAAGAAACGGTTACAACTACCAGTTACATTACCAATATCATTTTTTCTTTACCATTGATGGATGCTCAAGCTTTCCTCCACTCCACCAGTTTTGAAGATATCTAATGTACAGAAAAGTTATATGGAAAAATAATTAAAGAATACCACATCTTGACCTGGTGTTATGTTTTGGAGTGCATAAATGGTGGGAATCATGTCCAGAGCAATGATGCAGTAAATGCTCATGCATGATGTAGCCAAGGTGGAAGATATTATGTTCACTTTGAATGTAAAGTAGAACAAACTACTATGTAATCGAATTGCACAACATTGGCATGAGTTATTTAAATAGTATAATGAGTGCACAAAGGGTTTGCATTGCAGATGAATAGTCAAAATATCATAGTTTAAAGATAGATGAGTTAACTCCATGTACTTCTTGGAGTTTCATTATTCTTATGTGTAGAAAGTCATGGATAACTATGCTACTTTCTTTAAAATGATTTCTTTGAAATATTTCGTTATTCTGGTGCACATAGGTATAGTTAACTTTGTTAATTTTGTTGGAAATTTTTGCATAGTTCATGTGTGTTAAACTCTTGTAAACATTGTAGGGTTTTTTGTGTGGAAAGATATATTCATTGTGTTAATTTATTTGGAAAGTTTTTCAAAGTTTCTATGCATTAAACTCTTGTAAATATTGCATATTAATCTTGTGCATAAAAAAGTAATAAGAATCCATGATATTTTCCTGAAAACAATTACACATGAATCTTGTGCAAACAAATATAAGAATTCATGGTAATTTCTTGAAAAAGATTGCACATTATTGTTATGCATTAAAAGATAGGTTGATCATGCTATTTTCTTGAAAATGTTTACATGATCCTTGTGCGTAAAAAGGCAAGTTAATCATGTTATTTTTTTAAGGTTTTCATGATTATTATGCATAAAAAGATAGGTTAATCATGTTATTTTCTTGAAAATATTACCATGATTCTTATGCATAAAGAGATAAGTTAATCATGTATTTTTTTTTTTAAGTTTTCATGATTCTTATGCATAAAATGGTAGGTTAAATGTTATTTTCTGGAGAAGGTTTGTATGATTCTTATATAGAAAAAGATAGGTTAAAAATGTTATTTTCTTGAAAAAGTCTCATGAATTCTTATGCATAAAAATATAAGTTAACCATGTTATTTTATTAGAAAATTTTCATGGTTTTTGTCTGTAGAGAGGTATATTTAACCATGCTATTTTTCTTTAAAAATATTTTTTGAAGAAAAAAACTTTCATGAATCCTTGTTATCTATGTTTATTTTCTCAAAAAGATTGCATTCTTTTATGGATACAAAGATAAATTCTACAGTGTTAATCTCTTTGAAAGGATTGCATGGTTCTTGTGTTGAAAAAGATTTCAAAGATAAAGTTAACTACATTCTTGTGCATAGAAAGATAAGTTAACCATGGTGATTTCTTGAATAGATGAGGTTTTGTAATTGCATGCACATTATTTATTCACATGAAAGCTAATATAAACATGGTGCATCAGACAAAAAATATGGCTTTACAATTTCATGAACATTCGGATTGCAAGTGATTATTATATAGTTAAAGGTGGTATTGTAGTTGGAATAAGAATGGATACGGGAAATTTCATGCATTCAATTAATGCATATGAATAGGAATGCTTGATACTCTTTATGCATTTTATTTAATGCATATGTGACGTGGATAATCAAACATGATTTTGTAATTATATGCATGTATTTAAAGTAGGTGAAATATGAATAAGAACAAATTCTTTATAAGTTTATGCATTTTATGTGAGATAAGTAGGTGTGGTTTTTGTATGCATTTATTAATGCATTGGAAATATGAAAAATTAGACATGCATTTGTAGGTATATGAATATGTATCATGCATTAGAATTAAAACAACAAAAATTTAGTTGTATTTTATATTATTAACCAATGTTATTATATTTGTACAAATAAGAATGGTTTTGTACTTGATGAGTATGTTAATAAAATATTAAAAGATAAATGTTAATGTTATTTATGCATATGCAAGGAATTGGTCTTACACTTGGAAATGCATGTAAAAGTAAAAGATCGAGGATGATTTTTAATGTTATTATGCATGTGCAAGAAAGTGAAACATAAAAAAATGTATAATTCATGGAATATTATTAGTGATAATCGGTACAGATTGATTAATTGGATTTTGATAAATGGATGTTTTACTTAATCATGATGTTAGAGTTGTTGATGATGGAAATTGCAAAAGAGAATCGTGACTTCTGCAAAGAATGGATTAATAGTTTCTAATCTATCACTTTTGCAACAACCAGAAGGTGGATGATAACTAACAATATGGAAGGAAATGAGGTCATTACACTTGATTGTTGATTCATGCAGAGTGAAGGATCGTGAAATGTAGTTTATAAGGGATAACTTATTGAAGGAAACAACCATGCCATGAAGATAGTGTACTTGAGAAATGTGGGCAAAGTGTAATTATGTTTGAATTAAAGATTAAGTTATTTTGTAAAATTTTAACAATGGAAAAGGGATAGACTCCCTTGCTTCCACTGAGTGAGGGGTGGACTCACGAGACATTTAATAAAATAAATGTTTGTTGGTTTTCCATTTGAGGTTTCCTTTGTATATAGGTGTCCATTTATGTGCTTTCCCATTTTTTATTTTGATGATATTGATACCTTGCATGGCATTGAAACTTTCATCATCATGAATGTGTTATTAACTAGCTTAATTAAATGAACAACGTTAATGATTCAAACTTGTAGCAAGATGCATTATGTTAATATGTTGTCTTCATAAGATTCATTATTCATTTTCTAAGATTACTTCACTTAATGATCATGATTATATCATTCGATTATCAGTTAAATAATATGGGATAAGTCATTGGGAATATTACATGCTAGTAAATCTAGTAAGAATTCTAATCCTATGTATTTTTGCATGAGGTATATTGAGTGATGTTACAAATGGTATCAAAGAAAAGGTTGTAGCACTGGTGCCTCTTGGGTTTTGTAAGAATGAGAAGGAGTATAGGTATGGCATTATTGGATATAAGCTCAAGTACAACACTAACAAAATTATATGGCAATGTATGCACTAGACTACATTTAATATGAGATGTAGGATGATGTTAATAACTACATTGAATGATGATAGTGTTAATGACTACTTTGAAGAATAATTGTACTCCTGGCATTTGAGTCTTTATGCGGATAAAATACAATTAGAAATTCTTTTGCATTGTTTATAGTTAAATCATAGAAATTTTTTAATACTCAAACTATAAATAGTGATAGTGTGGATTAACTACCAGCCTTTGCATGCATACTTTTATGATAATATTTGAAGGTTCATTAAAAGAAAAATTCTTAGATTTGCAATGCATTTCTTATAAGAAAAGAATGAATGTGTGCATTGCTTTCTTAATAATGAAAATAGTATGATAATAAAAGAATGTAGAAAGGCAAGGTCTGTCCTTTAAGTGGACAATAGCATGTTTAAAATGACATTAAAAGAACCCCCTGGAAGGTTGAGAATAAATAATGAGTCAAGTGGTAGGTCTGAACTATAATGGCTAACAGTCGATTATGTCTTTTCATGGATTTTGATTAAGTTAATGACAATTTGGTAGAATTGATTATTTAGTATATTGCACTACCTCCTATGAATTAGCATTGTATGACATCATCATTGGTAATTGCAATACTAATAAATTGTGTGTGATTTAATGACAAATTATTAAACTTATCTTCAAAGATATATTTCAATACGCATCATTCAGTTTTTTATTGAAGGCCATTGTTAAGTTTTAAACAATGTGATAAGGATAATCCCTAGTTATATTATTCGCTTAATGGTGGAAGTATGTATCTGAGATTGTTTTTGAGTTCTAAATTGTTACCAGTGTTGTTATGACACTTATTAAAGAAAATTTAATGTCCTTGTATGATTAAAGCTTCGTATAGGCTTCTATGTATATGCAAGAAAATATAATAGCTATGGAAGTGGGTATTTGTTTAACTATGCATAAGCATGGTTGTAAATTCTTGAATGTTATAAACAACCTTGATCATGATAATAGTAGTTGTGACTAATAGAAAAGTATTGTTATGTTAATAATAAGGGTAAAAATAAAAGGAGTTGTGCCCTTTCATACAAACATGCATAAATGGTAACTGGTGTGATAAGGGAAGTAAAGATTATTTGATAGTTTAGCCCATATTCTACAAACTTAACGATAAAACTAATAGTAGCCAGATGTTGCTAATTACATTGTTTGCTCAAACCTTACACATAACATTTTAGTTCTACAAGTTGATGATATAATGATGGTGTTAGTATGAATGAGCCATGCATCTAACAAATATTGTATTTTCATCCTTTAGAAATTCATCCGGTATGTGTGAATATTGTGGGTGACACTACATATTAAACCTAATCATTTAAGGCCATTATGTTGTGGAATTGTGGTGTCTTTCTTAGCATTACTAATCATAATATAGATGGCATTTTGAATCAATTGGTATTACTGATTTTCTTTACTAGAAAAGTTTGTGTGACTGAATTTAAATTACTAATGTTGCATAATGACTCATGATTGAATGAATGTGCAAGAAATGTCATTTTTCATTAATTAGAACTATGGTGGATATCAATGATTGGATTAAAATGGTTATATCTTTTAGAAGGTTCTATTCCCTTAATTGTTGTTTTGGAAAACATCTTTGTGGAAAATTTTGTTTTTAAATTTCATGGATGTAATGTCTAGAAGATGTATCCTTACGTGCTACACTTACTCTTAATGCATGGAAATCTATGTGAAATATTGATAGGACTAGTACCAAACATTTATGCATGTGAAAATTCAAATGCATCTTGAGTATATTTGTTATATGAGTTTACAATTGTGGACAAAAGTATCTCCCCTAGGTTTGGTGGCTAACCTAGAACAATAGAGAGACAAGGAACACAATGTTCTCCTTAAAGTAAATAGATGATGGAATGAAACCTACTTTGAATTTGTCACAGGCTTCGCTCCTTCTTTATCTTAGATGCTCTAATTGCCAAAATTATAACCTCCACAACTAGATAACACAAGCCAAGAAACTACGAGATCTATGCAGTATCATCTAAATACTCTATTAAATAGATAAGCATGGTATTGAAATATATGAAATAATGACATCACATATATGAAAATAGAGAATTATTTGAATTAATATAAATGGGAGTTTACAACCATAAATAGGTGTTGATCTTGTAGAAGAGCTCCTCTAGCCTAAATTTTCGTTTCCTTGTCACAATGTGCACCTCCACTCACCCCAAATGCATGAAATGAAACTTCTCATAATAGAAACATAAGTGTAAAATCACTCTTTAAAAGCCAACCCCTTGTATATGGAAGGTTTTAGATTTATAAAGGAGTGGGGTAAGTTAGGAGTTCTTATCCAATAACCAATCTAAGGTTTTAGATCCACCTTTTATGGGAGAATGGGATCAAAGGATAAGGGATGGAAACTACGAGGTAGGATAGGATAGGATCCAAATGTTTTATCTGAGGTAAATGGACGTTGTAACAAATTCTGGAAGCTTCGGGAAAAGGAGGCTTCTGTAATTTCTCTCTTTTTCCCGAATTTCTAGAACCAACCCAGGTGCAAACGGGAGCAACCTGTAGGTGAACAACGAAGGCCATAATGGAGCAACATGTAGGTGAACACTATCCAACCAGAGTCCAGGGTGCGTTGGTCCTAAAACTGGCTTAGATGATGCTGTTTAGGGCATAAATTTTGGGGAATGAAAGAGACATGCTTAAGGATTTGTGCAAGATGATGACAAGGGGGAATAGGATGTTGATTCATCCCATTAGGAGGTTCATTATTCTTGTTGTGACGAAATGGCCTATAACATATTCCCCCCTAAAGCACAAACTCAGAAATGATGACTGATGACTGAATTACATTACTTTGTGACAAGTTAGGATCAATAACAACCGGTGAGCTTCATCTATTACAATAAATTTTCATCATGACATATTTGTTATTGAGTGGGGCATACCCATACTCAGTACATAAGCTAACATAACATGTACAATTATCAAAAGATGTGTCCACATATGACAACTAGTGGACCCATGACTGGATGATTTTTTGTATGATCATGGCCATCATACATTGTGATCTTTGTATAACTCCTGAAATCACAGCCCCGATGGGAAAGTAGATCTGGGGTCTACTATCTCCTTTACACGACCAACCAATGTACAAGTCTAACCATGTGAATCAATGGATTGAGGTCGAACATGGTAGACACCATCTAATTATTGACCGATTATGTAAGCCATTAACAGATGTGAGTGAAACCACCGATGATGTTAATGGCTCTCAAGGTATTTCAATACAGTCCATATGGTGTGAGTGAATGAGCTGATGTTGAACACCACACAGAATCTTTTGGTTGAAGGCCATTGATGTAAACTTGTCGCTGAGAGAGAGGGAACTTGTCATTGATGTATGCAAGCACCAAGGTACCAAAGGTTGTTTCTATGTCAACTTCCTGGCTAATGTGTTGATGTCGATAGGAAGTGACCTGTCGCAGAAGGGCCTTGATGTATCCCCCATCAATGACACGAAATGGGTATCATGATTGAGATAGAATGATGTTGATATGGAATTGGATCAGGAAAGGAAAACATGGAATGAAGGCTTAAGAGTATTGTAATGGATGTCAACTAAATGACTTCTCTTGAAAACATCGATGACACTAAATGGAGTTGGAAATTGGACCAAAACAGAAATGGAGGCTCTAAAAATTGTATGATAACCAAAAGAGAAGCAGATTACCCAACCCAACAGCCATGGAGATGAAGTGGAAGAGTGTCATGTTCAAGAGCAACTCACTTCTATTAGCAAATGGAATATATTTTTTTCCCAATTTCCCCAACCATACTAGTCAATACCTCTATATTTTTTAAGAAGCTTGAGGAGGATAACATATGTTTGATTTGTAATTTCATCCTTCGGATGAATCCCTCCGAGTATATTTAGTGAACCCTAAGGAGTGGTTCGGCCTTGTCATGTTTAACAATTCCATCATTGTTTGATGTTTTAACAAGTTCAACGGAGCTAAAACTTGACATATGTTTCATGTTTAGAGAGTTTGAAAAAGAGGCAAAAAAAGAAAACACTAGATGTCCCTTTTCATAGATAGTTTCTTATGTTCGAAAAGGTTGAAAAAAATACTCAAGAGAACCTCTTAGCCATGTTCGACTAAGGTTTTCCTTTTACGTAAATAGTCTATCTCATTCTGGAAAAAGGTTAAACTTATATTGAGTAGACGTCTTTTCATTTACTTTAATGAGTTCAAAAAGACAAGTGCTCAGCAATATTTTCATATTTTGGGAGTCTGAAAAGAGCTAAAAGAGGAATCCAAGGGGTTCCTTTTTCGTATGTTTACAGAGCCCGAAAAAGAGATAAAATTATACTCCTTGGTTAAAATAACTTGTTTAAAGCATGATAATAACTTGTTAACAATTGTCGACCTACTCAAAACACCACAAGAAGGATTAAAAATACTAGTTTCATAGTAAAAATGAAGCATGTCTAGGTCACGGCATTAAATATGAATAAAATAATGTGATAAATGACCATAAATAATCAAAACAGCTATTCATTTTAACTATTTCACATTTACCTTCAATAGTGAGAACTCTGAGCTCTTTTTCCCTCGATTTTATACAACTGCTTGTAGCCAATCCAGTGGATCATTCCAAGTACCGTTGCTTCCAGGTAGGAGCTAAAACCCTTGTCTTTCTTTTCACGGTCAATTTTTGTGATTTCATTCAATTTTTTTGGGGATTTGAGGGCCTTGGGGTTCTAATAATAAACCCTAGGACCAACGCACCCTCCTAGGATCGAAAGTTGCATTGCACCTAGGAAAAGTAACATTGTTGGGAGAGGTGCAATGCTTTTTCATGCACTGTTGGGGTGCATTGGGCGCATAATGCTAACTTGTTTATAAGTTTTCCCTCAAATTTTGTCAAGTTGTTTTTGCATGAAAAGGAGCCTAATGAATCTTTAGTTGATGTTTCAGGGGTTCATCATCACAAAATGGCATTCATTTGGACAGAAAGAGAACATGAAGAACAAGATTTAAATGCAGCAAATGATCCTATTACCATTTAGGCACTGAAAGACTGTGGATTGCTAGAATTCTTCTGGCTTCCAAACATGAGGCAAAATATGGAACTATTGAAATATCTTTTTCGTTCATGGGATGTTCAGGCACAAGAATTTTAGGTTTGGGGAACATTTGCTCAAGATAAAGGTAGATGGCATCTACTTTCTGATAGTTTTATCCAAAAGGGGTGCCCTTGTGTCTCTCCTAGGTGGAAGAAGTGGTGGGGAGACAGTGACATATTATATCACTACCTATTGTAGGCCTCGAGCCCAACCAACGAGGGATGGAAGGATCAATATAAAATATGTGACCCAATTACCTTTGTGAACGATAATGTTTGTTACACTTCAGGTGACAAGTAGATCGTACATGCAGTATGGGGTGGAGTGTCTAGAGCCAACAGTCTTCAACTGGAGTAAGGGATGTTTTGTTAATATGAAAGAACAGATGAATAAATAAAGAGAGGGGAAGTTAAAGAACTTCGTCTATGGTGCAAGCTTAGTATCTTTTTCTCTTGAATGGGTGCCACTAATTCAACCTTAGTATAACATACTCGAGCTTATCAATCTGAGGCCCCCATTGATGAGGAGGTGGATAAATCATATGGCCCTACATTCAAGTGCGTCGGCGATCAACTTCTCACCAGCCTTCTTTAGGTGGCTGTGTAGACAATTCATCATGATTAATGACTATCCTTAAATAGGGATGGATTTTTGTGATGATCCCAAGCTTGTGTTGCCTAAGGGTGAGCAATGGGATGCTTCATGTATAGTATTTCGACCATTTAAGTTTTTGAAAATTTTATAGTTTTTCTTTTGGGTTTTTTGATGTTTTTTGATGTTTTTTTAGACTAAACTATTGATGTTTTCATACAAATATTGGATCATTTTGACCAGTGGGTGCTTCATATCTCCATAGAGCAGAGAGACAACCACATGAGGAGGTAGTGGAACTAGTACAAGTCATTGTGGTAAGGAGGGATGCGCTACGGGAACTTGAGGTAGTTGAGATCCTATCATAGGTAGAGTGGCACATGGAGGGATTGACACACGGGATTGACGAAAATTTGTTCAATCATATTCCAATGCGACTTCAGTGATACACTATCGGAGTGCCTAGCCATATTGGGCGATTAATGCATGAAATAGCTCGTGCATTGTCATTTTATCATGGGCACCATTGATTTATCTACTTAGATCTCTACCTGTAGTTTTTCATATGGGCGATGTAGCCATATGTGTCTTGGGACACAAATTATTATAAAACCAAACTTAATATATATATATATATATATATAGATGCATTGTTTCTTAGTTCTTATTTTGCTTTCAATATGATGTGATGTGAATTGAAGCTTCTTTAAATTCGTTGCAAATGTCTATTGAAAACATGATTAACTAGGGAATCTACTAATGTGTTAATATTTCTAGGAATATGTTCATATCGTATGAACTTGAAATGTCTTTCCAGAAGATGCACTCTCAAAACCATGCAAAGGATGGCGAGATTTCTCACTAAATAGATATTAGCGAGTTGTAGTACTACAAGTTGTGAGTCAATCCTGATGAATAAATGGAAGATACCATGTAAAATAGCATCAGTTAGTAGCTCCACCACTTTGTTATACTTAGTGATGTTTTTAGTAGAGTGACCATTGCAAATCCCTTGCAAACTCACTAGCTCACCATTTGGAGAAAATATGGCCCATGCTACAAAAGATAGGTTTTGAGTACTATGACTAGCACCATTGGCATAACCAATACACAGTTCAATATAGGTCGACATCTACAAAATAAACGTAAAATGGATCAACAAAAACCATGGGAAACTCTGAAAACCACACTTCAAACACACTTAACACACCTATAGACAATATGTACACAATGCACTATGCATGGGATCAAGCATAGTATTTTTTGAGGTATAGACCATTCTGAGGTTGCGTCAATTGAACTCCATCTAAGTCTACTAACTCATAGGCCCCTTTTGCAAGGTGTTATCCTCTGCAATATCCCAAGGTTGACAAGGGAGATTGAAGGAGGTAACCTCAAACCACCTGGGTTCAGCAACTAGCCTTGCTAAACTAGAGAGGGATCTCTCTATGAATTCATAGCCAATGATCACTCGAATGGGAAAAAATGTTAGGCTAGATATGTTAGGCTTGGGTAGGGTTTTGAGTTTTTAGGTTTTGATGCTGGATAAGGGATGGAAACCAAGTATCTAGATCAAAGTATCAAAGGGTTACAGTAGCAAAGATATAGATGAGCAAGGTAGCAATGCTTTTGTGATGGCTTTAGGGTTTGTCAGTGTAGTGTAGTGTTTGAAAGAAGAAAAGGGTATTAATGAGAATGTGCACCATGAATTAATTAAGAAAGGAGGAAAATTACCAAAGATGATATTCCCATCAAAACAGAGCTTTATGCAAAGAATTATGCTTATAACCTTTAAGGAAAACCACCGAAGAAATAAGATATGAAAGGAGAGATGTATATCATTCAAATAAAACTAAAATAGAGAAAATAAATTATCACAAACTCATTGCACATGAATTCCTAGATAATAGCTGCAAACTGATCCTTTGATTTCCGAAGTAAAATGTTGAAATACAAGCTACAAGTGTTCTCACCTCTAACGTCCAACATCTGATGTCCAACCTGTTCTATGATTGAGAAAATGATACACATAGACCAAAACAACATCTCCCTTCTCTCACAGGCTGAATCCATGAGTTTAGGAACTGATATATGAGTTGTTCCAACCAAACCCTAATGTCTAGGGAGGTTAAAGCAACTCCTCCATTTAAACTTTGACTCAAACTACTCTCATAAATGATGCCTAAAATTACATAAAAACAACTTAACAAGCCTATTTACCCTTAATTACACCATAATTACATCAAAGTTAAGCAATTACATCATAAAAACTCAAATCCCAATGATAAAACTAAGAAAACGATATTATTGGCAAAAACGCAATGAAATCAGTCAAAAGTACAGTGTGTCAGGGGAAAGCGCGGTGAAATTCGAAGAACTTATTTTTGGAGGCCTTCCCGAGGTCCAAATCAGGATCTTGATGGCACATTGGAAATTTTTGAATGTTTTCTACATGATGGAATCTTCAAGAGATGAAAAATGTTACATCTAGGCCCCCAAAAATGCATTCTCCTAGAGGTACTCTAAAAAACATAGTGTGCTCTTCAATAGGAGCGTAGAAAGGTGATTTTTAGGTATTTTTTGGCCATTTCCACCTATCAAAACATGTTGAAGGTCTGCTCCCAAAGGCTATAAGTGATATAAAAGTCATGAGGAATCTAAATATGCAAAAAAAAAAAATCAGTTTGATTCCTCCATCAAAAGCACAGCGTGGGGAACGCTGCGTTTTTGGCCCTGTGGTTGTCTCAAAAATTGACAAAAATTATGGGTTTTCTACAAAAATAGGGCTCCAAGATGGAGCCATATCTCTCTAACCATAACACATTTTACAAAAATTAGAGAGGTTTTTGTTATTTGGTACGTTATGAACAAAATGTGCCTCTCGTTTTCAAAAATTCTTTCCCATTTGTTCATAACTAAGTTTGAAGTTTATAACTAAAAATTGCAAAAGTGTAGTGTGCTCAGAACAAAAACGCAACAAAAAGTTTGGAAAGTGATTTGGAGGCCTTACCAGAGGATTTTTGGGTTGAAAGTGGTATGTTTGGAAAGCTAGGGATGTCTGATACATAATAGAGTAATCAAGCACTGCAAACACCTACTCCAAGACACCTAAAAATTCAATCTCCCAAGACTACTCTAGAAGTGCATAAACTCTCTTGTAGCAACTGTATTTTGGGAATTTCTCCCCAATCATAATACCTATGTATAAATTGAAGGAAGTTTTTTTTTTCCTTAGTGTATTATTGACAGAAAAATCTTTCACGTTTTTCAAATTTATCTTCCTTACTTCAAAAACCAATTTTGAAGTAAGATTTTCCATATGTGTGGCAAATGATTTGTCTCTTGGAATGATCCCTTGAGAAATGGTGAAGACGTGATCTCATGTGCTGAAGTGGGCTCATACCTACTAATCTGAGTTCCCTTTTTCCTCTTCTTCTTAGTTGTCTTGGATTCCATAGCTAACCCTAGCTCAGTGGGAGAGCAAATTAAGGTTTGGTGTAAGGAAAAACAAGGGATTTGGGTAGTTTTGGAAATGAAGGAAGATGCAGGGTTAAGGGGGGTTCTAAATTCTTGGGATAATTTAGGGGGGTAGGGATAGATGTTAGGGAGTGTAGGGAGGTTAAATTTTAGGGAATGGGTGAGAGGAAAGGGTGAAAAGGTGGACAAAACAATCCTAGCCTAGGAAAGTGTAGTCTAGGCTAGGGATTGTGGGAAAAGGATGAAATTGAGGGATAGGAATGAGGGGAAATGTTTAGGAAGGTGTAGAAAAGGTGGGGAAGGTGAGTGAGCTATAAAATTAAGGATTTTCTCATCAATTTATCAATGAGATTATGAAAGCAGGCAAATGCAAGCAAAACCATAGAAGAGGGAATTGATCCTTCCAAGCATGAACTGAAGTGAAACAAGGTATAAGATGACCCACTTACTTGGAAATGATAGTCTGAAACCTAAAATTATGATTTGTCTTTCCTTGGAAAAGCACAGTTCTTTCTTTTGAATGTGGAATGAGCAAATGAACTTGTGTTTTGTTCTTTTGTAGCTTATGGAAGTCAATTTCTTCATAGTGGTGGGGTGGCCCACCATATGTTTTTCATTTTTGTTTTGAAAACTATGTAGCTTTGGAAATTTAGAACTTATTACATCATATTTGAAATAAATCACACTTTGAAACAAAACTTTTTGAGAAAATTCCCTATTACTACTCCTTCATTTGCTGAATTTATGAATGAAATGACATATTTTGATGACTTTAACCCTAATGACCTAATGGTGACACTAAGCTAAATGAGTACCATGATGATATGAATAAGATGATGATGATAACCTTTCAGTGATGGCACATCCAACTGAGTGATGGCAATGACTGGAACATGAAAATTTTTGAAAGGAGAAGTAATAGACCTAGACACACTAACGAGTGACCACATTTTTATTTTTAAAACCTAATGAAATGATAAAAAATTGACTTGAGACCCTAACAAAAACCTTGTAAGAGCATATTTAATCACTGGTGACTGGAAGGACTGATAAACACTAACATAAGGACTCGCTTGAAAATGCATGGACCCAGCCACATGGGTTGGAACTTTCATGGACCTAACTTATCAGCCTCCTGATCATATAAGAGAACCAAGTCTCCTTCCAAGAAGACACGAGGCTTGAAACTCTTGTCATATTTCTCCTTGACGCGTATTTTATGAGTTTCATTGTCTAAAATGGAATCACGTTGGGTCTCCTCCAAACGATTCAAATGTAAAAGATGCTCCTCCTCTTCGGAAGTAGAAGGAATAAGTTCGACAACTATTTTTAATGATGGAATTTCACATTCGAAGGGGAGGATTTCTTCCAGACCATATACTAACTGGAAGGGTGTGAATATGGTAGCAGTCCTGACTAAGGTTCGATATGTCCACAAGGTAGTGTAAAGAAGCAAGTTTTAGTTTGATTTGTGGATATCTACCGTGCATTGAAGCATACTCTTAAGGACTTTGTTAATAGCCTAATCTTGTTCATTAGCTTGAGGATAATAGGGAGTAAAACTTTCATGTGAAATTCCCAGCATAGCAGTTAGTTCGGTCATAATATGATTCTGGAAATTTTTTCTATGATCCGTAACTATTTCTTGTGGGACACCAAACCTATTAATAGTGTGTTTGGAGAAAAATTATGCAGTCATTTCACCCATGTTATTATATGTAGGCATTTCCTCGTCCCACTTAGTAAAGTAGTCAACAACGACGATGATATATCCATGCCCCCCACCTACATGAGGGTTACATGTCATAAAGTCGATATCCCATTTCACAAAGGGACCAATAGCTACAATAGGATGTAATGGAGCAGGCGGAGAATAGACCTTATGATTGTAGATCTGGCATGCATGAAACTTTTGGACGACGAGAATGCGGTCATGAAAGATAGAAGGCAAAAAGTAACTAGCGCGCAAGATCTTCTGCACGGTAGCGTAACCAGATAAATTTTTGCCACATGCCCTGGAGTGGAATTAATTCAAGAATTTCTCAACCTCCTCTAGGGTGAGGTACCTCCATAAAATCGTATCGATACTATGACTATAAAGGGTGTCATTGATAATAACATAATGTCGGGATTGGTACTGTTGGGCCTCAAAATGGTCCCTATTTTCACTCCATTATTCACCAATATCTTCACATTTTACCTTCATGTCACCTCCATTCCATCTCCACATCATTCCATTTACCTCATTATTGGGTTATAACTATGCTTTTCCAAAGTTTATTAATTCTTAACATTTTTAAGTGAATTTATGGCTAAACTTTAGAAAATAATATGCTTATACTTATACCTAACAATTAGAATGAGTTTGTTGACATGTGTAGGCACAAAGGAAGCTTCCAGGGCATCTTTATGTGGCCTTGAATGATCAAATTCGAATTTGATAAGATAAGCCTCATGGAAAAGATCATGGAGAATATCATGGACCTCATGGAGGAAATCATGGAGGATAGGGTTATGTGTCTAGATGGTTGAGAAATGTATGGAACTAAAGAGAGATTAGTGGATCATCATTATGAGTTTGTTATCTCATCTCATTGTATAAATAGGAGTACCTCCTCCATTCCAAAGGAAGGACTCTTAGAGCATTGTATCCAACTGATGATGGAATAGAATAAAGCTTCATTTTACATATATTTTCATTATGTAGTTTTAGATATAAGTTTTACATATATTTCCATTATGTAGTTTTAGATTTAATTTTCCTTAATGTAGTATATGGAATAATTTGTCTTGTTCTTAAGAGAATTGAGCTCACTCTAAAAGGATGAGAGAAACATTTTATTTCATATTAGATCTTATTTCATTTACTTGTTTAGATGTTTGAGAATTTGTTTGTGATTGATGAATGAGTTTTAAATTAGAATCTAATCAGCATATGAGGGAACAACTAGGGGTCTAAGTTAGGCTCTCTCTCTCTATTTGATTTGCATGATAATTGAAATTCATTCTTTTGCTTTTATGTTTCAAGTATCATATGAGGAGATACCAAGAGTCTAAGTTAGGCTCTCTCTCCATTGATTTATATGGTAATTGAAATTCATTCTTTTATGCTTTCATGTTTCAAGTCATTTCATTTCTTATGCTTATGAATGACTCTTAGTTTAGTTTGGATTAGTACATGAGAGGACAATCAAGAGACTAAGTTAGTCTCTCTCTCTACTTGAATCTGAACAATAATTAAGTTCATTCTCTTGTTTTCATTTCAAGTTTCTAGTTTTATATAATCAATGATTTCTCTATGATACTGTAGGGAAGGACAACCAGGACCTCCTTAGTTAGGAGCCTCTTCCCTTGCATATTATATTGAATCATAAATTATTTAGTTAGACATAGAGTTAGTTGCCTACTCCTGCATATATTTTGCTGGCATCATCACAAGCTCACGAGTTTCCCTGGTTGATAATTTAATGCAGCAATTTAAGCCCAATAAATTACCCAACAGGTACCAAATACGTTGTTTCTCAGAGAGAGAGGTATTGGGTCGGAAAGTTTGGGTCTAGAGATAAATTAGAAAATATCCATACCATGGGTTAGATGACAAAATCAAAAGCAATGACTCGTCAAGGATGGAATCTTCAGATGTAGATTCCGAATCAGGGGAAGGGAGATCACACATTGGCTCGGCAAAAACTAGGGATTTCTTCAACTTGGATTTGATGAACTCTAGGTCGAACTCTTGGAGAATAATGATCCACTTAGAGTACTTGCCCCATATAAATTAACATGATAATAAGTATGTCATAGGGTTTCAATTCAAAATGATTGTAGTTTTCTGAAGTAGGATGTAATGGTAAAATCTTTGGACAGCTTGAACAACCACCAAGGTTAACTTTTCTATGTGAGTGTATATGATTTCGATGTCATTAAGGTTCTAACTTAGATAATAAATGGGATTTTATGTCCCTATGTTGTCTTCTTGGAACAATACCATTGCTATAGTTGAAATGGCAGCAACAAGATACAGGAAATAATCGTGTTGATAGTGAGGGGGGTACAGAAGAGATGCCCGAACCAGTACATCTTTCAGGGCATCAAACACTTTTTGAGAAGTGTCATCCCAATGGAAGGGGACCCCCTTTTTTAGTAAGCGAGTGAATCCTTTGGTCAACTTGGTGTAATTAGGAATGAACCTCCATAAGAAGTTAGCTTTCCCTTGGATTCTTTGTAACTAAACAAGAGAAGAAGGCGCAGGCAAGTTAATGATGGCCTGCACTTTCAAAGGATCAATACAAATTCCTTGTTTTGAAATGACAAAACCTAGGATTCGACCAGAACTGACATAAAACACACATTTTTTGGGTTAAGTCAAATGTTATAATGTCTACAACAGAGCAAAATATCCCTCAAATGCATCAGGTGATCAACTCAATGTTTGGAATGAGTGGGGAGATCATCCAAATATGGTTGCACGATATGTTTAATATCATGGAAGCGTAATCCATGGCATGTTAAAACGTGGCCTTAGCATTCTTCAAACCGAATGGGAGCTTTCGATAAGCAAAATTGCCCCAGGGACAAATAAATGCAGTATTAGGTTGGTCTTCTAGGAGAATATTGATTTTATCATAGCCCAAGAATCCATCCATGAACTAATAAATCTTGCACCTAGCGCAGTCATCAACAATCTGGTCAATAAACGAGGTCAGATAGTAGTCCGTTGGACAAGAACGATTCACGTCCTCATAATCAACACACACAAATCATGCCATGTTTCTTCATGACAGTGACAACATTTGATACCCGATCAGTTAAAGGAAAGAGATATATGAAACCAGCCCAAAGAAGCTTTTCAAATTCAACCTTAATCCCGGCAGCCTTCTTGGGATGGACTGAACGGAGGTGCTGCCGGACGATTTTTGCATTAGGATATGTTTTAATCTTGCGCACTACGATATTTTGGTCGATTCCTAGAATTTCTTCATAAGAGTAGGCAAAGAAATCCTGAAACTCACGAAAAAGGGATCTATAAATCGTGATCTCAAATGGAGAACAAGATGCTCCAATGTATAATTTTTTAACTATTCCTGGTTTGATCTAAATATCGAGGGTATGGTCTATTTGATATTTGAAAGTTTCCTTTCATAGTCGAACTCATGAATTGAGACGAAATTCGTAAAGGGTTCGACGAAATCAGGCTAATATACCTCATTAATATTATCCTTTATGGAATCTTATAAGGAGAAATGGTGGTGATGTTCATCCCATAGCCCGTGATCTAGCATCACGATCTCCATGATTCTCTCATTAGTAGAGAATACATGAGAGAAAGGATCAGAATACGTGCCATAATCTAGTGATTGATCTACCCAATTATTTGAATAAAAGGCGAAAGTCACAAAGCCGAATAGATGGCTTTGTAATCTAGATCAAGAGGGCTAAGTGGAATTCAGTCACCAAGACTTTGGATGTTGGTCTCATCAAGTATGATCCGGGGATCAACCAGGATAGTAGAAGATGATATCATGTTGATATAGGAACCGAATATGAGTTGTCGGGAAGGATTGGAGGAGGGAGAGAAAATGGTTCCCATAAGCAAAGAATCCTTCAACAATCCAACTCTGACATGTTGATAGGAATGTAGAGTTTCCCCTACAAGAGGGACACCTCTAGTAACATGAGAATCAGAGGCGAAAAAGGTGAGTTGGTCTATGGCTAAAATCCCACCTATATGAGGAAAGGAAGTCATACGGAAGTATGTCAAAATGACATCGACCATGGTGTAAACCCATGTGCATCCCAATAAAAGATTATAATCGAGGGGTCTATCAATAAAATTCGACTTCTATGGAAACATTTTTACCTCTGAGTTCTACTTGGAAGGAATTTAAAATTCCATAATGTTTTTAATTTCTCCATCAAAAGATTTCAATATGGTGTTTGATTCACTCATTTGAGGCAAACCAATCACATTCTAGCAAAACAAGGACATAATGTAGGTCAAGGCTCCCTCGTCCACAATAGAGTGATGAATGTTCTTCCCACAAACGACGACCTAGATTATAAATGCTAATTAAGATGGAAGTCGAGGAGTATAGTTTTCATGAGATAAAACCACTAGGTTGGAATCAGATGAATCCACACATATGATAATTGAAAATAAGGCCTTCTTTTGGGCAGGGCAATTTTTCAACACCTCAGGATTTGACATAGTGATGGAGACTAAGCCAAGTCTTCAACTACGTTATAATTTTAGGAATCTCTTGAATGAGGATTGAAAGAAGACTTATGAATAATTCCCTTTGAAGGCTTGATAGTCAATTCTACAGGAATCGAAGGTGGAGTAGGATCATATGAAGGTGTTGTTGAACTGGCAGGTTGATCAGTAACTAACCGTTTGGTGGATTCACTTTATTGTAGTCCTTGTTCCGAGTGGCCACCATAACATTGGATTTCAGCTTTGAGGAGGAAATCATCAAAACCGTGTTAGAAGAAGAAAGTTCTCAGGCAACCATACGTGTTTCCTAATTGGGAAACGGGTGGGTCAACACAACGGGAGAAGTGAAAGATTTAAGAAGCTTATTGACTTTGGCACAATGCAGACAATCATGTGTAAATTGATCCTCATTGCAAATCAACAATGGGTATCTTGGCTTCCATTTCTCATCGGAGGATTGATTTGTTTTTTTGTCCTGTGGAGAAGAGTCTTTATTATTCTTACCTTTGCCTTTCTTCTTACTTCTAGGTTGTTGTTGAGACTTTCCTTTATCAGATGAAACAACATTAATCTCAGAAGCAGAAGCCGCAAGAGGATGGGATTGAGGGATTTGAGTAGATGCGGTAAGAGAAATACCATATGGTTTACTCGCCAACTGTGAATTGGTGAAATTGATCACACCATCAGTGACATGAGATTCCTTACCAGGTGGAGGAGGAATATTATTCAAAGGTCTCATAGAGCTCAGTATCTTATCATAGATCATGCTTGATTGGGTATAAACAAGGTTTAAATAATGTGCACGAGTAATAAATTTATCTTCGGTCACAACTCCACCTTTAGCCAAATCTTTTGTTATTGGAGCTAATAGAGATTTGACAAACCATTCTGCTAACAATTTATTAGGAACATAAGTATTTACTAACCGACAATGGAATCTCCACTCATGAATTTGATCTAAGATGTGAGTGGAATATGATTGTTTAAAGTTTTTCAAGAGTTTTGTTCTAGTTTCGTATCTAATGGGTAACTGAAAATGTGTGAGGAAGGTGGTGGCTAAAGTGTTGAAATCATAAAATGAAGCTCTAGGTAATTCAATATACCATTTATCTATGGTACCTATAAGCATTCGTTGGGAAACATGAAGTTGAATGGAGTCATCATTAAGGGAGTTCAAAGAACACCATAGATGATACGTCATAACGTGTGTCGATGGGTCTTCTCCTAGATTCCCATTGAAGTTTTGGATATCAAACAACAATTTAGTGAAGATAATTGGCCACCATGCCAAATGAGAAATGGGGTCATTAGTGAGACGAGTGAAGTCTAGAAATTCGAGAGTAGCCACAAAAGGAATTTTTCGGTTAAATTCCAGAGGAGGATGGCCTGGAAATGAAGGAATAGCTTGAGCAATAGCCACTTACATACCTGGATAAGGACAATTATGATGATAAGGAACCAAGGCACTAGAATAGGGTTGATTCTAATAACCATTATACAAGTGACCTTGTTGTCCAGCCCCAGGATGATGATAAAGATGTTGGAATGGTTTGGCTTGGGCTTGCTGGCCTTGAAAATCCACTTTATATGGTCCATATTGTTGCCCAATGGGGGTTTGCATGGTCCCATGGTAAGTTAGGTTTGATTGGGACTACACCATATTATGAATAATCTGACCTATCGAGACTTGAGGAGTGCCCTATCCAAGCGGTTTAGAATGTAAGGTACCTTGTATAGGTTGGGTAATCAGGACCTGCGAAGTGCCATATATCGATGGAAAATGTTGTGATGTGAAAACAATCTATAAATTTTGTCTCACATTTATTTGAGCTTGTTTGGTTTTGATGGATGGATAGGAATTTGAGGCGAAGATGGTGCAGGTTGAGGATTCAACAATTGGTCCCAAAATGAACCAGATTGAATGGGAGAAGTAGGTTTCCAAAAACTGGTAGCCATTCCAGGATGAGGAGGACTATAATAAGGATGATTACCAATTTTAGGTACACCAACAATAGGTTTCCCCCTTGCTAGAGGAGGAGGGAATGATGGAAGCAAGTGCGCTCCAGGTGGAGGGTACCCAACATAAGAAGAGTTAGGTTGTTGAAGGTAGTCTTTCCCACTGATATAAGGTCCAGACTATTTCTCAATCATGGGTGTAGGTGGAGGAAGAGGATCAGAATGAGTGGAACTCGTAAGAGAAGAACTATAGTTTATTCTTGAATGATATGACATGGGAGAGGTCTCGAGACTGGAATCCACACTAGAAAAGGTACAATATAGAAACTGATAACTAGGTGGGACGGATGAACCACCATACAGATGTGTTTTTGGTGATGTTGCACACATATATTTGGAAGAAAAATTCGATGTCTCAACCATAGTGGTGGACATGGACGGAATGGTTGGATCAGTTACAATCATGGTCAACAATCCCAATGAATATTTCCGCAAGAAATTCGCGGGTAATTCAAAGGAATCAGGAAAAGGAGTTTGTATCAGAGTTTGAAGAGGTGGAAGAGGATCATTCTGATAAAAATGGAGTCCTTCCCAATGAACAATATTAGAAGGATAAGTCTCTTGTTGTGGGATCTCTTCAATACTCACAAGTTCGTGTGGAAGAGATTCACCATCGGGTCCAAGATATATAGGTTTCGATTGAGACAAAGTAAGAGAGGAGGAAGGACCTGAACTAACAAATGAAGATGGTTGAGGCTCCTTAGGTTGAACAACCTCAGGAATCAAAGTTTTTGACTCGGGAAGGTTAGGTTCAATGACCTATGGCAACGATATTTCAAGGACTTTTGTTTGTGTCAGTGTCACCATTAAGAGTAGATGTAATCTCAGGCTTGGAACTCAAAGGGATAGATTATTCTGGTGGATCAATATCAGGAGGATAGCCAAGAAATAGTTCCTAAATTTCCCAATTCAGTATCCAATGATGGCTAGCAGTAGCCTCTAGTGGAAGAGGAGGCTTATTTTTCATTCTACGTGAACAACGAGGTGGGTGATTTTGTTCTTCCACGATGGATGATAAATTTTATCAACACAAAAAGAAATAAATAAAAAAGAGGGTAATCTAGGCATAAAGGATTACCAAGCAACCGTGAACTGCAATATACACCTTGGTGATCCATGGAATTAACGTATGGCAGCCAATCTCCCTGAATGTTTGGTTTTATGTATCACAGTTTACAAGGTGGCCGACTCGATTATTGATGGACGGATAGCAACCTATAAGGGACTCCCAAAATATACTCGATGGTCCCTGGGAGTACAATGCATAGTAGTGTTGTCTAATGTGTAACTGTTTGATGAGAGAATTCCCATATACTTTATGTGCACAGAGCATCATCCAATATACCCAAAGTTACATGGAGAACGATCATATACACTCACATACGTGGAATGGGATTTCACCCCTGGGATGAAACGCTGGAAAACAATTACAACTCCTACATTTAATGATGCCAGAACACATATCTAGCCTAGACCTCTAAATGTTTGTGCTAATGCTACAAATGCTCCTTAGGTTGATTCAATCAATTTTAGTATTTATCTTTGATTAAGTTTCAATTTTGGACTCACCACGAATGTCACCTGAATATCCTAAAATGAAAATCTAGCATGAGAAAACAGAAATATTTCTCTTTCAATGTAATTTTAGCTAAGGAAGGGAAGAAACAATCAATATGCAGCATACAACATGTAGCAAACAAGATGCAAGATGCAATTTCCCTTTCAATATGACTATTCCTATATCAATGCACACAAAAAAAACTAAATTCCAATGCAATTTTTTCTTTTCAACACACTTAATTTTCGAAATGAAGAAAACTAAGATGCAAATGTTTAATCATTGATTCAAATTCACTTCTTAGAATAAGGACTATAACAACAATTAATCCAAGCGACCAATGACCAAACAAAATCAGTTTGCAAGCGACCAAATGATAAGAACAAATAAAAATCAAAACCAATTCTTACCAAAGGGAATCAAACAAAAATGAAAACCAAATAGAGGCTTTAGAGAGACCACAAGATAATGAAGACTCAGGGAAGGTCGGCTAGAAGTAGGCTAATCAAGGAGACACTCGAAACAAGGGAAAGTTTTTTACAAAAATAGGAGCTAACTCTGGGGCAGAAAAGGCGCCAGTTCTTTGCAACACATGCATAGAGAGGGCCCAGTTGGGGTGCAACGCTCTGACATAGGAACAAACGGTGCATTGGTCCAGGTATATAGGATTCCCTCACAAAAATTACAAAAGAGACTCAATGAAATGGCTTCCCAGCTATGATCTTGGCTGGGTAAAGCAACAAAGTTATATCAAGGAGGTAATCAAACACAAAGGACAAAGGAACCACCAAGGGAATACACCATTCCCCAGTATGGTTGCCAATTTTCTATACGGGATTTACAATTGTGGAAAAAAGTATCTCCCCTAGGTTTTGTGGCTAACTTAGAATAACAGAGAGATCAGGAACATAATTCTTTCCTTAAGTAAATAGATTATGGAATGAAAATTATCTTAAATATGTCGTGGGTTTCACTCCTTCTTTAGCTTGGATGCTCCAATTCTAGCTCTGATTGCCAAAATTATAATCTACATATTCAGGTAACACAAGCCAAGAAACTACGAGATCTATGTAGTATCATCCAAATACTCTATTCAATAGATCAAGATAGTATTGAAATATATGAAATAACTACATCACATACAGAAAAATAGAGAATTATTTGCATTAATATAAATGGAAGGATCTTACAACAATAAATAGGTGTTGATCTTGTAGAAGAGCTCCTCCATACTAACTTGTCCTTTCCTTGTCACAATTTGCACCTTCAATCACCCCAAATTCATGAAATGAAACCCCTCACAACAACAGCATGAGGGTAGAATCACTCTTCAAAATCCAACCCCTTGCATATGGAAGGTTGTAAATATATAGAGGAGTGGGGTAAGTTAGGATTTCTTATCCAATTACCAATCTAAGGTTTTAGATCCACCTTTGCTGGGAGGATGGTATCAAAGGATAAGGAACGGAAACTCCAAGGTAGGATAGGAGAGGATCTGGATGTTTTATCTGAGGTAAATGGTTGTAACAAATTCTGGAAGCTTCTGGAAAAGGAGGCTTCTGTAATTTATCTCTTTTTCCCAAATTTTAGAACCAACATATGTGCAAAATGGAGCAACCTATAGGTGATCAATGCAGGCCATAGTAGAGAAACCTATAGGTTAACATTGTCTAACAAGAGGCCAGGGTGTGTTGGTCCTAAAATTAGTTCAGATGATGCAGTTTAGGGAAGCAACTATGGGGAATGAAAGAGACATACTTAGGGCTTTGTGAAATATAGTGACAAGGGGGAATAGGATGTTGATTGATCCCATTAGGAGGTCTAGTGATCTCGATGTGACAAAATGGCCTATAAAAATATTTAACAAGATGTTTTGTAAATAACATGATTTTGTGAATTGTATGCGTTTATGAAGTACAATTGTGACTAATGTTGCTAGTATGGTTAAGGAGAGGTAGCCTAATGGTAGCATAGTGAAGTCACTAAGATTTTGACAATTTGGAACTACAAATGTGAAGGTATAATGTTTATCGTTAAGACGTGCAAGATTTGTGCATAGAAGATATAGTGATGATTTTATAATTTGCATGTTGGTTATTACGTGGAAAATTTGAAATCAACATCATAGTGTGACATAGGATGTTAGTCATGATTCCTATGAATTATTGGATTTAAGGGGATTCCATGATTGAAAACCAAAATTGGGAGGATGCTCGAGTAGTAGGGCTTGAAACTTTTCAAGGAATCATGAAATGATAAGAATCATAAGTAATGATTTGAAAATGTTTCAAGGAAAATTTTGATGCCCGTGGAAATCAAATAGTGACTTTGATTTTTATGCAAATTGAAAAACAACATCAAGGAAAAGTGGTAAATTTATTTTAAAATTACATTTATGATTTTATAAGATGACATGTGGTTGAAAAGGTGAAAATTAAATATTCTTTATAAGAAATTAATTATTTATCTTATTGATAAATTGAAATTGTTTTATTTACTATTATTTTTGGGAATATTAAAGGAGCCATTGCATAAGAGGTTAGACTCCTAACTGTTAGGAAACAGTGAAAAATAAGTTATGGTCCATGAAGGGAGAAGAAAAAACCTCCATTTTCCCAAAAGGGATGACCCTATCTAACTGATATGACCACCAAAAGATAACATGACTAGATATAAATTTCATGGGTGGAAGACTACCAAAAGCTAACATGACTGAAGATAAATGTCATGGGTGGATGATGTGTGAAATAGATTGTGGGAGATAAAGGAAGTCTAAATTTAAAGACGCCAGTGGGAGATAAGACTGGAAATGTACCATGATCTAGCAGAACGCTACTTGGGTTGAGGAGGTGTAAATATATGAAATATTTCTTATTATTTTCCTAGTAGGGAAGGAGCTTAGTACTCGGGGAGGAACTACTGGAATGGTAGTTCAAGGGAAACCTTGATGGTATTTATGGTCTTTTTTATGTCTTTAGTAAGGAGCTAAGATAGTATGCACTTCATGCGATTATGACTACTTTGGCTATTTCAGTGATTTGAGAGCTATGTGCTCTCTGAGTACTTGCAGAAGTATTGTGCTAAATGATTGACATTTGAAAATATTATGATTAAAAATAATATAATTATTATTAATAAATACTCATTGGATTCCATACGCCATGTTTTTCTTGCCTTGGAGGATGTTAAACCACCCAATGTGCTCATTGTCTTGATGATAAACCACTTTCAGAGTGCTTGCCACAACTAATAAACCACTTGTAATTAAAAAATTATGTGAAGTGGCCATGGTTTCCAAGAGTATTGGAAATTAAAAACAAGATTTTATAAAGGTTTTTATTTTGTTTTACAAAATTGAACAATGGCCAAAAGGTTGAAAGTAAAAAATTGAAAATTTTCATAGCTATAAATATTTATGATTATTAATAAAACATTATTATCTTTACTTATAGCTATTTCTTGAAAATAAAATCTTTCATTTCAAAGGAGAAGGACTCACTTTCGGTAGTTCTGGTTACAAAACTGTCATGACTAGAGATATATGTCGTGAGTGAAAGATGGTCTAAGAATTATATTACGGGAGATAAAAGTTGGAATTATGGCTCAGTTGGTTAGTTGGCATTAATTTCAACCTAGTAGCGTTGGTGTTGGAGGTTGCATTGATGATTGTTAGCATTGATGTCAAACTGCTAGTATGTGATTATGCACATGGTCTATTGGTTGTTTTTTGTATGGTATCTTATGTGTATGAGTATGGATGAGTTGCTACATGGTTGCTTGGTACAGGTGTTGGAGTAGTTGCAGTGAAGTTTGATTGATTGAGTGTTGAAGTAGCTGATGGATGGCATACAAGTCAACCTAGTTTGACTTGTGTTGATGTTGGTGATATCGCAGTGACTTGGTGAAGTGTTGCAGAGGTGTTAGAGAATTCCAGAGGACCTACAGAGGCTTGTCAATATCTAGGAGAAGTTTCAGCAATTTTTGAGCTAAGTTGATTAATTTTTTACCATCATTTGCCCCAGTCGCATGCTTCCTAAGTCAAGGGAGCGGTTTTAGGTCCTTAGTCGCATGGAGGCCAGCCTATGGGAGCAGTTGGATCTCCTGTCACATGCATACGTTGTTATGGGACTGACTGGGATGTTTCACGGGAATTGCTCTACATTCCTCATGCTCTTCAGTTGTTTAATTTTTTTCTGACATGTCTTGTTCGGGACTCTTCATGTAAATTTCAGAAAAAGGTAATTGTGCTTCTAGATGATGGTTAAAAGATAAAATTCATTAGTAAATGAATTTAGTGGCTTGATTGAGTCAAGAAGAAATGAACTTATAATAGCCCTGGTGAAAATTCCATGTAATACAATTTAATAAAGGAAAAATAATAACCATGGTTATGGGACACTTATTCCAAGTTGAATGTTGGGAAAGACATCCTAGTGTCGACATTCATTTAGTTTATTATGGATAAGGAAATTGGAAAAGGTAATGGAAAAGGATTTGGAAAGGTGAAATGGCATTAATTAGCATTTTATTTATGAAAATAAAGGAAATTAGGAGAAAAGGAAGGTGAAAGGTCACAGGTTGCATGTGAGGAGGAAAATGAAGGAAAATAATGGAAAATGAAGAAAATAAAGATCTCATTAATAAAAAAGCTTCTGAGGATCAATTGGTACCTTTTGTCAGTTCAATTTTGGAGCTCTCTCTTTATTCACTCTCTCTCATACTCTTGGACATTTAGAGTTTTCTTGGAGCACTTCAACATTGAATCAAGAAAATCAAAGAGGGCAAGAGGAAACAAAGATCAAGCAAGGAAGATCAGGATCTAGCAGCTACAGCGGGATTATTTTTAGGTATCGATTTGCATGTGTGATTTCCTTCCTAGATTTACCATGCATGGTTATGCATGTGTGTTCTTGGTTGTCTTTCTTTCATGGGAATGGTTTTTTCGAGATGTGACAATGTTTTTCAGCCTAGCCTTTCCATTTCTGGATAGTTATGGTGTGGTGGGTTCTTTTGTATGTGGTAAAGCTAGATTGTTGAATGGACTTGAAGCTGAGTGGGGTGGTTCCAAGAGTATTCACAAGGCCTAGGAATATCAGTTTTGGATACATGGTAAAGCATGAATGTGAACACCTCGATTGAGCCTAGGAATCCCTTGACTAGTGAGTGACGGGATACATGGCAAATATTAGTGGTGAGTACCCTTGATTGGGCCTAGGAATCCTGGGATGGGATACACAGTAAAGCCCAGATGGTGGAGACCTCCTAGGCCTAGGAATCCCTTGACTGGTAATGGTGGGATACATGGTAAAGCAGAGAGGTTGGGATGGAAAATCCTTCATGGTGTAGGTGGATAGATCCAGTGGCGTCCATGCTTTTTTGGGCCTAGTAATCCAGTGAGGATTGCGGTAAATCCTGATATTGTATTTTTTTTGTTTATGGCCTAGTGATCCAGTGGATAATGGTAAAGACTACATCTATTGTTAAGGGTGAGGTGGTGTAGCCTAGGAAAGCCCTGGTTGATTTTGGTTATAAGTCCCACATTCATGCTTGGAATATCACATAGAGGTGATTCGTCGAAAGAAAGATTTGGTTCATCCAATATATGGTCATGTGGTATGTGGAAGTCCTGAACCTAGTTGTCTTAATCATTCATTAATAAGAATTATTTCTCCTTGGTATTTTATGAGTAAATGTACTATTTCATATGAGGCATTTATGGCTGATTTATCCTTGTTATTTCTATTGTTTATATGATGGTTATGAGCATGTTTTATGACAGAGATGATGTATGCCTCTCATCGTTTTTTTATTTGTAAATGAATGTAAAATGAATATATGACCTAATATATGATAATGCAGCTAATGTGATAAGGCATCAATCCTTATTAGTGATTCTAATATAAGTATGAGACCCCTATGCTCATATCTGTTGTTATGACATGTAGAATGCATATTTGCGACATGTTTGACGAAATTTTTGTCATGAATAGTAGGGTTCCATCCAATAATTTGTTCAGGTATTTTCATTTGTATCATTATTTCAATGGTACTTTTCATTCCTGAAAGTTTCATGGAGGTCTGGGTAGTGGCCTGAGCCTTAGCCTTGAAAAAGTGGCACAAAATCTGGGGTCGCAGGCTCAGAACTAGCTGAAAAATAACTTAGTCGCTTCCATGCCCATGTTGTGAGAGCAGTTGGAGGTCCCCAGTCATATGCATGCCCATGTCATGGGAGCGATTGAAGCTCTAGAGAAGTGAAGTGTCAAGTTGTTGCATGAGTTGATAACCTAGAAGGGTTGGTTGGCTCTTGTAGGTTTTGTTGTATTTGCAGAAGGTTAGATTGGTTGTGTTGTGTTAGTTCCACTTACTTAACTGTGCATGGGGAATTGAATAGGTTGTAGTAGCCTCTCATCACATTTTTACCCTAGTGAACCGGTTAACTTGGGTAAATGTGGGAGGAGGGTGTTACAGAGTGGTATCAGAGCTTGATTCACCCCTTGGACTAGATGGGTGTTATGTTTTGGTTATGCATTCATGTTGGTTGCATATGTGTTACTTATACTTTTGGTCTATGTGCTTGTTGCATATGAATTGTGTTGGTCATGGTTGCAGTGATGTTGCCTTGTGAAAGTCGATTGTGTGTTGTTTGATGTGTTTATCATGAGTATAGGTGGTTATGCACTAGTTATGCACGTCAGTGTTTGTATGTATCGTGTATGTATGCATGTCATCCATATGTTGATTATTCATACATTGATATAGGTGTAGTTGTCATGCATGAGGTAATGATGTGTGGTTGATATGGTCATGCATTGATGATTGGAATATGGTTAGGATGATATCTATATGATGATATGATTATGTTTATACATGTATTGTGCTAATTTGGTTGATCATGAAAATGAGATATCCTCCCCGAACTATATAGAGGTATGTTGATTATGTTTATATTTTGGTTTAGATGACATGGTAGCTTTACAAGAAGGAAACAACAAATATGACTAGCAAGATGGTAGATACATTTCTCGAGACTCTCCCTATAGATCAGATGAGCAATGTGGTATTGGGTATTCTTCTAAATTAGCAGACAAATTGAGAATCTTGAAGGAAGAATTAAGGAGTTACAATGTAGATAATGACAAAACCATGCAAGAATAGGAGAAGCAAGCAGAAGTCAATACAGTAATCCTTCAGAGTTTATTAGTGTTGCAGAGACAAGGACCACTTCAGATCAACCATGGACAGGAGAGTAGGACTAATGGGGCATATGGTAGTAGATCTCATGGTGGGAACAGATCAGATAGGGGTGACACGGTTAGAGATGGAAGGTTCTTAGATACTCTGGATCAGAGAGGTGATGGACATAGGTACTATTCTAGTTATGGTTCTGACAGACACTATGATCATCATTATTATCATCCTTACAAGAGGAGTGGCAGGGGATATTTTCCATATGAGGTTAAGAAAGATAAGCCACCTACCTTTTATGGAGATTTGAAGAAGTCGGAGGATGCAGAGGCTTGGTTACTTGGATGAAGAAGTTCTTTGAGTTGCATAATTACAAAGGTAATATGAAGGCAAGAGTAGCTATGTTTAGCCTGAAAGGTAAAGCAGACATCTGGTGGGAAGATGTGAAGCAGGTCAGAGACATCAAGATAGAAGAGTTGATTTGGTATGAATTCAAGAGACTTTTCAAGAAGAAGTACTTGTCAGAGAGGTACAATGACAGCAATCCAAGGAATTCTATGAGCTAAAAATGGGATCAATGACAAATGAGGAGTATACAACTATGTTCCTGGAGCTATTAAGGTATGTACCATATCTTAAATATCAAAATACTAAATTTCAAAGATTTGTCAGTGGATTTCCATTAGCATTTAAGGATCAGAATGAGTATGATGAGCCTCAGTCATTAGAGGAAGATATTGGGAAATTGAAGCCCTGTTATGAGCAGTCAAAACGTAATATAGAATATCATCAAGGTTGGAAAGGGAAAGACAAAGCTAAAGGTAAATGGTAGCCAAAAAGAACAAGGCCCCAAAATGCAGAAGAAAAAAAGAATGTTGCACCATACAAGAAGTTCAACATCGATAGACAGGGACATGGCTGATAGCAGGAGAATAGAGGTGATGGTACTAGACGGTTGGAGTGTTTGATATGTTGTAAAAAGCATCTCGAGAGATATTTTCTGTAGTATTAGGGTGGTAGGACTCAGATTTATAGTGCATAGGAGGCACAGACTATTGGGGATTTCGAGAAGAGCATTCCTCGTATCTATGCAGCACTAGATAACAAGAAGGAAAATCACTAGGCATCTATCATTGATATGGGCAGTAAGCTTTGGGATCAATTCTTTTCTATTTTGATTGATCCTAGATCTAATTATAGTTATATTAGTCCTGACTTGGTGGATGAGTGTGGTTTGAATAAAGAAGTGAATGTAGAATCTTGGTTAGTACAATTGGCTACAAGTACAAAGAAGAGAGTCCATCATTGGGTAAGATCTTATGCATTTGAACCAAATGGCATACCTACATTAGCACATTTTAATGTATTTCCATTGGGATCATACAATATTATATTAGTTATGGACTAGTTGTATCTACATAGGACCAAGGTGGATTGTTATGACAAAGCCATTGAATGCTTGGATGACAATGGATAGAAAAGAATTTTACATGGTAAGAAGAAGGAAACATCAGTTAGGATGGTGACAACTATGCAGGAAAAGCGCAGCCGCAAAAAATGGTGTGTATTATTTGCAGTACATATCTCTAGTGAAAAAGATAAGAAGGATGAGGATGCGGAGGTATTGAGCAAGCACCTGGTTTTACAACAATTTCAAGATGTGTTTCCAACAAATATTTCAGATTTGTCGCCTCACAAAGAAGTGGAATTTTCTATTGAGTTGGTACCAGGGGCAGCACCAGCATCAAAGACACCTTACAGGATGAGCACTCCATATTTAGTAGATTTGAAGTTGCAGTTGAAGGAAATTCTTGACAAGGGATACATTAGGCCAATTGTATCACCTTGGGGTACACCGGTATTGTTTGTCAAGAAGAAGGATGGTAATCTTAGGTTAGGAATTGATTACAGGTAGTTGAATAAGGTGACCATAAAGAACAAGTACCCGTTGCCAAGGATTGATGCCTTATTTGATTAGTTGGAGGGAGAAGAAGTATTCTCAAATATTGATCTGAGATCCAGATATCATCACGTATGCATTAAAGAAGAGTATATCTACTAAACGGCTTTCTGGACCAGGTATGGGAATTGTGAATTTGTTGTAGTTCCATTTGGTTTGATTAATTATCTAGTTATCTTTATGTGCTTGATGAATAATGTGTTGCATCCTTATCTGGACAAGTTTGTTATTATATTCATTGATGACATCTTGATATATTATAAGAATGAGGAAGAGCATGTTTAGTGTTTAGCAGCAGTATTGAGATTGTTGAGAGATGACCAATTGTATGCTAAGCTCAGTAAATATAATTTCTTTCAAACATAGGTGCATTACTTGGGACATATTGTTTCCAAGGAAGGCATAGCAGTGGATCTAGAGAAGATAAGGGCTATCATGGAGTGGGCAGCTCCTAGAAATGTGGAAGAGGTAAGATCATTTATGGGGTTAGTAGGTTATTATAGGAGGTTCATCGGGAACTTCTCCCGAATTTCATATCCTATTATGTCACTGCAGAGGTAAGGTAAGAAATTTGAATGGACTAAGGAATGTGCAGCAAGTTTTGAGCAGTTAGGGTAGTTATTGAAAAATTCTCCAGCGTTAAAGATTTCATATTCGGACAAAGAGATTTTGGCATGTATAGATGCTTGCAAGATAGCACTTGGTGGAGTTCTTATGCATGAAAGGAAAGGTAGTGTTCTATGAGTCACAGAAACTGAATGAGCACAAGAAGGACTATCTGACTTATGATCTTGAGTTAACAGTGCTCATTCATGCATTGAATATGTGGAGGCACTATCTTCTTAGCAGAAGGTTTGTATTGATGAGTGATAACAATGGGTTGAGGTGCCTATTTGACCAACTGAATCTAAATTCTAGGAAATCTGGATGGTTGGCCACAATTAGTGAGTTTTACTTTAATATTAGGTATATCAAGGGTAAAGAGAATAGGGTTGCAGATGCTCATAGCAGGCAGGTATAGGTAAATCACATAGCAGCTATGAGTTCTTATGGGAAAAAATTACAGGCTTAGATCTTATAGGTAGGTCAGCAGGATAACAGGTACATGGAGCTCAAGCACAAGTTACAGCAGAGTACAGGTACAGGTACAGGTGCATAATATGTGGACTATCATCTCTCAGCAAATGGCTTGATCATATTTAGGGACAAGATATATGTGCTAGACAATAGTGAGCTCCAGAAGATTACCTTGAGGGGGTTTTATGTGAAACTATATTCAAGACACCCAGAATATCAGAAGGCATTGACCACAGTAAATAACTTCTATTATTGGCCAAAACTGAAGAAGGATGTGGCAGAGTTTGTGGCTAGGTTCTTGGATTGTCAGCAGGTGAAGGCAGAGTGTAAGCACCCAAGTATAGTTGATTCTAATTCCATAATGGAAATGGTAGGTCATTTCCATGGATTTCATTACAGGTTTTTCAAAGAAATCTATACAACATGATTCCATTATGGTTGTGGTGGGTAGGTTGACAAAGGTAGCACACTTCATTCCAGTGAAGTCCACTTATTCAACCAATGATGTGGCGTAGGTGTTCATCAGAGATGTGGTCAGATTGCATGGTGCTCTGAATAATATTGTGTCAAATAGGGATGCAAAGTTCACTTCCATCTTTTGGAAGGAGTTGTTTGCGGGTTTAGGTACAAAGTTGGCCTTCAGTAGATCTTATCATCCAAAGAAAGATGGGCAGACAAAGAAGGTGACATGGATATTGGAGGACATGTTGAGGATGTATGTGATGCACTAGTAGAGGAGATGGGAGGAGTATCTTCCATCGGTCAATTTCACTTATAATAATGGTTACTAGAAATCTTTGAGGATGAGTTTGTTTCAGGCACTCGATGGGCGAAGTTTCAATACTCCCATTAGTTGGAGTGATCCAATGAACACGGTGTTGATTAGATTGGATATGTTGGTAGAGATGGAATAGGAAATGAAGGTAACTAAGAAGAATCTGAAGACAAAACATGATAGACAAAAAATTTATGCAGATCGGAACAGGATGTTTAAGGAGTTTCAGGTTGGGGAATAGGTGTACTTGTGCATCAAGCCCAAGAAGAGTTCCTTGAGGATTGGATCATGTGCAAAGCAGACACCTTATTTTTGTGGACCTTTCAAGATACTTGAAAGGATCGAACAAGTATCCTATCGACTTTCACTGCTTCTAATAGTGAAAGTTCATGATGTTTTCCATGTGTCATTGCTTAAGAAGTTTGTTAAAGATGTTGAGCATGTGATTGATTGATCTGTATTGTATGTGGGGCTAGACGGAGAATTCCATCCATAACCACAATGTATATTGCAGAGAAAGACACTCATGCTACGAAACCAAGCAATCAAGTAGGTAAAAGTTTAGTGGGAAAAATTTGGGCCCTGTGAAGCTACATGGGAGATGGTTGATCAGATGTGGGTTATGTACCCTTCTCTATTCGTTGGTTAAGCAAATGCTTTTGGTATATGTTTGGTATGATGTTTTTGGTATGTGTATGTATATGTATATGTATGTAAATACCACCATGAGATATGTTATAAAGCTCCAATAAGTGGTATGGGTTTCATGTCACTCTGGTTATCATGTAGTTACATTTCCATGTTGGTTTTCTTCTCAACAGGTTGATCATTGTAAATATTGCATCGAGCTAAGTTATAAAGCTCCATAGGCAGTATGTTTTCTTTCAAAAATCTTGTTGGTTATAGGTGTCATTGAACACTGAGGATGGTATTCCGAAGTGGGAGGGTTCTGTAACAACCCTAGTGAAATTTCCATGTAATAAAAGTTAATAAAGACGAAATAATAACCATGGTTATGGGACACTTATTCCAAGTTGAATGTTGGGAAAGACATCCTAGTGTGGGTGTTCATTTGGTTTATTATGGCTAAGGAAATTGGCAAAGGCAATGACAAAGGCTTTGAAAAGGTAAAATGGCATTAATTGGCATTTTATTTATGAAAGTAAAGGAAATTAGGATAAAAGGAAGATGAAAGGTCACAAGTTGCATGTGAGGAGGAAAATGAAGAAAATAGAGGCCTCATTAATAAAAATGCTTCTGAGGATTAGTTGGTACCTTTTGTTAGTTCAGTTTTTGAGCTCTCTCTCTATTATCACTTAGAGTTTTCTTGGAGCACTTCAGCATTGGATCAAGAAAAGCAAAGAAGGCAAGAGGAAACAAAGATCAAGCAAGGAAGAGTAGGATCTAGCAGTTACAGCGGGATTGTTTACAGGTATCGATTTGCATGTGTGATTTCCTTGCTAGATTTAGCACACATGGTTATGCATGTGTGTTCCTGGTTTTATTTTTGTCATGGGCATGGGTTTTTTCAGGTGTGACAAGTTTTTTCAGCCTAGCCTTACCATTTCTGGATAGTCATGTTGTGTTGGGTTCTTTTGTATGTGGTTGAGCTATATTTTTGAATAGATCAAAGCTGAGTGGGGTGGTTCCAGGATTATTCACAAGGCTTAGGAATCCTGAGATGGGATACATGGTAAAGCCTAAATGTGATCACCTCGATTGACCCTAAGAATCCTTTGACCGGCGAATGGTGGGATACATAGTAAAGCTCAGTGGTGAGTACCCTTGATTGGGACTAGGAATCCCGGGATGGGATACAGGGTAAATCCCATAGGGTGGAGACCTAGGAATCCCTTTACCGGTAATGGCAGGATACACAGTAAATCCAAGAGGTTAGGATGGAAAAATCCCTCATGGTGTAGGTGGACAGATCTGGTGGAATCCATGCTTTTTTTTCCCTAGTGATCCGGTGAGGATTGCAGTAAATCCTGGTATTGTATGCTTATTGCTTATGGCCTATTGATCCGATGGGGATTGTGGTAAAGCAAAGTTCTATTGTTGACGTTGAGTTTTTGTAGCCTTGGGAAGCCCTAGTTGATTTGGTTATAAGTCCCACATTCATGCTTGAAATATCGAACGAGGGTGATTGGCTGAAAGAAATATTTGGTTCATCCAATCTATGGTCGAGTGGTATGTAGAAATCCCAAACCTGGTTGGCCTAATCATTCATTAATAAGAACTATTTCTCCTTGGTATTTTATGAGTAATATTGGTTCATATGAGACATTTATAGTTGATGTATCCTTATTATTTCTATTGGTTATGAGCATTTTTTATGACAGTGATGATGTATGCCTATCATCATGTTTTTAGTTGTAAATGAATGTACAATGAATATATGACCTAATAGATGATAATGCAGCTAATGTGATAAGGAATAATGCTTCTTAATGATTCTCAGATAAGCGTGAGACCCCTATGCTCTAATATATTGTTATGACCTGTAGAATGCATATTTATGACATGTTTGATGAGATTCCTATCATGACTAGTATGGGTCCAGCAAGTATTTGTTCAGGTATTTGCATTTGTATCATTGTTTCGATGTTAATTTTCATTCCTAAAATTTTCATGTAGTTCTGTGAAGTGGCCTGAGTCATGGTCCTGAAAAATGGCACAAAATTTGGGGTTGCGAGCTCAAAATTAGTTGAAAAAGACCTCAGTCGCTTGCATGCCCATGTTGTGAGAGCGACTAGAGGGCCCCAGTCTCATGCATGCCTATGCCATGGGAGCGACTGAGGCTCTAGGGTAGTGAAGTGTCAAGTTGTCGTAGGGGTTGATCACCTAGAAGGGTTGGTTGGCTCCTATAGGTTCTGTGGTATGTTTAGAAGGTCAAATTGATTGTGTTGTATCAATTCCACTTCCTTAACTATACATGTGGAGTTGAATCAAATTTCCGTAGCCTCTCATCACATGTTTACCCCAACAGACTGGTTAACTTGGGTAAATGTGGGAGCAGGGTGTTACAGAACTGAAGAAATTTCAACATATGAACAAAGCTCCACTACATGTTTGAAATTAATTGATTTAATCATCTTTAGAAACTACAAATATGTGGATAAAGGTTGCTCATTTGGTTGGTTCTCTTGAGTGATAAATGTGTTATAGTGTTTTGGGAGAGCCATTGATGAGGAGTGTGATTTGGTTGAAAAAGAATGTGCATGGAGGTATGGTTGTAACAAAGATAGAAGTATGCAGGATTGAAGACTATGTTTATTTGATAGAGCTACAATGGTTTTGCTAATGCATTTGTGATTTCAAGGGCATAATTGTTGTTTGAGTTCAAATGATTGTGATAAATTGGTTATAATGGTGTCACATGTTTTTCATATGGCTGTTATGTATTGCATTGTTGAGTTTTTGCTCTAGTTTGTTTTTAGAAAACGTATTGAGGCTATGTGAATTGAGAATAGAGTATGAATGTGAGAGAGGAGTATGGTTTGAGATTGATTCAGTGATTGATATTTTGAGATATGATGATATTGTTGTTGCGATGTTCATGTTGAGTAGCTCTAGTGTTCCAATTTGAAAATATATGAAATATGAACTGTATACAGAATTCGGGTGGGATCTCTGGCAATACAAGGATTGAGAAAAAAATTCTTCATAAGTCCAATGGAGGTTAGGCAACTCTTGTAAATCAAATAGAGTCTATAGATTCGTGAGTCTAATGGTGGTTAGGCAAGGCTTGTTGATCAGATAGAGTTTGTAGAGTCATGAGTCCAATGGTGGTAGGGTAAGGCTTGTTGATCAGATAGGAGTTTGTAGAGTCATGAGATCGAGATCATAGTTACTTTCAGATATTTTCCATATTTTACTCTTTATCATTAGGGAAATTTTGAGGTCTAAAATGGGCCTCCTAAGAAAAATGTACAACAAAAATAAAATTTATAAGAACCAATAGGATTCAATATGATGATGTCAACCATGGGGGATGATTCACCATTTTTCGAGTAAAAAAGTAAAAATAATAAAATAATAAAACTAATTTTTCAACTCATATTTTAAACCTATCTCCCTAAGGTTTTAATCAAATTTTGAGCAGGAGTACTCGTTGGATGGAAAATTTAATTCCTCATCGAAGGAGTACCCATGTTGCATACTTTTGATGGACTTTGCTACATGAAAAATGAAAAATATAGGAAAAATGTGATTGCAATCATGTTTTTCATGTATTTCTCATTTTTCATGTAATAGGGTCCATCGAAAGTATGCAACATGGATACTCCTTGGATGAGGAATCAAATTATGTACCAAATTAGTATTGCCGCTCAAAATTTAAATAAACCCATAAGGAGATAAGTTGAAATATGAGTTGAAAATTTTGTTTTTTCTTTTTTCCCTCTAAAATTTGATGATGTAATCTAATCTTATTTTATTATTTCCACTATTATTTTATAATTTCCTTGGAGGCCCATTCTAGACCTCAAAATTCCCTTAATGGTAATGATTTTCTTGATAGATAATAATATATATTGAGTAGCGCAGCAACAGCAAGGGTGGTTTTTGCCTCGGCATGGGGCTTTCCACGAGAGATCCTGTGTCCCTATGTGTTGTGATGATTGTGTTTCATTATGAATTTTTATTTCTTATTATTATGGCTCTCATGTGCTGATCCAGTTGAATTTGTATGTTTCAGATCAAATTCTTACATGTTAAGAAATGAATGAATTAATATATTGGAGAAAGAATGGTAAAATTATGTAATTACTATCAATATTGATTCACCCCCCCAACCCCCTCTTAGTAGTGATCCTGGTTCCAATAATTGGTATCAAAGCCACGATTCCTTCTAGTGCAAATCCACCGTTGAAGGGTAGGTCATGGGTAACCAGGAAGGATTTGCAGCTGATGGTGTTCCTTTTCTACATGGATCAGATTACATGCTTCTAAAGGTAAAATTTGAACCATATCTTTTAACTTTAGATGTGGATATTTTTCTCTCAATTGAATATGGTACACATGATGAGATTAATGAAGAAGCTAAGAAGATAATTTTGAAGGGATTGTCAAATCATGATGTAGCAAAAGCGATACATTGCAAGACCTAAAAATAAATCATGGACAAGCTACACAGTTTGTATGGAAGAGAAAGGATTCAATATTCTGAAATTAGTCAAAAGTATCATCACATTCTTGAAGAGAAAGAGAATGATGAAAAGGATTCCAAATTCATAGTGGTAGCATATCCAATTTTATATCAAGAAGATAACAAGTAGCCATGAGAGAAACAACATGCAAATCATTGATCAGAAAATTCAACATGAGGAATTCATCAAGAAGAATGAGAGTTTTTCAAATCAGCTGCAAGAATGGGAAGCTTATTGTGCGAGTCTAGAGAAGATTATGGTTGTTGTTGCTTGTTAAGACACAACTAGTGTCTAGGGGGAGGAGTGTCTATTCATTTATGACTACTTGGATGTGGTCATCCCTTTTCCATTGATGTAAAAGGTGAAGTGAATGAGGAGTGTTTTAGAGGCTATTTGGTTGTTTCATTTGGGGTTTCCATCAATGCCAAAGGGGGATTTTGTTGGCATGATGGCTCAGTTGGTTGGTTGGCATTAATATCAACCTGCTAGTATGTGATTATGCACATGGTCTATTGGTTTTTTGGTTTATGGTCTCTGATGTGTATGAGTATGGATGAGTTCCTAAATTGTTGCTTGTTACAGGTGTTGGAGTAGTTGTGGTGAAGTTTGATTGCTTAAGTGTTGAAGTAGTTGATGGATGGCATACAATTCAACCTAATTTGACTTGTGTTGATGTTGGTGGTATTGCAGTGACTTGGTGAAGTGTTCAAGAGGTTTCAGAGACTTCTAGAGTACCTACAGAGGCTTGTCAAGCTCTGGGATAATTTTCAACAGTTTTTGAGCTGAGTTGACTAAGTTCTAACCATCCTCTGCCCCAATCGCATGCTTGTTGAGTCGTGGGAATGGTTTTAGGCCCTTCATCGCATGGAGTCCAGCATATGGGAGTGACTAGAGCTCCAGACACATGCATACTATGTTATGGGAGTGACTGGGTTATTTGACAGGAATTGCTCTGCATTCCTCGTGCTCTTCAAGTGTTTAATTGTTTTGTTGAAATTTCTTGTTCAGGACTCTTCAAGTAAATGTCAGAAAAAGGTAATTGTGCTTCTATATGATGGTTAAAAGAGAATATTTATTAGTAAATGAAGTTAGTGGCTTGATTGAGTCAATAAGAAATGAACAGAAGCACTTTCATCATATGAACAAAGCTCCACTATAGGTTTGGAATTAATTGATTTAATCATCTTCAAACTACAAATATGTGGAGAAAGGTTTCTCATTTAGTTTATTCTCTTGAGTGATAAATGTGTTATGGTGTTTTGGAGATCCATTGGTGAGGAGTGTGATTTGGTTGAAGTAAAATGTGCATAGAGGTATTGTTGTAGCAGAGGCAGAAGTGTGCAAGGTTGAAGACTATGTTTATCTAATAGAGCTACAATGGTTTTGCTAATGAATTTATGATTGTGGGGGTAGAATTGTTGTTTGAGCTCATATGATTCTGATAGATTGGTTGCAGTAATGTCACATGTTTTTCATATGGCTGTTACGTACTGCATTGTTGATTTTTTTCATCTAGTTTGTTTGTAGAAAATGTATTAAGGCTATGTGAATTGAGAATGGTGTATGAATGTGAGAGAGGAGTATGGTTTGAGATTGATTCAGTGATTGATATTTTCAGCTATGATGATATTATTTTTGTGATGTTCATGTTGAGAAGCTCTAGGGTTCTAGTTTGAAAATGTATGAAAGGTGAACCGCATACAAAATTGGGGTGGGAGCTACAACAATAAAAGTATTGAGAACAAATTTCTTCATAAGTCCAATGGAGGTTCGAAGTCCAATGGAGGTTGGGAAGGATTTTAAATCAAATAGAGTATGTAGCGTCATGAATCCAATGGTGGTTCGAAAAGGCTTGTTGATCAAATAGATTTTGTAGAGTCATGAGTTCAATGGTGGTTAGGCAAGTCTTGTTGATCAAATGGGAATCTATAGAGTCATGAGACGGAGATCATATTTCTTTTCAGATATTTTCCATATTGTACTCTCTATGAAATGATTTACTTTACAGATATAATATATATTGAGCAGTGCAGTAGCAGCAAGGGTGGTTTTTTCCCCGACGGGGGGTTTTCCACTAGAGATCATGTGTCCCTATGTGATGTGATGATTATGTTTCATTATGCATGTTTATTTATTATGATTATGGCTCTCATGTGTTGATCCAGTTGAATTTATATGTTTTAGATATAATTCTTACATGTTAAGAAATGAATGGATTAATATATTGGAGAAAGAATGGTAAAATTACGTAATTTTTATCAATATGAATTCACCCCCCCCCCCCTCTCAGTAGTGATCCTGGTTCCAACAATTGGTATCAGATCCATGGTTCCTTGTAGTGCAGCTTCACCAATGGAGGGTATATCATGGGTAACCAGGAAGGATTTGTAGCTGATGGAGTTCCTTTTCTACATGGATCAGATTACATGCTTTGGAAGGTAAAATTTGAAGCACATATTTTAAATTTAGATGTGGATATTTTGCTCTCAATTGAATATGGTACATAAGATGAGATTAATGAAGAATCTAAGAAGATCATTTTGAAGGGATTGTCAAATAATGATGTAGCAAAAGTGAGACATTTGCAAGACCACAAAAGAAATCATGGACAAGATGCACAGTTTGTATGGAAGAGAAAGGATTCAAGGTTCTGAAGTTATTGAAAAATCCCTTTGCATTCTTGAAGAGAAAGAGAATGATGAAAAGGATTCCACATTCACATTAGTAGCAGATCCAATTTTATGTCAAGATGATAACAAGAGTAGCCATGAGAGCAACAACATGCAAATCATTGATCTAAAAATTCAACATGAGGAAGTCATAAAGAAGAATGAGAGTTTTTCAAACTAGCTACAAGAACGGGAAGCTTATTATGCAAGTCTAGAGAAGGAATTAGCCTCCTTGAGATGTGAGCTTGAAAATGAAAATAATCAGCTATTACAGTATTGAAAGTTGGAAAAAAACACCAAAATTTTGGATGAAATCCTCATTAGTCAAAGATATCCACTTGTTAAAATTAGATTGGGCTTTGAAGAAGAATCATGCATTGTGAAGGAAAAAGAGAAAGTGGAGGGCAGCCAAATAGTAGAGAATCATAAGTCCACCACCTTTAAAGTCAATCAATGTTCTAGAAAGAAACATCATCAAGAGAAGCTAAAGAAGAAAAGTGTTTAATAGTAGAAGCAAAGAAAATAAGATCATAATCACAACATGAAGAAATACATGAAGACAAGGAAGCATCCAAGTGTTCATGGTCCAGCAAATCAAAGCACAAGGTATCAAAATTTATTTCATGGGTTTGTTTTCTTGCAATCATTATGGTCACCATGCTAGAGAATGTAAATTTTTTGCAAGAAAACAAAATTTGTTTAATAACCATTGTTTCAAGTGTGGAAAATATGGCCACAAAGTTGTAGCTTCCAGATATGACAAGATCAAGTCAACAAAAAGAGAAAGCCTTCCATTGAAGACAAAGAAGGTATTGAGGAGAAAAGATGAGCTACAAATAACTAGCTCTTCAAAGGACATCAAGGAAGAATGTTTTGGTTTGAAGAAGGATATTCTACTCAGGGGGAGTAGATCTTTATCTTGTGCATAATAGGAGATGGCTTCAAGAGAAGCCAAACTTAATAGGTGGATGTGATTAGAAGGAGGAAATTTCGGCCTCATGCATCTATTCATTTGAGGTCCACAAGTTCATTTTGAGGCATAGAAGGAGATCGCATGAGTTCAAGGGGATTTATACAAGGTTGATACATTATATATCATTTAATTTTTTTGACTCATGATTGTTGATAGTTGCAGCCATGTTGTGAGGAGATTATTTATCTATATTACGCACACTAGTATACTTTCATGCAACAAGCAACAGTTGTTGATGGAATGATGGCATATGTCTAGGGGGAGTTTGATAGGGCTTTATGCTTTGCATGTATAGCACTTATGCCATGCAGGATGTTATGTCCTTTATGGAAATTTTGGTGATAGTTTGTGAGAATGATGTTACTCTCATTGAAACCCTCATTTTTGTACTTCATTAGAGAATCATTTTTTTTCACATGAGAAAGAGTCATTGATACATGCATGTGTACTAGGAAGTTGTTGGTCGATTTATGCCAGTTGATTGAAGAAAGTTGTTACATCATTAAATATAATTGTATCATGGTTGAGAGTCCATTGCATGTGTATTCACATGAGTCATATGTCTTACATTGCGTTATCATGAGGTCAGGCATCCTATTTGCATATCATATTGTTGTGAAGATCTCACCTTGAAGACTATCACATATATTTTTTGATGATGACGAGGATTGTGCGTGTCGGTGCACATATGATATCAAGAGAGCGTGGATGAAGTTTGTATTGTATATTTCTTGTTTTTTAGATGGCCATCTTATCCCTAGAGGTTGTGCTACAAAAGCATGGTTGCATGGTTATTGTTGTTGATTGTGTTTGACAATTACTTGCATATGTTTTTGTTACATTATCGTCATCAGATTAGATTATTTCTTGAGATGTATGTGTGTTGTTGGTTTTGGATAAAGAAAATTTGTGTTGATGCCATATACATGTTGTGTTTTATGATAGTTGCTTGATTGATATTCAGTTGGAGGCTATAGTGCTTATTGATTCATGTGGATGGCTATAGTGTTTTACTACTTATTGCTACATATTGATGGATCATTTATGCTATAGTTCATTCATGGAGTCTTGTGTTGTTGGTGCTGCTAACTATTAGTGTTGTAGATTACTAGTTCGGGACATGCTCTCGCAAATATTTAGAAAGAGTTGTGCACACTCTTTTTGGCATGCAGTTATTCATTTTGATGATGGATCAAAGCCTTTTATTATCATTGCTTATCTTTATTGTTTTGATTGATTGACCCATGAAATGGATTGTATGTATTGTCATGAGTCAAGATTATCTTAAGAGAGAGCATCATGAGATTTATTTCATCCTTATATCAGCTGGTATATGTTATGTTTTGCAATCATGTGTGGGATTTCATAATTATTTTGTAGTCATGTAACAACATGCATCATTAATAGAGTCATATGAGTGATGTTCATGTACATGTGAGGAGTCATATTTTGGTTTTTATGAAGAATTGTCACAATCTATCATTTTTTGTAGCCTTGTAGTAGGATTATGAAGCCATGTACTTTCATTGTAATATTTCTGAGTCATAGCCCTTGGTTCTTTTGGAGTAGCCTCCTTCTTGTCACAAGGAGGAAATTATGTGTTGTTTCTCACACCATATTAGATGATGGTCATCATATTCCTGGTTGCTATTGTTGTCGGTTATGATATGATGTTGCATGGGAGGATGTAGTGTAGTATTTCTTTATGAAGTTGATCAGTCGTTTTGTTGTTGCTATTGGTGATGTTGATGGAGAGATGATGCTCATGTTGTCATTACCTTGGTTGAGAGTGAGGATGATGTAGTTGTTGTTCTTGAGTTGAGTGATGTTGCTTCCATTGTTGCTTATGATGTGTTCCTACACATATTATATTGATGTTGTCGATAGTTATGCTATGTTGTTGTTGTTGGTTGTGTGTGTTTTTCATGGAGAGTTTTTTGTTTTTCTTCAGGAGAGAGAGAGAGAGAAAGACATTACTGCTATTGTTTGATGTCATGCTACCATGAGGAGTGTTGTTGTTTGTTAATGCATTATGATATGATCTTGTTGATGTATATGATATTTTTCTAGTCATGGTATGTTGTTACCAACACTATGTGGATGATTATGGTTGTTGTTGCTCATTGAGACACATCTAGTGTCCAGGGGGAGGAGTGTCTATTCAATTATGCCTATTTGGATGAGGTCAACCCATTTCCATTGATGTCAAAGGGGGAGTGAATGAGAAGTGTTTTAGAGGCTAGTTGGTTGGTTTAGCTGGGGTTGCCATCAATGCCAAAGGGGGAGTTTGTTGGCATTATGGCTCAGTTGGTTGGTCGGCATTGATGTCAACCTAGCAGTGTTGGTGTTAGAGGTTGCATTGATGATTGTTTGCATTGATGTCAACCTTCTAGTATGTTATTATGTGCATGGTCTATTGGTTGTTTGGTTTATTGTATCTGATGTGTATGAGTATGGATGAGTTGCTACATGGTTTCTTGGTACAGGTGTTGGAGTAGTTGTGGTGAATTTTGATGGCTTGAGTGTTGAAGTAGTTGATGGATGGCATGCAAGTCAACTTAGTTTGAACTATGTTGATTTTGGTGATATTGTAATGATTTAGTGAAGTGTTACAGAGGTTTTTGAGACTTCCAAAGGACCTATATAGGCTTGCCAAGCTCTGGGAGAAGTTTCAATAGTTTCTGAGCTGAGTTGACTAATTTTTTACCACCCTCTACCTCATTCACATGCTTGTTGAGTCATGGGAGAGGTTTTATGTCATTAATCACATGGAGGCTAGCATATGGGAGTGATTGGAGCTCTAGTTGCATGCAGACTCTATTATGGGAGTGACTGGTCTATTTCAGATGAATTTCTCTGCATTCCTCGTGCTCTTCAGGTGTTTAATTGTTTTTTCAACATGTCTTGTTCGAGACTCTTCATGTAAATGTCGAAAAAAAGTAATTGTGATTCTAGATTACGGTTAAAAGAGAATATACATTGGTAAATGAAGTTAGTGTCTTGATTGAGTTAAAAAGCAACGAACTAAAGCACTTTCAACTTATGAACAGACCTCCACTACAAGTTTTGAATTAATTGATTTAACCATCTTCAAAAACTACAAATATGTGGAGAAATGTTGCTCATTTGGTTGGTGATCTTGAGTGAGAAATGCGTTATAGTGTTTTGGGGAGCCAATGGTGAGGAGTGTGACTTGGTTGAAGCAAATTGTGCATGGAGGTATGGTTGTAGTAGAGACAGAAGTATGCAGGGTTGAAGACTATGTTTATGTGACAAAGCTACAATGGTTTTGCTAACGCATTTATGGTTGCAAGGGAAAAATTTTTGTTTAAGTTCATATGATTGTGATAGATCGGTTGCAATAGTGTCAAATATTTTTCATATGGTTGTTATGTATTGCATTGTTAAGTTTCTGCATCTACTTTGTTTGCAAAAAATGTATTGAGGCTATGTGAATTGAGAATCGTGTACGAATGTGAGAGAGGAGTATGGTTTGAGATTGGTTCAATGATTTATATTTTGGTCTATGATGATATTGTTGTCGTGATGTTTATGTTGAGCATCTCTAGTGTTCTAGTTTGAAACTGTATGAAAGGTGAATCACATGGAGGGTTGGAGTGGGAGCTCCGAAAATACAAGGTTTTATCACTGAGAAATTTCTCTAGAAGTTATTAGAAGAAAGAAAATGACCGAGGTAACCACAAACCAACTTTGGAGCATAGGCTCTAGCCAATCTAGGCTCAGAGAGGGCTCTCTCTATATGATTTAGCTTTATTTGCTTGGATTTCAGGCTAGTTATGAATTTTCTGGGGGTTTTGATTTGTATTCAAGATTGGATGGTGGGATCCTTGAAACAGATGGATAGAATGATGTCTTTAGACCATTGGGATATGGATTCAATAGAAGGGCAACAAACTTGGATCAACTCACTAAAGGTAATGTTCAAAGGGAAAGCTAGCAGAGTAAAGTGTAGGTCTTTGGAACAGGGGGTGAAATGGTTTTAATCAGGGTGAGAAAGCAATTAAGGGTTCTCAGAACAAGATATGAACTAGGAACAGAGGGTAATCGAAAGCCAAGGGCAATAAGAATCCTTTGATCTGGATTAGCAAGAAACAACCTAAAATAAGGAGAAATTAAGAATTCCTTAACTTAGAGATCAGTTGAAAACATTTATATGCATAACTGTTAAAACAGAGTGTAATTAAACAAATTCTAGGATATTAATCCAGTTATAGCATTCAGATTCAAAAATACATTAAATATTGTCGAAAAACTTTAATAAAAATAACGATAACATAAGAAAATACTTGTCTGCACTTCACTCAACACATGAATCCTGTGAAATATCTTGTCTTTATTCATCAATCTAGCTTGTTGGATCAGTTAATGATACAATAGCTTTACAGTCCTTCTGATCAAAATTCCATAGAAAATTCTAAGAATCCACACTACATACTTCGAATTGTGAAGTATTTATACAAAATTATTACAAAATATCTCAAACTGACTTGAGATTTAATCTAGGAAATAAAAGTATC